>CM077097.1:95757321-96971406 GCA_039513925.1 Platanthera zijinensis
TATAAAGCGTTAGTTAAGACATGAGAGCGAAGACATTGCCACACGAGTCTCCAGAATTCAAATAAAGAACAAGTACAGAGAGTTGCGTTCCTTACAAAACTAAAAATGCGGAAAATATGCAGATCTGAAATAATACACATACTAATGTTTGTGATGATAAAAAAATGTTCTAGAAAAAACCGCGACGGAGACACAAATGAATTATTAAAATATCTAATATATCCCTTTTTCATTAAAGAATGTAGTGTTACACCAACTCTCAAACGAAGATCAAATAGACACCTTCATACTAATGACAGCATTCGTGTCCTGATAAAACGTTTTCGGACACTGACGAAAACTTTCAATCGACCAATTCTAGAATTTCAGAAAAAACGTTCTTAAATATAGGACAGCTTAATTTCTGACCATTAATACAGTCCCATTCCTGTTGCACATCTGTGCCTTTGATTATTACTTAATTGTTTATTAGCCGATGAAATGGAGCAAGCGACTGAAATGCTGAGGAAGGCTTAATTGCTATATGGCAGCCGAGAGTTTGAGATTGCTGACGGTGGCATTCTCTATCATGGAAGCGACACGGACTGGTGTGGCAGTGCTCTACATGGAGGAGCCGACTAGATGGTGCATATTGGCAATCTATATCACAAGATAGTCGGCCATAGTGGTGGCCCGCTGACGTTCTGCAATACAACTATGTTGTATGATATTAAATGACAAATAATCAGATACACTTAGAGTTCTACAAATTAAATGTACGATTAAAAAATATATCTTTATTGAGTTTGTTTATACTAACAACGAAACACGTAAATAGTGGTAAACATGAAGGTGCATTAAATTATGACAAAGGTTGTAACAAATTTATACTATTTTTCTTCATAATCTGAGATCATTCCAAGTTAGCATCTTGACATACCTAGGCCGCAATCACTATGAAACTTTGATTTTACTCAACAACCATTTTTTAAAGAATTCTTTTTTTTGGATTACACAACTCGAAGAAAATTTAAGTGGATATAGGGATCCAGTAGGGTCATCATTTTTTTTGATATGTTTCGGGTGGCACGAATAGATGAGGGTTGCGATAATAACTAAAGAAGGATAAGACGGGCTTCAACGAGTTCTTGTGTTACACCAATAGCAAACATGTGGAATAAATTTTAGGATTGAAATTTATTCTATTTTTCTTCACAAGATCATTCCAAGTTGCATGCAAACAGAACGCGTAAATCATTGCTAAACTCAACTTTAATTTTTTCAACCAAAAAATTTAGCTCAAAATATGATTTGTATATTTGGCTTAGGGCTTTTTTTTTGTTGGTAGGCGAAATGATGATGTTAAAATAAAAGAGAACGGCTCAAAGTGTCCACCAAGGTAGAATTTTAGTAGAATAGCTTTCTAACGATCTTCTAAAAAAAAGCTTAAATCATTTTTAAGATTAATTATTTAAAATTATAATTAAAATAATTCTTTTGGCCAGAGATATGAAAGAGCAACTCGACCAAGTCATTAGTAGCTATCTTATATTCGACACAATAATCTAACGCTTCTAACCACCTAAATTTGTAATCAAATTGGAGTAAAAACAAAATGTTGTTGCGAATTAAGAAAGCAACTACAGTCTAGAGTCAATCATTTAATCTAATTTACACATACAAACACAACTATGTTTGAAGCAACTACATGAGTCAATCATTCTACTCAAAAGATTTCAAAACTACTTTAGCAAAAAAAAACATTAAGGCTGAGGAGAATTAGTGGAGATTTGTGGACTAAATAAGGGCACCTTGTTTTTAAAAAAAAAGTTTATTAAATAAGGTTACCCGGCCATCCATTCTTAGAAATAGACATTGTTCACAATGTTTAAAACTAAGTATGAAGTTGAAAAATTTAAACTACACATACACCTCTATACTTTAAATTAAACATTGTCTCTTATGTTTACAACTAAGTGTGAGAATTAAATTAAATTTAAAAGATGCTAAAAAAGAGATTATAAGAAGACTTCCCTGATTGGTCGTCGGGGTTGCCACCTATATCTTTAAAAAAAAGAAATCCTCCAAAATATGTTAAGACTAGAGAAACAACAAACATATGAAAAGATAACTATGAGGTGCCTCCCACAAGCGCTTTGTTTACTGTCACGTAGCTTGACTAAGTGACATTTTTTTAAAGTTTGGGAGGTTAAGTGATTTAATTTTTCGGTTTAGGGATAGCCGAGGTGATATAATTTTAATCAATGCTCATTAACCTTGAATGAGCTGTTTTCCAGGTGTTCTATTAGTACGGTCTCATATGGTCAAACCTCTTTTACTATAAAGGGGCCGGACCATCGGGACTTCAGTTTTCTGGAAAAAGCCTTAAACGTGAGTAATATAGAAGGTCTAAATCTCCCGTTGAAAAAGATTTTGGATTTTTAATTTTTTTATCATGATAAAACTTAGTACGCTTCTTATAAAATTTTATTTTTATAGTCGTTTGCACGTCATTCATCTAACTCATTAATTGAAAATTTCTTTGTTTGGAGGCTAAGTTTAAATCTAAATTTAAAAATTTAAGTGCCCAATATGCGCGGTGTTCTAATTCCAGTGGTAAATGACACGCTTTTCCGTAGACTAATCGGTACGGTGTACAACCGATGACGGTCTTGTATGTCATCTGATAAGCCCATAAAACATCGTCTAATTTTAGCGACCAATCCTTTCTATTAATCGACACTGTTTTCTCTAAGATTATTTTTAATTCTCGGTTAACTACCTCCACTTGGTCATTTGTTTGTGGGTGATAGGCAGTGGAGAGTTTGTGTGTAACACCATACTTGACTTAAATTTTAGCAAGTTGGTTGTTATAAAAATGTGTTCCCCTATCACTCACTACTACGCGTGTTGTGCCAAATCTTGAAAATAATTTTTTCAAAAAATTTACGACAACTCTTGCATCGTTGGGGAAGGGCTTGTGCTTCCACCATCTTGACACGTAGTCGACTGCAACAAGAATAATAATATTATTATTAAATGGAGGTAGGGGACCTATGAAATCTAAACCCCATAAATCGAATATTTCACATTCTAAAAATATATTTTGGGGCATTTCATTTTTGCTAGAAATATTACCTGACCGTTGACACCGATCACAATTTCTCACAAAAGTGTGAGCGTCTTTGAATAATGTAGGCAAGTAGAAGCCCGCCTTTAGCACCTTTCTTGCGATTCGGTTTGCTTGATTATGACCACAGGTTGGTCCTTCATGGCAGTGACGCAATATTTGGACGCCTTTCTTGCCTGAAATACACCTTCTTACCACTTAGTCCGCGCAGATTCGAAATAGAAATGGGTCCTCTCAAAAATAATTTTCCAGTCTAAAAAAAAAATTTCTTCTTTTGTTGACTTGAATAATTTTTTGGAATAACATGTGTCACTAAATAATTGGCAAAATCTGCGTACCAAGGGGTGGTAGAAGTTGTTACCTTATCGATGACTAGGAGACGTTATTCATGGAATTTGTCATCAATTTCGGCTTCCACTAGTGCCCTTGCCGTCAGATTCTCCAATCTTGAGAGATGGTCGGCCGCCAAGTTCTCCGCTCCCTTCTTGTCTCAGATCTCTAAATCGAACTCTTGTAGGAGGAGAATCCATCTTAGTAATCAGGGCTTGACGTCCCCTTATCCATTAGGTACCTGTGAGTGGAGTGGTCAGTGAAAATAATAATTTTTGATAGCGTTATATACGAACAAAATTTATCAAACGCAAAAATAATTGCTAAAAACTCTCTTTTCGTTGTTGTGTAGTTAGCTTGAGCGGATGTTAGCGTTTTACCTGCGTAGTAAATCAGGTGAAAATATTTATTAACCTGTTGGTCTAAAACAGCCCTACAGCAAAATCACTCACATCACACATAATTTCGAGCGGTAAAGACCAATCCGACACTATTAAAATTGGTGAATTAATAAGTTCATTTTTAATTTTATTAAACGCTTTCAAACGTTCATCGCCAATTATGAACGCAGATTCTTTTTCTAATAAGTGCGTTAACGGTTTGAATGAATTTTTTAAAAAAATTTAATAAACCATCTATAAAAACTCGCATGTCATAGAAAACTTCTAATAGATTTTATGTTAGTATGCGGGAGAAGTTTTTCTATGACCTTGATCTTGACCATATCAACCTCGATCCCTTTATTAGAGACTTTATGCTCGAGGACAAATCCCTCTCGGACCAGTCGCGCGCATCGGGTTGCACGCGCGTGGGTGCGCACACGCCAGGTTGTGTGCGGGTGCGCGCGCACCTGACTGCATACGGGTTAGCGCACAACAGGATGCACATGCATAAGGTCGCGCGCCGGTGCGCACGAACTTGGCCACGCACGGGTGCGCGCGCAACAGGGCGCGTGCGGGGGGCAGTGCATCAGACCGTGCGCGGGTGCTCGCGCGCCAGCCAACGTGCAGGCGCACACATACCTGGTCACTTGCACCGCCCTACACGCGCGCGCGCAGGCGATCCTGCGTGCGCGCTCTTGATTGTGTACAGCTTTGTCCAAGTGTGTCGAGCATTTTGGTGTATGCTTGCACGCATCAATGGGCGTCGCTTTGGCCCTGTCGCATGTGACGTGCCTACTTGCGCACGACGCTGGAGGAGAATTTTGGAGGTGCATATTATTTTATCTAAGACCGATTCTTGATTTTTATGTCAGGGTTCGAAACATAATGTGAGACTGATGCGTCTGCGCTCCTCGCTTACCGATGATCAAAGTGCAATTTGGAGAAGAGGTTCAGATTACTTGCCGACCTTGAAGTGAAAATACCATACGCCGAGGAGAGGGTTCAAAATCCTCCTCGAGGTTACTTAACGATCTACGAGACCTCTTTGAGATCGGGTTTTTGATTCCCACATGCGAGGAAGTGATCGATATTCTGAAGTTTTGCGGTGTGCTGATTTTTCAGTTCACTCCACTAGGAGTGGTATGCCTCATAGGATTGGTTGTATTTTTTCATGAACATGGCGGGAAACTCTCTTTGGACTATTTCCGGGATTGGTGCGACGTCCGATCTGATGACAATGAACATGTTGAGATTCATAGCAACAATGGCTGGCTTAATTTTGAGACTCAGACGGACTGCCGTCACGGAAGTACTCTATTTGGCTATGTAAAGAACTCTTGGGTTTGTCGGAGCTGTGGAATGCATTGCCTGATCGTTGTCGCCGCAAAAAGGGGAAAGAGCGGGAGTTTTCCCCAGTGCTGAGATTTTCGGAGCCCTTGAGTTGGCAACTCACTTGTTCAACATTTCCTCGTTTGTGGAAGAGAAATGTTTGCTGCGGTGTTGTATTTCTTCAAATCCTGGGCGTACTACTGAGGCATCTTCAGGTTTGGTCGGAAGAGGAAGGCTACTGCAGCCCCTTGTGCTGACATTGATACGGTGCCTTGCCCAATTTCTCAAGGGAGGATTGCTCCTTATGATGGTCAAGTAGGGTCTACTCTTGAGGTACAGGTGTTCCGATGTTCTGCCCCTCGGGCTCCTCCTGGGGAGGCGGCTGACTCTAGGATGTCTTCCTCTTTGAAGGTGATGAGTGTTGTAGTAAGCGCACCTGCTTTTGCGAAATTTTTCTTTCTAGTATTATTTTTATCGTGCAGAACTTTCCTTTCTTTTGTACAGATTGAGGCTCAGACCCAGATTATTGTTACTCGGAATGACCACTATGTGAGCTTGAAGGATCGGTACTTGGCCTTCAGGAGAAGTTTCGGACGGCCGCGAGCTCGTTTGCTGCTCTGAGAGATGATCATAGTCGGGATACGTCCTGATTTTGTCGGATTTGGTCAGAGTTGAAGGCAGAATTGGAGGAGGATCAAGCGTCCTTGGAGGTTGAAAAATCTCTAGCAAAGAGAACCGCACAGACGCTGAAGATGCCCAAGTGGAGATTTACTATTTGGAGACGGATCTTAGGGCGTCGGAGGCCCGAATGGAGACGCTTTCTTCTGAGAGCTGCATGTCATAGTTGAAGGCTATCGGTCTTGCTGAATACATGGATTCGTTGGATTACATGCGTGACTATTGTTTGATTGGCGAGGAGGTTCGTGAATAGATTTGGACCAAAGAGGTGTAGCCTCAGATTGAGGATGTTTGTGAGCTGGCGCTTAGACGTGGTGTATTGAAGGCTTTTCACCTGGTTGGCAGGAGCTTGGTGTGTGATGTATGGTTTCAGTTTTGATGTTATCTCAGATGATGAGAGCCCAAGTCCTGATTCTGGTGTGGACGAGGCTGATGTGTAGTCGCATGGTTTCTTATGTATGCATGTTTGTGTTTTCTATGGCTGAGTCTGTTGTATGTTTGTTTTTTTCTTTTGATTGTCATCATTAGTGCATACTTGTTGTCACCGTTTGGTGATTTTATGTAGCGTATTTGCGACTTTACTTGTTATGATAGCATTGTCCTTACTCTTTTATCTTTCATGGCCTGAGTCTTGGTAGTTGGTGGAATGCAAGCTTATGGTATCATCAGAGAGTGTCTTAACTCAATCCAAGGGTCGGAGAATGTAAGGATTCTATCCGGTTGCGGGGTAGAACCCGGTCAAGAGAGCATTGCTGGAGAATATAAATATTCAATCCAGGTGTCAGAGAATATAAGTATTCAATTCGACAACACGACTGCAAGGGGGCAGGCCTGGCATGGCGAGGCGTTTGCCTGTAGTAATAGAGGATAATGTGAGTATGCCATCCAACTTCCAGAGAATGTTAGTATTCAATCCGGTGTCGCGACCGTAAGGGGGGCAGGCCCTGGCGATGGCAGGGCGTTGGCCTATAGTAATAGAGGTGAATATGAGTATTCAATCCAACTTCTAGAGAACATAAGTATTCAATCTGGTTACGTGACCTAGTCTGTCAATGAGCCGGTTGTCGGAGAATGTAAGTATTCAATCCGGAGGTGCGATCATGAGGGGGGAAGGCTCTGATGATGGCGAGGCGTTGGCCTGCAGTGATATAGGATAATGTGAGTATTCAATCCAACTGCTAGAGAATGTAAGTATTCAATCTGGTTGCACGACCTAGCCTTACAGAAGAAGTAGCTTCCATAGAATGTAAAAATTCAATCTGGAAGTGTTCGAGCCTCGTCGAAAATTGCTCACCGGAGAATGTAAGTGTTCAATCCGGGGAGTGGCTTAGCCTGTCCAAAGAAGTCTCAAAGCAAAAATAAGAGAAACATAATGTGGTATGATTAAGTCAAAGATAGTCTACGCGAGTCATGCCTCGCAACTTTTACGTCACTTAGAGTTTAAGAAAATAAAAGGATAATATAAAGTCTTGCACTCGGATGGTGTGGGGGCCTTCTTCCCTTACAGAGAGCTTTCAGGTTGTACAATGACTTTGTTGTGCAGGTTGATATCTCTTACTTCAAATGTGACTGTTACCTCTGGGTGAGCCTGCTTTAGGTAGCAAGTGCGGGCTGCTTCTTGACTACCGTGAACAACCCTTACACCACCAGGGGTCGGGAACTTTATGGAAAGGTGAGGAATTGATGGGATTGCACCAAAGATTTACTGGACCAGTCTTCCAAAGATGGCATTGTAGGGTGAACTTAAGTCGATGACAGTGAACGGGATATTTTGGAAAACCTGTCTCAGGAATTCTCCTAATATTTCTAGTAGGTTCCTTGAACGGAAACCAGGTGGTTTCCAAAGCCATATACAGGCCCTAAAGTAGGTCTGAGATGCTGTGGAGTAAGTTTCATACTGTGGAGAGTGAACACAAACAGAACATCGATGAGAAACCATTGTCTATTAGAATTATTTTAACGTTGAATATGGATCTCCTATCCTTGCGCTAATGACGAGCGAATCTTGATGAGGAATCAGCACGCCTTGGATGTCCTCTTCTCCGAAGGAGATAGTGGAATCTATATTGAGTTCAGGATTCTTGCGGGTTTCATCTGTAGTTCCTACTGAAAATATCTGGGTAGACAGGAGTGGAGGCCCGACAATGGTGTCGATGTTTCCCACCATTTGCTTGGTGTCGGGAGCCCCCTGTGGCGCATTCTGCGGGTTTCTTTCTTGACGTTGTGCTTGTTGACATGCATTTGTCCCTGTAGAAATCTTCTGAGGAGCCCCTGGCGGATGAGGAGCTCGATTTCATTTTTCACCCTGGAACACTCCTCAGTAGTGTGACCGGTTGTGTGGTGAAGCTCACAGTGTTTTGCTTGGTCAGCTCTGGGGTTTGGGGGCATTCTTCTTGGTTGTTGGAATACTTGATCATCCTGTATTGCATACATTACATTGGTACGGGTTGCTTTTAGTGGAGTGTATTCTTGAGGCGGGCACTGGCCCTCATTCCTTGGTGGGTCCCGTTGACGGTTGTCACTCCAACGACAACATTCTGGTATCGCTCTTCTTGCCTTATGGGGGCTTGTTCTTGCCCCTCTTCCTTTTTTGTCCGCACTCAAATTGCTGGCGATGCGCTTCAATGGCCTCGTCGGCTGCTATCTGGGCTCGACCCGATGAACAAGATTTGGATAACTAGGTATGGTTTCCTCATGAGAGCTGAATAGAAACTGTTGGGGGAAGTCCTCCAAGAAATATGCCCCTCAAGAGCTCAGGGTCGACCCCCGGGATCTGGCGGGCTTCTGTAGTGAATCGGCAAAAAGTCTTTCAAGGATTCCCCTTCATTTTGGCGAATCCCAGACAATGTGAGGGGTCACGAACAATTCTTCGATTTGCAATAAACTGATCAGTGAATTGCCTTGCTAGTTCGGCAAAATTATCAATGGTTCCCTCCCTTAAAGAATGAAAACAGGTGCGAGCTTGCCCTTTGAGAGTAGCTAGGAACACTTTACAAAGCAGTTGATCTGGTGCATTGTAAATTCTTATAATAGTGGTGAAGTGGTTGATATGTTCCAACGGGTCATCTGTCCCATTGAACGTTTCAATATTTAGTAGTTTAAATCTGTTCGGGATAAGATGAGCTAGAACTAGAGGTACGAGCGGGGAGCCTCGGTAGAGTGGACGCCGGGCGTGAACATTCACCGCCCAACTTGTCTGTACTCTTCTGCAATTACTTCTCATATCTCTTCTCGAGTGATCCTTTCATGTGTTGCGGTCGGGCTTCTTCTCCAGGTTGTGGTGATGGAATCCAGCCCCGACTCCCCTGAGAATCGGGTGAGTGGAACTAACGGCGTCTGAGAGTTTTTCTAATACTTCTCTTTGCAGAGCTTCTTGCGCCAGGCCATGATTTGGCAGAGGCGGGGGGTTGGCTGGTGCTGGCAGCAGAGGAGAAGAGGGAGGTGCTCCTATATTCCTGAGCAGAGCAAGCATCTCAGTTTGCTGCTACTCCATTTATCGAACCCATGTTTCCAAAGCTATTACAGGTGCGAGAATAGTCTTGCTTCAAGGGGCACATCCATGAGGGAATGAGAGTGGGCTGGCTCAGTGCGTCCTCCTGGGATGGATCCTGCAGCTATTCAAGCACTTCTCTTTGCGATTGAAGCCGATCTTGAGTACCGTGGGGATGAGGGTATTGTCTTCTGAGGATGTTGGGAATTTGTAGTTCCCACAGATGGCGCCAAACTGTTGCGGCCTAACTGACGTCTCGGTCGGAATGGAATAACCTAGACTACCTTATCTCTCGAAACGGTCAAGCATGCACATAGTTAATGAGATGAGTCGATCGTACACACAAAGTTTTAACGTGGAAAAACCCTCAACCGGGTAAAAAATCACGTGACCAGATCTGTGCCGGTCAAAGTCCAATATTTCCTGGTTGTTACGTCTTGTTTGTGGAATCGAGGGTGACAGGACACCTCTCGTTACAATTTCAGGGTGAGAGAACACTTAGCGCATAGCGGACGATAGGCCATCGTGTCAGGAGATTGTTACAAATTGCACTTTGTGATGATGGGCTTCGCTGAGCGTCTTGTTGATTCTGGACGTGGGAGCAGAGCACTTGAACTTGCGGTTGCGGAGGTCACTTGGAAAATGAGAGATTAGGCTTCGTTGGGCAGCTCAAACTTGGCTCGTACGTGGCTCTAGTGCGGCTTGAGTGCGGCTCGAACACTACTCGTAATAGAAATTTGGCAGAGCTTCGACCTGAGGAAGAAGAAGACTCGGAGAAAAAAGATGAGAAATGAGGAGGCCTGCGGCTCCTTTTATAGACTCTAGGGGGTGGTTATGGTGGTTATGTGGCTATCAGCACCACCCAAAAGTAATATTTTCTCTATAGTTATGGGGCTCCTCTTATAATTGTTGTGGCCTAACTCGACGTCCCGATCAGACCGAAATAACCTGGATCGCCTTAGCTCTTGGAACGGTCGAGTGCGCACACAACCAATGAGATGAGTTGATCGACGCACGAAGTTTTAATGTGGAAAAACCCCTCAACCGGGTAAAAAAATCACGTGATCGGATCTGTGACGGTCAAAGTCCACTATTTTCTTGTCCTTACAGCTTGTCCGTTGAACCGAGAGCGACAGAACGCTCCTCGTTACAATTTGGAGATAAGAGAACACTTAGCACTTGGTGGACGACAGGCTGTCTCGCCCATCATTTATTACAAATTGCTCTTTGCAGCGATGGGCTTTGTTGCGCGTCACGCTAGCACTAAACGCGGGAGAAGAGCACTTGAGTTTGTGGTCGCGGGGGCCTCCTGGAAGCGGAGAGATCAGGCTTCGTCAGGTGGCTTGAAGGTGGCTCGAATGCGGCTTGGAGATGGCTTGAATGCGGCTAGGGAGTGGCTTGAATGCGTCTCGGGAGTGGCTTGAATACGGCTCGGGAGTAGCTTGAAACGGCTTGAGTGCTGCTCGTAGGAGAAATCTGGCAGATCTTCAGCCTGAGGAAGAAGAAAGTTCGGACGAAAAAAAGGTGAAAAATAAGGAGGCCTGGGGCTCCTTTTATAGCCTCAAGGAGGTGGTTATGGTGGTTATGCAGCTATCCACACACCATAGCCACCATTATAAATATTTTTGCTATAGTTTAGGTGTGCATATTAAGATAATTAATTTTGCTATTTATACACAATTTATTTAATAATGAAATTCCCCACTAACCCGCCCGGTTAGTGGGTGGTTATATATGTCAGACGACAGAGAACGTCCCGAAAATATCAGACGACGGGGATGGGCTCCCATGGGCGGCCGACGAACTTGCAGTCGAACTTGCCGGCGAGGAGGGGGCCGCCGCCGACGGCCGGGGAGAGCGCGTTACGACCAAGCTAGTGGCAGAGAGGGGACGGGATGACCGCTTCTTCGGCCGTGTACCGGCGACGAGGAGGGGCAGCTTGCTCAGCCGCTCCCTCGGCCATGCGGAGGCAGCCAAGGAAGGGCAGCTAGCTCGACTTCCTTCTCGGCCGCGTGGCAGCGGCCGAGGAGGGGAGGCCTGCTCACCTCTCCCTCAGCCGCGGGATGGTGATCAAGGACGGCCGACCGGCCCGTCCGCCTCCTCTGTCACGCGCAAGCGGCCTAAGAAGAGCGGTCGGCCCGGCCGCCTTCTCAGCCGTACTCTAGTGGCTGAGGAAAGGCGATCGCCTGGCCGCCTCTTTAGCTGCTCGTTGGTACTTGACTCGGTCTCCGCCTTCGGCGCGCGGGGGCAGCCGACGGCGGTGAGAGGAGGGGGCGACCGGTGTCCGAGGATGATGTCGGTCCCTCAATATTGGCGAGGCAATGCCTGCGATAGTTCTGAGGTCATGCATGATGGGATCAGCGTGCGAGAGGATTGGGCGCGGCGATCGCGCGCGCGGTCAAACCCATGATCTCACTAATTTTGATGGAGATCATGGTGGTTGCGGCTATATACACACCCCTTGCTTTTAAATGAGGATCTCATCCCTATCAATAATCAATGCACATTCACCAATCCGGAACAGTTCGAGTTGGGATCAACCCATTGTTTTCATTAGAGACTACCATTATTCCGCCCTTCTTAGGCACGACTTGCACCGGGCTAACTCAAGTGTTATCCGAAATAGGGTAAATAATTCCCGCGTCTAATAGTTTTATTATTTTTGGCCTTAACGACATCCTTCATATTGAGGTTGAGGCGTCGTTATGGCTGAACGGTGCTGTTAGAATTATTTTCTAACATTATTTTGTGCGTGCAAAATGAAGGGTTGAAAGTATCTAGCGTCTACCTAAATCACCTAGAGAGGGGTGAATAGGTGATATTTGTGTCTTTTCGCGGAATAAAACTACTTAAAAATTAAGCACACATACACTGAGATTTATCGTGGTTCCCCGTGTTGGGTATGTCCACTTTCCCGCCTCGCCTAGCTACCACGAAGGGCTAGATTCGGCTACTTCACCAAACTCAGATTTCTTCAAATCTTACATCTCGGAGCCGCAACTCCTACAACTCGGAGACGACGCTCCTACCACTCGGAGAACAACATCTCTACAACTCAATCCACAAACGGATCTACGACTTGATCCAAAAGGATCTACCACTTGATCTACAAACGGATCTACCACTCGGAGAAAAATCTCCTACAAATGAAAAGAAAATTACAAAGTAATAAAAATTACAAGTCTTCACTCCGACGTTCTTCGATTATGTAGATCTTGAAATCTTGGAGAACTCGGAAAGTAGAAATTCTTTGAAGACCTTGAATTTTGAACCTTCAATCAACTAGATCTTGAGGAATAGAGATCTTCAGAGAGTAGAAATCCAGTCGAATAAGTCGATGAAGATTGAATCATACAGCGTTCGTAGTTGTTGGCCGATCAAAGATGTCGCGTATCGCACAAGAGGCTGACCGGTTCTTTTTGGAAAGTTTCTCGATTTGAAAATTAGAACAATGTGCAAGATTAGGTTGAAGAAAAATCCAACCAAAGTATTTATAGACATCTTCAAATGCAACGGTTATAAAAGAAATTCCAAAAATAAACTTCCAAAAATCACTGTGCATGGCCGCCACAACCCGAGCCTGGAAAAATAAATTGTCGAAAAAATGATCTAAGTCATATTCGTCGAGTATCGTCGAGTATCGCTAGTATACTTGCCAAACAGTCATTGATATACGACAAATTTGACTTAGAGAAATTCAGCTCAAGCTAGCTAGCCACTCAAGCCAAGGCTGTAGTCATACTCGACAAATTCGTCGAGTATCAGCTAGTATATTAGACAAATTCGTCGAATATAGGCTATCAAACTCAACGCTCTCGACGCCAAGATGCACTTGACGCTCTCGACGCCAAGATGCACTCGACGCCAAGATGCACTCAACGAATTTGCCTTAAGAAAATCAGAGAAGTAGCGTCGAGATTATTCGATGAATTCGGCGTGCATCATCATGTATATTCGATGAATTCGGCGAGTATCGTTAGATACATTCGACGAGTATACTTGATGATACTCGATGAATTTTACTTAACTGTTTTTCCAATCTTTCCAGACATTTCATCACAAGTATATAAGATGAATTCGACGAGTGATAATAAGTATATACGACGAATTCAACGAATATCAATGATACTCGACGAATTCGGCGAATATCCCTTACGATACTCGACGAATTTTACTTGGGTAAAATTATGTTCTATTGAATTTTGAGATCTTCTTCCTTGAACCTCCTCATGTACTTGGAATAGAAGTATACTCCAATAGAGAGATTACACGCGAGTCAACACCATGGCCTATACAATGAAGGATTACATTGTATAGTACCGTGTATACTGACCCACAATAACCTGACATTGGTGTGTACTTAGCATTGTAAACCTGCAAGTACATAACTAGAATACCATATCAAATACAATCACAATTCATCTTAGCTTAACTGTACCCTTCTTCAAATCAGGGTTATTGTAGATACAATACCCAACAATCTCACTCTATTTGAAGAAGCCAAAATCCTATAAGCTAAGGTGAATTGCACATAACAAATAATAATAGGATAAGAAATTAACAAGATGAATAAATTAAACAAAATAACAAATAATGCACATTCCAGCCAAACATTTAAATCATATAGATATAATAATAAGAGTTCAAAGTTTTTAGGGCAACCACAACCACATCTCAATCAAAAAAAACATGAACATCAGGCCTGCCCGCCTTGATTCTTCTGACGTTGCCTAACAAAATAAGCCCTTAGCTTAGGATAATACTTTGGAGGGGCTGGAGGCGCGCAGACTCATCATTCTTGTGATTTCTGAAATGTATTCTTCTCTTGGCACATGCCAATTCATACTTATGCCATTCTTCTTGATCGTAATGGTTCCATCTGTTATCATTTCGAAGATCAACTAGGATGAAGGTGTCTAGAATGATTCCTCTTGAAGTAGGAATCCACACTTCACCAATTTCTCTGTCTTTGGCTGGTAGGTCTCTGGCAGGTTCTGATTTTGTAGCAGAAGGGCCTTCACCATACTTTCTTCTCTTATAGACTGAAGCATGAGGAATATCTTCAATAGCTTGAACTTCGGATACATCAACAGTAGTAACATCAATAGTAGTGTCCTGAAAGACTTCTTGTGTGTTTGTCCAGAGTTGAGAGTAATCCTCAATAGGATGAACTTCAACCTGAGTAGGCACATCAGGTACTTGAGAGCTAAACATTGGACCATGCAGCCATATAAAGTTGTTATAAGCAGTAGTCATTTGTCTTTTTGAAATTTTCTACCATAGCACTTCAACTGCAACAACCTTAGTTTTCATTGCCTTCTCCCCCCCTTTTGACTTCATCAATGACAACATTAGAATAAGTAGGAATAGTGCTGTAAAGTGAGCCATCGATCTGTTGTGGGCATCAATCATTGTCTTTGTGTTCGTATCAACATTATTAAGAATTTCTGAAGCACACTCGAGTCCTTGCATGTTAAGAGTGATAGCTTTTCCACCCTCGGCATACAATGAATCAAGCTTGGTATCAAGCTTGTCAATCTGAATTTTAACTTCTGCAAGGCGGTTGTTAACATTTTGCTTAATTTCCATGACCTTTTCCAAACTTTCTTCATTGTCACTTCAAACTACGCTTGTTGTCTTGCAAACATGACCTCTATTTTCTTTAGAATTGAACTATCAACACTGGAGGTGGCAACATCATCAGAAGGAATACTTGGGAGAGAGGGCAGATCTTCACTGGGAGACTCATAGATTGGAGATAATCTAGCTTTAGAAATCAGCAGAGGCACTACAGTAGCTAGGACAAGAGGATGCTCTTCTGTATCTCCGTCCTCATCAGAGACATCTACTACCTCCTCTTGAGCAACTGGAGGAGTGCTCGTCGCCTTTGCAACTCTTTTCTCAAGGTTGCGGATAAACCTGTTGACCTCAGTAGCAACTGGTATCGCATACTCAGTCACCTCCCCCTCAGAAGATGTGGCATGAACAATTTTTGGAGAGGGACAATTAGGTTCTCTACTGAAACATACTAAGAACCATCATTTACATTATCAGTAGCTCTGGTCTCATAAACAACGACCTTAAACTCATCAGTATCTATCTCATAATCATCAACATTCAGGTCAACATCAGTAGTATCCAAAGCATCATCAATCTCTTGTTCAGAAGGAGCTGGAACCTCATCATCACCATCCTCATCCACAACCTCAACAAGAACTATCTACTCAACAACAGTCTGAGCAATTTGAGCAACGACTGTCAAAAGATCCTCTATCTCTAGAACTATTTCAACTAGCTCCCCCTCTGCTCCTACACTCAATCTCTCAGGAGTTTCCCTGGGGGGGGGGGGTGGTGGAGTAGGAATCCTATCCTCAGGATCTTGATCTTCCTCTTCCACAAGCAAATTTGGGGCTCCCCCTTGCCTCAAGATCCTCTTATCCCACCTTGAGAAGATAGTTGAGTCGATCTTCTTCAGGTGATGGATAGGCACACCTTTGGTCATATCGAACTTGTCACCATCCATTTGACTCAAGTATAGCTGATAATCCTTCCAAAGTTGGGTGTGCGGAGACTGTCCTTGATTTTCTCAAACAACATCGCACCCTAGTCCATTCTCTTTTTGCAGATGAATGTTATTAGAATCTTGAACATTTTTGAAGATAGATAGTCGTGTGAACCAGTCTTGTATAACAGCACTTTTCCGATAATATATGACAGTAGATTTCCTTCTTCGTTCATTCCTTTCCTTTTGATGGCTTTTGTACCTCTGGGCAAACCACAGAATAACATAACCCTTTTGAAGTCCTCCTCATCGAGGTGATCTGCTTCTACACAAGCTGGAAGCCTCAAGAGCCGGGTGAGATGAGAGGCCTTCACCTTAATGGCAGTTCCATGAACTTTGCTCTTGATTATCGTATCTTCATGTCATAGCTTTGCATTCTGAAAGAATTCAAGGACAACTTTGTCCAACACCTTGCAGGGGTGTTCTAGGTCAAAGGATAATCCGACTGTCTCAAGCATCAAGATCACATATCTGAACTCATCAGAAGCCGAAGCAAACCTGTTCGAACTAATTCTCCTCCCCCTAGCAAACCACTGGTGCTTTTAGGAGCCATGGAGAATCAGAGAATAAACAAAAATCTGGATAGAACTGCCGGCTAGAACGAATGGCTGTCACAGTTGGAATGGCGATAACGGGCCATCGGAATCGCACCACTGAGTGAAATCTTTGCTGGAAATTGGAAATCTTTGCTAGAAACTCTTGCTCAGACCTAATCGAAGAGAACGGGTGCAAGGCCACGAAATAGAGACGATGACACTTGCTCTGGAGCCGAAGGGTCGAGAGGACAGTTCGGCGAATATCGCTATTTTGGTTCGACGAAATGTGTCGTGGTTGCCCGACTCTTGATTTTTATATATATATATATATAATTTTAAATTTGACCTATAAAGGCACTCTCACAACTCACATTTTCTCCGCATTTAACGATATATCAGAGTAAGAGAAAACACGCGTCATGATGTCACGTCAGTAGGGGATAACTATAGATGCTCAGACAAAACTCTAACTTAACACTTTCATATAAGATCCATAAGTTATTAAGAGGAAAATCTAGTTAAAGTTTAAGCGGTTAGCCGTATCCTCGGCACAGTGGATCATCTAGTTCACGAGAAAAAGTAATTATATGTTGTGGAAAATACTTTATTTATAATGATTGACGTCCTACACGAGTATAAACATCCCCAGGGGATAACTCATGATATGCAAGACTCTAGATTTATAATAAGTATGGAATTAGCTTTTACAACAGTTAAATATAATGAGTTTAGCTTTCAAATATGGCATGTATGGAGCAATAGTAATAATACTTTTATATTTTAAAATATCTAACATGTAACCTAGTATAAAACCTTCCCAGAGAGCAAGTACAACCAACAAAAGAGGCAAACTAGCAGCTAGAAAAGTATTCAACGTTCCAAAAGAAAACTACCAGTGGAATCAACAACCATACACGAAACAACTGAAAGTATGCATGTCTGAACTAAAACCGAAAACAACAAACTACCTCATGGCGGTGAGGAAAACCACTACAATAACTGCAGCCCATAATCTACCACCCAATACAGCCGCTCCACCTGCTACAGCCCTGAACATGAGGCATTCAAAGAAAGAATACCTCAGCAAGAAATTTGCAAGTGGCAATGGAAATAAGAAGGTAATAAGTAGATAAAGGCAAGAAAGGGTTTACCAAACCCTACTATAAGAAAAAGCTGAAACCACAGCTGATTATCCAAATAGAAATAGGTAAAGTGAAAAATTTGCAGTAATGGAGTAAAAGAAATTTGCACCAAGTGCGGAACGAAGCTATTCTTCGACAAAATCTACAAGGATAATCATGAAATAGCATAAACTGAACTATAAGAGCAAGTTAACACAAAACAACTCAAAAAACGTGAATCATTAGCACCCGGAGTCGGTGATCAAAACGTCCAAAACCGAACTACCAGACACAAACATCTCACAAAAGGGCACTGCGAGGGGTGGACACCAGGCCCAAATACAACCCAACAGTCTGTAAAACAGAGACCAAACAAACCACCAAGTGTAATGATTCACAAATCAGCGCCCAGTTGGTGGTCCTTTATCCACTGCTAACCTTCCTAGCCGAAGAAAACATCATACCCAAATACCCGAACCAAACCCAAGCTTAAACACAAAGAAATACCTTGACAAGCCCTAAATTTACTCTAAGGACCATACACGACGAATCATGCACAAATCGGCAAAAAACACCAAGTCCAGCTACAATTCGGCGAGTATACCCAACGAACGTTGTCGATACTTGATGAAAAGGACATAAAGCGACGTGTATACTCGACGAAAAAGACTTGGTCGCCAGATCACTCGACGCTTTCTAAGCCTAATCTATACATGACGAATTCGTCGAATGCACTCAATGCTTTTGCCTTCACTCAACGCCACGCCCGCCAATACATGATGAACTCGACGCCTAGATACTCGACTCTAGACTAATGATACTCGACGATTCACCACAATACTTGTCGAAATTTCCTTAGCCTCACCGGCCACTCAATGATTTATACAACTAGTTCATACTCGATGAACTCCCTGATACTCACCGAAATTTCCTTAACGAAATTCGGCAAAATTACTTACCTAAACCCGCCAAAATTGACTCCACGATAATCGACAAATTTTCCTAGCGATACACGGCGAATTTTTCTCCCGATATACGCCGAATCTTTCCTTAGGCTAATCTATAATATTCGACGAATTCTACTATCGATACTTGACGAAATTCAGACAGACCTCTACGCCTAAACTTGACAGATAATGGCTGAAATCTTCTAAGTCTCTTATGGATTCCTCAAGCTTAATCCCTACACTTCTCCTACGCTCTTAGGAGAAGAAATGAACAAGATGAAAAACAAGAAACAGTTACAAGAAGAAAATCGCCACTTGCCTCAAAACTCTGGAAATCCGCCGCTCCGCGATAAGGATCGGCCACCAAAAGCCCTAAGCAACGTTTCCTGAAACTTTGAGGGAAGAAGGAGGTCAAAATTACAAACCCTAATGTTTGAAAATCAGAAAAACAGGAAAATCTTACCACGATCGCGTTGCTCTCGGCGAGAGCTTTCAAAATCTCCAATCTATTGACAAAACGACCACCGAAGCTCTCTTTATCGCCGGCAAACGCACATGAAGTCACCGCTCCTCTTTCGCTTGCGAAATCTCCGTCGCTTGGGTTGGAAAGATGAACAGGGAAATAGGGTTTGACACGACGATTTTCTATTTATATGTAAATATAATATTAAAACATATTTTTTAAATAATGCCAAAATGACTCGGAATCTTACGAAAATCGCACCGTATCTAAATATCGACGCTACGAATCCAACAGCGAAGTTGAAATATAAATCCGACAAACTAACCTCAGGTAAAACACCATCCGAAGATAAAACGCCACCACATCCCTATAAAATCTCCACCGAGTCACCAAAATAGACCCGGCTCGCGAGGGAAGGTGCACAACCAAGCCAAAACCAACCACACAGGAAAAACCACTGAGCAAACTCGTGCTCCAACAAACAACACTCGTTAACTATGCGTCAATGTAACGCCCTGACATCAAAAATACGTCACTACAGGAATTAAAATAAACACTGAAAAATCGGGGGCATTACAGGCGTGTACCTGATATTCGACGGCTCTTCGGATCCAATATAGTGAGAGAAATTTTGACCTAACTGAAATTCAGCGAGATTCACTGGATGCAAAGTCAGATTCAGTGAGTTTCGGCATATATATCCGTGAATATTTGACGAATCAGCGACTTTTGCTAACCGATACTCGTCGATTTGGCCTTAGACAAATTTCTTCCTTGATAAATTTCCTGAGTGATTTCCTCTTGTTGGCTTTCTTCATGAATCCTTGTTCAGCATGCCCAGTTCTGTTTTGAAGAACGAGAACTTGGCCTCATCCGACGGCTTCATAAAAATATCCGCGGCCTGCTTATCCATTGGGACAGCTTGGGGCTATGTCCTTGCTCTCCACATGCTCCCGGATGAAGTGATATCGGACTTCAATGTGTTTTGTCCGGCTGTGAGAGACTGGATTATGCGCAATCGCTATTGCGCTGGAGGATTCACAATACATGGGAATCTCTTTGAACTTTAGGTTGTATTCTTCGAGTTGATTCCTGATCTATAGAAGCTGTGTACAACAACTACCGACAGAGATGTACTCTGACTCGGCAGTTGAGGTAGCCACACAATTCTGGTTCTTACTGCTCCATGAAATAAGTCGTCTTCCGAGGAATTCGCACGTCCTGGAAGTTCTTTTCCTGTCATCCTGCTCCTGCAAAATCTGTATCTAAAAACCAATTAGTTCGACATCATTACTTCTCGGGTACCATAAGCCAAGATTTGGTGTACCCTTAAGGTATCTTAAAATTCGCCTTGCAGTGACATAATGAGATTCCTTAAAGTTCACCTGGAATCTAGCGCTGACGCATATTGAGAAAATTATGTCTGGTCTACTTACAGTAAGGTAGAGCAAGGATCCAATTATGCTTCTGTACTTGGTTCCATCAAAAGGTTTCCCTTTCTCATCCTTGTCCAGAGACATAGTTGAACTCATTGGAGTCCTCATAGAGGTTGCGTCTCCATTCTGAATTTCTTAAGAAGCTCCTTGGTGAACTTCGTCTGTGAGATGAAAATTCCATCTTCAGATTGCTTCACCTGAAGTCCTAGGAAATAGTTCAGCTTTCTCATACTGCTCATTTCAAACTTCTCTTGCATAAGTTTGGAAAACTTCTTGCAATTTGTCTTCCGTAGAGCCAAATATAATATCGTCGACATAGATTTGCAATAGCAAAATCTTGCATTTTACTTCCCTAAGAAATAATGTTTTGTCTATCTTTCCTCCTGTGAACTTATTCTCAAGAAGAAAGCTAGACAACGTCTCATACCAAGCTCGTGGAGCTTGCTTTAAGCTGTAGAGAGCTTTATTTAAAAATTAAACATGTTCAGGGAAAGTAGAATTTACAAAACCTGGGAGTTGCGCTATGTATACTTCCTCTTTCAGATTCCCGTTGAGGAATGTTGATTTTATGTCCATTTGATAGACTTTGAATCCTTTGAAGGCAGCATACACAAGAAAAAACCTGATCGCCTCGAGCCTGCCCACTGGAGCAAAGGTCTGGTCGAAGTCGATCCTTTCTTCTTGAATATAGCCTTGAGCTACAAGTCGGGCTTTGTTCTTTATGATTACACCATTCTCGTCCAGCTTGTTTCTGAAAACCCACTTGGTGCCGATCACATTCGGTCCCTTGGGTCTGGGCACCAACTCCCAGACTTTGCATTGTTCGTACTGGTTGAGCTCTTCTTGCATTATCATGATCCATGTGGCATCCTTGTTTGCTTCTTCAAACTTTTTCAGCTCAACCTGAGATAAAAAGCAAGATGTAATAACTCGTTAATTGTACCTCTTCTAGTTCTAACTCTGTCTCCTAACTCTCCAATGATTTGATCAGCTGGGTGATCTCTTAGGTGTCTGAACACCAGATTTCTTCCTCTTACTCCAGTAGGTTCTGCTGTATCAGGAGCATCCTCTAGATTTAGTTCATCTAGAAGTTCTTCATCCACCATGCCTAGATCGACAACCTTGACTGAGCTTGGAACATCTTCTTTGATTGCTTCATCCAAGCTTAGTTCCTTGAACCTGGTACCTGCATCTGCACCAATAACACTAGATGAGCTGCTTTGGAGCATGCTTGTCTTATCAAATACAACATTAATTGACTCTTCTGCCATCAGGGTTTTCTTGTTAAAAATTCTATATGTCTTACTATGGCTACTGTATCCTATGAAAATACCTTCAAAAAAATTTTCACTAAACTTTGATAGGCAATACTTCCCATTATTAAGTACGAAGCATTTACTTTCAAAGATTCTAAAGGAGGACACAGTCAGTTTTCTTCTTTTCAGTAGTTCATAGGGATTCTTACGGTGGTTCTTGTTGATTAGAGCTCTATTTTGCACGTGACAAGCTGTGTTGACTGCTTCAGCCCAGAAGTACTCCGTAAGTGAGGCATTGTTCAACATAGTTATACATGCTTCAATGAGGGTTCTATTCCTTCTCTCAGCAACTCCATTTTGCTGTGGAGTATACGGGAAGGAAACCTCATGAAAGATACCTTGGCTTTCACAGAATTTTGTCATGACAGCAGACTCAAATTCTGTTCCGTGGTCACTTCTAATTTTGACTACTGAGCAGTTCAATTCGTTCTGAATTTGTCGAACAAAATTAGTGAAAGAATCAAAGGTGTCTGACTTGTGTTTTAGAAAGAACACCCAAGTAAACGAGAGTAGTCATCAACAATTACAAATGTATATACTTTACCTCCTAAACTGTGAATTGGAATGGGTCCGAATAAGTCCATATGAAGTAAATACAAACTTCTCGAAGAATCTTTTTCAGCAATACCCTTGAAGGTAGCTCATGTCTCCTTACCCATTTGACATGAGTGACATGGACTCTATTTAAGGCACTTATTGTTGAGGGCATCACGCACTAAGTTGTGAGAAAATAACATATTTATGGTTTTGAAATTAATATGTGCTAATCTCTTGTGTCATTGGTCACAAAGAGACGCACTACTTTTAACCAAAAAGCACACTGGTGTTGAATTGTATAAACATATAAAATATAAATAAAATATATTTCTACTCCGAGTGTCTGTTAAGACCATCTCCAAATTAGCAGACGACTTTATCAGACACTTGTCCTTATATAACTCAACGATATAGCCTTTGTCACATATTTGACTTATGCTTATCAGATTATGCTGTAATCCTTCAACATAAGCCACGTCTGTGAAAGAAACTATGCCGTTGGAAATCATATTATAGCCTTTAGTAGTTCCCCTGTCTGACCCTCCAAAGAGTACATTTGGTCCATCTTTGACTAAGGTATAATCAAGCAGTAGGCTTCTTGTCCCGGTCATATGCCGAGAGCATCCACTGTCCAAATACCATATCGGAGTTTTGTTGGCCTTTGGAAATACCTGCAACTATAAATCATTTTACCGTAAGAACCCAAATATATTTGGATCCTTGGTTCCATGTTAGCTTACCACCACTTAGAACATTAACCTGGCGAGTGGTCGGTCTCGCATTAACTCGTGGAGTTTCATAATTTGCAGGGTTAAACCAACAATTTGTGCAAAAATGACCAATTTTGTCGCAACACCAACAGTCAAACATGTTGTACCTTCTCTTGTACTCATGCTTTACCCTTTGAATATGAGGTCTAGCAAGGGCAACATACTTGGAGGTGGAAGCCTCCTAATTACAATAGACATAGGACTTCTCCATCTTCTTTACCTTAGGTACAAAAGTCTTGGCTTTTGGTGCCTTCTTATAGTTATGTCCATGAATATATGGACCATAATTCTAAAGTTGAATCTCTTCATAAGGTGCTTTGATAACACTGGCACCATAGTCTCGAGAATGGGTCCATCCCTGGTATCGCTTATTGGGCTCTACATAAGTAGGCCTAGCAAGATGACTGTAGGACGACTCAAGGTCAAATTTGTTCATTGGGAAATTAAATTCTTAAACGAGGGTTGACCTAGAGGTTCCTTCCCTTTTCTTTGGCACTGGCTTTCTTGACAGCCTTACCTTTACCAGCTATATGGCCAAGACCACTACCCTTCTTCGGAGCTGAAAACTCATCGATGAGGGGAAGAATAGTCCTCGGTTTGGAGTAACTTTCCACAAGTTTTCTCTCCACCAAGAGCTTTTCCTCTAGCTCATCAAGGTATTTCTCCTTCAGACTCAATGCTTCAGCAAAGCATTTGAGTTCCTCTTTTAAGGAGTGGACTTCCTCTCTGAGAGGAAGTAATTTTGCAATTTCCTCCTTTAGACTGGTTTCCACTGCCTTGATGGAGACAATCTCTTTCAACTGCGTTTTGACTACCTTGCGGCATTTGTCAAATGCTTTCAAAAGGTTCTCATGCTGAACTATTAATTCAGAATCCTCTTCCTCCGAAGAATAGCCTTCATGAACATTAGTTGACGTTTATGATTCTGAGAGTATCGTGTGCGAGTTTACCTTCCCGTGATACTCTGAGTCGCCAAATTTCTCGTTCGATCAAGCCATAATCCTGAAGTAAGCTTCTTCGTCCTCTGAATTAGATTAACTGGAGTTGTTGTCACTAAGAGTCTTGGACTTCTTGGCGATGAAGCTTTTCTCTTCCTTTTTTTTACCTTTGAAGGATCTCTTCTCCTCTCTCTTGGATCCTTTCTTCTTCTTATAGGGACACTCCACAATCATGTGTCCTGGCTTATTTCAATAGTAGCAAACAACGTCAGAGGAAAACTGTTTACTTGGTTTAGATTTATACATGTCCTCCTTGTTGTATCTTTTCTTGGAGTAATCACCATCACGACGTGATCTTCTGAAGCCAGCGAAGGATGACTGATTCTTCATCTGTCTTATCTTGTTGAGCAGTTTCCTGAACTGCTTAGAGATGAGAGAGAACTCCCCATCAGATAACTCAGAGCCTGATGTGCTTGTCTTAGAGTCTTCTAGGGTGTTTGGAGAACAAGTCCTTACTGGTGACACAGTTTTAGACTTCCTCGAACCTTCATCCTTCAGGGCAACTATCTTATCTCTACTTGAAGTCCTGTTGCTTTGCTCCTCCTTCTTTCTGGTGTTTATTTGAAGCTTGTAGGAGAGCAGCTTTTCAAACAGGTTCTGAGGGTCAATCTCAGGCAGCTTCCCAAACTCCCTAATGGCTACCACTTTAGTATCCCAGTCCTTTGTCAAGGATCTAAGGGATTTGTCATTCAATTCACCATTAGTGAAGGTGAGGCCGTAGTTTCTGAGACCGTTGACAATCTTGAAGAATTTCTCGAAGCTATTTGCAATGGTGTCTTTTGGTCCCTGCTGTACTCTTGATTTAGCAACGATCTATGATCATCTCTAACTTCTTCTGTTCCTTCTATCAGAACTACAAGGCAGTCCCACATCTCCTTGGTAGATTTGCAGTGGAATAAATTTTGTAACATCGAATCGTCCACTGCACTGGCTATAATATTCTTTGCCTTTTTGTCCAAGGAGATTAGGGCAATTTCATCTTTAGTGAGATCCATTATTTTCTTAAGGATCATGATAGCTGGGTTCAGAGCTGAGGCTTGTGTAGGTATATGCAGTCCTTCTTCCATAATCTGAAAAATTCTCGGATTCGCTGCTTGTATGAAGAATCTGACTCATTCTTTCCACATGGAAAAGTTCTCATTAGTGCACACTGGTATCTTCATTGAAGACATATCCTTGCTTTTGTCCATGACTACTAAGCGGAATCTTTTGACTCTAAATCTGGGATCTTGTTCAAGGTGTTAACCTTATATCGAACAAAATGGCCCTCTAATACCAATTGAAAGCATCTAGCGTCTACTTAAATCATCTAGAGGGGGTGAATAGGTGATGTCTGTGTCTTTTCGCGGAATAAAACTACTTAAAAATTAAGCACACAAACACCGAGATTTATAGAGGTTCCTCGAGTTGGGTACCTCCACTTTCTCACCTCGCCTATCAACCGCGAAGGGCTAGATTCAACTACTTCACCAAACTCAGATTTCTTCAAATCTTACACCTCAGAGCCGCAACTCCTACAACTCAGAGATGATGCTCCTACCACTCGGAGAACAACCTCTCATACAATTTGATCCACAAATAGATCTACGACTCGATCCATAAACGGATCTACCACTCAATCCACGAACGGATCTACCACTCGGAAAAAAATCTCCTACAAATGAAAAGAAAATTACAAATTAATAAAAATTACAAGTCTTCACTCTGACGTTATTCGATTATGTAGATCTTGAAATCTTGGAGAACTCGAAAAGTATAAATTCTTTAAAGACCTTGAATTTTGAACCTTCAATCAACTAGATCTGAAGGAATAGAGTTCTTCAGAGAGTAGCAATCCAGTCGAATATGTCGATGAAGATTGAATCGTGCAACATTCGCAGTTGTCGGCCGATCGGAGATGTCGCGTATCGCACAGGAGGCCGATAGGGTCTTTTTGGAAAGTTTCTCGATTTGAAAATTAGAACAATTTGCAAGATTAGGATTGTAGAAAAATCCACCCGAAGTATTTATAGACATCTTCAAATGCAACGGTTATAAAAGAAATTCGAAAAATAAACTTCTGAAAATCACTGTGCATGGCCGCCGCAACCCGAGCCTTGGAAAAAATTTGTCGAAAAAATGACCTAAGTCATATTCATCGAGTATCGCTAGTATACTCGCCGAATAGTCATTGATATACGACGAATTTGACTTAGAGAAATTCAGCTCAAGCTGGCTAGCCACTCAACGCCAAGGCTGGAGTCATACTCGACGAATTCGTCGAGTATCAGCTAGTATACTCGAAAAATTTGTCGAGTATAGGCTAGCAGACTCAATGCTCTCGACGCTGTCGATGCCAAGATGCGCTCAATGCCAAGATGCACTCGACGCTCTCGACGCCAATATGCACTCGACGCTCTCAACGCCAATATGCACTCAACGAATTTTCCTTAAGAAAAATCAGAGAAGTAGCGTCGAGATTATTCGACGAATTCGGCCAGGATCGTCATGTATATTCGACGAATTTGGCGAGTACCGTTAGACACATTCGACGAATTTGACGAGTATACTTGATGATACTCGACGAATTTTACTGAACTGTCTTTCCAGATATTTCACCACAAGTATATAAGACGAATTCGATGAGTGATAGTAAATATATACGACGAATTCGACGAATATCAATGATACTCGACAAATTCGACGAATATCGCTTACAATACTCGAAGAATTTTACTTGGTTAAAATTCGGTTCTATTGAATTTTGAGATCTTCTTCTTCCTTGAACCTCCTCATGTACTTGAAATAGAAGTACACTCCAATAGAGAGATTACACATGAGTCAACACCATAGCATATACAATGAAGGATTACATTGTATAGTCCCGTGTAACCTGACATTGGTATGTAACCTGACATTGGTATGTACTTAACATTGTAAACCTGCAAGTACATAACTAGAATATCATATCAAATACAATCACAATTCATCTTACCTTAACTGGACCCTTCTTCAAATAGAAGTACACTCACTGTAACCTGACATTGGTATGTACTTAACATTGTAAACCTGCAAGTACATAACTAGAATATCATATCAAATACAATCACAATTCATCTTACCTTAACTGGACCCTTCTTCAAATCAGGGTTATTGTGGATACAATACCCAACAAGGGTTAATCCTCTTAATATCAGAAATTTGTCATGCAATTGTATGATAGTGATTATTTAAAATTTTTATTAATTCGGAAATTTTCGAATTGTTAAGCGCGAAAGAGGTAATCACGAGCAATTTTGAATATTCGTCTAGAAATATATACTTAAGATGAGCTGACAGTTGTTTTTACTCAAGACTCGGTGGTTCTTCATAAGTCGTTTTAA
This sequence comes from Platanthera zijinensis, assembly GCA_039513925.1. Taxonomy (NCBI): domain Eukaryota; kingdom Viridiplantae; phylum Streptophyta; class Magnoliopsida; order Asparagales; family Orchidaceae; genus Platanthera; species Platanthera zijinensis. Next base: position 95,784,689 of record CM077097.1, read on the forward strand.
TTTTAAAATTATTTAGATTTATTTGCTCAAAGTTTATCGGCCGAGTTATTTCTTTAAGATAGAATATAGTAGCTAAATCCGGATTTTCAAAAAATGGCGAAATAATTTCAGAAAACGACGATAAGTCCTCTTCAAAATTTATTTCTAAAGTAAAACAGGAGTCGTCATTAGAAAAAAAAATTCATAGAGTTGATTATACTAAAAATTACTTCCTCATCCCCAACTTGTAGGCGAAGTTTTCTATTACTTACATCGATTATAGCCCGAGAGGTGGCGAGGAAAGGACATCCGAGTATAATAGGTACTTCAGCATCTTCCTCAATGTCTAGGATGACAAAGTCTACCGGGAAGATAAACTTATTAACCTTAAAAAGCGCATCCTCTATAACTCCAATTGGGTACTTAATAGATCGATCAGTTAGTTGGATGCTAATTTTTGTTGGGCTTGGATTGCTCAAACCAAGTTTTTTGAATAAAAAATATGACATGAAGTTAATACTAGCACCGAAATCGGTCAATACGTGTTTTATTAATAAATTGCCGAACAAGCATGAGATGGAGAACTGCTCGGGTCGTTTAATTTTTGCGATAATTTATTTAACAAAACCGCCGAGCATTTTGTGTTTAGGGATATACACGGAAAAATTTCAAGTTTCATTTTGTTTGAAAGTAAATCTTTTAGATATTTAACTTGGATAATTGGGCAATTAACTCCCAGAATGACACATTTATTTGGATTTGTTTTAAAATTTCAATAAATTTTTTATATTGCTCCTCATTGTGCTCATCTTTAAATTTCGAAGGATAAGGAAGAGAAAATTTTTTAATAATGCGCTGAGCTAAAGTAGAAAAAGGCAAAGTAGGCGAAGAAATAACTTGCGGAGAAGAAGGTTAAACGTTTACCTCAGGCTCGACCAATTTTGTAAAAGTTACCTCCTTTCTGCTACGAAGGGTAATTGCGTTGACGCTCTCCCGTGGATTTGGCTCAGTATTGTCCGACAAAGCTCCTTGTTGGTAGACAAAAAACATTTTGGGGAGCTGTCCAGTTTGATTTCCTAGATTCTTAATAGATCCGGTTAGATTCCAAATATTGGACTCATTGGAGGCAACGTACTTTGTTAAGACCTCTTCAAGCGAAGAGGGCTTTTGAGGTGGTGGTGGAGCGAATTCGAGAGGATTCACTTGTGGTGGTTGTTGAACATTATTGGAGTTGTTCCATGAGAAATTTGGATGACTCCTCAAACCCGAATTATAGCTATTATTAAAAGGAATGTTATTGTTCGGGTTATAAGGACGGCGATAAGCGTTCCCCATATAATCTACGTGCTTTTGAACAAATTTTTTTATTATTGTTACTATTAGACCAATTGGTGGCAGAGAAAGCAGACATCTCCGCCACTTGCATTTCGAGTCATTCCACTTGATGTGCTAAATTAGGGGTGGCCTCGACTTCGAAGAGTCCGATCGGCTTATTTGGGCGTGACCGTGGCGCATTCCACTGATAAGCATTCATGGCCATCTTCTCAAAAAGCTCTTTAGCGGCCTCTGAAGTTTTGTTATTAAGAGTCCCCCTGCTGCCGCATCAATCATTTGCCTCGTTTGGAGATTCAAACGATTGTAGAATGTTTGAACTTGTTGCCACACTGAGAGGGCATCATGAGGACATCTCCGCAAAAGTTCCTTGAAGCGCTCTCATGTGTCGTAGAGAGACTCTGAATCTATTTGCGTAAACGAGAGAATGTTCGCACGTAATTTAACAGACTTTGCCGGAGGAAAATATTTCGTTAGAAATTTCTCCGTCATTTCAGCCCATGTAGTGATGAAACCTCTAGAAAGAGAACTCAACCACTGATTGGTCTTAGTCCGCAAAGAAAAAAGGAAATAAACGCAAATTGATGGCGTCATCAGTGACGCCATTAATTTTAAAAGTATCACAAATTTCCAAAAAGTTAAGTAGATGTAAATTTGGATCTTCATCCGGTAAGCCATCAAATACAACTGATTGTTATACCATCTGAATGATACTCGTTTTAATTTCAAAATTATTATTTGTCATTGTCGGACGGATAATACTAGATTGTGTTCCCTCCCAATAAGGTTTCGCATAATAGGACATGGTCCGTAGCGGGGCCTCATTATGGTTGCTATCTTCCATTAGTTCCTCGTTAGTTTCTCCGATTGAATCTTCGCGAATTATTGGTAGATCACTAAATCGAAGACGTCGCCGCAAGGTGCGCTCAATTTCTGGATCAAAACCGAATTCAAAATTAGTTGAAGAATTTTCCCGGATCATAAACTAAAAGAGAAGAAAAGAGAGAAAAAAAGATAGATGTAGCCTAGTGAATTAAGTTCAATGTGGTAGAAATGAAGATGTTGATGTAGCCAAGTGAGGAACAAAAATTAGAGAAGATAGATGTATCTTTGTCTCCTCATTCCTATGGAGAATAGCGCTCCACATAACGGTATAGGTTGTGATGTTTAGTCCTTAATGGTTGCCAAAGGCATAATTTTGCGAGATATGCATTACGAATATCTCTTGAGACACCACCTATGTGAGGGTAGTCGTAAAGCCGCGACTTTGGAAATCTGGCCGAGCCCTAATAACCTTCATGAAAATCAAGAGATGTGCATGACCATTAGAGTGTCCACCGCCATAACCCAAAGAATGATCAATCTAGTGTGTGCTTATTTTATTTATTGACTCAAAGAATATAATTCAAGACTTCTTGCACATTATATTCTTCAATAGAGATGATAAGTACTAAGTATAGGTTAAGTTAACAATTTCACTTATACTCATTGCATTAGATACAACTAGATGAAACAAATTTTTAATATTTATTATTATTATTATTATTAATCTATTATTTTATAATTGTTTGATATTTTTCATTTTTGTAAGGGATTGTCATGTGAGTATATTTGTTTTTGTGACCATAATTTAAATTTTATATGTTGTTAATAATAATAATGATATTATTATTATTTAATAGCATTAAGATTTTATTAAGAAATTAACATTTTATAATATTTAATAATAATGATAATGTTATAATTATATGTGTTGCGGTCTAACTCGGCGCTCCTAAACTGGCCCAAATTCGACCTTCTTAGTCCGGGAGCGGTCGAACGCGCACACAGTCAATGAAGTAGATCGATCGTACACACAAAGTTTTAACGTGGAAAAATCCCTCAACCGAGTAAAATACCATGTGAACAAGACTGCGCCGGTCAAAGTCCACTACTTGCTTGCGGTTATAGTTGGTTTGCAGAATCGAGGGCGACAGGTCGCTCCTCGTTACAATTCAGAGGTGAGAGAATACTTTGCGCCTGGCGGACGACAGACCGTCTCGCTCGGCGTCTTGCACAAATTACACTTGGCGGTGATGGACGTCTTTGAGCGTCACGATGGCTCTGGACGCAGGAATGGTGCATTCAGAATGGTGCTGGTAGGGACTTCCAGGAAGCTACGAAATAGGCTTCGTTGGAAGGCTCGGAGGTGTCTTGAGCGTGACTTGAAGGTGGCTTGAATGTGGCCTGAATGAGGCTTGGAAGTGGCTCAAACGTGGCTTGGTTGTGGCTTGAACGTGGCTTGGCTGTGACTTGAACGTGGCTTGGATGCTGCACGTACAAGGAATCCGACAGAGCTCTGGCCTGAGTAAGAAGAAGTCTTGGAGAAAAAAAAGCGAGAAATGAGTAGGCCTATGACTCCTTTTATATCTAGCCTCCGGGGGATGGTTATAGTGGTTATGTCGTTATCCGCACACCATAACCACCCAAATTAATATTTTTCCTATAGTTTAATGGTGCACAATATGATCATTTATTTCGCTACCCGTAGACCAATTAATTTAATAATAAAAGTATCTCACTAACCTGACGGTTAGTGGGTGGTTACACGTGAATCGGACGACGATGAACGATCCCAGAAGATCGGACGGCGAGGACGGGCTCCCTTGGGCGGCCGACGAACTCGCCGGCGAACTTGCTGGAGGACTTGCCGGCGAGAGGGGAGACTGCCGCCGACGGCCGGGAGAGCGAGTGGCGGCCAAGCTTGCGGCGGAAAGGGTGAGCGGTCAGTGGTTGGTCGGGGGCGGCCGCCTCCTCGGCCGCAAGCCAGAGGCCGAAGAGGGGCGGCTCGGCCGCCTCTTCGACCGCGCGCCGGCGGCCGAAGTGGGGCGGCTTGGCCGCCTCTTCGGCCGCGCGTCGGCGGTCGAAGAGGGCAGCCGGCTCGGCCGCGTGCCGGCAGCCGAGGAGGGGCGGCCGGCTCGGCGGCTTCCTCGGCCGAGCGCTGACGGCTGAGGAGGTGCGGCTGGCTCGGCCGCTTCCTCGGTCGTGCACAGGCGGCCGACGAGGGGCTGCCACCCTGGCCGCCTCTTCGGTCGCGCGCCGGCGGCCGAAGAGGGACGACCGGCTCGACCGCCACCTTTGGCGCGCGCCGGCGGCCGGGAGGGGGCGGCCAGCGATGGCGAGAGGGGGCGACCGACGTCGGGAGATGATGTCGGCCACCCGATGCCGGCGAGGCGACGTCCTTGGTGGTTTTGACGTCATGCGTAGTGGGATCGGCGTGTGAGGGAATCGGGTGTGGTGATCGCGTGCGCGGTCAAACGCATGATCCCACTAATTAAACGGAGATCATGGGGGAAACGGCTATGTGCAACCCGACTTCTTCATAAAAGAGGACTCATCCCCATCAATATATATAACACTATAACTTTATTCTGAATAAAAACAAGTTTCTAACATGTTTTTGTTAAAACGTTAATAAATGCTGTATAAGATCGATTAATAATAACGTTATATTATAACATTAATTATATTAATAAATAAATAAATATTTTTATATTTATATACATTATTATAATTAAATATAATATATATATTTAATATGTGTTAACGTTAAAACGTCAACATATAGAATATATGTTTATCAGTTTATGTTTTAACGTTAATATATGCTATAATATAAGATTAGTAATAACGTTATATTATAACATTAATTATATTAATATATATATATTTTATATTTATATACATTATTATAATTAAATATATATTAAATATTTTAAAAAATAAGAAATAAATTGTGTGCCTATAAATAGCTCTCTAAAATATAAGACTATGCCTAATTCAATATATTTCTCTCACCTTTTCTTTAAACTAACTCTTATACTTGATATTAATATATTATTATCTTGAGATTCTAGGTTTGCTTCATCTACCAGAAGTTTAAGTGCTTTGTGCTTTTTAGATGTCCTTGGACATCGAAGTTTTGGAATATAGTCAGGTGTTGTACCTTGGAGAATTGAGCACCAGTTGAAAGTTCTGTGGGAGGTTGGCGTAACTTTTTAGGACAGTGATCACACGCCTTAACCATGCTTGATTATATTCCATACTTAACTTTTTATTGTATTTAATTTCATGTATTTCTAAATACTTGTTTTTCATTCTGAAAAAATACTATTAAAATACTATATTATTTATTTCTAAAGGAAAATTGTAAAATAATTTCTTATTATAAAAGTAAAATTTCTAACAAGCGAATAGTTATCGGTTGTTTGAATCTTGAATAAGTGGTGATGGAGGAGTGGATGAGGAGGGAGGGAATAGAGACTCGAAGGAGGTTTTGGATCGGAGGTCGGTGGGCGGACTGAGAGTCCAGATGCGGTCCATGTTTTGAGGGTGGACCAACATTGGAAGAGGATGGGGGTTTGGAGGGCCACATTTAGAAGGTCTTATGTGTGTCAAAAAAATTTAATTTTGTGTGTCTAATAGTCAAATGAGGTGCATGCGCTAATATAACACTTTAAATTTAAGATAAAGAAAGTCTAGAAGGCAATATAGGAAAGTAAGATTCACTAATACTAATCTAGCTCACGCCCCTTTTAGGATGATCTCGGACAATGATTAATGTATTAGAAAATGATTTTGGTATGATTAAGGCTTCATTTGGTTCGGCGGTGGCAGGTCGATCCGGCGGGTGGAAACGGAGTGTTCGAACCGGAGGGGGAGGTGGCTGCTCCAAACGGAGCTTTTTGGGGGCGTTTCTCAAGGGGGGCGGTGGAAACGGAGCAAACGCCGCCGGAGGTTCGTTTGTTTTTCCTCCTTCCGGCGGCGTTTGCCCAAAACGGAGCAACGAAACGCCCAAACAAATGGAGCCTAAACATCCCACTAGATTCAAAAATTCGGATATGCGAGGACGTCAAAAAAGCACAAAAGATCTGAACTTGCACTAGATTAAACAAACTTAGAATATATAGAAAGAGAATAAAGTGTAAACTGTGAGAGTTTAAGGGATAAACATTGTTGCAGACTAACTCGATGCTTCGGTCGGACCGGATTAACTTGAACCGTCTTAGCTCACGGAGCGGTCGAGCGCGCACACAATCAATGAAATTGAATAGTAGACACACGTCTTGATGACATGGAAAAATCCCTTAAATGGGTAAAAAATCACGTGACTGGGTCTGTGTCGGTCAAACTCCACTAGCTTTCGGTGATTACAGTACACTGGGTGAATCAGGGCGACAAGCCGCTCCCGTTACAACTTGAGGGGAGAGAGAAAGACTGTAGCTTCCGGCGGGCAACAGACTGCACCGCGGAAGTGACTTAAACGATGAAATGTGTTGGATGCTTCTGGCGCGTGCGCTCGGGGCGGCGCGCGCTTGCTGGCCTCGACTGTCTTCTTTGTTCGGCTTCCTCGCGGTCTTGGGCGTCTCCTTGCTAACTGCGCGTTGGTGGGGTGCCTGTAGCCGCCGATGGATGCTGGTGGCCGCCGGTGGCTGCTGGTGGCTAGCGGTGAGCGAAGGCCGACTTGGTGGAGGAGGCGGGAGAACTCTCACCTGAGGAAGAAGAAGAAGAACCGGAGAAGGAACAAAGGTCCCAAATGAGGAGCCCCTGGGAGTCCTTTTATAGCCTCCAGGGGAGGATCATGGCGGGCCCACCACTAAAGTGGTGGGGTAGTGGGTGGTTACCCCCTTTTGTGATGGGAGAGGAATTGATGGAGAGATAAAAGGAGAATTGGGCCCCCCACTCTCCTCCTATCATGATGGGGATCATGGGGAGTGGGTTGACTAGTCAACCCCATGATCCCATCATTTGGAACGGCTATGCGCACACCAAATTCCTTAAAAATGGGTTAATCCCCATCAAACATGAGAAATTTTTTGTGTCATAATCTCATATTTTATAGGGTAATGTATAAATTTAAAAATAATTTCAAAATTTATTAAAACATTTAAAATATTTATATATAATTTATAATACTAAATATTAATTATATTATCTATTAATAAAATTAATGTCTTAATATAAACGTTTTTAACTGAATATTTTAATTATAATAATAATGTATACAAAATAGTATTTTATGTTATATTAATGTTATACATATACACGAGTAACAGATACGGGCTCCGCCTCTACGGCCAATCGAGACTATAGTTCGACCACGTCGCACTCGCCGCTCGCAAATATTAATACAAATTTGACCTCGGTCTCAACCCTCTATTCTTTCTTTCTCCTCTACTCTCTCCCCCCAATTCTTCTCTCTCCCCTCTCGCCGCCTCTCTCCCCCTCTATTTCCTTATGTTGATTTATCTCTTTCTCTCTCTAATCTGCCTCCCAAAAATTTTGAAGCAACTCTCTCCCTTATTTTTTTTAGGCAAAAATCATAAATTGGTCCCCAAACTCCCCCTTCTTTATGAAATTGGTCCCTCATATTCTAAAAGTTGGAAATTAGTCCCAAAAATTTAATCAATGGAGGAGTTCAGTCCCCTTTAACACTTCCGTTCAAAAATTAAGGGTAAAAATGTAAAACTCTATTTATTTTAGAAATAACCTAACCTAAAATCAGAAACTATTTTCCAATTTCATTTCCGCATCCCGACCTTCTCCTTCTCTGTCGCCGAAGCCACTCCACCGTCGAGCAAAAACTTCCAGCCGACCAGATCTCCTCGCCGACCTTCTCCAGCGGCGATACCATCACCGAACGACGACCAAGATCTCCTCGCCGACCAGCGTCAAGGTCGTGCTTCTCGGCGACTGAAGCATTCTGTTTTTTCTCGGCGGCCATCTTCGGGAACATCCTCATTTGCTACCAGCATATGCAGCATTCTTCAGCAACCTTCTGCTCGACAAAACCATCTCCAGATCTGGTTAGATTTCGATTATATCATATTTTTTGGGGGGTTCCAGAAGGTTTTATTAGAAACCCTCATTTGCTCTGTTTTTTCTCTTTTTTTGTTCATAAATCGCTGCATTAAAAAGGCAGCATATCAATCCATGTTGCTGTTGTCTGGTTTTAGCAATTCTTTAGGGATTTGTTTATTTATGCTTTCTTAAATTTTAGAAAAAAAAATGACTGCAATGAGTATTTGATGATGGAATTTCAGCAGCATATTATACCATGTTAGTTGAGTATCTTGATAGAGCAATTGGAGTTGAAGTAATTTTTGGAGCAATTTTTTGGAGCAATTGATGTTTATTCTCAGGTTATTTTTGGAGTTGCAAGACAATTTTTGGAGTCGAACAAGTTGGAGCCAATGGCGGAGAAACTGCAACAGATCTGATGCATTTCTCATTAGAGGGCAAATCTCTTGAAGACCACAGTTAGCCTAAGATTCAGACCAAAATCTGTAATTCGAGCATATGGTGGAAATTGTTATTTTTTAAAAAATGCGCTACTTTGATAATTTATGAGTTTATTGAGCCCCAATTAAGTTACTTTCCGTTTATATATTCCGTTAAGTGGGACTGATTTCAGCTTTTCATTAAAGTGGAGGACTTATTTCTTGTTTTTACAATTTGAGGGACCTATTTCAAAAAGAAGTATAACATTAGGGACTGATTTATGGTTTTTGCCTTTTTTTATGTTGATTGATGGCAGTGGGCCTCACCCCTCTCTCACCTCTCTTTCTCTCTCTAATCTCTCCCACAAAAATTCAGCTGCCCCTCTCTCCCTCTATTTTTTTATATTGATTTATGGCAGTGGACCCACTCCTCTCCTCTCTCTCGGACATGTGCAATGATAGCATATCATAGTAGGTTTAAGAGTTATACAAATTTTTTTTTTTTACTTTCACAAATTCTCATCATTATTTTAAATTTGGTGATATGATGTAATTTCATAAATGAGCATAGTATTTAATGAATTTTTATCATTATTTTAAAATAAGTTAAGTTATTAGAGTAAAAAAGTAAGATTTGGTTGAGCGGTTGCGATTGTAAAAAAAAATATTGTAAATGCAAGTTTGTAAATAGAACTGTTGGAAATTGATTGCTCGAAATAGAGATCTGCTTGGATAACTTGTGTTTGCACAGTTTTTCAGAGCACAGAACCGTTTGACATTTTTCATAATCTATAAATATAATAATATTTATACATTATTATATAAATATTAATAAATAATATATAAATATAATAATATATTATTATAATATTTATATATTATATACTTTTAATGTTACTCTTTATACTATACATATTTTAATTTTTTCTCCGCCATTCCTCTGCCGCCACCTGTGACTCAGCGCCTCTCCGGTAATCTCACCGTCCCATGGGACTCAGCGCCTCTTTGGCAATCTCGGCGCCGCCAGCATAGCTCCAAAGTCAAACCTCACAACCCTCACCGAATCCCCTTCCTCCGGCGAACTCAGACAAATGACGATAGAGAAAAATGGGCAGGGGGCGATGGTGGCGGCAGAGAGACCTTGGTTGATTATGAGGTAGCTGTCAGTGTTGAATTTGCCCTTCTTTTGAACGCCGACGAAGCCCATTGTTCGCAGGCGGTGCTGCCTTCAATGGCGGTGACGCAGCGCCGCCGGGATACCGGGAGCACAGGGCGATGATGCCCATGCTTCGCCTTCCTCCTCCAAACACGATAAACCGGAGGTATTCCTTCGAATTTCGTCCCAAAAATTTTGGAGCCTGGAGAAACGCTAGGCAGTTCCAATATTCGGCGGAAAAATAAGTGGATTAAAAAACCCATGGTGGCGTTTTGTTAAAACGAAACACTGTAAATCGGGTTACCAAATGAGCCCTATATTTGGCAATTTTGAATGTTGCACCAAAGCCATCTTCTTCCTTATTAACACCTCTACGCGATTAATGCGCCCGCCGCGCGATTAACGCCTCCCCCCGGCAGCAGAGCCGCCAGCGGCCTTCTCGCCCCACACCGGAAGGTTCGCCCGTGGCCGGCAAAACCGCCGAAGGTCATCCACCGGTGAGCATGCGGCGTATATTGCCATCGATGAGCACTGCGGCAAGTCGGCGTCATATTGTTGGTCGTCCTGTTCACGCCGATCCAACCGGCGTCACGACTGCCGACAGCCAGAAGAGTGGTCCCCGTCTTATGTATGACCTCCAGGGGGCGTTTGTTCCCGGCGAAGAGGACGGACTGAGGCGATGGGGTGTTTTAAGGGGTTGCTTTGTATCACCCCAGTTTGCTGCACATTATTCGTTCCTTGAACCATCGCAACACCTAGCTTAACACAAAATTTCAAGAGTCCCAATTGGTCCAAAAAAGACAGAAATGTTTATGTTATTATCGCAACACGTGGGCTCATCTCAACCTTTGGATATCTCAGATTGTTTCTCCATCAGACAGGTGGCATCATCTTGGCAATTTTATTTAAAAGAAATTCGTAATCCTAGCCGTCCAACAGCAGAACATCACAGCCGTTCAGGATTAATCAAGCTTCAGTCAATGAGTGCCACTTGGAGTCATCACAGGAGTCCGGGATATATATTTAGTTTTTGTTTTTATGACCGTTGTATTGTGTTTGACCAGAAGTCAATAATCTGGAGTTATAAATAGTAATCCCCTGTAATAGATTATTATTGTGAAGGTTAATAAAATATCTCTCTTTTAATTCCTGCTCTGTTTCTCTCTCCCTGACTCTCTCTCTCTTTTCTCTCCTTCTTTCTCACGATTCCTCCTTCTCTCTCTCCCTCGTTGTTCTTTCTCTCTCCGACATTCCCCACTGAATCGCCGGCCATCGCCTCCGTTAGAGCATCTCTAACGGGAGATCTCTATATTTAGAGATCCCCTTGTACTATGTTCTTCAAATATGGAGAACATGAAGAATCAACTCCAACCATGTTCTCCATATTTGAAGAACTTGAATTTTTTAATATTATATGAATAATTTTAAAATATAAACAATTTTAAAATATAAATAATTTTTAAAAATAAATTAAAAACGCGGTCATCCCTGTTGGAGTTGTGGAACACTTCCGGTGCTCTTGTTTCTCACACCGTGTTCACTCACGTGAGTTTAGAGGAATCGAATTGTGAATCCCTCCGACATACCCTGCGCCGACGACAGCGGGGGTCCGGGGGCGGCAGCCCCCGACGACAGCGTCCCCGGTGGGGGCTCGGGGGCAACGCCCCCGAAACAAAATCAGCTTTGGATTTCCCAGGTGTGCGGAGATAAGAACACCTGACAGTGTACGTCGAGCTGAGCTCCACGATCGTCGAGCTCACAGCTCGACGATCGTCGAGCTGAGCTCCACGATCGTCGAGCTCACAGCTCGACGATCGTCGAGCTGAGCTCCACGATCGTCGAGCTCACAGCTCGACGATCGTCGAGCTCACAGCTCGACGATCGTGGAGCTCAGCTCGACGATCGTCGAGCTCAGCTCGACGAAGTAATTCCTGTTGACGAATTCTCATGTCACGAATTCTCAGCTTGGATTCTTATCTTTGATGTTCGTCATAAAGGGACATGTGAAAAATAAATATGTCGTTATTTCTACTCCAGCACAACCAAATGGCACAAGTGAAGCGGAACGATTTCGTCAGTTCCTAAATCGACATAAAAAGTTCAAGGACAGAGATGCACATTTTACACTTCGAGATGCACTAGTTAAACATTGTGAGAAAGTATTCAATATTAGTCTCGTTTTGTAGGTCTCAAAAAAATAATTTTATTGATATATTATATGTCATAATTGAAAAATTATTATAGCGGCTACACTCATTTATAGATTATACGAAGAATCCATTATCCAACCCTAATAAAATAATAATAATAATAATAAAAAATGCAGCCCCTGCATTTCCTCTCCCCCTCATCTAAATTTAGAGGAGGAGAGAGAGGATCGGCATTTTTAGAGGCTCATTTAGAGACCAATTGAAGCAAAAAATTCTGCATTTTTAGAGAATTCTGCATTTCTGCCGAACGGTTGAAGTTGCTTTAACCTCGGCATTATACCGAGCCTAACAGTTTACTAGCTAAAAAAATAAGAAATGAACCCATAGCACTGAACAAAATTACAGTAAATCCAATCTCATATGATAACTAGCTAAAAAATCACATTCATGGTAATGATAACTAGCTAAAAAATTCACATCCTTCAGTATGTCATCAATTGGTACAATAAAGGGCAGTTGATTTCATACCTTTCTGTAATAGAATGATTCGCCAAGGGCTGGTCTCCAAAAAATAACTTTGATCCTAGTTGATGGGTTCCACCTTAATTTATAGGAATCAAGAGACCCCTCATGATCTCCACTATAAGGAAGTGGGTGGGCCCCTCTTACCCCATGATCTCTCATTGAGATCATGGGCGCGGGTCCCATTTCCGCCCCTCGTGGGAGGAACCGCCGCCGGCAAGAGGAGGAGCCGCCGCCGGCGTCCGGCCCTCCCCGGCAATGTCCGGCCGCGGCCATGGCCGGCCGCGGCCATGGCCATGGCCGGGCCATGGCCGGCCGCGGCCACGGCCATGGCCGGGCCATGGCCGACCGCGACCATGGCCATCCTGGCCATGGCCAAGCCATGGCCGGCCGTGGCCATGGCTGGCCGCGACCACGGCCGGCCGCGGCCATGGTCGGCCTCCCCCTCGCCGTCGCCGCCGTCCGGGCGGCCCGACATCGGGAAGGCCTCCCCGCCGTTCGATCGAGGAGGGAGCCCCTCCGGCCGTCCGATCGAGGAGGGATCCCCTCCGGCCGTCCGATCGAAGCGAAACCACCCACTAACCCACTACGTTAGTGGTGGGGCCCGCCTTAACTTCCCCCTGAAGCCTATAAAAGGACCCAAGGGGCTCCTCATTTGATATTCTGTTTTCTCCTACGATTCTTCTTCTTCTTCTTCCTCAGGTGGGAGCTCTCCCGTCTCCTCCTTCGTGGCGACCGTCTCTCGCCGCCAACCACTGACGGCCACCCGCGACCTCCAGCGGCCACCAGCGACCCTCAGCGGCCACCAGCAGCTATTAGCACCTCATCAACGCGCCGTAAGGAAGGAAGCACCCCCAAAGCCAGAGGAAGCCGAGCGAAGAAGACAGTGGTAGCCCACGAGCACGCGCCGCCCCCGAGTGCACGCGCCTGAAGCACCCCGCGCATTCCACCGTTCAAGTCACATTGGCGGGGCAGTCTGTTGCCTGCCAACAGCTACAGTCACCTTCTATCCTCTCAGGATTTTAACGGGAGCAGCCTGTCGCCCCGATTCACTCATCATACTGTAACCTCCAGCAATCTAGTGGATTTTGACCGGCACCGAACCGGTCACGTGGTTTTTTACCCGGTTGAAGGGTTTTCCATGCTAAAACTCCTCGTGTACATCTCCCCTCTTCAATTGACTGTGTGCGCGCTCGACCGCTCCGCGAGCTAAGGCAGTCCAAGTTAGTCCGGATCGACCGGGGCGCCGAGTTTGGCCGCAACAGTTTGGCGCCATTTGTGGGAACATTCCCAGCATTCCTCACAGAACAAGCTCACCATCCCCGCAACCGCGATGGCAAAGAAAAAGACCCGCGCCACCAAAGAATCCGCACTTGTTCCTGATGCCATCCTAGAAGGACGCATCCGCCGGATGGAAGAGCAACAAATCAAATTGCTCGCCCTGCTCCGGGATGTGGGAGCGTCGGTCGAGACACAACCCCTGTCAATTCTCATCCCAACACCAGAATTCCAGCAGAAAGAAAGACAAAACCTCAGAAGACAAGAGGGGTGGCGACAGGATGAGCCCCACCAGCTACAAAGTGGTTTGAAATCCCTCCGGCCTAGAAATCCCCAGCCCCTCGAACAAGCTAATCTGACGCCATCAGAAGGGTCTTTCCCTCCAACAACACATGGCGGGAACTGGGAGTATGACATAGAGAAGGAATTCTCAAGCACGAGCAGCTCCCCCACGCCCGCCACATCACTCCAAAAGACGTATAATCATCACTTCGCCGGCTCAAAGAATAAACAGGAAGTTGAGAGCAAAACAGACCCTAACGCCTCGACCGCAAAGCAAAAGCTCGACGAATACCCGCCCAACTACAACTCATTGAACTCTCAGACCGCACCAGGCTCGGAGGAGAGCTCCGAAATCCGTAGTTTCAGCGGGACAGGCGACCCACTGGCGCACCTAGAGCATTTTGAAACTATCATGCACACCCATGGAGCCTCAGACCAACACTTAGTCCAAGCATTTCTTGCAACACTAAAAGGCAGAGCTCGAGCCTGGTCCTACTCACTACAAGAAGAGAAGATAAACGGTTACCTCGAACTTGCCGCCCTCTTCATCAAGAGATTCAAAAAACACTCATTAGAAAGTCCAGGGTCAAGCAAAAGGCAGAAAAGGAAGAAAGAGGAAGGAACAAAACAAGAAGAAAAACCTCGGAAAAGACATTGTCGCGGTAGTCGTCAACGCAGCCCTCCAAGGAGTGGGGGGCAATATCCACTTCAAGAATACACCCCCCTGAATACTGCCCGCACCGATGTCATTCACGCAATTCAAAGTAACCCAGTATTCCAACAACCAAGAGTACCGCGCCCAAATCCCAAGGCTGACCAAACAAGGTACTGTGAGTACCATCGGGGCCACAGACACAATACCAACGAGTGCAATGGGCTAAAGGGAGAAATCCAACGACTGGCCCGCCTAAGAGCAGTTGGTCAACCCTTATTAAGAAGAACGTCATCTCCCTGCCAGAGGACGGTACCTATAACAATCATAATCGGCGAACCATCTACTGAGCTGAACCAAGTTTTGGTGGATGCGAAAATCACCACTAATGTGCTATTTTTATCAACACTGCTTCAGCTCAAACTAACCACCGGCCACCTCAGGCTAATGTTCGCAAGCGCACGCGTCTCGGAAAACAACCCGGTACCCATCATCGGCACCATCACTCTCCCAGTCACTCTCAAGGACGCTTACCGACAGGCATCCTATGACGTTCAGTTCGCCGTCATCCAAGCTAATTCCGATTACACAACAATACTCCAACCATCGCTCCTGGACGTCTTCCAATCGCGCTCTCGCCAGCCCCATCTTTAAGTTGTTGATCGTTTTTGTTTATCGGATATTGTAAAAACTGCAAACTCTGGCTCTTGAAAACTATCTCTTTATCATTTACTTTGACAGTACAAGATCCAAACAATAGCTTCTTCGCACTAAAGTCATATAGTCAAGTCAGCACCATGGGGACCGGCCTCCGTCAGGAAAAAGCCACGAGCCAGTCTCGCGCACCAAGCCGTGGGCCGATACCACGCAACCAAGCCGCGAGCCACTCTCGCGCACCAAGCCGTGGCCGATACCACGCAACCAAGCCGCGAGCCACTCTCGCGCACCAAGCCGTGGCCGATACCACGCAACCAAGCCGCGAGCCACTCTCGCGCACCAAGCCGTGGCCGATACCACGCAACCAAGACGCGAGCCAGTCTCGCGCACCAAGCCGTGGGCCGATACCACGCAACCAAGCCACGAGCCAGTCTCGCGCACCAAGCCATGGGCGATACCACGCAACCAAGCCGCGAGCCAGTCTCGCGCACCAAGCCGTGGGCCGATACCACGCAACCAAGCCGCGAGCTAGTCTCGCGCACCAAGCCGTGGGCCGATACCACGCAACCAAGCCGCGAGCTAGTCTCGCGCACCAAGCCGTGGGCCAATATCACGCAACCAAGCCGCGAGCCAGTCTCGCGCACCAAGCCGTGGGCCAATGCCACACAACCAAGCCGCGAGTCAGTCTCGCGCCCCAAGCTGTGGGCCAATACCACGCAACCAAGCCGCGAGCCAGTCTCGCGCACCAAGCCGTGGGCCAGTACCACGCAACCAAGCCGCGAACCAGTCTCGCGCACCAAGCCGTGGGCCAATACCACACAACCAAGCCGCGAGCCAGTCTCGCGCACCAAGCCGTGGGCCAATACCACGCAACCCAGCCGTAAGCCAGTCTTGCATACCCCATCATGGGCCAGTTCTACGCAACCAAGTCACGAGCCAGACTCATACACCCTTGCGGAGATCAAATCCCTCCTACACTACCATTTTGTGGCAAAATACATCTGTGCAAAACGTATAACAATAACATAAAACTAGAGATATCGTAAGAGATAACGAATCTCAGCCCTAACGACGACCATCTCAAAAGCTACAACAAAATCAAGGAACAACAAACATGCGATAAAACATACAACGACAAGTAGACAGTACAGCTACTCTTCCTCGGCATCTGAGCCAGATCGCTCATTCCCCGAAACGTCGGTAAAGCTAAAGCCAGAAGTATCACACCCAAGGCGTTTTCCCACAAAGCGAAAGGCCTTCGAGACCCCACGACGGAGCGCTAACTCGCGTATATCATCAATCTGGGGATCCACCTCCTTGGACCAGATATCATCACGAACCTCCTCCGCGATCAGGTTGCGATCACGAAGATAGTCCAGCGACTCCAAGTACTCCGAGATCCCTGCCGCCTTCAGCTCTGAGGCATGGTCATCAGAAGATAGCATCTCCACCTGCGCCTTCGCCAACCGAAGCTTCTCCTGCAAAACGAGATATCCATCCTTCAGACTCACGTAATGATCATTCCAGGTTACTGCAATCTGCGCCTGAGTTTCGATCTGCAAAAGGAAGACACACAATCAGTCACCTTCAAACAAAAAAGGAAGGAAAAATGATAGTCACCACCTTACCGCGTCACTCATCGCCTTCAAGGAGGAAGACATCCGTGGAACCGCTGTATTAACAGGCGCTTGGGGAACCGGGGAAACAGGTAAATGCGCCTCTGAAACTGAATCATCAGAAGCTACCACTACAACTTCAGCATCATCAACAGGGGCCGTCACCGTCTTTCTCTTTCGGCTCCCTCCCTGAGAAGTCATCGCCACCTGAACTGCACCCACCGAGATACCACATCCTAGCAGTCGCTTCTCCTCCACGAAAACATATATATTGAAGAGACGATTAGCTACCTCACGAGACTCAGAGAATTCCAGCACTGGGGAGAAGTCCCGCTCCCTCCCCTTCACACGATGACAACGATCGGGAAAGGCATTCCACACCTCAGGAAGACCCCAGGAATTCTTCACATATACAAACAAGTATTACCGTGGCGACGATCTTTACGGGCCTCAAACTCCAGCCAAACCTTGTTGTTGTGCACCTCGATCCGCTCACCCCCATCGAAGCGCACGTCGCACCAATCCCGAAAATGATCCAGAGAAAGCAAGCTCCCATGCTCACGGAAGAAAGCAACCAGACCCATGATACGAGCAACTCCAGTCGGAGCAAACTGGGAAATAAGTACTCCGTAGAACTTCATGATCTCTACCACCTCAACGCAGGGTGGAAGCCGGAAGCCAGATCTAAGCCACACTTCACAAACAGTCAACTAGCCGCAGGGAGGATTCTGGACCCGCTCCTCGGGACGCGGGATCCTCACTTCCAAGTCAGCAGGAAGTCCGTACTTCGCCCTCCAAATAGCCAAACCATCTTCAGTCAAGGAGGAGCGTAGACGCATCGGACCAGCAGAGCGCTTCGTCACCTACACGTGGCAAAAAATCAGTCAGCCCAAAGCAACAAAATTACGCAACTCATGCTTATACACAGGCACGACCCCCCCCCCCCCCACACTCACAAACCGGCACACGTGGGGCGGGCACGCAACGCGCACGCAACCCGCGCACACGCGACCGCACGAGTGCACCCCCTGCTCATGCACGGCCAGCGCGCGCGCAGCCAGCACGCGTGCGGCCTGCGCGCGCGCGGCCAGCAGGCACACGGCCTGCGCGCGCGGCATGCGCGCGCGCGGCCTGCGCGCGCGTGGCCACCACGCCCGCGGCCTGCACACGCGCGGCCTGCGCGTGCGCGGCCCTCGCACGCGTGACACGCGCACGCGCGACCAGCGCGTGCGCGGCCTCTGTACGCGCACACCAACCACCTCTCGTCGTCATACCTTGGAGCCGCACGCCGTCGCCGCCATCTCGGATTTCTCGCCGGAACTCACCACCGCAATGAGAAGTTAGAGAAATCTCTCCTCGCACTCGCTTCGCTCTCAGCTGGTAGAGATTTGGGGGGCAATTGATGGGTTCCACCTTAATTTATAGGAATTAAGAGACCCCCATGATCTCCACTATAAGGAAGTGGGTGGGCCCCCTTACCCCCCATGATCTCTCATGGAGATCATGGGCGCGGGTCCCATTTCCGCCCCTCGCGGGAGGAACCGCCGCCGGCAAGAGGAGGAGCCACCGCCGGAGGCCGGCCCTCCCTGGCCATGTCTGGCCGCCGCCATGGCCGGCCGCGGCCATAACCGGGCCATGGCCGGCCGCGGCCATGGCCGGCCTCGGCCATGGCCGGCCTCGGCCATGGCCGCCCCATGGCCGTCCGCGGCCATGGCCGGCCGCGGCCACGGCCATGGCCGCGGCCATGGCCATCCGTGGCCATGGCCAAGCCATGGCCGGCCGCGGCCAGGGCCGGTCGCGGCCACGGCCGGCCGCGGCCACGGCCGGCCTCCCCCTCGCCGTCGCCGCCGTCCAGGCGGCCCGACATCGGGAAGGCCTCCCCGCCGTCCGATCGAGGAGGGAGCCCCTCCGGCCGTCCGATCGAAGCGAAACCACCCACTAACCCACTACGTTAGTGGTGGGGCCCGCCTTAACTTCCCCCTGGAGCCTATAAAAGGACCCCAGGGGCTCCTCATTTGATATTCTGTTTTCTCCTACGATTCTCCTTCTTCTTCTTCCTCAGGTGGGAGCTCTCCCGTCTCCTCCTTCGTGGCGACCGTCTCTCGCCGCCAACCACCAGCGGCCACCTCTCGCCGCCAACCACCGGCGGCCACCCGCGACCTCCAGCGGCCACCAGCGACCCCTCAGCGGCCACTAGCGGCTATTAGCACCCCATCAACGCGCCGTAAGGAAGGAAGCACCCCCAAAGCCAGAGGAAGCCGAGCGAAGAAGATAGTGGTAGCCCACGAGCACGCGCCGCCCCCGAGTGCACGCGCCCGAAGCACCCCGCGCATTCCACCGTTCAAGTCACGTTGGCGGGGCAGTCTGTTGCCCGCCAACAGCTACAGTCACCTTCTCTCCTCTCAGGATTGTAACGGGAGCGGCCTGTCGCCCCGATTCACTCATCATACTGTAACCTCCAGCAATCTAGTGGATTTTGACCAGCACCGAACCGGTCACGTGGTTTTTTACCCGGTTGAAGGGTTTTCCACGCTAAAACTCCTCGTGTACATTTTCCTTCTTCAACTGACTGTATGCGCGCTCGACCGCTCCGCGAGCTAAGGCGGTCCAAGTTAGTCCGGATCGACCGGTGTGCCGAGTTTGACCGCAACACTAGTATTGCTAGCAAACTTCCAATGTGATCCCTCATTTGATCAGATGTAACCTGTGAAAGTGTGAAGATATGCAAAATTAGTCATGCTAATGAAAACTTAACGTCAATAACCTGAGAATGCTTTCAACCTTTTAATAGGGTTCAGGAGGAAAAGGAGAAGAACCTGATTCAAATAATAAAAATGAAAATCAACCCTTGCTCACAAACAACTCATCTCACAATGAGAGAAGATTGATTCAATGCTTCTGTTTGAGATTCTTTGAAGTGCAGAGTTACAGGAGTTATTTACTCAAACTCGCAACAAATCTATGTGTTGATCACCTCATAGATTGGCTCCTAATATCTAATTTTTGCTCAGTTTCGCTGCTGAGAATTTTACAAGTGCATCGAGATTTATAAGCTCTGTTTGTGACAGCTTATGATGATGTAAAAGCCGCTAATTGAAAATTGATGTTTGCATAGAGATTTTATAAAAACAATGATGAATAAGTATTCGACTGTTTGGATAATTTATTCATAAGTGTTTATCTAAATTTTCATTCATAAGGGTTCGTTCGTTTGGATGCATTTTTTCGCCCGAGTGTGATTTATTTGTCCGGGCGCGTTTTGTTCGCGTGGTCGTGATTTTTTTCGCCCGATCTCAATTTTTTTTCGCCCGGGCGCGATTTTTTCGCCCGGTCGCGGTTTTTTTCGCCCCGTAGCGCTTTTTCCGCCCGGTCGCAGTTTTTTTCGCCCGAACGAAAAAAACGCGTCCGGGTGAAAAAATCGCGGCCGGGCGAAAAAAATCGCGCCCTGTCGAAAAAAATTGCGTCCAGGCAAAAAAACGCGTCCAGGTGAAAAAATCACGCTCGGGCGATAAAACCGCACTCGGATGAAAAAATCTCGCACTGGCTATAAATATCGCGCCCGGTCGAAAAATATCGCGTCCGGGCGAAAAAATGCTCCCGGGCGAAAAAAAAACACGACATGGCTACAAAATTGCGTCCGGGCGAAACGATCGCGCCCGGGCAAAAAAATTCTCGTCCGGTCGAAAGAATTGCCCCTGGGCGAAAAAAAACGCGTCTGGTCGAAAAAATCGCTCCCTTGCGAAAAAACTTGGCCAGGTCGAAAAAATCACGCTTTGGTGAGAAATTCTTTCGCGGACGAGAAATTTGCGCCCGGATGAAAAAATCGTGTCCAGATAAAAAAATTACATGCTGACAAAAAAATCGCGCAAATGACTTTTTAGATAATCGCTTATGAGAAGTTAGAAACTGGACTCTAGTAGCTTATGAAAAATCAGCTTATCATCAGTTTTAAAATAAGTGATTTTCTATAAGTTGCACAAACAAACAGTTATAAAACTGTATTTGCGTTTTAAATACAGAATATTCATCAGCATAAGCTGTCCCAAACAAAAAAATAGTCTTACATCATTGACACATGTAAGACTGAATCACAAGAAACAAGCCTATGAAATATTAAAAATGAAAATCAGGGCGCAGGTCAACAGGATGGTCCAGAAATCTATATGATATTGGATGGTCCAGAAATTAACCACTACTGAAATTCAAACATTCCATTTTAAAATTCTTTTGAAATCTATATGATACTTAAGTCAAACCTTAAAAATATCAGTATGAAATCTTCCAACTAAGGCTCTGTTTGGGAGGGCCTTTCGGAAAGGAAAAGGAGTGGTAGCAAAAGGAATGTGGGAAAATAAGCTTTTGGAAAATGTATATTGCAAAAGGAGATCCGTTTGAGTGAACTTCTTTTGTAGAGATTTTCAGAAAGGAGCATTTTATAAACTGTTTGACAAATCTCCGTTGCAGGGGCTTTTTATTAAAATTAAGCACATTTTTCGCCGGAGCGTGAATTTTCCGGACGGAAAAAATTTCGCGCCGGGGAGAAAACATCGCTCAAAAACTGCGTGCCCGGGCAAAATATTCGCGTCCGGAAGAAATATTCGCGCCCGGGCGAAATAATCGCGCCCGGGCGAAATATTCGTGCTCGGGCGAAAATTTAGCACCCGGGCGATAATTTCGCGCCCGGGCGATAATTTCGCGCCCGGGCGATAATTTCGCGCCCGGACAATAATTTCGCGCTCGGACGAAAACATCGTGCACGGGTGAAAAAATTGCGATCGGGCGAAAAAACTGCGCTCGGGCGAAAAAACTGCGTCCGGAGGAAAAAAACCGCTCCCGGGCGAAAAAATCGTGCCCGGGGAAAAAACTGCTCCCAGGCGAAAAATGCACAATCGGGCGAAAAAACAGCGCGTGGGCGAAAAATTTGCGCCCGGGCGAAAAAATACGCGCTCGGGCGAAAAAATTTGCGCCCGGGCGAAAAATTCGCGGCAGGGCGAAAAATTCACGCCGGGAGAAAAAAATTCGCGCCGGGTGAAAAAATTTGCGCCCGGGTGGAAAATTCGCGCCCGGGCGAAAGAATGTCGCCCGGGCGAAAAATTCTACGCCCGGGCGAAAAATTCGCGCCCGTGCGAAATATTCGCGTCCGGGCGAAAAATTCGCGCCTGGGCCAAAAATTCGCTCCCTAACAAAAAATTCGCGCTTAGGCGAAAAATTCGCCCCGGGAGAAAAAATTCGCGCCCGGGTGAAAAAATTTGCGCCCGGGTGGAAAATTCGAGCAAGGGCGAAAGAATGTCGCCAGGGCGAAAAATTCCGTGCCCGGGCGAAAAATTTGCGCCCAGGCGAAATATTCGCGTCCGGGCATAAAATTCGTGACCGGGCAAAAAATTCGCGCCCCGACAGAAAATTTGCGCCCGGGAGAAAAAATCGCGCCAGGTCAAAAAAATCGACCCGTGCAAAAAAATTGCACCCGAGCGAAATATTCATCTAGAGAAAGGCTAGTGTTTTCGCAGTGTTGTCGAACTAGATCAAGAGGAGTAAAATGTTTTCATAGCATCAACTGTGTATCGGGATGCGAAATTACTTTTCGAAAAGTTGAAAAGTAGGAGGCTAGTGACTTTTCTAATAGAGGAGAAAAAAGAGTTTTTGGTTGTAGTTTTTCCCACCGATAGACATTCAAAACGGTTTATTATGTGCGGTTGCATTTTCTAGAAAACGAAAAGGAGCTAGAAAGCCCTCCCAAATAGACCCTAAAATCATCAGCACTATAGTGTGTAGTTAAAATTAAAAGATATTAAAGCTTTAGAGCTGAAGTACTGAGCTTACATGAAATGTGCATACAAATGAAGCATCGACATGTACTAAAAGAGATTTGCAAACATGAAATAATCCATTAGCGATGCATAGAGATTTGCTTTTACAATTTCATGGAGGACTTATTTCCTGAGCCAACTTAAGCTTTAAAAATAATAGTTATTTTAGTCCACATTTTGTATTAAATTGTGATTTATTGATAAATATCATGGATTAAAATTGTTCAATATAATTTGCCAAAAACAATTCTTACCTAGATGACAGCACTGTGGAAGAAAAAAGAACTTCAATAGTGGTAATGAGATGCAGTCTCTTGATCTTGCAGGCACTATTCATCAGATTTACCCTGTTTAAAAAAGGCAGTTATTAACTTGAATTCTAGGTTAAAAATGAAATATTAAAAATAGAATGTACCTTTAATTTTTTGGGACAAGTTGTTGAATAGTGTCCTTTTTCTCCACATGCATCACACGGTTTTTTTTCTTTTATCTTTTGATATCTCAATTCCCGATTCAATCCGAGAAACAAATTTTGGTCGACTTTTTCTTCGAATTGTTATTGGATCATGAATTATTAATCCACATATATCTTTGTCTTGACTCTGGTTCGTCTCATTTTCTGATACTTTTAGCGAAGCATCCAAATTGAACTCCTCATTCTTTTGATTTAGATAATAAAAAAGCTCTTTGAAAGCTTTATCTGATGTTGAACATTTTTCCACTAGCTTGTTGAAGAGACAAGTTATATTTCACTTCATAACCGATGTAACTGAACTGATAATAGATTTTTCAGTTGATCCATAAGTCTTTATATGGCCAGCTTGGATATTCCATTTTTTTAGAATATAACATTCAGGAATTGTCGTGATATGTTTTTTTGCATATAATATGAAGACAGTGATTGCACAAAATACAATTTGTTTCAAATAAAGAACATTCATATCTTACACTAATAGGCTCTGAATCAACAAATTCAACTGTATATCAATTTTCTCTTAACTCAGAAGACATGCCAACTATATTTTTTTTACCAAACCAAATGTATCAAATTTTTGGTGCCAACAATCTAAGATTCCTTTAAACTCGCATTGAAAAAGCTGAAACATAGATTTTGTGTACCATTTACTTGCTTATTCTTCAATGACCGTATTGCCAATTAAGGATGCTATTGAATTCATTGTTCTGAAATCTTCAACTTCTTCAGCATGTCGGCGAACTTCGAGTGCTTTCTCATATTGTTTAATAAACTCCACTAAATGTGTGTTTGCATTAACAAAATCCTTCAAAAAATGCATTAATACTTTCACTCCTACTAGTAGATGTCATTCTCGCAACGAAGAAAAATTTTATATTAGCTATAACCCAATGCAATCTACGCTTCCACATTCTACTAAGCCATTTGTTATTCTCCAGAGAATATTTTTTAACCAATTCAGTCCATGCACTCTCACTAGCTTCAATAGTTCTACTCTTATACCATTGTTTATAATCTTTTGAAAAATCACTATTAAAATCTCTCATTTCATAAACATTCTCTACCAGATGTTTATGTATATGCCATGAACAAAATTGATGTTGACCTTTTGGGAAAACTGCTTTTATAGCGTTGAACATTGCTTGATCCATATCAGTAATGATTACAGGAGGTGCTCTGTTAAACATTTAAGTTAATCATTGTTGAAAAAGCCAAGTAAATGTCTCATCTTTTTCTTCGGCCAAAAGTGCACATCCAAATAAAATGGATTGTCTATGATGGTTAACACCGGCAAATGGTGCAAAAGGCATCATTAAAATATTTGTTTTATAAGTCACATCAAATACAAGTACATCTCCAAAAGTAAGATAATCATTCCTCGATCTAGAATCGGCCCAAAATATAGATCTCATAAAACCATCTGCATCCAACTCTATAGAATAAAAAAATTGTGCATCTAGACTTTGTTGTAACTGTAGATATTGGAAAACTAAACTCCTTCTTTGCCAACATGATTTTTTCTCTATTTCTGTAAATGATCTATGACATTTTGAGAGCTTTTACTTGTACCTACTCCACTTGCATTTAATGTTTTTGCTATGTTTGATGGCCCAATTCCAGATTGATGTAAATCATCCATCGCTATTGTTGCTAGTATGTTTTTATGTGTTCTATGATGAGATCTATGTTTCGTTGTTTTTCTTGGTGTATCCAATAGATGGTTGTGCTCATTAACAAATGCAAAAACAAACCATTTACCGTATTTATTTTTTCGGACGTATAACTTCACTCCACATTCGACCCTTGTATCATGTCGTCTTGTATTTGTAGTTGATTCATTTATTTTTGGCATTACTTTTTCCAGATTTGTCACAGACAAAATTTTTTCATATCAAATATCCTGTTATTCTAGATTTGCTACTAGAATTTTTCCTGATTCCAAACCCTAATTTCCTTGCATAACAATTATAGAAGTAGTAAACTTCTTCCAAATCATCAAACTCAAGGCCAATGTAAGGTTCATTAATTTGAATAGGACTAAAATTTGAACCCTCTTCTACTGTGTCAGTAACTTCACAATGACTACTAATATCAATAATATGCAATGAAGAAGAACCCGAAGTGCCTAATATTTCATGACTCATCTTGTTTCATACCAAAATAAGGTTTAACACACTAGTAAGGAGTTCTGTTTCATGACTAATATCAACTAGGTTGCAATGGAATTAAACTGTTCTGAGATATTCAATAGCATTACCATCCAGCTTTTTTCAGATGAAATTAAATTATTTCGGGAGATTCAATATCTCTTCCAACAAGGGATTACAGTAAGAGGCTCGGCCTGGGCACCTGCATGTGTAAGGAGTTCTGTTAGGAAGTCGGCTAGAGTGGACAGGGCTTGCAATTTAAGGGATGGGGCTTACCTCTCAAAATGTTTTTTTTTGGTTGGACAACTTTGTGATGATCGCCAAAGCTATGTCATCTTTCTTCCAACTTCCTCTATGTTGTCAAGGATCTACACACGCATAATGTTCCAGCTATAATTTTCCGCTAGTTCGGCATTCTCAATCTTCTATCTTTCCTGCAGACATGGAAATCAAACTGAAATGAGACCTTCATTCTGATTCTTCCTTGCACTAGCTTGAATAGTGCTTTACGAAAGTGATGGATCAAGTTGGGAAAAAGGTTTCTCACCTTCGGAATAAGAGGACAGAAACCAGGTGCTTTAATTTTCCAATCACATGTGAAGAGATCATCAATGTTGTCGGCGAATCGATGCGAAGTGATCAACACGAAGGAGAAGAGATCGGGGGGAATCGGGTTTGGCGTGAGGAGATCCGCTCCGTTGCATGCAAATCGCTGTGAAGTACTCGACGTGAAGGAGAAGAAATCAGGGTAATAGGGTTTGCGCTGATATTTGTATATACATGTTAAGTGTATATGCATATATCCGATATATATATGAACGAGATCAAATGTGAATATATTCACATTTAATTTTGTGTGAATAAGAAATCTTGTCCGTCCGATGGTTGCACCGCCTACACGTGATCCTCTTACACTACAGATTCCCAGCATGGCGAGATCGCAGCCGCCTACTTGCCAGCCACCGGCCGCCCGGGCTTGTCAACGGTAGGTGGCTGGCGAGCCTGTAGCCCCTCCCGAGAGGCCAGCGAACCTGCAGTCCCTCCTGGGTAGCCCACGAGCCCGCAGCCCCTCCCGGGCGATCGGTGGCCGGCGAGCCTGCAACCACCGGCCGTCGCGCAGGGAAAAAATCACAGGGGATGCTTCCCAACGCGCTGACTGGAGATTGTGGCATCGCCGACCACCGGCCGCCCTGGGCTCATTGGCGTGTCCGCTGATGAGCCCAGGGTAGCCAGTGGCTGCCGCCGACCGCGCGTGGTTTGCACTTGATCACGCCCGCAAGTGACGATCTGTGCAACAATAGGCAAAATGGCTGAGATGCGTTATACACATCTTCACACGGTGGCATATTCGCACCTGAATACGCATATATCTCTACCACATATAAAGAAATACTATGGTCTGCCGATATCATGAGTTCAAAATTCCATAAGACGTCTGATCATGAGTTCATAATTCAACAACCGTCCGATCGAGCTCAATAAAATCACACACTCTCTCCACTTTTTAGTAGGATCCCTAAACCTACTACTAGGGTGTCCTAAACCTATGTGAAATTATGATTTTGCCCTTATAACTCTAAAAAAATTGGGCAGGCGACCATGGAACAAGGCGGGCTGACTGGGGACCGACGAATCGGAGCGTGTTTTGGAAATCCTCCATCTGTTAAAGTTTTATTTTAAAATGTGATTGTCCGATTTTGATCCCGGAACCTTAAGAATAAGAGGAACTACTCAACCCAACGAGCCAAGGAGACATCTGTGATAACATTTCAAATAATTTTACTTATATTGTTATTATGTATAAGTATTGTTGCGGTCTAACTTGACGTCCCGATCACACTGGAATAAATTGGACTGTCTTAGCTCTTGGAACGGTCGAGCACGCACACAGTCAATAGAGTAAGTCGATTGTACACAAGCAGTTTTAATGTGGAAAAACCCCTCAACTGGGTAAAAAATCACGTGCTGGTTAAAGTCCACTATTCTCTGGTTGTTACAACTTGTTTGTGAAATCGAGGGTGACAGGCCACCTCTCGTTAAAACTTTGGGATGAGAGAATGCTTGGCACACGATAGAGAACGCTTGGCACACGACGGACGACAGGTCGTCGCGCCGCGAGTTGTTACAAATTGCGTTTCGCGCTGGTGGTCTTCGGTTAACGGCTTGCTGATTCTGGATATGAAGCGGAGCACCTGGACTTGCGGTTGCGGGGGACATTTGGGACTTGAGAGATTTGGCTTCGTCAGGTGTCCTTGAACTGACTCACTCGTGGCTCGGGTGCAGCTCGGGTGCAGCTCGGGTGCAGCTCAGGTGCTGCTCATAGGAGGAATTCGACAAAGCTCCAACCCGAGGAAGAAGAAGACTAGGAGGAAAAAGGTAAGAAATGAGGAGGCATGCGGCTCCTTTTATAGGCTCTGGGTGGTGGTTATGGTGGTTACGCGGCTATCCGCACACCATAGCCACAATTATGATTATTTTTGGTATAGTTTAAATGCGCGTATTTTGCTATTTGAAGACCATTTAAATAAATTGTAAAATATTAATTAAATCCCCCCAACTAACCCGGTGGTTAGTGGGTGGTTACGTGCGAATCAAACGGCCGGGAACGCTCCCCGTTGATCAGACGATGGGAGCGGGACTCCAAGGGCAACCAATGAACATGCCGCTAAGTTCGTTGGCGAGGGGAGGACCGCTGACGGTGGCTGAGGCAGAGTGGCCGCTCCCCTTGGCCGCATGCCATCGGCCGAGGGAGGGGGCGGTCAGGGCGGCCGTCCCCTTGGCTGCGCCGGCGGTCGAGGAAGGGGGTGGCCCGGGAGGTCTCCCCCTCGGCCGTGCGGGCGGCCGAGGGAGGGAGCGGCCTGGGTGGCCGTCCCCTCGGCCGTAAGGGCGGCCGAGGAAGGGGGCCGCCCGGGCGGCCGCCCCTTAGCCTCTCCTGCAGCCGGGGGAGGGGGCGGCCCATGCGGCCTCCCCCTTGACCGCGCGGGAGGCCGAGGAAGGGGGCGGCCCGGACGGCCGCCCCCTTGGCCACGCCGGCGGCCGAGCGAGGGGGCAGCCCGGGCGGCCGCTCCCTTTGCCGTGCTGGTGGCCGAGGAAGGGGGAGGCCCGGGCGGTCGCACCGGCGATCGAGGGAGGCGCGGCCCGGGCGGCCGCTTTCTCGACCGCGGCCGGGGCCGGCGCGACGAGAGAGGGCGGGCAGCTGACGTCCGGGGAGGAGGTCGGCCTCCCACCGCCGGTGAGGCGGGGCTCGTGGCAGTTTGCCCATTATGTGTAATGAGATTCGTGTGTGAGGGATCGGGCGCAGTGATCGTGCGCGCCATCAATCCCATGATTTCACTTCTTTTGAGGTGGAGATCATGGGTGTGTGGTTATTTGCATACTTAGTCTTTATAAAATGGGGGGCATCCCCAACAATTGCACCCCAGATCCTTGTTGTACAAGACCGCTTTGGACGAACAAAAACAAGGATCTTTTCTCGTTCATCTTTTATGGCGACGACGATGGCGGGCGGCAATGGACTTGAGACGACGAGTGATTGTGCCCTACAAATTCGGGTAAAATTGTTAGAATATATTATGGTTTAGGAGAGGCGATGAACGCGCTTGGAGAGGGTAGCTGTCAGACCCGTAGTTGTGAGGGGTTGCGCGGATGCATGCGCCGGGCCGCACGCGCGTCGGGCCACACACGCCCAAGCGCGCGCGTCGGGCCGCGTGCGCCCAAGCACGCGCTTGGTCGCGTGTGCGTGCACGAGCTTGCGCACATGACCATGCGCGTGGCCACATGCGGGCGTGCGCTCGGGGGCCTGCCACGTGGGTGTGTGCGTGCCAGGATGCGTGCGCATGCTTGGGCGTGTCATGTATATTTTTGATTCTATCGGGTGACGTGCCTTTTTTGTGCATGACGGGGGTGGATGTCCTTCGATCAGATTTTTTTAGTCTAAAATTATTATTAATTTTTGTGACGGGGCTCGAAGTGTACTGCAAGGCCGATGCGTCTTCGCTCCTCTCTTACCTAGGATCAGGTTGCAATTTGGAGGAGGAGGTTTGGGCAGCCTGCTGACCTTGAAGTGAGGATACCGCGTGTTGATGAGAGGGTCCAAAATCCTCCTCGTGGCTGGTTGACGATCTGTGAGGCTACCTTGAGATCGGGATTCCGGTTCCCTCCATGCGAGGAAGTGATTAAGATTCTGAAATTCTACAGAGTGTCGATTTCCTAGTTTACTCCCTTAGGGGGTTATTTTCTTCCGCGAACATGGTGGGAAACTTTCTTTGGACTGCTTCCGGGATTGGTGCGATGTTTATTTTGAAGGTGGTGAGCATGTGGAGATTCATAGTAACAAGAGTTGGCTCGATTTTGAGATTCGGACGGTCTGCCGCCACGAAAATACTTTGTTTGGTTATGTCAGGAAGTCTTGGGGCTTGCCGGAGCTATGTAACGCGCTACCTAATCGTTGTTGTCGTCAAAAGGGGAAAGAGCGGGAGCTTTCTCCAGTACTTGGATTTCCAGAGCCCCGCGAGTTGGCGAACCGTCTGTTCAATATTTCTTCATTTGTGAAAGAGAAGTGCTTGTTGCGGTGTGTCATTTCTTCAAACTCTGGGCGGACCGCTGAGACATCTTTGGATTATAGTCAGAAGCGAAAGGCCATCGTAGTTTCTCGATGTAGCGGTAGCGCGGTGCCTTGCTCGTCTTCTCTGGATGATGGCTCTCCTTCTAGTGGTCGTGGGGGTTCGCCTCCCGAGATACATGTGCTTGGATCATCTGCCCCCTTAGTCTTTCCCTGCGGAGGCGGTGGCTCCCAGGCTGCCTTCTTCTTCGAAGACGATGAATGAAGTGGTAAGCGAGCTTGGTTCATTCTTGGCTCTTCTTTATTGTTGTATTGTGTTGACTTCTCTCCGTCCTTTCGTTTGCAGATTGAGGCTCAGGTTCAAATTGTCGTCACCTGGAATGATCACTACATGAGTTTGAAGGACGGGTATATAGACCTCCAGGAGAAGTTTCGGGCGATGGCGGGCTCTCTTGTCACTCTGAGGGATGATCATGACCGGGACGTTTCTCAATTTTGCCGGATTAGATCGGAGCTGAAGGCGGAATTGGAGGAGACTCGAGTATCTCTGGAAGTGGAGAAGTCTCTGGTGGAAAGGACTACTCAAATGCTGAAGCGTGCTCAAGAGGAGACTTCTCGTTTGGAGACGAAGATTTATGTGGCGAAGACCCCAGTGGAGGCATTATGTTCTGATAGTTGTGTGTCAGAGTTGAAGGCTGTTGGTCTTGCAGAGTATATGGAGTCTCTGGATTACATGCGGGATCGTTGCTTGGTTAGCGAGGAAGTTCGTCATGAGATCTGGAGCAAGGAGGTGGAGCCTCAGATGGAAGATGTTCGAGAGTTGGTCCTCAGGCGTGGAGTCTCGAAGGCTTTTTGTCTTGTTAATAGGAGCTTTGGATGCGACGTATCCGGCCTTAGCTTTGATGATATCTCTGGCGACTAGAGCACTGATATTGACACGGCTGACGTGTAGCATCGTTATTTCTTTATATTAGTGTGTTTGCATTTTTTTCTTTTCTAGTTGGATATCTTGTATGTCGTCTTTATTGTTTGACGGCTCTTGATTGGCGCGTTTGCGCATGTATTTGTATGTTGTTGTGATGATGATTGTGTCTTTTATCCTTTTTCTTCCATGGGCGCTGTTTGACTCGTAGTGTTGCTTTGTGGGGCTATAATTGTGTTTGTAGTTGGTTAGTAACCTAGTTTGCATGAGGGTAGCTCGCGGCTTAATTTGCACGAGGATCACTTACGACCTGATTCGCACGAGAATCGCTCGCGGCTTAGTTCGCACGAGGATCATTCGCAGCTTAATTCACACGGGGATCGCTCGTGGCTTAGTTCGCACGAGGATTGCTCGTGACTTAATTTGCATGAGGATCGCTCGTGGCTTGCTTTGCACGAGGATCGCTCGCGGCTTTATTCGCACGAGGATCACTCGAGGCTTAGTTCGCACGAGGATTGCTCACGGCTTAATTCACACGAGGATCGCTCGCGAATTGCTTTGTATGAGGATCGCTCGCGGCTTAGTTCGCACGAGGATTGCTCGCGGCTTAATTCGCACGAGGATCGCTCGTGGCTTGCTTTGCGCGAGGATCGCTTGCGGCTTAGTTCGCACGAGGATTGCTCGCGGCTTAATTCGCATGAGGATCGCTCACGGCTTGCTTTGCACGAGAATCGCTCGCGGCTTAGTTCGCATGAGGATCACTCGCGGCTTGATCGTGAGGGGGGCAGGCCCTGACGACGTCCTGTCGTAGAAAGGTAGGTTTGGTGAATAGCTTTTGTATTCAAACCGCATGCACAGTTTTTTACGGTCATTTTGAGTACTCATATGTATATGTTGCGGGTCGGGTGGAGCCAGCTGCGGACGGGCGAAGTTCGCTGGGAGCGGGCAAAGCCCGCCGTCGTCGGTCGGGTACTGTCGCACGAGGCCATAGGGGCGGAGCCCCATGTCGGGCACTCATATATATAAGGGAAAAGTTGTCTTTGGTGAAACATTCAAAAATATCAATTATGAGTTTATGATCTCATTTTTATATTTTAATGACTTGACATATATTATAATCTATTTCAAAAAAAATTAAAATACAAGGTACATTCAAGTAATTACGCTGATTGATAGAGATAAGACTCATTTTAAAATACAATGTCTATTCAAATAATTACACTAATTAAAATACAATGTCCATTCAAGTAATTATGCGACTCGGGCGACCGCGACCGGCTGCCCCGCCTTCCACGGCCACGGGGCTCTGCTCGCTCGGGCGGCCACGCCCGGCTGCCCTACCTCCCGCGGCCGCCTCCCGCCATCGCGAGGTGCCAGTCGCTCGGGCGGCCACAAGCTCTCCCACCGTGGTCGGCCGTTCCGTCAGCCTCGGATTCCTTCGACGACGGACATCTCCGGAGGGTTGGTCGCCCATACACGGCGTCCCTTCCCCGCCGTTTGATCGCTCTAGTGAGATCGTCGTCATCCGTTTTATGCATAACCACCCATTAACCATCATGGTTAGTGGGTATATTTTTATTAAGATATTGGTTTACAAACAGCGAATTTAATGATCAAAATGCACACCCCCTAACTATACTAAAAATAATTATGTTGGTGGTTACGGTATGCAGATAGCCGCATAACTACCGTAACCACCTCCTGGAGGTTATAAAAAGAACCCCGGGCCTCCTCATTTCTCACTTTTTTCCTCTCTTCTTTCTTCTTCCTCAGGTCAGAGCTCTGTCAGATTCCTCCTACGAGCCACCTTCAAACTTCCACCTCTCCACCAAAATTTCGTGTAAATCCACAAGTGAGCGGCGAGAAGAAGATCCCTGTGATAGGAAGCACTCGTTCGAGCGCAACACCCAGCAAGTAACCTCATGCGGGGCGGCCTGTTGCTCGTCGTGAACCTGAATATCACTCTCACATCCCCCAAAGTGTAATGAGGAGCTGCCTATAGCCCTTTATTCTTTAAGAAAGTTGTAACCCGAAGCAAATAGTGGAGTTTGACTAGCATATAGCCAGTTACATGATTTTTTACCCGATTGAGGGGTTTTTCCACGTAAAAATTGTCTTGTGTACTTACTCTTTGATTGCGCACTTGATGACTAGTCTTAGTCATCCTTTTTTGGGGTAATTTAGTAGCTTATTTCCTAAGTATCATTATAATTTTATGCTTTTGTAGGCTTAGATGTTGTTATTTTATGTTATGATTTTATTATAAACTTATGTTTTATTTTATGTTATGTTCTTATTATTGTTTTTATTACAAACTTATGTTATATGTCATGTTTTATTTTATTTTATTTATGTTTGGTTATTTTTATCTTTGTGTTATTATTATATCTAATGTTATTTTTATAACTAATATTATAAATTTATGTTTGTTAATGTTATGTTCTATCTTTGTTTTTATAACTAATGTTTTAATGATTAAATGTGTGTTTTAATGTTATGTTTTAATGATTAATGTTTTAACTAGTATTATAACTAATGTTTGTTAATGCTATGTTTTTTTTTGTAGGTGGCCGGCCCTCTCCCTAAATTTGGTGCAGCCCCTTCAATATGGAGCAGCCCTCAAGCATATGGTGCAGCCCGAGCCTCAAGAGCAGCCCATCTAGCTGCTACCCGAGCCTATGTAGAAGCCCCCAAGCATTGGAGCAGCCCAAGCCACCAAAGCAGCCCACCTAGCCTCTAACCCGAGCCCCTCCCTCAAGAGCAGCTTACCCGAGCCCTTATACAAGCCCATTCAAGCCCACATAGGCCGGCCACACCCTATCTCTCTCATTTATTATTATTTTTCTTTGCCACCTTTCCATGCATGAATCATATTATTTTCTCTCCCCTCATTTAAATAACATGCATGAACATTCCCCCCCTATGGCCGGCCCCTACCATCTCTCTCCTCTCCTTTATTTTCCATTCATTCCCCTCATTTTATATTTTACATTTTTCATTAAATACATGCATGCACTCTACCATTTCTCTCTCCTTCATTAATAACATGCATGAACATTTCTCCCCCCTATGGCCGGCCACCCCTTGGGCTCCCCCTATTCTAGATGCTTCCCTCCTCTCCTATAAAAGGAACCCAAGACCCATGCTTTGAAAAGTTAGTTTTTTTTGGAGTTAGATTGAGAGGTTGGATTGAGAGTTGGCTTTTGGAGATAGCTTTGGAGAGTTCAATTCAAGAGAGTTTATTGTAATTTTTCATTTCTAGTTTGTTTTCATTCTTGTAATCTCATTTTTGTTTAGTAATATAGTTTTGTTTTTTCATTATCGTGTACTCCCTTTCCTTTTATTATAAGTAATATGAAGTCTTCTCCTTCTATTATTGTCGTTTTCTTTTCTGTCATGCGTATCTAATTCCCTCTTAGCATTTGATCATGAGGATCCATGATTTGAAATGAGAATTATTTTTATTTCATAGTTTTATTTTTGCGTAATTCTACTCGGTCCTTCTTTGAATAATTATTTCGTCGACTCTGTATTTCCGGTATACGGTAGTAGGCTTGTGATCTCATATTCGAGTAGCTGAGAGGCTCGTGAATGTGAAAGATCACTCAAAGAAGGAAGGAGTTGAACGCAACCCTAGAGATAAGACGACGTAAATCTTCCGGATTGGAGTCAAATCCAATAGTGCGGATCACTTCGATAATGCAACTTTAGGCTTCTTTGGTTTGTAAAGAGATTTCGATCAAAGAGTCTATAAGTTAGGAGGCCTAATGCTCTAGCGAGATTTTGTCTCATTTTCGGATCCGTCACGGCCGAGTTGGATCTGCAAATTTAAAACTATGCCCTTTTATTTTCTCGTTTCATTTCATGGTGAATCAATGATCGAATGCTAGTTTTTTTATATAAGTTTTCGTCTCGCAATTTATCGTTCATTTTATTTAAAAAATATTCTCAAAATCCAACTATTTTCCGGTAGGATAATATTTCAAGCGTGAGTAGCAGTAATTGACAACCCCGTGTTTAAATACGACCTTGGTACTACAATTCGACAGGTACGCTTGCCTGTTCGGGTTTTAGCCCACCAAGTTTTTGGCGCCGTTGCCGGGGACTTTGATAGTTTTATTTTCAAGACTACCTAAAACACCTAGAGGGGGGGTGAATAGGTTCTAATTGCTTGTTTATATTTTTAGGCAGAATTCAATCACAGAATTAAAACATTCAGCACAGCAATCACAGAAATCTAAACATCACAGATTGCATAATGTTTTATAGTGGTTCCCCAAGGTTTGGGTACATCCACTTTCCCCCTTCACCTATCTAGCAGTATGCTAGATTCGGCCAAACTTCCACTATTCTTAGATCCTCAGATCCTACAGCTCAGAACCTGGATAGGTTCCTACAGCTCAGGCACAACAGTCCTACCTCTGCCTTGCCACAAGGCCTACAACTCAGAGAAGAACCTTCTCCTACACTCAGGCAAACAGCCCTACCACTCAGAGATCAACTCTCCAACACTCAGCCTTTATATCACAGGCTTACAACTCAGATCTGTCTAAAACAGATCCTACAAAAATTTAGAAAAGAAGTTTTAATGTCTTGCCTTTGTTGAGAGAGAAGAGGACAAGACAATTCTTGATCAGCTGATGAAATCAACTGAATCTGAGCTTTCTTCAAAGCTTCTTGAATATGAACTTAGCTGAGTTGATTTCCAAACAGCTTCTTGAGAAACCACTGATGGCTTCCTTCTTCTTCTTCAAAATGGGTGGATCCCTCTCTATCCAACACCTTTGATGATACTTCTGAATTCTTGTTAGAACTCTTCTTAGATCGATCCTGAGATCGTCTTCTTAGATCTTCTGATGAAGATCTTCTTTAGTGTATTACTCCTTCTTGATTTGATTTCTCAATTTGATTGCCAAAGTTCAATCCTTTTTTCATGATCATTCTTCTTTCTGAATCTGTCTATTTATAGACCTTCTTAATGGTAACCGGCTGATTCGGTTTATAACTGTCTTCTGACAAGTCTGACAACATCAGTTAACTGGCTGCAACCCACAGCTGTCAAGTCTTCAAACAGATCCTATGCCTTAGTCTTGGTCAGCAATGTGTTGAGACAGACTGTCAGGAAGTGTCGAGACCAACTGTCTATATGTGTCGACACAAGTAACTTTGGTGTCGACACAACCTTTAATGATGTCGACAAGTTTGCCTTTAAGTCGACACAGCTTCTTCAGAAAATAACTTGGTCTTGACTTTGCAGTGTGTCGACACAAGTCCTGTGTGTCGACACAGTTGTTGTAGATTGAGAACTCAGTATGTGTCGACACAGCCTTCAGGTGTCGACACATCAATTGTCGACTCTGCCATCATGTGTCGACTCTTTCTCATTGTGTCGACTATCTCCTTCAGCGTCGAGGTCGACTATCTTTTAGTTAGTCGACACTGCTTCCCAGTGTCGACACAAATGTGGTCGACTATCTTCCTGTGAGTCGACACTACTTCCCACTGTCGACACAAATGTGGTCGACTATCTTTCTCTGTGTCGACACAGCTTCCTTCAAGTGTCGACATAAATATTCTGAAGTGTCAACACTGCTTCTTCAGGTGTCGACACATGGACTTAGAATATTTTTCTGCATTCTTTAACACTTCTTCACCTGCACATGTCAACTTAAAACAACATCAAATTCACCTTGATGTATATCATTGAGCTAAGTTGGGCTTCTTCAAATTAGGTACACATTTTCCAATGTACCCAACAATCTCCCCCTATTTGGTGAAGTTATAACCCTTATAGCCAATGATATACACCATTTAAAAAATATAATATGATGATATATGACATAACAGGAATACTTAATATAAACAAAATAATAACAATCCATCACAGAATGAACATTATATGATTCCAAACAAAATAATAACAATCCATCACAGAATGAACATTATATGATTCCAAACAAAATTTTGTTTATAACTTGGTAATGTTTGATTACAGATATTTATATTGAATGATCTAACCAAAACATTACAAAACACATTTGAAAGAACTTAAAACTAAGACTGATCAGGCTCTCTTATGACAATCCCTTTGCCAGATTGGATTTGAGCCTTCACAGGAGCTTCAGCAACTTCAGCTGGCTTCTTGCCTTTTAGCTCAGCTTTCTTTAGAGCTTCTTCCTTGAGCCTTTGCCTTTCAAAGTAATGATAGAGCTTTGGAAAGTACTTGCTCGGCTCCTGAGCATCTGGTGGCAGCCTACCCAGCTTGGCTTTTCTTCTGAACTGTACTATTGCCTCCTGCCTAGCTTCATGCTTTTGCCATTCTATTTCATTATACCACTTTCCTCTTTCATGAACTTGGTCTTTCACAGCCTTCCATGCAGTGAGTATAATATTTCTTGAAGTAGGGCTCCACTGCTCAAAATCTGGCTTAAGTTCAGCCTGCTCTCTAAATTTCTTCTTGGATAGTAGAGCATCTTGCTGTTCTTTCAAATTGGCCTCAGGCTTATCCACTTTCTCAATAACAACCCTGTTAACCTACTTTGGAGGGCTATACATATCTTGAACTTGCTGATCAATCATATCAAAATCTGGAGGAGGGTAAATGACTTGGGCAACCTCAGGTTGATTGCCTTCAAGTAGACCTGTTTGGATTCCTGACTCAGCCACCATAGCATCATCACACAAAGGTGGATATCCCAATGTGGCTCGAATACTATTTGTCACCCATTTGGTGTGCTCTGAGCCAGCATGAACTAACAACCTCTCCACCTTTATGGCTTCTCTGGTAATATGATCTCTTAGATCTTCCTTCTGAAATCTGATCTGGCCATCCAGATAATTCACACCCTCTTTAAAAAATGGTTTTAACTTTTGAAGCTTGTCAGATATGTCCTTTTGAGAGGTAGTGATAGCAGTTTTAACTAATTCAACTGCATCTTGAAGTTTCTTATCAAATTCTTCCATCTCTTTTGCTCTTGCTTCAGTTTGCCCTTCAGTAGTAGTCTTTTTCAACTCATTAAGAATCTCATTGTGAGAATCTTCAAGATTTGCATTCATGTTTATCTGATTGGTAAGAACATAGCCTTGCTTCAGTGCTATATCATCTGCCTTGGTAATAATGGACTGCTGTTGTTTAGCCAAGAATACTACAGCATTACCTCCTTTGTGGAAGCAATCTGTCATTTCCTTCTTGTGCATATTGATTTCAAATCGAATTGACTTTATATCCTGAGCCAAGTCAAATTGAAGGGACTTATTGCTCTCATCAACATATTTTTCAACAGCCACTCTATGATCATCTAACTTAACTTGCAAATCAACCATAAACTTGTTATAATTAAATTCAGAATGAGATGGTGGAGTTGTAGTCTGTAGAGCCTGCTTATAACCTTTGCTCCTTCTCTTGAAGACAACAAGTTTTCTCTTCTTAGCCATTCTGGCTTCTTCAGTCTCAGATTCAGATGAACTATCAACTTGAACTCTTTCTTGAGGAGGAGGAGGAATATCAGTCTCAGTGCCATGTTGTTCAGTCTCAACATGCACAGACTCCCCCTCAACCATTTGCTCCTTCTCAATTTCTATCTCCATGTCAAGGGCCTTCTCAATATCTTGCCCCTCCTCTACTCTATCAGTAGTAATGTCAACATTAGGAAATAACTCATTTAGAGTATATTCCTTCTGAGCTTGAACATAAGATGTATCAATTGGATCCTCTATATTCAGATCTTCGGAGATATCAATTTTGTACTGCCTCTTGCACTGGGTCTGACATCTTCTCCCCATGTACTTGTTCAGTATTGGTAATGTCCTGGGCAGGTGAGTACACTTACTCCCCCTGCACCTGTGCAGAAATTGAAATATTAGAAATGTCTTTTATAAGAAAATACATCAGCTCCCCCTGCTACTGTACCTGGTCAGGAGTAGTTTCATTCTGGGCAGGAGAATGAGCTTGCTCCCCCTACATCTGTGCAGGTAAAGTGTCTTGCTGGGTAGGAGTAGACGCAGGGTGATCTTCATCCTGCTTCCTCTCTTGTTCTTCTTGAAGCTGCTCAGTATCTTGAGCATGAGAAGAGGATTTCACTGGGGTGTCCTGCCTGCTCTCATCAGGCACATCCTTTGACAGCACCCTATCCCACCTAGAAAACAATCTCATATCCATCTTTCTCATGTGATTGATCTTTGTTCCTGGCAGGTGTTGCATTACCTCAGGGATCACTCCATTCAGATATAAACTCATAATTCTAGCCAGATTTGGCTTCTTTATTCCTTCCTTGATCTTTTCAAAGATTACAGCTGACCAATCTGTTGGAATTGTAAACACAATTCTGGTCATGAGGCTAAACATATAGGCTGAAATCCTATCATGTCCCCCTAGTTTGCACAGAATCACCTTGCCAACTACTTCAGACAGAAATTTCCCTTACTGATTCATCCCTTTCCTGTTGAAAGCAGCTCCAATCTTTAGTGTGGGATCCAATCTGCACCATTGGATAGCCTCCCTTAACTTATAAGCAGGGACTTCTTCTTCATTCTCAATTATTAGTAAGTGTAGAATCTTCCTTAGACTTCTTGGGGTAATCTTCACTGTCGACCCATGCACAGTGGATTTTATCTTGAGTGTATCTGAACCTATTGATGTAGAGATAAAGAATTCATGCACCTCCTTCTTTCATATCTTGGAAGGTTCAGAAACTATAAACTCTAATCCGGATTCGGAAATAAGAGTGATAACTCATTGAACATCTGTCGGGGCTTCGGCAAAGGCATTCCTTACCAACTCATAACCTTCATTGACGTTGTCTTTAATCTTCGGTGCCATTGTTTAGGTGAGAAAGCTTGAGAGAAGAGAGAGAGAGAGAGGAAGTTGACACAGGGTTTCAGTCTCGAAAACCTTGTAAGCGTGTCGACTGAATAATTTCTTGACCTATTTATACCTTCTATTGAAAGAAGATCAAAAGGCGGGCAAAAACAGTCTATATGTGTCGACACAGATGGAATGTGTCGACACAAACTTCTATTATCTCGACAACAAATCTGTCTACTATGTGTCGACACCAATTGTGGATATGTCGACACCTGAGAGACATAGTAGAGTATCAGAAAATCTGTGTCGACTCTTAGGATAAGTGTCGACACAAAATTTGTAAGTGTCGACATCACTATTCTGGTGAAGTCGACACTACATCCCTGGATAAGTCGACAATTTAATTCTTAAGTGTCGACACATATTCTCTGTGTCGACACAATATTTCTGTCTTGTCGACATTACTTCACTGAGTCGACACATTATCACTAAATGTGTCGACACTATTTTACTTAGCCAATTTCTGTTTCTGTCAACACCACTTGAGACCATTTGATAATCTAATATGTTATTTGTAAGTTTGTTGATAATCTAATCAATGGTCAGCATGCCTAATTCAATTTTAAATTTATTGAATTTTGTTTCATCCAGAGGCTTAGTGAATACATCTGCTATTTGATAATCTATCTTAACAAATTCCAATGTGATGTCTTCTCTTTCTACATGATCTCTAAGAAAATGGTATTTAATTTCTATATGCTTAGTTCTACTATGAGAAACAGGATTATTAGCAATAGAAATTGCACTCTTAAAATCACACAAAAGAGGTGTTCTACTTACTTGGATACCATAATCTTTAAGCTGATGCTGTATCCACAATAGTTGTGCACAGCAGCTGCCAGCAGCAACATATTCTGACTCAGCTGTAGATATAGCCACACTGGTCTGCTTTTTACTACTCCAGGATATCAATCTTCCTCCCAAGAATTGACAAGTACCTGTTGTACTCTTCCTATCCTCTCTACAGCCTGCAAAGTCTGCATCTGAATAACCTGTTAGTAGAAAATCTCTATTCCTAGGGTACCAAAGGCCTAGATTAGGTGTGCCCTTAAGATATCTCAGAATCCTTTTGACTGCAGTATAATGAGACTCTTTAGGGCAGGCTTGGTACCTAGCACAGACACATGTAGCATACATAATATCTGGTCTACTAGCTGTGAGATATAGTAGAGAACCAACTATTCCTCTATACAAAGTCTCATCAACAGGTTTACCTTCATCATCTTTGCATATAGGCATACTTGTTCCCATAGGAGTTCTCATGATGGAGGATGACTCCATACCATACTTCTTAATTAATTCTTTGGTAAACTTTGACTAGGATATGGACAAGCCATCATCAGTCTGTCTTACTTGGAGTCCCAAGAAGAACTTCAGTTCCCCCATACTGCTCATCTCAAACTTCCCTTGCATAAGTTTGGCAAACTTTTTACAAAGGTTGTTTTCAGTAGATCCAAAGATTATGTCATCAACATAGATCTGAACTAAGATGATCTTGCCTTTGGATTCCCTAAGGAATAGAGTTTTGTCTATTTTTCCTCTTGAGAATTTATTCTCAATAAGGAAAGTAGACAGTGTTTCATACCAGGCCCTTGGGGCTTGCTTTAACCCATACAAAGCTTTTCTAAGCTTATAAACATAATCAGGTTTAAGAGGATCTACAAAACCGGATGGCTGCTCTACATATACTTCTTCTTTAAGATCACCATTCAGAAATGCTGACTTCACATCCATTTGGTATACCTTGAAGTCTTGATAGGCTACATAGACAAGGAACATTCGGATTGCCTCCAGCCTTGCTACTGGGGCAAAGGTTTGATCAAAGTCAATCCCTTCTTCCTGCCTGTATCCTTTAGCAACCAATCTTGCTTTATTTTTCACTATTACTCTATTCTCATCCAACTTGTTCCTGTAGATCCATTTTGTCCCAATTATATTGTGGCCTCTTGGTTTAGGAACAAGCTCCCAGACATTGCACCTTCTGAATTGATTCAGCTCCTCTTGCATAGCATCAGTCCAGTGCAGGTCTTGGATGGCTTCTTCAAACTTCTTAGGCTCCATTTGTGACAGGAAACTTGAATGTAGAACTGTGCTTTGACTTCTGCTTCTAGTCTGCACTCCCTGTCTTGGATCACCTATTATCTGATCAGTTGGATGGTCTCTTAAATGTCTTGTAGCTGGAGGAAGACTCCCTTCTGGTTGAACATCTCCAGCTCCTTCATTATGCTGAACCTCTTGGTTTTCTTCATCTTCTATTGAATCTTATACTCCCCCTGGACAATAGCCTTCATTTTCTAATACTCCATCTTCCCTTGAAGCTTCAGCAATGGAGAGCTTGTCCATCCTTTTGCTTATACCTGTT
The DNA here is from genome assembly GCA_039513925.1 of Platanthera zijinensis. Classification (NCBI taxonomy): domain Eukaryota; kingdom Viridiplantae; phylum Streptophyta; class Magnoliopsida; order Asparagales; family Orchidaceae; genus Platanthera; species Platanthera zijinensis. The sequence continues at coordinate 95,826,709 of CM077097.1, forward strand.
GAGTCTTTTGATCTACAAGACAACTCACAGTTGATTAATCTTGTTTCATCAAACACAACATGCACAGATTCTTCAACAACTTGAGTAGTCAAGTTGAAGATTCTATAGGCCTTACTATTTGTGCTGTACCCAACAAATATCCCATCCTGGGATTTGGCAGCAAACTTAGTCAAATATGACTTGCCATTGTTAAATATATAGCATTTGCAACCAAAGATTCTGAAGTAGGATAGATTTGGTTTTCTACCTTTCATAATCTCATAGGGAGTCTTTTTGTGGCTCTTGGTGATAGAAGCCCTATTGATCACATGACAAGCAGTGTTTACTGCCTCAGCCCAGAAATATTCTGGAAGAGAGGTATCACTCAATAGAGTTCTACCAGCTTCAATTAATGTTCTATTCTTTCTTTCAGCAATTCCATTTTGCTGAGGTGTTCTTGGTGAGGAGAACTCTTGGAAAATCCCAAAGTCTTCACATAACTTTGTCATGCTTTCAGATTGAAACTCAGTACCATGGTCACTTCTGATTTTGACCACTGTACTATTCAGTTCATTCTGAATTTGCTTTACAAAATTAAGTAAGACACTTGGGGTTTCAGATTTCTGTCTCAGAAAGAACACCCATATAAATCTAGAATAGTCATCTACAACCACAAAAGTGTAGACCTTCCTACCTAGACTATGAACTGGCATAGGACCAAAAAGATCCATATGCAAGAGGTATAAGCACCTCACAGAATCCTTGTTTTCAAGGCTTTGAAAGGAGGATTTTGTCTGCTTGCCCTTTTGACAAGCTGAGCATATTCCATCCTTTATACACTTAACTTGAGGACCATTCCACACTAACTCTTTGTTAAAGAGTTGGCCAATTGTCTTGTAGTTAAGATGAGCCAATCTCTTGTGCCACTTAACACAATGAGAAGCATTGTCATCAGCTATAAGACAGATGGGAGAAGCCTTGTTCTCACATACAAAATTAAGACAATATACATTTCTCTTCCTATACCCAGTCAAAATGATCTCTTGATCACATGACCTTTTGATATGACATCCATCCTTAACAAATGAAATGTCATATCCTAAATCACTCAGCTGGCTTATGCTTATTAGATTATGTTTCAAACCTTTTACATAAGCCACTTGGGTGATAGTAATTAGGTTAGAAGAAATGTTACCAAATCATTTGATGACTCCTTTTTCAGATCCACCAAAGATCACTTTAGGTCCATCTTTGACAGATGAATACTCCTTCAACAGCCCCTTTGTTCCAGTCATGTGCCTGGAACAACCACTATCCAAGTACCATATAGGGGCATGGCTACTTGGATTATCCTGCAACACAGATTTACATATCCTTAGAACCCAAGTAAGTCTTGGGTCCTTGGTTCAGGTTAGCATTAACAAAGCTACCATTATCTCTTCTATCAGATAGACTATTGTTCTTTCTAACACTTGTGTTATACCAGCAGTCTAGTGCAAAATGGCCTCTCTTGCCACAGCACCAACATTCAAACTTGTTGTATCTAGATCTAGATACTTCCTTGACAAAAGAATTTCTGTCCATTGCTGGTACTGCAGCAACTTCACCCACTGATTTTTTATAACCATTGGGTTTATGAACATGGGTAGGCCTGTTGGCATTTACACCTTTGTTTTTCAGAACATTTGTCTTAATATGACCATGAATATTTTCATGATCATATTGATTAGAAGGCACTTGCACCTTTCTAAACTTAATAGGGACTGAAAAGTTCAGTGGCTTGACAGGAGCTTTGCCTTTCCTCTTGAAACGGCCAGCCCTGGAGTTACCTTTGAATCCTAATCCTGCCTTACCCTTTTGATTCATAAATTCATCAATCAAGGGTAAGACAGATTTTGGCTTAGAGTAACTAGCCACTAAATCTTTTTCAATTCTTAGTCTGGCCTCCAAACTCTTCACTTGATCATTGGTATAATTAATTATGCCCATCTGAATAATAGTTATATTCTTCAGCTTGGCAATTTCATTTAACTTTTGATCAATTACTTTCTCTAACTCAGTTGCAGCTACCCTTAGTTCAGCAATTTCATGAGCCTGAGATTTAACCAGGTACTTGCTTTTCTTAAGGGCCTGCAAAAAGTCCTCATACTTATCTATCAATTGATAGACATCTCCTTCAGATTCAGATGCATCTATATCACTTGATGCAGATGTAGCTGATTCAGTACTTGTACTACAAACAGATTTCATAGAAGGACATTGTACCTTATTAGGACCAGACTGATTCTGGCATATGTCCTCTTCTGATCCTGCCATCAGTCCCATGCACTGATGATACTTTTGTTCATTGATGGAGTCTAGCAACTGCAGAAACTCCTCTTCTTCAGATACAGCATATAGTCCAATATATGTTTCTGCTTCAGATTTTGACTCTGAAGTTGACTGATCTGTTAGGCTCTTATCCTTCTTTGCAACAAAGGATTTCTCCTTCTTGCCCGTTTGATGAGTCTTCTTCTTGTCTGAATACTCCTTTCTCTTATCAGGACAGTCAGCCACTACATGTCCAGGCCTATTGCAACAATAGCAGACAATCTTTGAAGTAGTGGCTTTGCTGGGCTTTGATCTGCTCTTTTCTTTCCTTGATGACTTTTTCTTCTGATAATAGTCATCAACTTGCTGTGAAGTGGAGGGCTTAGACTTCCACTGCTTCTTCTTCAAGAACCTTTGGAATTGCCTTGTGAATGCAGCAAAGTCTGCATCTGAATCACAGCTTTCTGAATCCTGATAATCTAAAATTTCTAAGCTAACTTCTGCAATTTCCTTAGGAGGGGATGGTGATATCCTCTTATTCTTTCTGATGGATTCTGCATTGAATGCCACAGTCTTTTCTCTATGCTCTCCTCTTGAATTCTTTTCCTCCTCCTTCCTCACCATAAGTTGCATTTCATAGGACAGCAGCTTTCCAAACAAGGTGGGAGGAGAGATCTCTGCCAATTTAGCCACTTCTCTTATGGCACAGATCTTTGTGTCCCAATCCTTTGTCAAGGATCTTAAGAATTTGTCATTCAGTTCATAGGTACTGAAGACTCTTCCATAGGACATTAACTCATTCACAATTCTATAGAATTTCTTATAGCATTCAGTTATGCTATCAGTTTTTCCTTGTCTAAAACTTTCATATTCCTGGTTGAGCATAGACTTCCTATCCTGTCTTACTTCTTCAGATCCCTCCATGTAGACAATCAAGGTGTCCCACATTTCTTTGGAGGTCTTGCAGTGAATCAGATTCTGAAATGTAGAATCATCTATGGCACTCACAATAATATTCTGTGCTCTCTTGTCCATAGTTGCCAAAATGATTTCATCCTTGGTCATTTCAGAATAACTCTTTGGAGTTTGAATATTAGCATCAAGAACTGATACCTTCATTGGAATGAAAGGTCCTTCCTGAACTGTGATGTATATTCTTGGGTCAGATGCCTCCATAAACAACCTGACTCTTTCTTTCCAAATTCCAAAGATTTCCTTCTTGCATATGGGTAATTTTATAGACCCTAGCTCCTTATGATTCTCTCCAGAACCCATCTTCTTGACTCTTGATTCTGCCTTTCAGATCTACCTCAGACTGTTAAGTCCTTTTTGAGGAACCTCCCTCTGATACCACTTGATAGTTTTACTTTCAAGACTACCTAAAACACCTAGAGGGGGGGGGGGTGAATAGGTTCTAATTGCTTGTTTATATTTTTAGGCAGAATTCAATCACAGAATTAAAACATTCAGCACAACAATCACAGAAATCTAAACATCACAGATTGCATAATGTTTTATAGTGGTTCCCCAAGGTTTGGGTACATCCACTTTCCCCCTTCACCTATCTAGCAGTATGCTAGATTCGGCCAAACTTCCACTATTCTCAGATCCTCAGATCCTACAGCTCAGAACCTGGATAGGTTCCTACAGCTCAGGCACAACGGCCCTACCTCAGCCTTGCCACAAGGCCTACAACTCAGAGAAGAACCTTCTCCTACACTCAGGCAAACAGCCCTACCACTCAGAGATCAACTCTCCTACACTCAGCCTTTATATCATAGGCTTACAACTCAGATCTGTCTAAAATAGATCCTACAGAAATTTAGAAAAGAAGTTTTAATGTCTTGCCTTTGTTGAGAGAGAAGAGGACAAGACAATTCTTGATCAGCTGATGAAATCAACTGAATCTGAGCTTTCTTCAAAGCTTCTTGAATCTGAACTTAGCTGAGTTGATTTCCAAACAGCTTCTTGAGAAACCACTGATGGCTTCCTTCTTCTTCTTCAAAATGGGTGGATCCCTCTCTATCCAACACCTTTGATGATACTTCTGAATTCTTGTTAGAACTCTTCTTAGATCGATCCTGAGATCGTCTTCTTAGATCTTCTGATGAAGATCTTCTTTAGTGTATTACTCCTTCTTGATTTGATTTCTCAATTTGATTGCCAAAGTTCAATCCTTTTTTCATGATCATTCTTCTTTCTAAATCTGTCTATTTATAGACCTTCTTAATGGTAACCGGCTGATTCGGTTTATAACTGTCTTCTGACAAGTCTGACAACATCAGTTAACTGGCTGCAACTCACAGCTGTCAAGTCTTCAAACAGATCCTGTGCCTTAGTCTTGGTCAGCAATGTGTTGAGACAGACTGTCAGGAAGTGTCGAGACCAACTTTCTATATGTGTCGACACAAGTAACTTTGGTGTCGACACAACCTTTAATGATGTCGACAAGTTTGCCTTTAAGTCGACACAGCTTCTTCAGAAAATAACTTGGTCTTGACTTTGTAGTGTGTCGACACAAGTCCTGTGTGTCGACACAGTTGTTGTAGATTGAGAACTCAGTATGTGTCGACACAGCCTTCAGGTGCCGACACATCAATTGTCGACTCTGCCATCATGTGTCGACTCTTTCTCATTGTGTCGACTATCTCCTTCAACGTCGAGGTCGACTATCTTTTAGTTAGTCGACACTGCTTCCCAGTGTCGACACAAATGTGGTCGACTATCTTCCTGTGAGTCGACACTGCTTCCCAGTGTCGACACAAATGTGGTCGACTATCTTTCTCTGTGTCGACACAGCTTCCTTCAAGTGTCGACACAAATATTTTGAAGTGTCAACACTGTTTCTTCAGGTGTCGACACATGGACTTAGAATATTTTTCTGCATTCTTTAACACTTTTTCACCTGCACATGTCAACTTAAAACAACATCAAATTCACCTTGATGTATATCATTGAGCTAAGTTGGGCATCTTCAAATTAGGTACACATTTTCCAATGTACCCAACAGACTTTTCTTCGTCAATATTTTGAAAACGCTTGCACTATTACTTCTACAAAAATAAAATAAAAAAATTATATTTATATATTTAAATATTTATAATCAACCCAGTTCACCTTATTTCTACCCCACATAAAATCTCTCGAAAAAGGTAAGGGGCTTTAAGCGCCACCATTTTACTTAGTACCGGGCGAACCCTTCACCGGGTAGTCCTCGGGAAGTTCGAGAGCCAAGCCGTAAAAAAATCTATTCAAAAAAAAAAAATCCTTTCTTCTCTTTTTCTTTCTTTTTCAAGTTTTCTTTTTCATTCTCCTTCGTCTTCTTTGCTAGTGCATGACCCGAGCGAATCCATCGCTACTTGTTGATTTGGACCCGGAAATCGAACGCTCCTTCCGGAGACAACTACGATTCGGGGCTTCCACTTCTCAAACAGCGGTTGAGGATTCCTACGGGGATTGTAATTTTAATTCTGAAATGGGGGACCCTAACCCAGGATTTGCTCAGCAAAGGACTATGTCCGATTATGCTCGACCAAACTTGGAAGGGACATAGACAAGTATTGTTCGACCTGCGATTGCGAACAATAACTTCGAGCTTAAGCCTAACATCATACAAATGGTGCAGCAATATGTACAGTTCGACGGATTACAAGATGAAGATCCGAACTTGCATATTGCCAATTTTCTTGAAATCTGTGACACCTTTAAAATCAATGGTGTCTCAGACGATTCTATAAGGCTAAGACTCTTCCCCTTCTCCCTAAGAACCAAAGCCAAACAGTGGTTGAGTTCTCTTCCAAGAGGATCAATCACTACTTGAAACATTTTAACTGAAATTTTTTTTCTCGTTATTTCCCCCCCGCTAAAACTGCTAAGCTGCGAAATGATATAACTTCATACTCTCAAATTGATTCTGAGACCCTCTATGACACATGGGAGAGGTTCAAAGAACTTTTGAGAAGATGCCCACACTATGCTCTGCCTGTATGGTTGCAGGTCCAGACATTCTATAATGGGCTAAACCAAGAAACTAAGCAGATGATAGATGCCGCTTCCGCTGGTTCTTTAGACCACAAAACTCCGGAAGCCGCTCTTGAGCTTATCGAGGACATGGCGATGAACACCTATTAGTGGAATTCGTCTAGGACTCGCCCATCTAAACCTGCAAGTATATATGAAGTGGATTCGGTGACGCAACTTGCGCTGCAAGTGGAAATGCTCAACAAGAAGATCTCGGAGATGACTGCTCCCTCCGCCGCTAAGGTATATGAAAATGCTGCTGCATCCGAGCAGGTGGATTATCTGGGGAACATACCCAGGCCTGCTCAAAATATTTCTGCGAACAATTTTTCTGCTTTTTCGAATTTTTCTTCTCCTCCTGGTTTTAATTCTTCTTCTAATTCTTATCACCCCGGATGGCGTAACCATCCTAATTTCTCATGGAGTAATAACGCTAATGTTGTACGCCCACCGCACGATTTTACACCACCACCACCACCACAACAAAATTTTCAAAAACCTTCCCCTTTGGAAGAGATCCTCGCTAAGTATATAAGCTCGAACGATGCTACTATTAGAAACTTAACGGGATCAATGAAAAACTTAGAAAATCAGGTCGGCCAACTCGCCAAGGCTTTTTATGAGAGACCACCTGGAACTCTTCCCTCGAACACTGAGCCTAACCCAAGGGAGCACGCAAATGCGATTTCCCTTCGGAGCGGTAAGGTTGTTAACGAGCCCACCACAAGGGAAGAGCCAAGGGTGATTGTCCCTCCTATTTTTACCCCCACGGAAAGTGATAACTTAAATCTTGAAAAAGAAAAATCTACGAAAGAAAAAGAAAAAGATATCACTGTTTTTACTGATTCTGAAAAAGAAAAAAATGATTTTCAAAATGATGCTCCTGTTATTATAAAGGAATCTCCGCCACCTCCTTATCCGGCTCGACTTAGGAAGGAAAAACTAGACGATCAGTACAAACGCTTCCTTGAAATGTTCAAACAAATTCACTTTAATTTGCCATTTCATGAAGCTATTAGTCAAATGCCGAAGTACGCAAAATATCTTAAGGATCTGTTAACAAACAAGACAAAATTGGAAAATTATCACATGTAACATTAAATGAAGAATGCTCGGCGGTCGTTAAAAACTCTAATCTTCCTAAAAAGATAAACGACCCGGGTAGTTTTTCCATTCCTTGCGTCTTTGGTGATCTTTTCGTTAAGCACGCGTTAGCGGATCTAGGAGCGAGCATCAATTTGATGCCTTTTTCATTATTTAAGAAGTTAGGATTGGGCACTCTTAGCCCTACAAGAATGAGTATCCAATTAGCTGATAGGTCCATTAAGTATCCACTAGGTATCGTTGAGGACGTGCTAGTAAAGGTCGACAAATTCATCTTCCCGGTGGATTTTGTCATTCTTGATATTGAAGAGGACGTCAAGGTCCCTCTTATCCTCGGCCGACCATTCTTAGCCACCTCTCGAGCAGTTATAGATGTTAGTAACGGAAAGTTGTTTTTGCGTGTGGGAGATGATGAAGTCACATTTTCCATAAATCAATCCATGAAAAACTCTTTAAAAAATGATGACTCCTATTTTCTTGTTGACGTTCTAAATGAAGACTCTTCCTCTCCCTTTCCAACATTTCTTCAAATGAATTTTCCTCTTCTTTTTCTGAAATTTCTTCAAATAATTTTGAAAACACGGTGATGTCGATCCAAGAAAGTTTTGAAAATAATTTTGTATGTAGTAGAAAAAAATATGAAAATCTTGTTTTTGAAAAAGAAAAGAATCTAAAAAACTCTTATGACGAACCACCCCACCTTGATTTAAAACCACTGCCTGACCACCTCAAATATGCCTTTCTTGCAAAAGATTATAAATTGCCCGTTATAATCTCGGCTTTTCTTTCTCAATCCGAAAACGATCAATTGATCGAACTACTACAAAAGCATCGTCGAGCTATAGCATGGCAAATTTCTGATATTCCTGGCATAAGCCCCTCTTTCTGCACACAAAATATTTTTTGAAAATAATCAAAAGGGTGTAGTCCAACCTCAGCGACGTCTTAATCCCAACATGAAGGAGGTTATGAAGGGTGAAGTTCTCAAGTTATTAGATGCGGGGATCATTTATCCCATCTCCGATAGTCAGTGGGTAAGTCCGGTCCAGGTAGTTCCTAAAAAGGGTGGCGTCACGGTCATAATGAATGAAAATAACGATCTAATTCCGACTAGGACGGTAACAGGATGGAGGATGTGCATCGACTACCGTAAATTAAATGATGCCACTCGTAAAGATCACTTCCCCCTCCCCTTTATCGATCAAATTCTAGAACGCTTATTCGGGCACAGTTTTTATTGTTTTCTCGACGGTCTTTCGGGATACTTTCAAATCCCTATTGCACCCGAAGACCAAGAGAAGACAACATTCACTTGCCCCTTTGAAACTTTTGCCTACCGTAGGATGCCTTTTGGGCTATGCAACGCACCAGCTACTTTTCAGCGGTGTATGCTAGCCATCTTCGACAAATATGTAGAAAATATTATGGAAGTTTTTATGGACGACTTTTCCGTGTTTGGCGACTCATTCGAACTATGTTTAGAAAATCTAGGAAAAGTTTTAAAACGCTGCGAGAAGACAAATTTAGTTTTAAATTGGGAGAAGTACCACTTTATGGTACGTGAGGGTTTAGTCCTTGGCCACAAAATTTCTGCTAAGGGAATTGAAGTGGACAAGGCAAAAATTGAAATAATTGAAAAGTTACCGCCACCTACAACTGTTAAAGTAATTAGAAGTTTTTTAGATCATGCGGGTTTTTATCGTAGATTTATTAAAGACTTTTCAAAAATCACTAAGCCTCTCACCCACCTGCTCGAAAAAGACACTCCTTTTATTTTTGATAAATCTTGTCTCGAGGCATTTGAATTAATAAAATCAAAACTTATAAATGCTCCTATTATGATCGCCACAGTTTGGGATTTACCATTCGAAATAATGTGCGATGCGAGTAATCATGCGGTAGGTGCGGTTCTAGGTCAACGAATTGCTATGAACTTTCATCCGATTTTCTACACTAGTAAAACTCTCACTTCTGCTCAAGAAGATTACACCACGACGGAGAAAGAACTCTTAGCAGTTATTTTTGTTTTTGATAAATTCCGACCGTATGTTACTCTTTCTAAAGTTATTGTTTTCACGGATCATTCTGCTTTAAAGTACCTCCTTTCTAAACCGGATGCCAAGCCGCGTCTTATCCATTGGATCCTCTTGCTTCAAGAATTTGACTTGGAGATTCGGGATAAGAAAGGAGCGGAAAACTTAGCAGCTGATCACCTCTCTCGTCTTAAAAATCCCACTCTTGATATTTTAAATGAAAATTTTATTAATGACTCTTTTCCGAATGAGCGTCTTTTAAATATTTCTTCTTCTTCTACCCCCTGGTTCGCCGATCTGGCCAATTATCTTGTGGCCCGGGTCCTCCCAAAGGAATACTCAACTCACCAAAAGAAGAAATTCTTTTCTGAGTTGAAGTATTATTTTTGGGAAGACCCATTTCTATTTCGTATTTGTGCGGATCAGGTGGTAAGGAGATGTGTTTCGCGGGAAGAGGGTCATCAAATTTTAAAACATGTTCATGAAGGTCCGACTGGCGGACACTTTCAAGCAAACCGCACCGCACACAAAGTACTTAGTGCTGACTTCTATTGGCCAAGCATATTTAAAGATGCACAAATCTTTGTGGGCGGATGTGATCGATGCCAGCGGACTGGAAATCTCTCTAATAAAAATGAAATGGAACAAAACTATTTTCTCGAGTGTGAAGTTTTTGATCTGTGGGGCATAGACTTCGTCGGCCCATTTCCCTCCAGCTTAGGCAATAAATATATTCTAGTCACCGTCGATTACGTCTCTAGGTGGGCGGAGGCCCAAGCTTTACCAAATAATGATGCTCGCGTTGTTGTTAATTTTCTTAAAAAATTATTTTCTCGTTTTGGTTTTCCTCGCGCGATCGTTAGTGATAGGGGAAGTCATTTTTGCAACGCTCAACTCGCCAAGGCTTTAGCTAAATATGGCATTACGCATAAACTATCAACCGCTTATCACCCCCAAACTAACGGTCAGGTCGAGGTAGTCAATCGAGAACTTAAAAGAATTTTGGAAAAAACCGTTTCTACTTCTCATAAGGATTGGTCATTAAAATTAGACGATGCTCTTTGGGCCTATCGGACAGCGTACAAGACCGCCATCGGTTGTACTCCTTTCCGATTAGTCTATGGAAAATCGTGTCATCTTCCGGTAGAAGTAGAACACCGTGCGTATTGGGCGTTAAAATTTTTTAATTTCGATCCACACTCAGTCGGCGAGCATAGAAAAAACCAACTAAATGAGCTTAACGAGTGGCAAGCGTACGCATATGAAAATAATAAAATTTATAAAGAACGCACAAAATTGTATCACGATAAAAACCTACGCCATCCTAAAACGTTTAAACCAGGTGATCAGGTTCTTCTTTTTAATTCGCGTTTACGTCTCTTCCCTGGAAAACTTAAATCTAGATGGTCTGGACCGTTTACGGTCAAGGATGTTTTTCCTTACGGAACTGTGTTGCTTGCGCACCCGGAGAGGGGTGAATTTAAAGTTAATGGCCATCGACTTAAACTGTATTTTTCTAATGATTCTGTGTCTCCTGCAAAGGAGAATCTTCTTTTGGACTCCTAGAATTTTATTTTGTTATGGACATTTTTATTTCTGGACTTCTTATTATTATTATGCGACTCTTTTATTTGAATTATTGTAATAAAAAAACATTATTGGGCATCTGCCCACGGACTCTCTATTTTTTCTTTTATTTTGCTATTTCTACCGGAGGCCAATCAAGTCCATGATCGTGGTCGCCGCTCCGCCGCTGCTGATATTCAGATGGATCAAGTCATACCTGTTGACGATCAAGTATCTAACAAGCAAGCATGGGGGAGCGACATCCGCCTTCATCTCACAAACCCGGGGAAGTCCTGTTCTTTTTATTTACTTATTTTCCTGCATTTTTTTTTCTTTTTCTCTTCTTCTCAGTCCCCTTCTCTTTTTCTTTATGTTTTCTTCATTGAGGGCAATGAAGAATTTAAGCATGGGGGGGTCTTGTTTCTTTTGGTCTTTTCTTTCTGTTTTTCTTCTTTCAAAAGAAAAAATTTTATGTTTTAAATTAGTATAGTATTTTATGTCATCAAAATCTAAAATCCAAAAAAAATTATAAAATATAAAACCCAAAAAAAAATTAGAAAAAAAAACAAAACTCACAAAAAAAAAGTGTGCTAAAATCGATTTGAAAAACAAAATCTAAAATTATTTCTATCTTTATTTTCATGTTTCTTCTAGTGAAGTGTAGGCCCGTGCGGTTTTTATAGTTCTATGTAGAATCCTTTGAAAATGTTTTCTAAACTTATCATTTTAGCATAGTTCAGTTCCATTAGTTTCTTTTTCTTAAATAGAGGCATCCGGTTTTTACGTCATAAGTTAGCAATTTGTAGTTATGTCTTCTTATTCGGTTAGTTGCTTACGAATGGTTGCTAGGTATCATTTGCTCTTTTTCATTTGCGGGGTAGTCTTTCTTGGTGTCTAGAACTTGTACCAAGCTACTCTCGAAGCATTTGCGCCGTTTTTACGTTCTTTAGAAATGATTTAGGCCACCATTTGAATAGTTTGAGCTTTTCTTGCCCACCAAAAACAAAACCCTTGTAAAACAATTTTGGGCCTTTTCCTTAATTTCTTTGTTTTTAGCTCCACCTTTCATTTCATTCTGTTCACCAAGGCCAAATACCTTTCCTATTTTTGCACTATAACCTTGAGCTTAAAAATTATTTCTTTGGAGGGGTATTATTTTTGAAATGAATAGGAAATTCTCAAGCTTATTTTTGGAGCTTTCTTATCAAATGCTATTCAAAAAGGAAAAAATTGAGAAAGAAAAATAAAAAATCAAAATAAAAAAAAAGAATGCAAAAAAGTTTATGTTTGGCCAAGTTTATAAAAGAAAATTTTCATGACCTTGTTTTTGTAGTTTCATATTGGAGAAATGACATACTTGTTATTTCTCATTTTTATTATGCTTTATTTATTTTTGAGCTCACCTTGGTTTAGTGCCTAAAGCCCTCATGTTTATCTTTGATTCCATTTACCTAATCATTTACCTAAGCCAAGTTTTAATGCCTAGTAGAAGTCCTAATGATCTTAGAACTTAAATTCGTGTAGTGGAGAAAGTGTGAACGTACAAGCCTATGGCCACCATCATTGATGGATTTCTTTGGAGGTTATCTTGGAGTGTTTTAGGGTTAATATTTATCTAGCAACCTAGTAGTTTGTTAATGCACCGTTTATTTAGAACCTCTACTTTTGTTTTCCTTATTTTCATTTATTTTGGATGCCTTGTTTTTAAGATTTAGAAATTAGTAGACTTTTCTTATGTTTTAATGAGATTTTTAGGGTTCCATTTTCAAATTTTCTATTGTGCACTTCTCACCCCACTAGTTGATAATATGAATATTAGGATAGTTTAATTTTTCATGTTTTGTTTTTCTTAACTATGGAACTTAAAAAATATATATCTTTTGCTTTCTTTTTGCTTCTCCCTAGTTTTTATTTCTATTTGCTTGAGGGCAAGCAAATGTCTAAGTATGGGGGAGTTTGATGACTAGTCTTAGTCATCCTTTTTTGGGGTAATTTAGTAGCTTATTTCCTAAGTATCATTATAGTTTTATGCTTTTGTAGGCTTAGATGTTGTTATTTTATGTTATGATTTTATTATAAACTTATGTTTTATTTTATGTTATGTTCTTATTATTGTTTTTATTACAAACTTATGTTATATGTCATGTTTTGTTTTATTTTATTTATGTTTGGTTATTTTTATCTTTGTGTTATTATTATATCTAATGTTATTTTTATAACTAATATTATAAATTTATGTTTGTTAATGTTATGTTTTATCTTTGTTTTTATAACTAATGTTTTAAAGATTAAATGTGTGTTTTAATGTTATGTTTTAATGATTAATGTTTTAACTAGTATTATAACTAATGTTTGTTAATGCTATGTTTTTTTTTTGTAGGTGGCCGGCCCTCTCCCTAAATTTGGTGCAGCCCCTTCAATATGGAGCAGCCCTCAAGCATATGGTGCAGCCCGAGCCTCAAGAGAAGCCCATCTAGCTGCTACCCGAGCCTATGTAGAAGCCCCCAAGCATTGGAGCAGCCCAAGCCACCAAAGCAGCCCACCTAGCCTCTAACCCGAGCCCCTCCCTCAAGAGCAGCCTACCCGAGCCCTCATACAAGCCCATTCAAGCCCACATAGGCCAGCTACACCCTATCTCTCTCATTTATTATTATTTTTCTTTGCCACCTTTCCATGCATGAATCATATTATTTTCTCTCCCCTCATTTAAATAACATGCATGAACATTCCCCCCCCCTATGGCCGGCCCCTACCATCTCTCTCCTCTCCTTTATTTTCCATTCATTCCCCCCATTTTATATTTTACATTTTTCATTAAATACATGCATGCACTCTACCATTTCTCTCTCCTTCATTAATAACATGCATGAACATTTCTCCCCCCTATGGCCGGCCACCCCTTGGGCTCCCCCTATTCTAGATGCTTCCCTCCTCTCCTATAAAAGGAACCCAAGACCCATGCTTTGAAAAGTTAGTTTTTTTTGGAGTTAGATTGAGAGGTTGGATTGAGAGTTGGCTTTTGGAGATAGCTTTGGAGAGTTCAATTCAAGAGAGTTTATTGTAATTTTTCATTTCTAGTTTGTTTTCATTCTTGTAATCTCATTTTTGTTTAGTAATATAGTTTTGTTTTTTCATTATCGTGTACTCCCTTTCCTTTAATTATAAGTAATATGAAGTCTTCTCCTTCTATTATTGTCGTTTTCTTTTCTGTCATGCGTATCTAATTCCCTCTTAGCATTTGATCATGAGGATCCATGATTTGAAATGAGAATTATTTTTATTTCATAGTTTTATTTTTGCGTAATTCTACTCGGTCCTTCTTTGAATAATTATTCCGTCGACTCCATATTTCCGGTATACGGTAGTAGGCTTATGATCTCATATTCGAGTAGCCGAGAGGCTCGTGAATGTGAAAGATCACTCAAAGAAGGAAGGAGTTGAACGCAACCCTAGAGATAGGATGACGTAAATTTTCCGGATTGGAGTCAAATCCAATAGTGCGGATCACTTCAATAATGCAACTTTAGGCTTCTTTGGTTTGTAAAGAGATTTCGATCAAAGAGTCTATAAGTTAGGAGGCCTAATGCTCTAGCGAGATTTTGTCTCATTTTCGGATCCGTAGCGGCCGAGTTGGATTTGCAAATTTAAAACTATGCCCTTTTATTTTCTCGTTTCATTTCATTGTGAATCAATGATCGAATGCTAGTTTTTTATATAAGTTTTCGTCTTGTAATTTATCGTTCATTTTATTTAAAAAAAATTCTCAAAATCCAACTATTTTCCGGTAGGATAATATTTCAAGCGTGAGTAGCAGTAATTGACAACCCCGTGTTTAAATACGACCTTGGTACTACAATTCGACAGGTACGCTTGCCTGTTCGGGTTTTAGCCCACCAGCACTCGACCTTTCCCGGGTTAAGACGATCACATTTGGACTGGTTTAGGAGCGTCGAGTTAGACCGCACCACTAATAAAAAATTAGAAGTAATGATGAAAATCCATTTAAATTCAAAAAGTTTTTTAGTATAGCTCATACACCTGTTATGGTAGGTTGTCAATATGCATGCCAGCGGTCTATTCAAGAAAGGTTGTTATTAGGCATATCAGTGATATTTTCGAGGCGATGACATTAAACCAATCAACTTTATTAAAATCAAAATTAATATTTTTAAGTCAAAACGTATATTGTTTTACAGAATAAAAACGTATATTTATGTATATATTTTAGGGTTTAGGAGCGCCGAGTTATACCGCACCACTAATAAAAATTAGAAGTAATGATGAATATCCATTTAAATTCAAAAAGTTTTTTAGTAGAGTTCATACACCTGTTATGGTAGGTTGTCATTATGCATGTCAGCGGTCTATTCAAGAAAGGTTGTAATTAGGTATATCAATGGTATTTTCGAGGAGATAACATTAAATCAATCAACTTTATTAAAGCTAAAATTAATATTTTTAGGTCAAAATGTATATTGTTTTATAAAATAAAAATTGTAATATTTATGTATATATTTTTACAGTCATTTTGAGTAGTCATATGTATATGTTGTGGGCGCAGCCCGCCTTGATGCAGGCGTAGCCCGCACCACCGCCGAGCACGGGTGAAGCCTGTCGTTGCTGATCGGGTACTGTCGTGAATTGTCATAGGGGAGGAGCCCCCTGTCGGGCACTCGTGTGTGTGTGTGTGTGTGTGTGTGTGTGTGTGTGTGTGTGTGTGTGTGTGTGTGTGTGTGTGTGTATATATAGAGTAGTTATACATAGAGAACTGGTTCTCTGAACTTTACACAGAGAATCGCGAGATTGACCCCCCAACTGTATTTTATTTTAAAAAAGTGATCAACATGAAAGTTGTAGATCAACATGAAATTAGATCTACAACTTTTATGTTGATCACTTTTTGATTTGAAACCGTTTAGTCCCTCGATTTGGGCCACGAAAAAAGTCATGCCGAACATATGTACGGACACCCGGGTTCGGCGTGACTTTTTTGGGGGTCAAACTGGGGGGCCTAAATGGCTTTCATGTTGATCACTTTTTGAAATAACATACATTTGGGGGTCAATCTCGCGGTTATCTGTGTAAGGTTTCAAAGAACCAGTTCTCTCTCCCTCTCTATATATATCTATGTATATATATATATAACAACCCCGTGCCCGGCGAGTAGGCCCATCAGGGGAAGACCAAGCCGAGTAGTGTGCAACCTTTGACTCAGGTGAGTCGGACGCGCGAGTGTAGTAGGACCTTTCGGACTCGCTTAGGTTAGATGGACAAGAGCGTGGGGGCGAGTGGAGCATATAGGCTCGTACTCGCCCTGGGCCCATGATAAGGGATGGGCGAGTGGGATAATTGGACCCGCACTCGCCCTAGGCCCTGGGCTGGTGGTGAGTGCCAGTCCCATCGATCACTCGCCGCCCCAGGCGAGTGATAGTTTCATGGACCACTCGCCCTCCAAGGTGCCCAGCTCAGCTTTGGCTTGGGAGGGGAATCTCTCTAAGATCTTTTGGGTGTGTGGTGAGATCTCTACGTTGTATCCCAGGGTCAGTTCTCTAGTTATAAGTGGCTGGTCAGGAGTTCTAATTCGGGAGAAGTAAATGCAAGCTACCCCCTTGGGTCCAAACTCTCATTAAGACAAGGTTTTAATTTCAAAATTTTTGGTGCGATGAGCGTGGACCGTAGCATGCACAATAAAATTTTGGGCTAAGCTTCATGGATGGAGGCAAGGGAGAAGGAGCTAGCTCGACCAACTCGCCACCTTCGGTGAGTGGTGTTACGATTGGGATGCTGGAAGAAATCATGAGGGAGGTCCTACAAACCATTTACCTGGCATTCACCACAAGTAGATGGCCAGGGACTAGTTCCACTAGCTTCCCGTAAGCTCAATCTACTACTTTTAGGACTTATGACTTGGGTTCCTCTTGAGGTTCTCGACATCAAAGAAGAGGAAGAAGGGAGAGGAGTGCATGTTCGTGATCAAGCAAAAATCGGAGATGTTGGGGAGTTATGCTGATCGGTTCCAAGAGGATATCCTTTTGGTTCAGAAGGTTCTAGGGTATACCCTAATGCTTTCCTTCACGCTGGCTTTAAGGCAAGTATTCATTAGTATGGAGCTGAAGAGGGTGCCACCCCTTTCCTTTGAAGAGTTGATGGAGAGGGCGGCGAAAGAGATAGAGGGAGAAGCGACAAACCTGGCATTCGCCAAGAAGTTGGCCAAGTTGGTAAAGGAAGAGGTGAAGGAGCATGGAGCTAGAAGGCAGCAAGTGACTAGGAGGAGGGAAGAGCCCAAAGGTTAGGGGAGCTAGGGGAAGCAGTAGGGTTAGGGGTATCAGGAGCCAAACAACCGGTTAGCCTGGAGACCCCAGGAGGGGCCTTCCTAGGGGAAGGGGAGAGGATTTCAAGGTGGAGAGAATTACTACAGAGTTCAGGGGCGGTTCAACCCGCCAGGGTGGAGGAAGGGTCAGAGGCCACCCCTCCCACCGTAGCAACAAGAATTGGTGATTTCCCTTGGAAGGGGTAGGAGAGTAGAAAATCGATGAGGAAGAAGAGAGGGGCAAGGGTGGCGTTGCCCTATTGTAACTTCCATCAGGAGGAAGGTCACGCGAAGATCACCTGCCCGGAGTTTCTGGATATTAAGGGAGTCAGAGGTCAGGTACAACAACAGTCTCCGGTGCGGATAGAGGAAGTTCTGTCAGGAGGAAAGGAGGATAGGTGCGAAGATCGGGCCGACGTAGGCGCCCGCAGGGGGATCGAGGTGATTCATGGGGGAGTGGGAATCTAAGCCACCCGCAAGGGGAGCTTCAAGACCATGTTCAAAAGGAGCGTCGCCTCGACCTCCAAAACTCCCCCGAGAGGAGAAGATAACCTTCTTATCAAAGGACATGCCAGACTACGAGGACCCGTTCTGCGACTCTTTGGTAATCCAGACGGCAATCGAGAACTACACAGTCTCTTGGATCTTGGTTGACAACGAGAGTTCTGTGAATGTGATCTTCAAGAAGTTCTTTGAGGCGATGAAGGTGGTGGAAGCGAGGAGGGTGCTGGCCTCAGATGGGCCGTTGTTTGGATTTTCTGGTGAGAGGAAGGAAGTCAATGGTGGGGTTGGGCTTCATGTGACGCAGGGAGGGGTGTCGAGGAACTGTCGGTTCGTCATCATTGATGATCCTAGTAGATACAACACAATCTTTGGTCATCCCCTCATCAGCGCTTTTCGCTGCGTCTCATCATTGTTCCATCAATGTCTCAAGTTCAACAACGGAGGAGTCCAAGTCCGGATCAGAGGGGACCCTAAGGTGGCAAGACAGTGTTATGTGACTGCCGTCAACACCATATCTTGGATGGAGGAGGCTGAGGAGATGGAAAGGGGGTTGGCAGTGCAAGAGTAGTCATGAGGCAAGGCAGAAGTGGTGGAGGAAGTGGCCAAGAATTCGGCGGCACCAGAAGTAGTGGTGGAGATGGAGGAAGAAGATGGAGGAGAGGTTTGCGCCCAGGAGAGTAGGGGAGTAGAGTTTCAGGAGAGTCTTATCAAGGTGATGGAGGTATAATAAGTGGAGAGGGAAGAGGTACTTATGCAGGGGGAGAGACTAAAGTCAGTAGCGGAGGTGGTGGAAATGGAGGTCCTCACTAGGGCAGGGAAGACGGAGAAGGTGCGGATCAGCAGCAGGTTGAGTCTCGCGGATCAGGAGAGGATTCAGGAGTGTATCTAGAGGAGCGTCGATATCTTTGCATTGAGTGTGGCGAACATGCCAGGCATCGACGCAAATGTGGTATGTCACCGCCTGAACCCCGACCCAAAAATATGCCTCATACGCCAGAAGAGGAGGACCATCATCACCAAGCTGGAGGAGCCCATCCGTGAGGAGGTAGAGAAGCTCCTCAAGGTAGGTTTTATATCCGAGATCCAGTACCCATGTTGGGTCTCCAATGTGGTAATGGTTAAAAAAGGTGATGGACGGTAGAGGATGTGTGTAGAATTCTCTATTTTGAATAAATCATGCCCCAAGGATTGTTACCCTATGCATCGAATCGAAGGATTGGTTGAATCAGCCGTCGATTTTTTTGTGATGAGTGATTTGTATGCTTTTTCAGGTTATCACCAAATCAGGATGCACCCACTCGACGTCAAGGACATCTCCTTCATTACGAGAGAAGGATGCTTCAGCTACAATATGATGTCATTTGGGTTGAAAAATGATGGGGCCACATACTAGCGGATGATGGACCGAGTTTTTGGAGACTAGAGGGGGAGAAACCTAGAGGTGTACGTGGATGATCTCATGGTAAAGAGCAAAGATATGGGTCCCATTTGCTAGATTTGGAGGAAATGTTTGCCACCTTGTGGAAGTTTAAGATGCGACTGAACCCCTTGAAGTGTGTCTTCGGGGAGAGCAAGGGGAAAGTTTTTGTAACGTCCCAATTCGCGCTAGGCCCCTTGTTTGCGTATTTGAGTCAAGGGGGCTGTGGTGAGCCCAATGGGGGTGTGGGTGAACAGGTGCGGACGTACGGGAAATGAGGAAAACAAGGCAAAATGACATTTCTGGCTGACACGGGTATGGACACGGCCGTGTCCATACCCGTGTGCCTCATAAAAATAGGCTCCCAGTCAGAGAGGTACACGGGTATTGGGACACGGGTGTGTCCCTAGCCGTGTGCCAAGGACACGGGTCGGGACACGGCCGTGTCTCTACCCGTGTGCCGCAACCCTGACCCGGCAGAAAGTGGTTCTGGGAGGAACACGGCCCTAGACACGGCATGCCACATGGCCGTGTCACCTGAACACGGGTAGGAACACGGCCGTGTGCCTACCCGTGTCTGCGATGTATAAAAAGGAAAAGTTGGAAACCCTAGCATTCACTCCCCTTTCTTCTGCCCCGAAATTCCTGAGAGAGTTCTTGGCTGGAGGAGGAGGAACAGCTTGCCAGAGCCATCCTTGGAGGAATCAAAACGCCGCCACCGTCAAGGGAAAAACAATGCCGCCGCGAAGGAGTGCGAGGCTCATGGCCGGCCATGGTGGTACCGCTGGACTTGAGGTGAGCTTCCTACCCTCTCCCTTGGTGCTAGATCTATAGTTATTTTAGGAGAGACATCGACTCCATAGAGTCTTGATGGTGAGGAGGAGAGTTCTTAGGATAAGCCATGCCTAGGTTTTAGGCTTAGTCTCCCTCAACCTTCTCATCATTCAAAGTGGAGATGAGAGGGGTTTTCGTTGGGGGTTTGGCTTTGAAAGGAGAAATAAGGTTGGGTGTGATTTCTGGAGAAGTTTATGCGAGGTCGTTGCAAGGAAGAAGATGAACGGATGCCGTTCATCTCGCCTTAAGATGCGTGCAGAAATCTGATTTCTGCACGCGGCGACCTTCGTGGCCAATTTCGGAGGTGTTCTGGCCAGATCTGGGTGAACGACTCAACACAAAAGTCGTAGCCCTTGAAATTACCTTTCCAACGAGGGGTTGCTCGTTTCCATGCGATACCTGTAGCCACGGGAAAGCTGGTTCGAGCCCGCTGCATTCGGGAAAATTCCTGTACAGGAAACTGTTTCCTGTACGTATTCGAGTTGAATTTCTGGTATGTTGCGACCAGATCTGGGCGATCGACTCAACACGAAAGTCGTAGCCCTCGCGAATACCTTTCCAACGAGGGGTTGTGCATTGTGATCGGATTCCTGTAGCTCCGGGAATCCCAGTTTTAGTATTGGGCTATCCTATGTTAATGCACTTGTTAATTTATAATGTTAGCACTCTTGCAATGTTTGTGATTTGCTCATTTGATATCTTGCTCCCATATATCTATAATGTTGTTGTTGCTATAATTTAGCATGGTTACTCATTTGGTTGTGTATTGGGGAATAACCATGTAATGGTAGAGAAATGGATTGGATGGGAAGGTTAGATATTAGGAGTTGAGATTGGTATAGGATATATTTATACAATTTGGTGTTGAACATATCTATTATGCGTAGTGTTGAGGTGAATCCATTGAATAGGTGGGCGTGAACATGATGAACACTATGTGAAGAGTATTTTGTAACTGTAATCCGAGCCCAAGGGGTTTATTAACAACCGATGCTTAGAGTTGAAGTCTCCCTACGGGTAGCATCGAGTGAGTTGTTTTGGGGCATATGATGTGCGACGATTCATCGTGTCGCGATGTTGAGATAATGATTGTGGCAGGTCTACGGGTTCGCCAGTCGTCACACCGATGGGAGCCAATGGGTAGACCTTGGGCGGTAGGGTTAGATACTTGGTGTCCATAACCCGAGATCTCCTCCGCGCCATGAGAACGGTTGGGCTTGCACCTCGTGCGTTTCCGAGGTTCCATCCGGTTCGAAATCAAAGGCCAGGTTGGGCTGTGTTCTTGGTGCACATTTACCCAAGACCCCTTCTGAGCCGTAGTACTCATGTGAGCTCCGCTGTTGTGTTCTTAGCGTTGAGGCGTACGGGGGCCTAGGATAGGTAGTGTGATACCACCTAGTAGTGGAGACGCCCGCTCCACTGTCGCCGTCTGGCCACGACGGACGACGCCTGAGAGGTTAGCTACCTGCTCGAAAAGTGGGAACTTCAAGTCTGTGTCGACATAGCAACTTGCATGTGCGTGCGCATGATTCGGTCATACCATAACATTCATATCATGTCATTCATTGCATACACAAGATCCTCATCGTATAAGTTTGTATGAGCACTCTTATACGATGAGTTACTTTACTGTTAAGCCGATCCTTAACTTATAAGTTTGTATGGGCACTCTTATAAGTTAAGTTACTATTCTGATTAATTATACCTGCTGTCATTTATATATTATTGATATTCGTAGAACTGCTAGTTGTGTAGCGTAGTTTATACTTCACCATACTTACTGTCACCTGCTTGTTTACTTGCTTATGTATATATATTGTACCTGTGTTCCTTTCTCCGCCCGGTGCCGAGGAGTCGCCGGGGGAGCGGATGTGAAGCCACTTAGTCTTATGACTAACGGTTGCTACGTCTTCCTTTTTAGGAGGAAACCCCGCAGGTAGAGCGGCAACGGACTATGCAGCAGGACAGCCAGGCCCGGATGATAGGACCTGAGGTGGTGGTGCCATCGGCACCGTCAGTGACAGTAGTGAGTGTTTTCATGTAGCCGTTTGGCAAAACATTTCTAGACTCTTGTTTCTTTTGTACAAGCCTGTTGTGCTTGTTATCTTCCGCTATTTTTGGACTTTAACTTAGCTGTGAACTGAACTGCTTTTAGCCTTACTTTTCTGTTATGGTTGGGTTGGCGTAATTGTTGTGATATGGATTGTAGCCGGCGGAATAGGCGTCTTGTGGTAAAGGCTAACCCGTTTGTTAGTGCTACCGCAAGGCGGCTATTTCGGGCATAAGACTCCCCTCGTGCCGTGTGTTGTGTTCCGGGAGGGGGGTCTTACAAATGGTATCAGACTTAGCCGATCTTCACCTACAGCAGTCAGGTAGCAATGGGCCACTCCCGTTCGAATAGTCGGTTTGGGGACAAACCGACTTAGCGGAAGCAGTGGTGTGCCCATATGTAATTCACACTAAGTTGTCCAACTTTGACATTAGTTTTAGCCAACCTGACCCTAATCTGTACCTTGCGTATAGGTCCCAGCGCAGGTGGAGCCGGTTGGGGGCACTCCTACCCCTTCCGTCCCTTAACAATTCCAGCAGTCGGAACTGGGACAAACGCTGTCAGCCATATTGGATGCATTTAAAGCCCAGCAAGCTCCGGTGCAACAACAGGCGCCAGGCTCCAACTGGGTGAGCACCTTCCGTGCCTTGTCCCCTCCTGCCTATCTTGGGACAGAATCGCCGGTGCGCACCGAGGAATGGCTTGATACCGTGTAGGAATTGATGGCTGGCATAAGATGTCCGAACAACATGGCGGTGACATTGGTAGTGACGCTGCTAGAGCTACACGCCAAAAGGTGGTGGAAGTCCCTCATGGGCTCCACCTTCCAAGGGCGGTGGTACACGGACATCAGTTGGAACGAGTTCACCGAGGCTTTTCTAGATCACTTCATTCCTTCTTCTGCTCGGGATGAACTTGAAGAAAGATTTCTGCAGCTGAAGCAGGGATCGAAATCGGTAACGGAGTACCAGAGGGAGTTCCAACACCTCGCTATGTTTGCCGATTCCTATGATTTGGACGATAGAGGCTACGCGAAGCGCTTCTACAAAGGTTTAAGGGACCCCCTGAGGCAGGCCCTTTTGTTTATAGCCGATGGAAGCCTGGCAGAAATCATTGACATGGCAAAGAGACTGGAGGCGGACCACATGGGATGTGGCAAGAGACCTGCGGAAGGAGTAATTGAAGTCGGCCCTAGTAATAGAAGGCGGAATGATCATGGCAGAGGAAGGGGAAACCACAGAGGCGGTCGGTGGGTCAACCGGAACTATCGGGTGGAGTACCCAATTCCGCAACCGCTACCTTTACCACCACCACCGCAGCAGCAATATTATCAACAACCTGGGGGCCGACGTGAGGTGATATGTTTTGAGTGCAACCAACCGGGGCATGTCCGGCGAGTTTGCCCGCGACTGATCGGGGATGCTCCTATTGCTCCCCCTCCAGTAGCTCCACGGGGGCGAGGGCACATGCGTGGCCGAGGAAGAGGACCACCAGGGAGAAATCAAGGACATGCACGGGAGCATGTATTCGCATTGGATATGACTCAGGAGAGAAATCCGCAGGAAGTCATCACCGGTACGTGCAAAATTTATTAATATTATATGACTTGTTGGATTTACGATACAAATGACACGCGCAATTTTGAATAGTGATTACCTTTTTGGAACTTAGGCACTATCATGGTTAGCGGGAGACCCGCCTATACGTTATTTGACACGGGTGCGTCTCACTCGTTCATCTCGGAGGACTTCGTGAAGGACTTGGAGGGAGTGCAACACTTCACGGGCACTACTCAAAGGGTGCGCCTTCCGGACGGCTCTGAGATGACGTCGTCAGCAAGTTGCGACTTCGACACCCTTATTGGAGGAAAGTTCTTTGAAACTCCGGCGACAGTGTTAAGAATCCCGGAGTTCGATCTCATCCTGGGCATGAGGTGGTTGGACTGGCACCACGCCAGGATCAATTGTGCGGAGAAGCAAGTTATGTTGAGGCATGGAGACTCGGAAGTCATCTTCCAAGGTATTAAATTCGCACCCCGTAAATTATTGTCTTCAATCCAAGTTATGAAATCTCATATGGAAGGGGACGAGGTCTATGTAATTTGCTTCGAGTTGAAGAAATTGACACTAGAAGTCAAGGATGTGCGGGTGGTGCGAGAATTTCCCGAGGTATTCCCCGAGAAATTGCCGGGACTACCCCCACATAGGGAAGTGGACTTCCAAATCAAGCTAATTCCGGGTGCCAAGCCCGTCTCGCGAGCTCCATACCGAATGGCTCCGAAGGAACTTGCAGAGTTTAGAGTCCAGCTTCAGGAATTGGTGGAAGCAGGGTTCGTTCGCCCAAGCTCGTCGCCTTGGGGAGCGCCCGTTTTGTTCGTCAAAAAAAAGGATGGCACCTTGCGGTTATGTATTGATTATCGGGAGTTGAACCGGTTAACGGTGCGGAACACCTACCCCCTACCGCGCATTGATGAATTATTTGATCAATTGGTGGGATCGTATTGGTTCTCCAAGTTAGATCTGCGTTCGGGATATTATCAGCTGAGGATACAAGAAGATGACATTCAGAAGACGGCGTTCAGTTCGAGATATGGTTTGTATGAATTCACCGTGATGCCGTTTGGGCTCACAAACGCCCCTTCCGCCTTTATGAGCTTGATGAACAAGGTGTTCGGCCCTTATTTGGACATCTTTGTCATCGTGTTCATCGATGATATCCTAGTCTACTCAAAGACTGAAGCAGAACACGCCGAACATCTAACTTTAGTGCTGAGGAAACTAAAGGAGCACTCTTTGTTTGCCAAGTTCAGCAAATGTGAGTTTTGGCTTCGAGAGGTCGCGTTCTTGGGCCATGTGATTAGTGGGGCGGGGCTAGCAGTAGATCCGGCCAAGGTGCGGGCCGTGAAGGAGTGGTCGCCATTGAAGTCAGCGGCCGACATACGAAGCTTTCTTGGACTTGCCGGGTACTATCGCAAGTTCGTGAAAGGCTTCTCGAAGATCGCCCTTCCCCTTACTACGCTGACCAAGAAGGGTGTGCCGTTTGAATGGACACCCCAGTGCGAAGCTGCATTCCAAGAGCTGAAGGACAGATTGACGACTGCACCCATCCTAGCTCTTCCATCTGGGAAGGAGGGCTTTCAAGTTTACACGGATGCATCGTATCAAGGGATGGGAGCTGTGTTGATGCAGAATGGGCATGTGATCGCTTATGCTTCAAGACAGTTGAAGAAGCATGAAGCCAGCTACCCGGTGCATGATCTAGAGTTGGGAGCGGTGGTATTCGCCTTGAAGATGTGGAGGCATTATTTATACGGCGTCCACTGCGAGATCTACTCGGATCACAAAAATCTGAAGTACGTTCACACCCAAAAGGAGTTAAACTTGAGACAGCGGCGGTGGTTGGAGTTCTTGTGCGACTATGAATTCACCTTGAACTACCACCCCGGGAAGGTTAATTCCGTAGCAGATGCCTTGAGCCGAAAGGCACCGGGAACGAGCACGGAATCCCGCTTGATGAGGATGGAGTTAATCCGGACACTGCAAGAGATGGAAATCACTTTGGTCTTTAAGAATCAACCGAAAGAGTATACAGAATATTTGGCCGCGATGAGTATAGTTTGCAACATACGAGACCGGATCCGTACGGAATAAAAGAAGGATGCGGCTTTAACCCCGGCTTTCAAGTCAATGGAGGATGGGACTACGGAAGAATACTCCCTAAAAGACGGCCTCGTCCATTTTCGTGGCCGGCTTTACATCCCCGAAGGTGACAACATTCGGGAGGATATTCTAAAGGAGGCCCATTGCTCCAAGTACTCGGTACACCCGGGGATCGCGAAGATGTACACCGATTTGAGAAAGACGATGTGTTGGCCGGGCATGAAGAGAGATGTCAAGTACTTTGTTACTCATTGCGTGGCCTGTCAAATGGTGAAGGCGGAATGCAGAAGCCCCGGTGGAATGCTACAGTCGTTGCCCATCCCCGAATGGAAATTTGAGGACATCTCCATGGACTTCATCCACGGGTTACCTCGCTCGCGCTCGGGGAATGATTCTGTGTGGGTGATAGTTGACCGGTTGACCAAGGTAGCCCGATTTATCCCAATGAAGAAGGAGGCGCAGGTGGGCGTCCTAGTGCGTCTCTTTGTGGAGCAATTTGTGCGGTACCATGGTGTGCCGAAGACGATCGTCTCCGATCGGGATGGTCGGTTTACTTCAAGAGAATGGAGGGTTGTACAGGCTTATTTGGGCTCGCGCCTCGCCTTTAGCACAGCCTTTCACCCACAAACGGACGGGCAATCTGAACGAACCATCCGAACATTGGAGGACCTATTGAGGTTGTGTGTGCTAGATAAAGGAGAACTATGGGAGAGGCTCTTACCTCTCGTGGAGTTCTCTTATAACAACAGTCATCAAGCTAGTATTGGAATGGCACCTCATGAAGCTTTGTATGGAAGGAGGTGTAGAACACCCTTGTCCTGGGTGCAAGACGAAGATCCGAAGACATTGGGAAATGAGTATATTGATGACACGGACGCGGTGGTTAGGTTGATCCGGGATCGAATGCTAGAGGCTCAAAGCCGACAGGCGAAATATTATAACGCAAGGCACCGTATGGTAGAGTTTCAAGTGGGTGATAAGGTGTTCCTGAAGATTCGACCGATGCACGGAGTGTCACGGGTACGTGGAGTCAAGAAGCTTAGCCCAAGGTATGTTGGGCCCTATGTCGTAGTGGAAAGGATTGGCCCTCTGGCCTATCGATTGGAGTTACCACCGGAGCTGGAGAACCTTCACGACGTGTTCCATGTATCGTCGCTTCGGAAGGCTTTGTTGCGACCTGAACAGTATATCCCCACGGCGGATGGTGTCGTGGCGTCTGATAGGTCTGTGCGACTGGAGCCGGTGCGGATCGTTGATTACGAGACAAGAACCTTGCGCCGCAAAAGTGTTCCCTTGGTGAAAGTGCTATGGTCTAATCATGGGAAGGAAGAGTGCACATGAGAGCCAAGGGATTTGATACAAGGGCGCTACCCGGAGTTGTTTACTCCAGGTAAGAATTTTATTTGAAAGCATAGTTCCCTTTTATGTGTTTCACTCCCATAGCCTTACCCTGATTTCGGGGACGAAATCTTTTATTTTGTTTATAGGATTTGTAACGTCCCAATTCGCGCTAGGCCCCTTGTTTGCGTATTTGAGTCAAGGGGGCTGTGGTGAGCCCAATGGGGGTGTGGGTGAACAGGTGCGGACGTACGGGAAATGAGGAAAACAAGGCAAAATGACATTTCTGGCTGACACGGGTATGGACACGGCCGTGTCCATACCCGTGTGCCTCATAAAAATAGGCTCCCAGTCAGAGAGGTACACGGGTATTGGGACACGGGCGTGTCCCTAGCCGTGTGCCAAGGACACGGGTCGGGACACGGCCGTGTCTCTACCCGTGTGCCGCAACCCTGACCCGGCAGAAAGTGGTTCTGGGAGGAACACGGCCCTAGACACGGCATGCCACACGGCCGTGTCACCTAAACACGGGTAGGAACACGGCCGTGTGCCTACCCGTGTCTGCGATGTATAAAAAGGAAAAAGTTGGAAACCCTAGCATTCACTCCCCTTTCTTCTGCCCCGAAATTCCTGAGAGAGTTATTGGCTGGAGGAGGAGGAAGAGCTTGCCGGAGCCATCCTTGGAGGAATCAAAACGCCGCCACCGTCAAGGGAAAAACAATGCCGCCGCGAAGGAGTGCGAGGCTCATGGCCGGCCATGGTGGTACCGCTGGACTTGAGGTGAGCTTCCTCCCCTCTCCCTTGGTGCTAGATCTATAGTTATTTTAGGAGAGACATCGACTCCATAGAGTCTTGATGGTGAGGAGGAGAGTTCTTAGGATAAGCCATGCCTAGGTTTTAGGCTTAGTCTCCCTCAACCTTCTCATCATTCAAAGTGGAGATGAGAGGGGTTTTCGTTGGGGGTTTGGCTTTGAAAGGAGAAATAAGGTTGGGTGTGATTTCTGGAGAAGTTTATGCGAGGTCGTTGCAAGGAAGAAGATGAACGGATGCCGTTCATCTCGCCTTAAGATGCGTGCAGAAATCTGATTTCTGCACGCGGCGACCTTCGTGGCCAATTTCGGAGGTGTTCTGGCCAGATCTGGGTGAACGACTCAACACGAAAGTCGTAGCCCTTGAAATTACCTTTCCAACGAGGGGTTGCTCGTTTCCATGCGATACCTGTAGCCACGGGAAAGCTGGTTCGAGCCCGCTGCGTTCGGGAAAATTCCTGTACAGAAAACTGTTTCCTGTACGTATTCGAGTTGAATTTCTGGTATGTTGCGACCAGATCTGGGCGATCGACTCAACACGAAAGTCGTAGCCCTCGCGAATACCTTTCCAACGAGGGGTTGTGCATTGTGATCGGATTCCTGTAGCTCCGGGAATCCCAGTTTTAGTATTGGGCTATCCTATGTTAATGCACTTGTTAATTTATAATGTTAGCACTCTTGCAATGTTTGTGATTTGCTCATTTGATATCTTGCTCCCATATATCTATAATGTTGTTGTTGCTATAATTTAGCATGGTTACTCATTTGGTTGTGTATTGGGGAATAACCATGTAATGGTAGAGAAATGGATTGGATGGGAAGGTTAGATATTAGGAGTTGAGATTGGTATAGGATATATTTATACAATTTGGTGTTGAACATATCTATTATGCATAGTGTTGAGGTGAATCCATTGAATAGGTGGGCGTGAACATGATGAACACTATGTGAAGAGTATTTTGTAACTGTAATCCGAGCCCAAGGGGTTTATTAACAACCGATGCTTAGAGTTGAAGTCTCCCTACGGGTAGCATCGAGTGAGTTGTTTTGGGGCATGTGATGTGCGACGATTCATCGTGTCGCGATGTTGAGATAATGATTGTGGCAGGTCTACGGGTTCGCCAGTCATCACACCGATGGGAGCCAATGGGTAGACCTTGGGCGGTAGGGTTAGATACTTGGTGTCCATAACCCGAGATCTCCTCCGCGCCATGAGAACGGTTGGGCTTGCACCTCGTGCGTTTTCGAGGTTCCATCCGGTTCGAAATCAAAGGCCAGGTTGGGCTGTGTTCTTGGTGCACATTTACCCAAGACCCCTTCTGAGCCGTAGTACGCATGTGAGCTCCGCTGTTGTGTTCTTAGCGTTGAGGCGTACGGGGGCCTAGGATAGGTAGTGTGATACCACCTAGTAGTGGAGACGCCCGCTCCACTGTCGCCGTCTGGCCACGACGGACGACGCCTGAGAGGTTAGCTACCTGCTCGAAAAGTGGGAACTTCAAGTCTGTGTCGACATAGCAACTTGCATGTGCGTGCGCATGATTCGGTCATACCATAACATTCATATCATGTCATTCATTGCATACACAAGATCCTCATCGTATAAGTTTGTATGGGCACTCTTATACGATGAGTTACTTTACTGTTAAGCCGATCCTTAACTTATAAGTTTGTATGGGCACTCTTATAAGTTAAGTTACTATTCTGATTAATTATACCTGCTGTCATTTATATATTATTGATATTCGTAGAACTGCTAGTTGTGTAGCGTAGTTTATACTTCA
The DNA here is from genome assembly GCA_039513925.1 of Platanthera zijinensis. Classification (NCBI taxonomy): domain Eukaryota; kingdom Viridiplantae; phylum Streptophyta; class Magnoliopsida; order Asparagales; family Orchidaceae; genus Platanthera; species Platanthera zijinensis. Next base: position 95,856,423 of record CM077097.1, read on the forward strand.
CCATACTTACTGTCACCTGCTTGTTTACTTGCTTATGTATATATATTGTACCTGTGTTCCTTTCTCCGCCCGGTGCCGAGGAGTCGCCGGGGGAGCGGATGTGAAGCCACTTAGTCTTATGACTAACGGTTGCTACGTCTTCCTTTTTAGGAGGAAACCCCGCAGGTAGAGCGGCAACGGACTATGCAGCAGGACAGCCAGGCCCGGATGATAGGACCTGAGGTGGTGGTGCCATCGGCACCGTCAGTGACAGTAGTGAGTGTTTTCATGTAGCCGTTTGGCAAAACATTTCTAGACTCTTGTTTCTTTTGTACAAGCCTGTTGTGCTTGTTATCTTCCGCTATTTTTGGACTTTAACTTAGCTGTGAACTGAACTGCTTTTAGCCTTACTTTTCTGTTATGGTTGGGTTGGCGTAATTGTTGTGATATAGATTGTAGCCGGCGGAATAGGCGTCTTGTGGTAAAGGCTAACCCGTTTGTTAGTGCTACCGCAAGGCGGCTATTTCGGGCATAAGACTCCCCTCGTGCCATGTGTTGTGTTCCGGGAGGGGGGTCTTACAGTTTTGGGGCCATCTCCTCACCTCAGCGGGGTGCAGCCCAACCCTGACAAGGTAAAGGCCATAATGGAGTTGGAATCGCCACGAAATACCAAGAAAGTTCATCGCTTGACAAGAAAGCTCACCACGTTGAGTAGGTTTCTCTCCCGGGTAGGGGAGAAGTGTTCACCCTTCTTCAAAGTGATGTGGGGGAATCAAAAGTTTGAATGGTCAAAATAATGTGAGGAGGCATTCCAAGCCTTGAAGAGTCAGCTCGCCCATGCCCCACTCCTCCAGGGACCCAAGGAGGGGGAGGACCTGGCTTTGTACCTTGGCGTATGAGCCGAGGCTATAAGTTTCGTCCTGGTCCAGGAGGAGGGTAAGAAGCAGTTGTCTATTAATTATGTCAGCAGGGTCCTAAAGAAGGCAGAGCTTTGTTACCCGATCCTGGAAAAGTTGGCTTTCTCCTTGGTTGTCTCAGCTAGAAAGCTCAGGTCGTATTTTCAAGTGCACTCGATCAAGATGGTGACTGACCACCCTCTTCGTAGGATTTTTGAAGGGGTGGAGCACATAGGAAGATCGTCTAAGTGGTCCATAGTTCGACATCTCTTTTGTACCCTGGCTCTCGATCAAGGCGCAGACGGTAGCTTATTTCTTGGTCGACTATGCCGTCGAGGTGGAAGGTGAAAGGACCTCGCAGTGTGTTGTCTAGAAGGTGCTGGTCGACGGAGCCTCTAGGAAGCATTCTTTGGGAGGTGGAGTAGTGTTGGTAAGCCCTCAGGGGACTCTGATAGAGCATGTCATGGCCTTGTATTTCCTAGTCACTAACAACCAGGCAGAGTATAAGGTCATGATAGCCGAGCTACGCATGGCTAAGGAGCTGGGTATATAGGATGTGGAGGTGTTCACAGATTCAATAGTGGTGGCGTCACAAATCAAAGGAGAAAACGAGGTGAGGGAGTCCACACTCATGAGGTACTTAACCAAGGTGAAGGGGCTCATCGGAGGTTTACGAGCCTTTTCCATTCAACACATTCCCCGGGAGGAAAATGTCGTAGCTAACCTGTTGGCCAAGTTCGAACCCTTGGCCGACAACACTTTAACAGAACTGTTTCGCATATCCATCGAGGAGGGTGAATTGATGGAGGTGGACTAACTCCCCTCATGGGTAGACCCCTTCGTAACTTTCTTAACCACGGGTGAACTCTCGGAAGAGATCCAGGACAAAAAATGTTTCAGTCATAAGTCAGCTTATTATATGATGTATGAAGGAGGATTGTATCGCAAGACCCTTTCGGGACACCTGGACCGGTGTGTGCAGGAGAAAGAAGTCCCGAGGATCCTGGAGGAAGTACATTCCGGCAAGTGCGGCAGTCACTCGGGAAGAAGAACCTTAGAGTCGAGGGTGGTTCGACAAGGGTACTTCTGGCCGTCCCTAGAAAAGGATGCGATAGAATTCGCAAGAAAATGTCAAAAGTGGCAATTGTTTGCTCCGCTCCAACTCTTACCGGCCCAAAGATTTAGGAGCATCACGATGCCCTGACCCTTTGCCAATTGGGGGATGGACTTGGTTGGACCTTTTCCCCAAGCAAGTGGGCAAAGGAGGTTCCTCCTAATCATGATTGACTACTTCTCGAAGTGGTTGGAGGTGAAGGCGCATGCCAAGGTAACCTCCCAGGTGATTCACAACTTTGTGTGGGGAGAGATCATTTGCCAGCATGGACTTCCTCAAGCCAAAGTCACTGATAACGAGCCCTAGTTTGTCAGTGAAGAGTTTATCGGCTTCTGCACTCAGTTGGGGGTAGACCTCAGGTTTGCCTCCGTCTACCACCCTCAGAGCAACGGGTAGGTAGAGGTGGCAAACAAGTTCATTGTGAACCTATTAAAGAAAAAGGTGGAGAACCTAAGAGGGAACTAGGTAAAACAACTTCCCTCGGTATTATGAGCCCTAAGGACTACCCCCAACACGGCCATGGGAGAGACCCCCTTCAAACTTTCTCACGGTTGTGAAGTCATTCTACCGGTGGAGTTCGAAGTCAAATTGCCACTGGTACTGACCTCCGAGGAAGGAGATGAGGAATGGAGGATAGAAAACGAAGGGGAGCTACAACTCTCACTGGATCTGATAGAGGAACTCCATGACATAGCCACCATCAGGCAAGAGGAGATCAAGGGATGGATGGCCCGATACTTCGACAAGCATGTCAGAGTCAAGCAGTTCGCGGAAGGGGATCTAGTCCTAAAGAAGGTAGATGCTGCAGGGAGATCAGTAGCTGTGAGAAAGCTCCAACCGAATTGGGAAGGTCCATACATCATTGAGAAAGCACTGAAGTCGAGAGGATACTGCCTCCAAAATGTGGAGGGGGAGTTCCTAAGTCACACCTGAAGCTGTGATGATTTGAAACATTTCTATCCCTGAACCTTGTAAATAAAATATTCTTTCCTATTAATTCTCTTTTTTCAAGATCTCTTGTGGGTAAACTATGTGCATGGCTGGTGGTAGATTGAGATGCTTACCCCGAGAAGATCCCACTAACCATGCTCCCAATAGATGGCAGGCCTGGAAGTCACTCAGTGGTAGATTGATATGTTGACCCCGAGCAGATCCCGATGAACAGGCTCCCACTAGTTGGCAGGTCTGGAAGTCACTCGGTGATAGATTGAGATGTTGACCCTGAGCAGATCCCGCTGACCAGGCTCCCACTAGCTAGCAGGTTTGGAAGTCACTCGGGGGTAGATTGAGATGTTGGCCCCGAGCAGATCCTATTGACAAGGCTCTCACTAGTTGGCAGGTCTGGAAGTCACTCGGTGTTAGATGGAGATGTTGTCCCCGAGAAGATTCCGCTGACCAGGCTCCCACTAGTTGGTAGATCTGGAAGTCACTCAGTGATAGATTGAGGTGTTGAACCTGAGCAGATCCCGCTGACCAGGCTCCCACTAGCTGGTAGGTATGGAAGTCACTCAGTGGTAGATTAAGATGTTGACCCCGAGCAAATCCCACTGACCAGGCTCCCACTAGCTGGCAGGTCTGGAAGTCACTCGGTGGTAGATGGAGATGTTAGCCATGAGCAGAACCCGCTGACTAGGCTCCCACTAGTTGGCAGGTCTAGAAGTCACTCGGTGGTATATTGAGGTGTTGACCCCAAGCTGATCCCGCTGACTAGGCTCCCACTAGCTGGTAGGTCCGAGTGCGACATGACAAAGAAGCACATTACAAAAAAAGTAAGAAAAATGACAAAGATAGGATGTGAATTTCATTAAATAATATCTAGTCACAAAAAGATCGGCTCGCGAGCGAGTGTACAAAAAAATGATAAATTGCAGAAAGGAAAAATTTATAGCGAGCCCTCCCCATAATTCCCTCCCCCTGACTAGTCATCTCGGCTGCCCTCCACCTCATTGAAGAGCGAGTTGAACTCATCCTCCTCCTCGTATGGGATAGGGACGAGGATGAACAGTTCAGGGACCAGATCCTTGGCGGTGACCCTCTTGCAGTCAGACGTCAGCACCTTAAGGTCTCGCATCATCTAGAGCGTATGGTCGGCGGCCTTGATGGAGATGGCCCTCATCATCTCGTTGACCTACGCCTCGATGTACATCTGCGACCTCCTTCCTTGACTGCTTGACTCGCTGCAAGCTGGGGGAAGGATGGTATCAACCGGGTGAGTGATCTCGGCCTTGAGTTGCTTATTCGGGCCCTCCAGCAGTTGGTTCCGCTCCTCCAGGTCGGCGATGCGAGTGCGCATACGATTGGCGGTTTCAGCATCTTGCGATAGGGAAATTAGGAAGGTATTAAGAATGAACCTAAGTTCTTCTCAAGGAGGGGGATGGATATGATCGAAACTTACCACTCCGCCAGAGTTCTTCTCGAGGAGGTTCTCAGCAATCCCTAGCTTACACTTCAGGTCTGCCGCCACATCCACATCGAGAGCCCGCGCTTCTTCGGCATCAGACCACTTGCGGCGGAGGGAGAAGCCGCGACAGACAATCATGTGTGCGAGCTCCAGAGAGCATCTTTGGGCTTGCGTACTCTCGTAGGCGAGACGTTGTAGCGTCATGTCATCATAGGCCTATGTGTCCTCGCGGTCGTAGAGCCCAAAGCTGATGACGAAAGCATGCCCGCTGGAAGGTCGGTGCTCGGACCAAGAGGGGAGGCGTGAGGAGATAGATACTCGGTTGGCCTTTTCATCCCACAACACCATGGGATTGTCAGCATATCCTTTACCTTCATGCTGAGGCCAAAATTTTGGTGGGCACTCGGGGGTGTCACCTCGCGGGTTTCAGGCCCCTCCGCGATACGGGACCCGGGGAGTTCGCTCTCACCTCGCTCCCCCACTGGCGAGTCCCTCTGTACCTGCTTGCCCTTGGACACCACCATATTATTTTTTCCCAACGGCGGAGGGCGAGACAAGTCGGAGTCGATGGGGGCGAGTCTCTTCTTGCTGCTAAAGGGCTCGGATGCATCTAGCTCTCTCCAACATGCCGCCGCGGCTGCCCTCTCCCGGGCGAGTGGGTCGGCGTCCAGCCCAGCATACACAAAAGGTGGTGCTCTGGGATCGATCTCTCCCTTGCAGGAAATGTACTTAGCATCATCAAGGAAAACATCTTTTGGCGAGACCAAAGTGAAGCGAGTGGGAATCATACATTCTCCATGGAGAACTGGAAGGAGCAAGTCGAGTCTCCTTCGCAGGAAGGCAACCTCGAAGTTCTTGTGGAGGAAGAACTAATGGAGGTTGGCGTCGTCACCCAATAGTGCCAGCACCCGGTACATCTACTCGCTTCGTTGGATGAGAGAGTAGGGTATGTTGCCGAGATCCTCCTTTACGAAGACAAATTTGGTGACCCAGTTGTGGTTTTTGTTGGCGATCTCACGCACCTTAAACTGCAAGCTGACGATGAAGGTGACGCCATCGTTGGTGGCACGGTAGATAAAGATCTTCCGAAAGGAGGTGAAATTGAACTCGATCCGCTCCTTCCGGAGGAAGCTCGCAAAAGCCACCAACATGGAAATCGCGTTGGGGTTAAGCTGCGCGGGGACGGCCCCGAAGTACTTCAGGACCTGGTGAACTTTCAGCCAAAGGGGAAAGAGCGGCCCCACCTCAAAGTGCAAGATGGGGAAGACGAGCTAATCGACGAAAAAGGTATTTATCGCCTCGCTCCTCCTCGGCCGGTGCGCGGTGAACCCCAGAGTGATGAAATCAGCCATGAATCCGAGATACTTCTCCGTGAGATTCCCGTCGAAGAAAGAGTACTCGACGAACTGATTAGCACACTTAGATCTTCCGTTAGCATCAGTTCTCGCATTTCCCATCCCAACAAAGTGGTTCTTGTGAATGCTAAAGGCAAGAAGTCCGATATCAAGAAGGTTTGGTTACAATAAATGCGATGGGTATGGGTTGGTAAGGGGTCTTATTTATAGAAAAAGAGCTAGGGTAAAGCGAGTTGCTCTCGCAGGCCAACTCGCTAACCTCGACATCGACCCTCTGCGACTTATTCTACCATCAAACGAGCTGAATTCAAGTTGGGACCCTGTACTCGTGCGAGACAAACAAGCATCAAATATTGCATATATTACAATTAATTCAAGCAGCAAGAGGACAACAGGGGGCTAAGGGGCGAGTGCCGGTAGGCTCAGAACAGAAGCCATTTCCATCTTCCCTGGTCTCGCGCCCCAGACCCCGGTGGTCGGCGAGGATTGTAGAACTCGCAGACCGTCTCGAGGTCCCAATGCATAAGGCGCATATTTTCTTGTATATGGTCTATGAGTGGTCCGAGGGAACTCATGTCATCGTTAATCCTCGCCTCACCTCATTGTCCAGCCTCGCGTAGTCCTGTTTGAGGGCACGCAATCGCTGCTCTCCGCTAACTCTTTCCTCCTAAAGCTCCCGCATCATGAATCTGTTCTTCTTAAGGATCCATGTCGTTCATTTCTTCATCTCAGCGGGGTAGCTCAGGACGTCAAGTAAGTCCTCGAGCGAGTTGGGAGAAGGGGGAGGCGAAAAGAACTCCTGGTCATAAGATTCTTCGGCTTCTGAGTTCCTGGGAAGGCATGAGACAATGACAGTTTTAGGGAGATGCGACTTGAAATGTAAGAAGGGGACGAGTAATTTTACTAACCTTGTGAGGTGTAGATCCATTGGCGGTTAGGTTGGTAGGAAGAACTTGGTTGTCCTTGGTGGGGATAGCCGATGGGTGCATCGAGTACCTTACCATGACCCGGACGGAAGGAGCCTGGGTCAGAGATCAAAATGGAAGGGGTAACGGGGATGTCCGTGATGCCCCTCGTTGCGAGAGAAGAGTTAGAGGCAGGGTAGCATACAGGTTCACGAGTTGGTGACCTCAGCGACAATAAGCCCAGACTGGCAAACCTAAAGGGAAGAGCTGAAATGAAGTAATGTGGATGAGTTGGGTGGTAAGAAAAGACAGGAAAAGAAGATAAGTTACTCGGAGTACTCGCAGGGTTGTCACTAACTGTTTGGGGGTTCGAGTCCTTGGGTGAGCGGTTGACCCGGACTAGGGGGAGACTCGTGTCATTATGCAGTAGAGCACCTGGTCGGCGAGAGCCTCCTCAGCGTCTTTCTCCTTAGAGTGTCCGCCCTGCAAGAATATCCAAAATAATTATATCCAGGCCATCCATTGGACATAATGGATGAGAGTAGAATTGTCAGATACCTGTGTCAAGGAGGGGGAAGCGAGCTCATGGCTTGATGTTGAGGGCGGCATGCCGAGGGAGGGGGAGCGCCTGCCGCCAAGTTGGATCTAGTCTTCTTCGGAGTCTTGCCCTTCAGCGATTTACTTTGAGACTGGTTGGTAAGCCAGAGCATGAGTTCAGTGGTGCAGGATGAATTAATCTCCCTCATGTTGGCGAGCCTCTCTTGAAACTCCTTAGAGAGAGGCATGATGTAGCAGAGATCAAGAATATAGAAGGGGGTAACATTGTCCCTTTTTCCCTAGCAGGCATGTATATATAACATTTTGTGGATCCCACTATAAGATTCCCTCTGGTCTCAGTGTCACTCGCTGAACGCCCGAGGTTGGATATTTCTTTCTGAGATTGGGACAATCTCACAAAGATCAGGGATTGTGTACAATCCCATGCCCAGCGAGTGGGCCCATCAGGGGAAGACCCAGCCGAGTAGTGTGCAACCTTTGACTCAGGCGAGTCGGATTGACGAGTGTAGTAGTACCTCCCCGACTCCCTTAGGTCAGGTGGCCAAGAGCGTAGGGGCGAGTGGAGCATATATGCTGGCACTCACCCTGGGCCAATGACAAGGGGTGGGCGAGTGGGATAATCGGACCCACACTCTCCCTAGGCCCTAGGTTGACGGCGAGTGTCAGTCCCATCGAGCACTCCTCATTCCACGCGAGTGGTATTTTCATGGACCACTCGCCCAGTAGTGTTTTTACCAGAATGTTCCTGTTGGCTTGCCAATAGCCCATCCAAACATCAGAGTTTCGCTGTTGGCAGACAAATTTGGGCTGCATATAGCATTTCAGAACAGCGGAGTTGCCATGTTTGCAGACCAGACTTAGAATTCTATAAATAGACCATGTGGCACCTTTGGAGGGGATCCAGTTCTTTGGCTTCTTTCTCCCCGGGTTACCTGGTTCGGCTGTGAGAGCCATCCAAGGTGCTCGGCTCAGCTTTTGGCTTGGGAGGGAAAGCGCTTCAGAGATCTTCTGGGTGTGTGGTGGGACCTCCATGCTGTAGCCCAAGGTCAGTTTCTAGTTCTGAGTGACGGGTCAAGAGTTCGAGTTTGAGAGAAGTAAGTGCAAGCAATCCCCTTGGGTCTTAACTCTCGTTGAGACCAAATTTTGGTTTCAACATATATATATACACACACGAGCATCTTCGCACGGGCTACGCCCGTGCTCGATGCTCTCGGGCGGTCTTCGGCCGCATCCAGGAAGGCTTCGCCCGCCTCTGCATGTGATTCACCCGTGCTTGATGCTTCGGGCATGCTTCATATGCTTCTACGCAATCCACTAGCTCGGCACTCCGCGCTCCACTCGCACCCCCCGGAGCGCGTATGCATGGTTGTTGTTTGATTTTGCATACGCTCTCTGGGGTGCGGCGAGTGGCGGGTGCGGCGCTGAGCTAGTGTATTGCGTGGAAGCAGGTGAAGCCCGCTTTTATGCTACTGAAGGCTTCCTGGAGCATCAAGCTCGGGCGAAGCACGTGCGAGAAGGGAAAGCCTGCCTGGATGTGGCCAAAGGCCGCCCGAGAACATCGAGCACGAGCGTAGCCCGTGCGAAAATGCTTGTATAGTTAATGTGATATTTCATTCTGCAATCATGCTAACAATAATATCGATAGGTTAGAATGTTTTTGAAGATCAACTTACATCCTATATAGCAGAGGAATTCATATATAGCATAGGAAAATTTAAAGAATGCGTTTAAGTATTACATAATTTTAATGTGAGAAGCAAATAGTAAACCCATACAATACAATGATAAGAGAAAAGAGGGAAATCTTTAAATAAAATACAGCAAAGCTACTCCAATGTTACAGCAGCCCACCCATGATGGAATTTTTAGTTAAGAACACCATAATAGTAATTTGGATATAGAAAAATATAAATATTTATGGTTAACAACATCCATGTTTGAATTTGAAAAAATATTAAGCAGCCTATGTTTATGCACATGAAAATAGCCTATCATGGTTTGTTTAAATGTAATTTCATACTTTATATGATGCCATAGGAAAAATTCATATAGCCATAGGAAGATGGGAGCAAATGAGCCCTTCAAAATGTTTGGGAGTGATGAATTAAATGGGGAGATTAGGAATGAGGAGATGGAGTGGGGTGAAGTAGATTACCTTTGTTAGAAGTTTTGTAAACTGTGAAACCGGTATCGGTGTTACGGTGGAGGGAGGTATCAGTGTTACGGTGGAGGAATGTCCCGGAGAGGATGCAGACGGCGGAACTCGCAGAGCCTAGCCAAAGACTTTCCTACACGAATCGATAAGGATTGGATGGAGTGAATATATATTATATATTATATCTCTTATCTATAATATATGGGAAATCACACGATAGTGGAGTCCACTACTGCCGGCGGAGCCCATCGACCCAACCGATGGGGTCACCGGACGTTGGCGAACCTGGCGGGGGTAGGCCGGCGACAGTGGCATCCACCGTAAGTGGTTTAATTTGTTTTTTAACTGCAAGCTCACGTAAAGGAGCAACCAGTCGGTGACGGTGGTGGAGTCGACAGCGGAGGCCTAACTGGATCCTACCGACGGCATCGGCGACCCCGACGGGGGTAGGTTGGAGGCGGTCCGGCAAGGGGTGGCGACATAATAGCAATTGCTTTCTAGAAGATCTGTAGAGATTGATTAGACTTAAGATGGACTTTAAAGCGGAGTGGGGATTAAACAAAAGATGGAGAAAAAAAGCTACTAAACAGATGGTAGAAGGGGAAGTCATACCTTGTCCAAAGTTTTGAAGATAGTTGGTAAAAAAATTGTAGCCGAAATCTCAAAGAAAAATTTGGAAGACAGAGTGTTAGGAATGCAGATTCACCATCCCAAGGCTTTGGAATGCCGCCTGCCATCAGACATTTCTTCTCTAGAGGTGCTTGGTTCAGATTCTTCTGACACCACTGCCTTACTTGAGGAAGACATGGCCTTTTCCATTCCTCTATTGGAGCTTTTAGGGCCATGGATCTCTCCTTGTTATGTCCTTCATCTTTTCTGGTGTTGAGGTGAAGCTCATGGGACAGTAGCTCCCCAAACCAATTTTGGGGCTCAATATTCCCTAAGTTTCCCATTTCTCTGATGACAAGAATTTTGACATCTCATTCTTTATGCAGAGATCTGAGAAATTTATCATTCAGTTCATAGTTTGTGAAAGTCCTTCCATAGTTTCTTAGGTCATTCACAATCCTAAAGAATTTCTCATGGCATTCAACAATAGTATCTTTCTTTCCCTATTTGAATGTATCATACTATATATTGAGGTGAGATTTTCTATCATCCCAAACTTCTTCAGTTCCTTTTATGTAGATTATCAGTGTGTCCCACATTTCTTTGGCCGTATTGTAATAGAGGAGATTCTTGAATGTAGAATCATCAATTGCACTGACAATGATGTTTTTGTCTCTCTTATCCATTGTAGGCAGAATGACTTCATCTTTGTACATTTCTGAGAGTTTCTTGGGAACTCTCAGATTTACATCCAAAGAAGAGACATTCATTGGGACATAGAGTCCCTCTCGAATAGTCACATAGATTCTTGGATCATATGCTTCCATGAAGAGATTGAGTCATTGCTTACAGATTCCATAATTCTCTTTCCTACAGATGAGAAGTTTCATGGAGCTGAGCTCCTTGCTGGTTTCTCCAGAATCCATATTATTATAGCTTCTATCCAACCCTCTTAGTATCTTGTTCAGCTATTAGGCCTTTTTGAACAACCTCCCTCTAATACCACTTGAAATTCAAGGGTTGCTACTCACCTAAAGGGGGAATAGGTGATTTACTAAGTTTATTTATTCTTATTATTTTCTTTTGAATTAGCACAGAAGAATAGTAAAGCACGCAGACAATCCATAGCACACATAGATTTATAGTGGTTCCCTAAGAATGGGTACAATCACTTTCCCCCTTCACCTATCTAGCAGAGAGCTAGCTTAAGCAAAACTTCTCCAACCTTATCTCAAATCCCCAGATCTTACAACTCAGGAACACAGGTTTCCTACCTCAGAATTTTCCCTGAGTCCTATAGATCAGACTACACAAGAGCCCTACACACTCAGACACTAAGTCTTACAACTCAGGCTATAATACAAGCCCTACAACTCAGGCTATAATACAAGCCCTACAACTCAGGCTATAACACAATCCCTACAACTTAGGCTATAACACAAGCCTTACAACTCAGGTTATAACACAAGCCTTATAACTCAGGCTATAACATAAGTCCTACAACTCAGGCTATAACACAATCCTTATAACTCATACTATAACACAAGCCCTACTTCAATCTCCACACACAGAGATTTACACTAAGATCAAAGATCATATTATTCAGATTCACAAGGAATCCTACAGAGATAATAAAATACTTGTTTTGACTCAACACTTTGGAGTTTGATTCTTCTACTAGAAGCCCTCATTGCATGCTTCATCTTCTTTACCTTAATCAACACCTGAAATATCTCCTTTGAAATAGCTGGTTTTTCAAGAAAAACTTGAGGCAGAGAAGGGTCCTTCACAAAGGATGTTTCTTAATAAAATCAAGAAGGAAATTTTCTCTGAATGATGCAGTTGTGGTTGAAGAAGAAAATACTTGAAGACTTGATCACTGCTACAGAACTTTCACAGGAGACTTGAGAAAATTTCAAAGGCCAGTACTCCAAAAAAACTTGTTCTTGAAATCTCTAAGTCCATATTTTATATTTGACTTGGCGGTCGGAGAAAAAATAGATGTTAAGTTGAATTCTCTAACGACTAGATTGATTTTCCTTTGGCAGATGATGTATTAGGAAAGTCCAACGGCTCAAATATAATTCAGTACAAGGAAGATCTTCAGAATAAACTTATTCTTGGCAAATTCTCTTTCAAATGTCTAGCGGGTACTTTAGGAAATAATCCTCCTTTGGAATAAATAAAGGCTGTCAAAATTTGATTAAAGAAAGATTTTGGAATAAAGAATTATTCTCTCATTAATGAGAATATTTCTTCCTATTGGTCGGTCCTTGAAGTATGTAGCAAATCCCACTTTTTATTCTGATTTGAATATTATGCATAATCTGTGCCTAAATTCAAGGATATAGTTGTGGTGCCACGGGTCAGGCCGGGAGAAATAGGTTTATGTGACCATAATATGATGTCATAGACTAAGTCTAATAGCACTCATGAAATTTACATGAATAACCCTTAAACCTTATAAGACTTATATAAGGAAAGTCCTGACACTTATCCATTTCAGCCTGCTCAAAATCTTCTGTCAGTTTGCAGTCGATCCAGTCGAATTCTATCTCTGATGCAGTCGATGCAGTCGAACTCTTGTAGTCAATGCAGTCAAACTCTTGTAATCGATGCAGTCAAACTCTTGTAATCGATGCGGTCTATATTTTACTTGGTCAAAAATTTGATCCCTTCGATCCAGTCGAACTTTTGCACTCAATGCAATCGATATTTTACTTAATCATAAAATTGATGTCATCGATCCAGTCAAACTTTTACACTCGATATAGTCGATATTTTACTTAGTCCTAAAATTGATGTCTTCGATCCAGTCGAACTTTTGCTTAGCCTATTAACCCGATTAATTACTAAGTCAATTTTCTAATATTGCCATTAATTTCTTCTACCCTGAGTGACTTTTTCCAATGATAGTGACATGTCTAATATATAATTAGTCCAGAGGACAACATGAATTCTATGCTTGAGGGGTTACAAGTGCAAAATCATGTTTAGGTGACTAAGTGTCTAATCATACATTAGCCATGCATTTTAGTTATACCTGTCACACTAAAACTAGATAGAACATCAAATACAAGATGTTTTTTATCATCTTAAGGCCTTCTTCAATTCAGGAATCTTGGGGACTGTTGGTGTTATCATTGTGATCTGGAAGTGATCAAGTATGTAGCCTCACTACCAACGCAGTATGAGCCTATCAGGGTCGCACATAAGAATGTTTGGAGAAATTAGGAGATTGAATTAGTATGGTTTTACTCATATGATGAGTGGAAAAGACTTAGCTCAGCTAGGTTTGGAAAGCATCAAGTGCGTTGAGACCACTCAATGCTTTTGTCGAGTCAAGTGTTTATTCCTCGAATGATGGCGTTGAGTGTGTTGAGTTTACTCAATGATTCGTCGAGTCAAAGTGTTGATTCGTCGAGTATTGCATTTATTCGTCGAGTACGTTGAGTTCACTCAACGATTCATTGAGTCAAAGTGTTGATTCGATGAGTCTGGTTCTCAGGCGTTGAGTGCGTTGAGTTCACTCAAGCACTTTCTCCAAGTCAAAGGTTGATTCGACGAATCTGGCACTTAGGCATTGAGTGCATTGAGTTCACTCAACGCCTTCGTCGAGTCAAATGTTGATTCGATGGGTTTGGCACTGAGAGTGTTGAGTGCGTTGAGTTCACTCAACGCCTTTGTCATGTATCTTATGGATACTCGACGATTCGTCGAATATATTATGAATACTCGATGATTCATCAAGACAAGGGTTGTCTTGTCGAATTCTGTATTCTAAGTCTTGGGTCTGTGAATAGTGATGAGCTGTTCTATTTATTCCTTTGGGTATAGAAGATTTTAGGTTTCTCATTATCGATTTGATAGGTTGTCTGTCTAAGCACACAAGCCGCACTATGCGAAAACCCGAGACCTCAAAGGCCGACGGAACTATTCTGCCTTCGCTGATCCCGTCGCCGTCGCTAAGCCCGATCCCAACGAGTGTCACTGCCTCCTCTTCTGTAACAGACCTAGCAGTCTGTGAAGACGCCGAGTGTCTTCTCTCGACCTAGATCTTGATTGACAAGAGTCTACAGGTTCTCCCATTTGTGTGGATTTCCTGTAGAGGTGCGAACACTATTCTGCACTAAGGACTCTAGCCTCTTAGTGATTGGCAGTACTTTTGGAGCATCTAGGTTGAGTATAGACTCAATCCCACATAGGTAATTTTATTTACTGTATTTTCTTCTTGATTAATATTCATCGCTAAATCCGCACTCTTTTGGGTTTTCTTGTTCCTAATTTCCACTGTGCACAAATGTTGTGACGTATAGCAAAACCCAATAGGGATAATGAAAGACTTGATTTCAAGAGTCTAGACACCTAGACGGGAGGGGGGGGGGTGAATAGGTTCTAATTTTATTTAATAAATTTTAGGGAATTATCTTGTTCTAACTCAGCACAAAAAATGCAATTCAAAGCACAATAATCACAGCACAACACAGTACAGTACACTAGATTTATAGTGGTTCCCCAAGTTATGGGTACATCCACTTTTCCCCTTCGCCTATCCAGTAGAGAACTGGATTCAACCCAACTTCCTTCCACTAACTCAGATCCACAGATCTTACACCTCAAAACCTGACAGGTTCCTACAACTCAGACTTATACAAGTCCTATCTCAGATTCTTCCCAAGAACCCTACCTTAGGTAATAGCTCTACCTCAGCCTTTATCACCAGGCTTACAACTCAGACTTTCATACGTCCTACACCTCAGTCTCTCAGGCCTACCTCAGCCTTTATATACACAGGCTTACAACTCAGATTTAAGAAGATCTTACAAGGAAAAAGAATATTTAGTTGTACAGAATTTCACCCAGATAGAACTCTCAATTGGTGTGAGCTTCTTGATCAGTTCTTGAACAAACTGTATACTTCAGATCCAACCTGATTTAGCTTTTTCAAAGCTTCTTGATTGAACAAAATGAGGTTGATCTGACTTGGAGTAGAAGTTGATCTTCAGACAGCTCCCTTCTTAGATTCAGAAATAGGTCTGAATCTTTCTTGCAGACTGTTCAGAATCTGCCTTCTTAAGGGTTCCCCCTTTCTTGTTGTTGAATTCTCTCTCTGGTTCTGTGTTGGTTTGTTCCCTTTTAATTGCTTTCT
Source organism: Platanthera zijinensis (assembly GCA_039513925.1). NCBI lineage: Eukaryota > Viridiplantae > Streptophyta > Magnoliopsida > Asparagales > Orchidaceae > Platanthera > Platanthera zijinensis. Next base: position 95,871,544 of record CM077097.1, read on the forward strand.
TAATTTATAATTCCTTTGGTTGTCATGGATCAGTCCTTTATATAGAGTTTCTCAATGATTACTAGCTGATCCGATTTGTAACAACCTTCTGACAGTTCTGACAAAGGTGTCAGACTTGTTGTTTATGATAGCTGTCAAGTCTTCAGCCATGACAGTTGATTCTGCAATGAATTTATATCTTAACAGGAACTCAGCAAATTACTTCACATGTGTTGACACAAATAGACTAAGTGTCGACACAAACCTTGATGATATCAACACAACACTCAATTTGTCGACACAGTCATTCTTCTGCTTCTCGGCACAGCTTCTGTTTGTATGTGTCGACACAAGTCTTGTGTGTCGACACAACTGCTCCTAGTCTCGACATAAGTGATGCTGACAGATGGCATTGAGTGTATGTCCAGATGTCATTGAGTGTGTGTCCACACAAGTCATGTGTGTCGACACAACTGCTCCGGGTCTTGACATAGTTGATGCTGACAGATGGCGTTGAGTGTATGTCCAGATGTCATTGAGTGTGTGTCGACACAAGTCCTGTGTGTTGACACAAGCATTTCAGACTCAGTATAGCTATTGTTGATAGATGGTGTTGAGTGTGTGTCGACACAAGTCCTATGTGTCGACACAAACCTTCTTCAGGTGTTGACACAATTCTTGGGTGTCGACACATGCCTTTCTTCTTGTGTCGACATAACTCCTGGGTGTCGACACATCTCCTGCTTTAGGTGTCGACACAATTCCTGGGTGTCGACACAGCTCCTGCTTCAGGTGTCGACACAATTCCTTACAAGTGTCGACACTTGTACTTAGAAATTTTTCCTGCATTTCTTAAACCTGCACACTGAAACTCAAACATCTCATCAAATATAAACTGATGTATATCATTGAGTAAGGGGAGACCTCTCCAAATCTAGTACATATTTTTTAGTGTACCCAACAATCTCCCCCTATTTGGAGAAGTCATAACTCTTAGTCAAAGATATACATCACTCGTAATAAAATACAGAAAAATAGATATACATACATTTCACTGTAGGATAATAACTAAAATCAATACTGAAACTGATTTCATTCATTAATCAGAAAATTCTAGGTTTACATGTTTTCTTTAGAACAAAAAAAAGATAACATTGTTCTAGACCTTAGCCTATCTATCCTAAGATTTACTACGCACCTTAATTACAATTCCTTTCCCAGATCTGATCTTAGCCTGCACAGTAGGTTCAGTATCATCAGCTGGTTTCTTTCCTTTCAGATCCTTCTTCTTCAGTTCTTCAGCCTTGATCATTTGCCTTTCAAAATAGTGAAAAGGCTTTGGGAAGTACTTGTTCTAGACATTTGCTGAAGTTCTTGCTGAACTATGTCAAAATTAGCCGAAGGATAAATGACCTATGCATCCTCTGGCTGATCCCCTTCAATGTTGGCAGGTTGAACACCAGACTCAGCAGTATTATCATCCTCACATAGGGGTGGAAATCCAAGTGTTGCTCTGATGGTATTAGATACCCATTTTGCATGATCAGAGCTGGCTTTGACTAATATTCTCTCACCCTTTATGACTTCTCTAGCTATATGATCTCTCAAATCATTCTTTTGAAACCTTATTTGATCAGTCAGATATTATGTACCTTCTTTGTAGTAGGTTTTGAACTTAGTCAGGTGATCAAAAATAGTCTTTTGAGAGGCTTCAATGGCTGTTTGGACAGCAGCTAGATCTGCTTGTATGTGCTTGGATACTTCAATTTTCAAATCAGTAGAAATATTTCCCAATTTTTTGAGAATTTCATCATGTGAGTCCTTGAGATTTTCATTTGATCTGAATTGATTTTCTAAGATATATCCTTGCTTAACTGCAATGTCCTCAACTTCAGTTTTTATTAGCTGTTGTTGCTCAGCCAAATATACTATAGCATTACCTCCCTTATGGAAGCAATCTGTCATCTCTTTCTTATTCAAATTGATTTCAAATCTAATGGACTTGATGTCCTATGCTAGCTGGAAGTGCATCTCCTTATGTGTCTCATCCACATATTTTTCTAAGGGCTGCCTTTGTTCGTCCAATTTGACTTACAGTTGGACCAGTAATGAACTGAAGTCCATGCTTAGAGCAGGTGGTGGTGTGACTGTTTGCAAGGCTTTCTTGTAGCCTGAGCCCCTTTTCCTAATTACAACCATCTTCCTCTTCTTAGCCATAGAGGCTTCCTCATCATCAGAAGATTGTGATGAGCTTTTTATATCAACTGTTTCCTTATTAGAAGGGGAATTCAATAGCTCCTCCCCCTCAGTTCCTGACAGTTCCTTTTCTTCTATTTGCTGCTCCCCCCTCAGTCCTTGTTGTTGATAAATCAGGAAACAGCTCTTCCATAGTTACCTCCTGCTGCATCTGAATAGGAGGAACAAGATTAGTTTGGGAAACAAAAGGTTCTTCCTGGACATCCAGATTTTTGTCCAGGGCCCTCTCTATAAAGGAAATACTTACTTGCTCATCTTGAGATGTATCTTTCATCTACACATCTTGTGCTTCCTTCTCAGCAATGATCAATGCTTCTTTGTTTATGTCTGATAAAATGTTCATCACTATATCAACAGCATACTCACTTTCCAGAGTAGCTTCAGCAATACCTCCCCCTTGGGCAGGCAGCTCAGATAGTTCAGTGTCTTGTACTGCTGGTTCAGGGTGTTATCCCCCTAGATTGGAGGCTATCTGTTGCTTTGGGTGCTGACTGCTCTCAAATTGATCTTGAGCTTCTTTTTGTTGATGGTCTTCATCTGAACTGAAGACTACCTCTTCTTCAGAATCACTGGAGGATTCTGCTTGTTGAACAATTTCCTTCTTCTTCTTATCCTTCTTGACCTGTTTCTGTGGAGTAGAAACCTCTTTGGTCAATACTCTATCCCATCTGGATAGAATTCTCATGTCCATCCTCCTCATATGGTTGATCTTGGATCCTGGCAGTTGGTTCATAATATCTGGTATTGTTGAAGCTAGACATAATGATAGTTTAACTTTCAAGACAGCCTAGACACCTAGAGGGGGGGGGGGTGAATAGGTTCTGCTTATTTATAAAAACTTCTAGGCAGTATTCAATTCAATGACTGACAAAAGGATCACAGCAATCACAGAAAATAAAACATCACAGATTGCACAATATTTTATAGTGGTTCCCCAAGGTCTGGGTACATCCACTTTCCCCCTTCACCTATCTAGCAGTATGCTAGATTTGGCCAAACTTCCACTAATCTCAGATCAATAGATCCTACAACTCAGGCACAACAGCCCTACCTCAGCCTTGCCCCAAGGCCTACAACTCAGAGAAGATCCTTCTCCTACACTCAGGCAAACAGCCCTACCACTCAGAGTTCAACACTCCTACACTCAGCCTTTATAACATAGGCTTACAACTCAGATCTGTGTAAACAGATCCTACAGAAATATGGAAAATATTATCTAACTGTCTTGCCTAAAATTGAGAGAAAAAAAAAGGCCAAGACAATTCTTGATCAGCTGATGAAATCAACTGTATCTGAGCTTTCTTCAAAGCTTCTTGAATAAGAACTTAGCTGAGTTGATTTCCAAACAGCTTCTTGAGAATCCACTGGTGGTTTCTTTCTTCTTCTTCAAATTCTGGCTTGATCTCTCTCTATCCAGCACTTTGAATGATTCTTCTGAATTTTGATTAGAACTCTTCTTTGATCTATCCTTAGATAGTCTTCTTAGATCTCCCGGAGAAGATCTTCTTAAGTGCCTAGCACTTTCTTGAAATGAATTAGATCGTAATCCTTCTCAACTTTTTGATTCTCAACAATGTTTTCCAACAGTTGCTTTCTCCTTCTGAATCCGTCTATTTATAGACTTTCTTTATGGTAACCGGCTGATCCGGTTTCTAACCGTTTTCTGACAAGTCTGACAGCTTCAGTTAACTGGTGGCAATCCTCAACTGTCAAGTCTCCAAACAAGTCCTGTGCCTTAGTCTTGAACCATAAGTTGTCGAGACAGTCTGTCAGAAAGTGTCGAGACCATCTGTTTATTTGTGTCGACACAATTGACTTTGGTGTCGACACAGTCTTCAGTGATGTCGACTAAGTTGCCTTTGAGTCAACACAGCTCCTTCTGAAAATAACTTGGTCTTGACTCTTCAGTGTGTCGACACAAGTCCTGTGTGTCGACACAGTTGTTGTAGAATCATAACTTAGTAAGTGTCGACTTAGCCTTCAGGTGTCGACAAACTTGAAATTGACTTTACTCTTCTGTGTCGACACATTTTCCCAATGTTGAGGTCGACGCTTTTCTTCTGTGTCGACACTGCTTCCCAGTGTTGTGTCGACTTACTTCTTCTGTGTCGACACATTTTCCCAGTGTAGTTGTAGACTAACTGCTATGTGTCGACACTGCTTCCTCTGTGTCGACACTTTTTCCCAGTGATGTGTTGATTGCCTTCAAGTAGATTTGATTGTATTCCTGATTCAGCCACCATAGCATCATCACACAATGGGGGATATCCCAAAGTGGCTCGGATACTATTGGTCACCCATTTGGAGTGCTCTGAGTCTGCATGAATTAGCATCCTCTCCCCCTTTATGGCTTCTCTAGATACATGATCTCTTAGATCTTCCTTTTGAAATCTGATTTGGCCATCCAAATAATTCACACCTTCTCTAAAAAATGGTTTTAACTTGTTAAGCTTTTCAGATATTTCTTTTTGAGAGGTTGAGATGGCAGTCTTAACAGAAGCAATGGCAGCTTGAAAATTCTTATCAAATTCGTCCCTTTCTTTGGCTCTATCTGCAGGCAGACCTGGACCAATCTTCTTTACTTCCTCAATGATCTCATTATGAGATTCAGTTAAATTATCATTCATTCTTAGCTGGTTTTCCAAAACATAGCTTTGCTTCAAAGCAATGTCATCCACCTTTGTAGTAATAGCCTCCTGTTGTTTAGCTAGATAAACCACAGCATTGCCACCCTTGTGGAAGCAATCTGTCATTTCCTTTTTATGCATGTTGACTTGAAACTGGATGGACTTTATATCCTGAGCTAAGTCAAACTGAAGTGACTTGCTATTTTCATCAACATACTTTTCCAGAGCCATCCTTTGTTCATCCAATTTTACCTGTAGATCTACTATAAATTTGTTATAATCAAAAGCTGGAGATACCTGTAGAGGTGTGGTCTGTAAAGCCTGCTTATAATTCTTGCTTCTTCTCTTAAATACAACAAGTTTTCTTTTCTTTGCCATCCTGGCATCTTCAGTTTCAGTTTCAGATGAAGTATCTAATTGAATTCTCTCTTGAGGAGGATTAATTGTATCTGTCCCAGTGACATGTTGCTCAGCTTCAACACCCAAGGGCTCCCCCTCAACTTGTGTCTCAACTTCAGCTTCCTGATCAATGTCCATATCTATTGACTTCTCAATTTCTTGTCCACCTCCTACTTTATCAGTAGTAGTATCATCATCAGGGAATAACTCCTCCAGAGTAAATTCCAGTTGAGCTGTAACTTCTGCAGCAGTTAAATCTTGAGATAAGTTTAACTGTGCTTCCTCTTGCACTTGTACTTCAGTATTTGTAGTATCTAGAGGAGGAGTGGACACTAACTCTTCCTGAACCTGTGCATTAATAAGAATATGAGCAATGTCTTTTATAGTAAAATACATTAGCTTCCCCTATACTTGTACCTGATCAGGAGTAGATACCTTTTGAGCAGGAGGGGAAACTGGCTCCCCCTGCATTTGTGCAGGTGTTGACACTTGCTGGACAACAGTTGAGTATGGCTGATCTTCAACCTGTGTCCTGAGTGGGTCGTCTTATAGTTGTTCAGGTTCTTGGTTTTGAGTAGGGGATTTCACAGGGGTGTCTGGCCTGCTCTCTTCAGGCACATCCTTGGACAGTACCCTATCCCACCTTGAGAACAGTCTCATATCCATTCTTCTCATATGATTAATCTTTGTCCCTGGCACTTGCAGCATCACTTCAGGAATCACTCCAGTTAGGTATAGGCTCATGATCCTGGCCATGTTAGGCTTCTTGATTCCTTCTTTGATCTTGTCAAAGATCACTCTTGACCAATCAGTTGGAATTGTAAAAACAATCCTGGTCATCAGGCTGAACATATAGGCAGAAATCATATCATGTCCACCTGTCTTGCAGAGGATCACTTTCCCAACTATTTCAGATAAGAACTTCCCTTGCTGATTCATACCCTTCCTGTTGAATGCAGCTCCAATCTTCAAGCCTGAGTCCAGTCCACACCATTGAAGGGCTTCCCTTGTTTTAGAACTAGGTACTTCCTCTTCATTCTCAACTACTTGCAATTGAAAGATCTTTCTTAAACTTCTTTGATTAATCTTCACCTTAGTCCCTTGAACTGTGGACCTAATCTTGAGGCCAGTCGAGTGGACTGATGCAGAGATAAAGAACTCGTGCACCTCCTTCTTCCAGATTTTTGTTGGTTCTGAGATGAGAAATTCTAACCCTGACTCAGAGAGGAGGGTGATAACTCCTTGAACATCTGGCGGCGCCTCTACAAAGGCCTGGCGCACCAACTCATACCCTTCATTAATGTTGTCTTCAATCCTTGGCGCCATCGGTTCGTCGAGAAAGCTTGAGAGAAGAGAGAAAGATAGACTGTCGACACAGGGTTTTAGTCTCGAAAACCTTGGAAGCGTGTCGACAGAATGAGTTTTGACCTATTTATAGCCTCAGTTGAAAGAAGTTCAAAAGGCGCCAAAAACAGTCAAAATGTGTCGACACAGACGGAATGTGTCGATACAAACTTCTATTGTCTCGACATTACTTCAGCCTACTATGTGTTGACACCAATTTGTGGTTATGTCGACACCTTAGATAGACAGAAATTCTGTGTCGACTCTAAGGATAAGTGTCGACACATATTCTGTAAGTGTCGACACCATTTTCCTGGTTGAGTCGACATTACATTTCTGGTTAAGTCGACAATATAACTCTCAAGTGTCGACACATATTCTCTGTGTCGACACAATATTTCTGACTTGTCGACATAATTTCTCTGAGTCGACACATTACTACTGAATGTGTCGACACATTCTTACTTAGCCAATTTCTGTAACTTCAATGTGTCCTTTTTAACACTTGATTATGTTGTTATTACCTTTACTTACTTATATACCACTTCAATTGCATTGTTAATGATTTTGTTAATACATTAATCAATGGTTAACATACCTAATTCAATTTTGAATTTATTGAATTTGGTTTCATCTAAAGGCTTAGTAAATACATCTGCTATTTGATAATCTGTTTTTACAAATTCCAATGAGATGTCTCCTCTTTCTACATGTTCTCTAAGAAAATGGTATTTGATTTCTATATGCTTAGTTCTACTATGAGAAACTGGATTATTAGCAATAGAAATAGCACTCTTTGAATCACATAAAAGGGGTGTTCTACTTACCTGAATACCATAATCCTTAAGCTGATGCTGTATCCATAATAGCTGTGCACAGCAGCTTCCAGCAGCAACATACTCTGACTCAGCTGTGGAAATTGCCACACTGGTCTGCTTCTTACTACTCCAAGATATTAGTCTTCCTCCCAGGAATTGACAAGTACCTGTAGTACTCTTTCTATCCTCTCTACATCCTGCAAAATCTGCATCTGAATAGCCTGTTAGTAGAAAATCTCTATTCCTAGGGTACCAAAGACCTAGAGTAGGAGTGCCCTTTAGATATCTCAGAATCCTTTTGACTGCAGTATAATGAGATTCTTTAGGGCAGGCTTGGTACCTAGCACAGACACATGTTGCATACATAATGTCAGGTCTACTAGCAGTGAGATATAGTAGAGACCCAACTATTCCTCTATACAATGATTCATCAACAGGTTTACCTGTCTCATCTTTGCATATAGGCATACTAGTTCCCATAGGAGTTCTCATGGTGGAGGATGACTCCATACCATACTTCTTAATTAATTCTTTGGTGAACTTAGACTGGGATATGGACAATCCATCATCAGTCTGTCTTACTTGGAGTCCCAAGAAGAACTTAAGTTCTCCCATACTGCTCATCTCAAACTTCCCTTGCATAAGTTTGGCAAACTTTTTACAAAGGTTGTTTTCAGTAGATCCAAAGATTATGTCATCAACATAGATCTGGACTAAGATGATCTTTCCTTTGGATTCCCTAAGGAATAGAGTTTTGTCTATCTTTCCTCTTGAGAATTTATTCTCAATGAGGAAGGTAGACAGGGTTTCATACCAAGCCCTTGGAGCTTGTTTTAACCCATACAAAGCTTTCCTAAGCTTATACACATAATCAGGTTTAAGAGGATCTATAAAACCTGATGGCTGCTCTACATATACTTCTTCTTTAAGATCACCATTCAGAAATGCTGACTTCACATCCATTTGGTATACTTTGAAGTCTTGGTAGCTGCATAGGCAAGGAACATTCTGATTGCCTCCAGCCTTGCTACTGGAGCAAAGGTTTGATCAAAGTCAATTCCTTCTTCCTGCCTGTATCCTTTTGCAACTAACCTTGCTTTATTCTTCACTATTATCCCACTTTCATCTAGCTTGTTCCTATAGATCCACTTAGTGCCAATTATGTTGTGGCCTCTTGGTTTAGGAACAAGCTCCCAGACTTTGCATCTTCTAAATTGATTCAGCTCCTCTTGCATAGCATCAATCCAGTGCTGGTCTTGGATAGCTTCTTCAAACTTCTTAGGTTCCATCTGGGACAAGAAACTTGAATGCAAAACTATGCTTTGATTTCTGCTTCTAGTTTGCACTCCTTGTCTTGGATCACCAATTATCTGATCAGTTGGATGATCTCTTAGATATCTTATAGCTGGAGGAAGATTCCCTTCAGGTTGAGCATCTCCAGCTTCTTCATTCTGCTGAGCCTCTTGGTTTTCATCAGTTTCCATTATCTCTTGTACTCCCCCTGGACAGCAGCCTTCATTTTCCAATGCTCCATCTTCCTTTGAAGCTTCAGCAATGGAGAGCTTGTCCATCTTCTTGCTTATACCTGTTGAGTCATTTGATCTACAAGACAACTCACAATTGATTAATCTTGTTTCATCAAATACAACATGCACAGATTCTTCAACAACTTAAGTAGTTAAGTTGAAGACTCTATAGGCCTTACTATTTGTGCTGTACCCAACAAATATCCCATCCTGGGATTTGGCAGCAAACTTAGTCAAATATGACTTGCCATTGTTAAGTATATAGCACTTGCAACCAAAGATCCTAAAATAGGATAGATTTGGTTTTCTGCCTTTCACAATCTCATAGGGAGTCTTTCTGTGGCTTTTGGTGATAGAAGCCCTATTGATGACATGACAAGCAGTGTTAACTGCCTCAGCCCAAAAATATTCTGGGAGAGAGGTGTCACTCAATAGAGTTCTACCAGCTTCAATTAATGTTCTATTCTTCCTTTCAGCAATTCCATTTTGCTGAGGTGTTCTTGGTGAGGAGAACTCTTGGAAAATCCCAAAGTCTTTACACAAATTTGTTATGCTTTCAGAATGAAACTCAGTACCATGATCACTTCTGATTTTGACCACTGTACTATTCAGTTCATTCTGAATTTGCTTTACAAAATTAAGTAGTACACTTGGGGTTTCAGATTTTTGTCTTAGAAAGAACACCCATGTAAATCTAGAATAGTCATCTACAACCACAAAAGTGTAGACCTTTCTACCTAGACTATGAACTGGCATAGGACCAAAAAGATCCATATGCAAGAGGTATAAGCACCTCACAGAATCCTTGTTTTCAAGGCTTTGAAATGAGGATTTTGTCTGCTTGCCCTTTTGACAAGCTGAGCATACCCCTTCCTTTATACACTTAACTTGAGGCCCATTCCTCACTAGTTCTTTACTAATGAGTTGGCCAATTGTCTTGTAGTTTAGATGAGCCAATATCTTGTGCCACTTAACACAATGGGAAGCATTGTCATCAGCTACAAGACAAATGGGGGAAGCCTTATTTTCACATTCAAAATTAAGGCAATATACATTTCTCTTCCTATACCCAGTCAAAATGATCTCTTGATCACTTGACCTTTTGATATGACATCCATCCTTACCAAATGAAATGTCATATCCAAGATCACTCAGCTGGCTTATGCTTATTAGATTATGTTTCAAACCTTTTACATAGGCCACTTGGGTGATAGTAATTAGGTTAGAAGAAATGTTACCAAACCCTTTGATGACTCCTTTTTCAGATCCACCAAAGATCACTTTATGTCCATCTTTGACAGATGAATACTCCTTCAGCAGCCCCTTTGTTCCAGTCATGTGCCTGGAACAACCACTATCCAAGTACCATATAGGGGCATGGTTACTTGGATTCACCTGCAATACAGAATTACTTACCCTTAGAACCCAAGTAAGTCTTGGGTCCTTGGTTCAGGTTAGCATTAATAAAGTTATCATAACCTCTTCTAACAGGTAGACTCTTATTCTTTATAACACTTGTGTTATACCAGCAGTCCAATGCAAAATGGCCCCTCTTGCCACAGCACCAACATTCAAACTTATTGTATCTAGATCTAGATACATCCTTGTCAGAAGAATTTCTGTTCATTGCTGGTGCTGTTGCAACTTCACCTACTGATTTCTTAAAACCATTGGGTTTATGACCATAGGTAGGCCTGCTTGCCTTAACACCCTTGTTCTTCAGAACATTTGTCTTAATATGACCTTGAATGTCTTCATGATCATATATGTTAGAAGGCACTTTCTCCTTACTAAACTTTATGGGGACTGAAAGGTTTAGTGGCTGAATAGGGGCTTTGCCTTTCCTCTTGAATCTGCCAGCCCTGGAGTTACCTTTAAATCCTAATCCAGCCTTACCCTTCTGAGTGACAAATTCATCTATCAAGGGTAAGACAGATTTTGGCTTAGAGTAACTAGCCACTAAATCCCTTTCAATTCTAAGTCTGGCCTCCAGACTCTTTACTTGATCATTAGTATAATTAATTGTGCCCATCTGAATAATAGTTATATTCTTCAGCTTGGCAATTTCATTTAATTTTTGATCAAGGACTTTTTCTAACTCAGTTGTTGCTACCCTTAGTTCAGCAATTTCCTGAGCCTGTGTTTTAACCAGGTTCTTGCTTTTCTTAAGGGCCTGCAACAAGTCCCCATACTTGTCTATCAATTGATAGACATCTCCTTCAGATCCAGATGCATCTTCATCACTTAATGCAGATGTAGCTGATTCTTCACTTGTACTACAAACAGATGTATAGGAAGGACAGTTTACCTCATTAGGACCAGACTGATTCTGGCATATGTCCTCTTCTGATCTTGTCATCAAACCCATGCATTGATGTTCATTGATGGAGTCTAGCAACTGCATAAACTCCTCTTCCTCAGATGCAGCATATAGTCCAATATATGCTTCAGCTTCAGATCCTGATTCTGAAGTTGACTGGTCTGACAGACTTTTATCTTTCTTTGCTACAAAGGATTTCTCCTTCTTGCCTTTCTGATAAGTCTTCTTCTTTTCTGAAGATTCCTTCCTTTTGTCAGGACAATCAACCACTACATGTCCAGGCCTATTGCAACAATAACAGACAATCTTTGAAGTAGTGGCTTTGCTGGGCTTTGATCTGCTTTTCTCTTTCCTTAATGACCTTCTCTTCTGATAATAGTCATCAACTTGCTGTGATGTGGAAGGCCTAGACTTCCATTGCTTCTTTTTCAAGAACCTTTGGAATTGCCTTGTGAATGCAGCAAAGTCTGCATCTGAATCACAGCTTTCTGAACCCTTATTTGAATTTTCAGAACTATCTTCTTCAACTTCTTTAGGAGGAGATGGTGATTTCCTCCTACTCTTTCTAGTGGCTTCAGCATTAAATGCCACAGTCTTTTCTCTATGCTCTTCTCTTGAGTTTCTTTCCTCCTCCTTCCTTACCATAAGTTGCATTTCATAGGATAGTAACTTTCCAAACAGGGTTGGAGGAGATATCTCTGCCAATTTAGCCACTTCTCTTATGGCACAGATCTTTGTATCCCAGTCCTTTGATAAGGATCTTAAGAATTTGTCATTCAGTTCATAGGTACTGAAGACTCTTCCATAGGAGATTAGCTCATTCACAATTCTATAGAATTTCTTATAGCACTCAGTTATGCTATCAGATTTTCCTTGTCTAAAGCTTTCATACTCCTGATTTAGCATAGACTTTCTGTCCAGCCTTACTTCTTCAGATCCCTCCATGTAAACAATCAATGTGTCCCACATCTCCTTGGAGGTCTTGCAGTGAATCAGATTTTGAAATGTTGAATCATCTATGGCACTAACAATGATGTTCTGTGCCCTTTTGTCCATGGTTGCCAAGATGATTTCATCCTTGGTCATTTCTGAATAAGTCTTAGGTATTTGGATATTTGCATCAAGAACAGATATCTTCATTGGAATGAAGGGCCCTTCCTGTACTGTGATGTAAATCCTTGGGTCAGATGCTTCCATAAACAATCTGACTCTTTCTTTCCAGATCCCAAAGATTTCCTTCTTGCATATGGGTAATTTCATAGACCCTAGCTCCTTATGATTCTCTCCAGAACCCATCTTCTTGAATCTTGAATCTGCCTTTCAGATCTACCTCAGACTGTTAAGTCCTTTTTGAGGAACCTCCCTCTGATACCACTTGATAGTTTAACTTTCAAGACAGCCTAGACACCTAGAGGGGGGGGGGTGAATAGGTTCTGCTTATTTATAAAAACTTCTAGGCAGTATTCAATTCAATGACTGACAAAAGGATCACAGCAATCACAGAAAATAAAACATCACAGATTGCACAATATTTTATAGTGGTTCCCCAAGGTCTGGGTACATCCACTTTCCCCCTTCACCTATCTAGCAGTATGCTAGATTTGGCCAAACTTCCACTAATCTCAGATCAATAGATCCTACAACTCAGGCACAACAGCCCTACCTCAGCCTTGCCCCAAGGCCTACAACTCAGAGAAGATCCTTCTCCTACACTCAGGCAAACAGCCCTACCACTCAGAGTTCAACACTCCTACACTCAGCCTTTATAACATAGGCTTACAACTCAGATCTGTGTAAACAGATCCTACAGAAATATGGAAAATATTATCTAACTGTCTTGCCTAAAATTGAGAGAAAAAAAAAGGCCAAGACAATTCTTGATCAGCTGATGAAATCAACTGTATCTGAGCTTTCTTCAAAGCTTCTTGAATAAGAACTTAGCTGAGTTGATTTCCAAACAGCTTCTTGAGAATCCACTGGTGGTTTCTTTCTTCTTCTTCAAATTCTGGCTTGATCTCTCTCTATCCAGCACTTTGAATGATTCTTCTGAATTCTGATTAGAACTCTTCTTTGATCTATCCTTAGATAGTCTTCTTAGATCTCCCGGAGAAGATCTTCTTAAGTGCCTAGCACTTTCTTGAAATGAATTGGATCGTAATCCTTCTCAACTTTTTGATTCTCAACAATGTTTTCCAACAGTTGCTTTCTCCTTCTGAATCCGTCTATTTATAGACTTTCTTCATGGTAACCGGCTGATCCGGTTTCTAACCGTTTTCTGACAAGTCTGACAGCTTCAGTTAACTGGTGGCAATCCTCAGCTGTCAAGTCTCCAAACAAGTCCTGTGCCTTAGTCTTGAACCATAAGTTGTCGAGACAGTCTGTCAGAAAGTGTCGAGACCATCTGTTTATTTGTGTCGACACAATTGACTTTGGTGTCGACACAGTCTTCAGTGATGTCGACTAAGTTGCCTTTGAGTCGACACAGCTCCTTCTGAAAATAACTTGGTCTTGACTCTTCAGTGTGTCGACACAAGTCCTGTGTGTCGACACAGTTGTTGTAGAATCATAACTTAGTAAGTGTCGACTTAGCCTTCAGGTGTCGACAAACTTGAAATTGACTTTACTCTTCTGTGTCGACACATTTTCCCAATGTTGAGGTCGACGCTTTTCTTCTGTGTCGACACTGCTTCCCAGTGTTGTGTCGACTTACTTCTTCTGTGTCGACACATTTTCCCAGTGTAGTTGTAGACTAACTGCTATGTGTCGACACTGCTTCCTCTGTGTCGACACTTTTTCCCAGTGATGTGTCGACTATTTTCTTCTATGTGTCGACACTGCTTCCTCTGTGTCGACACTTTTTCCCAGTGATGTGTCGACTATGTTCTTCTATGTGTCGACACTGCTTCCTCTGTGTCGACACTTTTTCCCAGTGATGTGTCGACTATTTTCTTCTATGTGTCGACACTGCTTCCTCTGTGTCGACACTTGGACTTAGAATTTTGCTGCATACTTTATCAATCCTTCACCTGCACATGTCAACTCAAAAAAAAACATCAAATACACCTTGATGTATATCATTGAGCTAGGTTGGGCTTCTTCAAATCAGGTACACATTTTCCAATGTACCCAACACATAAGCTTAGTATCCTTCCCATATTTGGCTTCTTAATTCCTTCTAGAATCTTGCCAAACACCACTGATAACCAGTCTGTTTTTACAGTGAATATGACTCTGGTCATTAGGTTGAACATGTAGGCAGATATTCTGTCATATCCACTAGTCTTGCACAGAATTACCTTGCCTACGATTTCAGAAAGAAACTTACCTTGGGAATTCATCCCCTTTTTGGTAATTGATGATCCAACTTTGGTATTAGGGTTCAGCCCAAACCAACTTAGTGCATCTTTTGTCATGGATGGAACTATTTCATCATCATCCTTAATCTTGGGAAGTTGGAGCGATTTCCTGATCGTCTTAAGTGTGAGTTTTACTCTTGAATCCTGAACTGTGGCTTTGATCTTCTTTCCCTCAGTGTCCACAGTTGCTGATGAGTAGAATTCCAGTACTTCCTTTTTCCAAATTCTTGTTGGTTCTGAGACCAAGAACTCCAAACCATTTTTCGAAATTAGGGTAATTACACCCTTGATGTCTTGTGAAGCTGTCGTGAATCCCCCACGAACCAGCTCATAACCTTCGTTCACCTTTTCGTCCTGGTGTGGCGCCATTGATGAGAGAGAGAGAGAAAGAAGAGAAGAGAAGTGAATATCTATGTCGACATAAGGTCTAGAGTCGAGAAATCTGAAGGCGTAGTCGACCAGATTTTGTCTCCCCCTTTTTATTGTCTAATAGTAAAGGGTAGGTCAAAAGACACGCCTAACTTTGTCATAATACTAGTCGACATAGTTTTACATGTGTCGACATAAAAGACTTAGGTCTCGACAAAATTTATTTTTAGTCAACATGTCTATGTGTCGACATACTTGTGTCAGTGTCGACATGGGCTAGTCAAGTCTCGACAGAGTGTGTCGACACCAGTTCTAGTGTCGACACAAATACTGTTTATGTGTTGACACAACATACTGAGAGTGTCGACACAATTTGCTTTTGTCGACACAAACTTTTTTACTTACCCAATTTTCCTGAGAAATTTTATGCTTACATATTCTACTTAGGAAAGCTTGTGCCGACTTATTCTAGGTTCAACATACCTAATTCAATTTTAAAATAATTGAATTTAGTTTCATCGAGAGGTTTTGTAAAAATATCAGCAATTTAATTATTTGTGTTCATAAATTCTAGACTAATATCTTCCTTCTCCACATGTTCTCTGATGAAATGAAACTTAATTTCTATATGCTTGGTTCTACTGTGTGAAACAAGGTTTTTAGCAATAGAAATAGCACTAGTAGAATCACAGAATAGTGGAATTCTACTTACCTTGATGTCATAGTCTTCAAGTTGATGTTTTATCCACATCAACTGTGCACAGCAGCTGCTTTCAGCTATATATTCCGACTCAGCAGTTGAGATAGCTACACTTGTTTGCTTCTTGCTGCTCCATAACACCAGCCTTCCACCTAGGAATTGACAAGTTCCTGTGGTACTCTTCCTGTCTTCTTTGCACCCTACAAAGTCTGCATCTGAAAAGCCTGCTAGTAAGAGATCTCTATTCTTAGGGTACCAAAGACCTAGATTAGGTGTGCCCTTAAGATATCTCAAAATTCTCTTGACAGCAGTGTAATGAGATTCCTTTAGGCATGCTGGTACCTAGCACAGACACATGTTGCATACATGATGTCAGGTCTACTAGCAGTCAAGTATAGTAGAGATCCAATTATCCCTCTATACAAAGACTCATCAACAGGTTTCCCTGCCTCATCTTTGCCTATAGGCATACTTGTTCCCATTGGAGTTTTCATGGTGGAGGCTGAGTCCATTTCTTATTTATTAATCAACTCCTTGTGAACTTAGACTGAGATATGGACAATCCATCATCAGTCTGTCTAACTTGAAGTCCCAAGAAGAATTTCAGCTCACCCATACTGCTCATTTCAAACTTTCCTTGCATAAGTTTGGCAAACTTTCTACAAAGGTTGTTTTTAGTAGATCCAAAGATAATGTCATCAACATATATCTGGACTAGGATGAACTTGCCTTTAGATTCCCTAAAGAATAGAGTTTTGTCTATCTTTCCTCTAGAGAATTTATTCTCAATAAGAAAAGCAGACAAGGTTTCATACCAAGACCTAGGGGCTTGTTTCAAACCATATAGAGCTTTCCTAAGCCTATATACATAGTAAGGATAGTGAGAGTCTACAAAACATGAGGGTTGTTCAACATAGACTTCCTCTTTTAAGTCACCATTCAGAAATGTTGACTTTACATCCATCTGATATACCTTGAAACCTTGAAAGGCAGCATAGGCCAAGAATAACCTTAGAGCTTCCAGCCTTGCCACTAGGGCAAAGGTTTGATCAAAGTCAATCCCTTCTTCTTGCATGTAGCCTTTTGCTACCAGCCTGGCCTTATTCTTGATTATAGTGCCATTCTCATCAAGTTTATTTCTGTAGATCCACTTGGTTCCTATCATATTGTGATCCTTTGGTTTAGGAACCAGTTCCCAGACTTTACATCCTTTGAATTGATTCATCTCTTCTTGCATAGCATCAATCCAGTTTGTGTCTAACATGACCTCTTCAATCTTCTTGGGTTCTATCTGTGATAATAAACTTGAACATAAAACTATGTTCATGATCTTTCTCCTGGTTAGTACACCTTGACTTACATTACCAATAATTTGATGAGCTGGATGATCCTTCAGGTGTCTTCTTGCTGGAGGAAATCTGCCAACCTCTTGGCCTTCTTTATTTTCCTCAACCTGATGCTCCTCATTGTCTTCTTTATCCAGGTAGTCTTGTTCTCCCCCTGGACAGCATGTATCCTTTTCTTCATCCAGCCTAGCAGGTGCTTCTTCATTAATATTCATCTTGTCCAGGCTGTCCTTTAAACCTGTAGAACTACCTGAAGAGCTAGACAATTCACTGTTAATCAACTTAGACTCATCAAATACTATATGGACAGATTCTTCTACAACTTGTGTAGTCAAGTTGTAGATCCTGTATGCCCTACTATTATTGTTGTACCCAACAAATATCTCTTCTAGGGATTTGACAGCAAACTTAGTTTGGTAGTGCTTATTATTAACTAGGACATAACACTTGCTACCAATGATTCTGAAGTAGGAAATGTTTGGTTTCTTGCCTTTCAAAATCTGATAGGGATTCATCTTATGTTTCTTATTGATGGAGGCTCTATTGAGTACATGACATGCAGTATTTACTGCCTCAGCCCAGAAGTACTCAGGGAGAGTCGTGTCACTAAGTAGTGTTCTAATTGCCTCAATTAGAGTCCTATTCTTTCTTTCAGCAACTCTATTTTGCTGTGGTGTTCTAGGTGAGGTGAACTCCTGATGAATCCCAAGTTCTTCACAGAACTTTGTCATACACTCAGACTGAAATTCAGTTCCATGGTCACTTCTGATTTTGACCACTGAATTGTTAAATTCATTCTGAATTTGTCTAACAAAGGTTTGGAAAACAGTAGGGGTTTCAGATTTCTGCCTCAAGAAGAAAACCCATGTGTATCTAGAATAGTCATCCACAATAACTAATGTGTATACTTTCCTACCTAGACTATGAACTGGCATAGGACCAAACAAATCTATATACAAGAGATATAGACATCTCATTGAATCTTTGGTATCAAGTACTTGGAAAGAGGACTTAGTCTGTTTGCCCTTTTGGCAAGCTGAACAAACACCCTCTTTAATGCACTTGACTTGGTGGCCATTCCTCACTAACCCCATACTAAATAGCTGTCTTATTGACTTATAGTTCAGATGAGCCAGCCTCTTGTGCCATTGGAACTGTGATGCTTTCTCACCTGCAACTAGACAAATGGGTGAGATGTTATACTCACAATCAAGGTTAAGAAAATATACATTCCCTTTCCTAATGCCAGTCAGAATGATCTCTTGATAACTTGACCTCCTTATTTGGCACTCCCCATTGAGGAAAGAGATGTCATAACCTAGATCACTAAGTTGACTTATGCTAATCTGGTTATGTTTCAGACCCTTCACATAAGCCACTTGAGTGATAGTACTAGAATTACTAGAAATATTACCAAATCCTTTGATGATTCCTTTTTCAGATCCACCAAATATTACTTTGGGTCCATTCTCTGTGGGTGCATAGTCCCTCAACATTCTTCTTATTCCAGTCATGTGCCTGGAACATCCACTATCCAAGTACCATATAGGGGTATGGCCACTTGGATTCACATGCATCAAAGAAAGATTTACCTATCCTTAGAACCCAAATTGTTATTGGGTCCTAGGTTCTTGTTAGTTTGAAATCTATCATGCTTACCTGCAGCTTTTATGACAGGTACGTTGTTCTTGTTTTTAACACATGTGTTGAACCAACAATCTATGGCAAAGTGGCTCACCTTGCCACAACACCAACACTCAAATCTGTTGTACCTTATCTTAGGTATAGGCTTCTCAATATTGTTGTCAGCATTCCTTTTAAGTGTTGGTACTGGAGCAGCATAACCCAAAGATTCCTTAAGAACATGATGGGTTTGCTTATAGAGTGGTCTATTGGCATATACACCCTTGCCAATGAGATCTCCATACTCACAGTGACCATGAGTAATATCATGATCATACTTGTTTGTAGGTTGCATCACTTTCCTAAAGGAAATAGGGGGTTTTGTGGCTAGTGGCTGAACTGGAACTTTTCCTTTTCCTTGAGAATTGGCTGCCCTAGTTCTTTCCTTAAAGCTTAGTCCTGTCTTTCTTTTCTGAGATATGAAGTTATCTATTAAAGGTAAGACAGACTTTGGATTTGAAAATTTAGCCACTAGATCCCTTTCTTTCTGGAGTCTTGCCTCCAGATTCTTGATATGATTTTCCTTGAAAGAGATTGTGCGCATCTGAATAACAGTTATGTTCTTCAGTTTGGCAACCTCCTTCAGTTTCAAATCAATCAGCTTGGTTGATTCTGATGCAGCCTGCTTAAGAGATTCAATTTCCTTGACCTGCTTTTTGACAAGAAACTTGCTCCTCTTTAGAGCTTGCAACAACCCACCATACTCATCAATGAGTTGATGTACATCCCCCTCAGATTCAGAACCATCCACTTCTCTTGAAGATGATGCTACTGATTCTGATCCAGTAAAATAATCAGAAGCTAAGGGAGAACTGTATACCTTACTTGGACAAGGCTGATCCTGGCACTGATCATTTTCTGATAGAGACATCAGCCCTCTACAGTAATAGTCTTCAACTCCATTTATGGAGTCCAGCATTTGTAGGAATTCTAATTCCCTAGAATCCTCTTCTGTAGAGAACAGCCCAACATATGCTTCTGCATCATCTTCTTCTCCCTATTCTGATGATGAAGAGTATGTCCAACTCTTCTGCTTTTGAGCAATAAGAGATTTCTCCTTCTTGCCTTTTACTTGATGCTTCTTCTTATCTTTAAACTCCTTCCTCTTGTCAGGACAGTCAGCTATGACATGTCCAGACCTATTGCAGCAATAACAAACAATCTTAGAATTAGTTTGTTTATTAGGTTTTGAGGCATACCTGTCCTCCTTGGGAGTCTTGCAATGCACCAGATTTTGAAATATGGCATCATCTATAGCACTTACAATAATGTTTTGTGCTCTTTTGTCTAATGTTGCCAGGATGATCTCATCCTTGGTCATTTTATTGGAATGAAGGGACCTTCTTGTACTGTAATGTAGATTCTTGGATCAGATGCTTCCACGAACAACCTTACCCTTTCCTTCCATATGCCAAAGCATTCTTTCCTGCAAATAGGCAGTTTCATAGATCCAAATTCCTTCTAATTCTCATTTGAACCCATTCTTGAAATCGGTTAATTGCCTTGGAGATTCACTTAGACTGTTAGGTCAATCTTTGAGTAACCTCCCTCTGATACCACTTAAAAGACCTAATTTCAAGATCCTAGACACTTAGAGGGGGGGTGAATAGGTTCTAAGTTTCTTTAATAAATTTTAGGCAATTATCTTGTTCTAACTCAGCACAGAAAATGCAATTCAGCACAATAATCACAGCACAGTACAATACAGTACACCAAATTTATAGTGGTTCCCCAAGTTATGAGTAAATCCAATTTTCCCCTTCGTCTATCCAGTGGAGAACTGGATTCAGCCCAACTTCCTTCCACTAACTCAGATCCACAGATCTTACACCTCAGAACCTGACAGGTTCCTACAGCTCAGACTTATACAAGTCCTACCTCAGATTCTTCCCAAGAATCCTACCTCAGGCAACAGCCCTATCTCAGTCTTTAACACCAGGCTTACAGCTCAGACTTTCACAAGTCCTACACCTCAGGCTCTCAGCCCTACCTCAGCCTTTATAAACACAGGCTTACAACTCATATCTAAGAAGATCTTACAAGGAAAAAGAATATTTAGTTATACAGAATTTCACCCAGATAGAACTCTCAATTGGTGTGAGCTTCTTGATCAGTTCTTGAACAAACTGTATACTTCAGATCCAACCTGACTTAGCTTTTTCAAAGCTTCTTGATTGAACAAAATGAGGTTGATCTGACTTGGAGTAGAAGTTGATCTTCAGACAGCTCTCTTCTTAGATTCAGAAATAGATCTGAATCTTTCTTGCAGACTGTTCAGAATCTGCCTTCTTAAGGGTTCCCCCTTTCTTGTTGTTGAATTCTCTCTATGATTCTGTGTTGGTTTGTTCTCTCTTAATTGCTTTCTTAATTTCTAATTCCTTTGGTTGTCATGGATCAATCCGTTATATAGATTTTCTCAATGATTACCGGCTGATCCGGTTTGTAACAACCTTCAGACAATTCTGACAAAGGTATCAGACATGTTGTTTATGACAGCTATCAAGTCTTGAGCCGTGACAGCTGATTCTGCAATGACTTTATATCCCAGCAGGCACACAACAAATTACTTCACATGTGTCGGCACAAATAGACTAAGTGTCGACACAAGCCTTAATGATGTCGACACAGCACTCAATGTGTCGACACAGTCATTCTTCTGCTTCTCGACACAGCTTCTGTTTGCATGTGTCGATACAAGTCTTGTGTGTCGACACAACTTCTCCTGGTCTCGACATAACTGATGCTGACAGATGGCGTTGAGTGTATATCCAGATGTTGTTGAATGTGTGTCGACACAAGTCCTGTGTGTCGACACAATTGCTCGTGGTCTTGACATAGTTGATGCTGACAGATGGCGTTGAGTGTATGTCCAGATATCGTTGAGTGTATGTCGACACAAGTCATGTGTGTCCACACAAGACTTTCAGACTCAGTATAGCTGTTGTTGATAGATGGCGTTGAGTGTGTGTTGACATAAGTCCTGTGTGTCGACACAAACCTTCTTCAGGTGTCGACACAATTCTTGGGTGTCGACACATGCCTTTCTTCTGGTGTCGACATAACTCCTGGGTGTCGACACATCTCCTGCTTTAGGTGTCGACACAATTCCTGGGTGTCGACACAGCTCCTGCTTCAGGTGTCGACACAATTCCTTACAAGTGTCGACACTTGTACTTAGAAATTTTTCCTGCATTTCTTAAACCTGCACACTGAAACTCAAACATCCCATCAAATACAAACTAATGTATATCATTGAGTAAGGGGAGGTTTCTCCAAATCTGGTACATATTTTCAGTGTACCCAACAGACAATATTCTCAACAACTCTGATTTTATCCCAGGGATTCGTCGTGTCTTACTGGTGAAATGGCGAAAAAAAATCTTTAAGGGTTTCACCTTCATTTTGATAGATTAGACAAGTGGGAGGGATCTTTAGTTATCTGGCGGCTGGCAATGAACTGGTACATGAATTGTTGTGTTTGTTCTACAAAATTCTTGATTTGTCCCCCCTATTAGGGATAGGAACCAGGTGCGAGCTTGTCCTTTCAAAGTCGCCAGGAAAGCTTGACACAACAGTTGATCTGAGGCATTGCAAAGTTGCATCATGATTTTGAAGTGCCTGACATGCTCTGATGGGTCACTTGTACCATCGTATGTCTCGATCTTTGGAAGCTTGAAGCCTTGGGAGGATTGGGTGTGCTCGAACCTCAGGTACGAATGACGAGCAATGATGGATGGGGCGACCAACCAAAGTGGAGCGTTGTTTGATACGTTCGTGCTCTTCAGTAATTATACCACAGACTTCTTCACGTGTGAGCCTTTCATCTTCTGCTGGTCTGATATCTGCTACTTCAGGATGATTGCAATGATACTGAACTTCATATCCTTTGGCTAAACGGGCTCTGCAACATTGGACATCTGCATGGGGGGGGGGGGGGGGTAATGCTTCAGGTATGTTGACAGACAAGTGAGGGGGAATTGGACAAACCTGCCCCCCGAGTGTCGTCCTTTCTGTAGTGTGTGCAGCTTCTCCCATCATGTTCTTTAGTCCCAAGTATCATTGTGTCGAGAGTACTATCTTCTAAGGATGCAAGGAACTTGCTTCCCACAGACGATGCCAAACTATTGCGGCCAAACTCGATGCCCCGGTCAGATCGGATTAACTTAGACCTTCTTAACCCACAGAGAGGTCGAGCGCGCAAACAGTTATAGAGAAAGAAAATTTAACAAGACATTTTTGTTACGTGGAAAACCCGTAAACAGGATGAAAAACCACGTGGTCGGATCTGTGCCGACCAAACCTCTACTAGATATGAGCGCTATTACAGGGATTTTTCAAGAACTCGAGAGCAACATGCCACCTCTCATTATAATTATTAGGGAGAGAGAGAGAGCTCGAAGGGTGACATGTCACCACTCACAAAGCTAATTATTTTTTTCCCTGCTGTAGGGAGCGATGCGCTCATTGTATTCCAGAGTCCTCTGGTAGTTCTTGGATGCGGGAGAAACTTGTTGCACTTGTTCTGATGTCTAGGGCTTGGAAGCTCGTGTAACGCACTTGGCACGGCCTATCCTCTTTAGATCATCTATAGTTCTACTTAGAGGAGACATGAATTGCTGACTTGCTGATGCTTGGTGGGATCGTTGCTGAGAGCAGAAGGCACGGAGGCATGCTTGGAGCAGACTTGATGGCAGAGCATGCTGAGAGCTTGTTGATGGAGAGCATATGGTGCGCTCGTTGGAGGAGAACACACTGAGCGCTTGCCAAAGGAGAGCATGCAGGGAGCTTGTGTGCAGAGAGCGCGCAGTGGGCTTACTGGAGGAGGGCTTGTGGAGCGCTAGATGGTAGAGAGCACGTGGGGCACTTGCTGTAGGAGAGCGCGCAGGGTGCTTGTTGCAGAGCACTTACTGGTAGAGAGTGCACATATCGCTTGTTGGAGGAGAGCACGCATGACACTTGTTGGAGGAGAGTACATGGAGCGCTTGCCGGTAGAGAGCGCGCAAGGCGTTTGTTGGAGGAGAGCGTGCGAAGTGCTTGCTGGCAAAGAGCGCGCAGAGAGTTTGCTGATGGTGAGCGCGTAGGGCTCTTGCTGATGGTAAGCACACAGAGCACTTATTGGAGGGGAGCACACAAAGCTCGGGGGAAGTGACCCATGTAAGGGAGCAACGTGCACGAGAGTGTGCAAGGAAGAGACATGTGCACGAGCACGCAAGAAAGCAATGAGCATGAGAGCGCACAAGGAAGCGGAGCGCGCGAGTGCGCTCTGGGAGGCAGAGCGCGCGGGGGCACGCATGGAAGAGACGCACGCGAAAGTGCGCAAGGAGGCGGAACGTGTGGGAGCGTGCAAGGAAGAGACATGCGCAAGAACGCACAAGGAAGAGACACGCACGGAAGCGTGCAAGGAAGCTGAGCGTGCGAGAGAGAGAAAGAAAGAGATGTGTGCGAGAGTGCGCAAGAAGCGGAGCGTGTGAAAGCGCACAGGGAGGCAGAGCATGCAGGGGGTGAGCGAGGAAGAAACGCGTGCAAGAGCACACAAGGAATAGGCATGCGCGAGAGCGCGCAAGGAAGCGATGCGCTCGAGAGCGCACGAGGAGACGGCGCGCACGGGAGCGCACAAGGAAGAAAAGTGGAGGAGAGAGAAATTCCGTAGGAGGATTTTCTGGGAGGAGAAGATGAAGATCTTCAAAGGAGGCTTCGAAAATGAAATAGATCTTCAAGAAGTGCTTGAAGATCTATGAAGGGGGAGAAGGAAATGAAGAAGATGAAGGAGGAAGGAGAGAAAATTCGTAGGAGGATTTTTCAGTTCAGGTGAGAATGAGAATTAAGGAGGATTTAAGGCCCTATTTATAGGCTTCATGGGTGGTTATGACGGTTATGCGGCTATCCACAGTTCATAATCACCATGATCGTTATTTATAGGCCGATTTCATGACGCATTTATGCACATATTATTTTATAATTTTATTAGACGCAACCCAATTCTATTTTTGGCTACGCATTTCCCCCACTATGGGAGGTCATGTGAGCGGTTACGTGGGTGATTACCCATGTAATCGAGTGCGATGATGGCGGGAGCGTGATCGGATGGTGGAGAATTGACGATGACCAATAACCCGGCCGGTGGAGGCCAGCCGAAGACAGAATCCGATCGACGATGGAGGCAATATCCGAGGAAGAGAAGAGCAACGACGACGATGGCCGCGGGAGAGAAGAGCGATATCGGCGGCGTTCGAGGAAGAAAGGAGTTATGGTGGAGGTGGTGGTAGGAGAGAGGTGCGATAACGATGTCATCCAAGGAAGAAAGGGGCGGCAACGGCGGCGGCGGGGGAAGAGAAGGGTGATGGCGGGGGAAGAGAAGGACGACGACGGCGGTGATGGGGGATGAGAAGGGCAATAGCGGTGGCGTCAGTGGATGAAAAGAGAAACGACGGCGGTTGCCGCGATGATGGTCGCGATGATGAAGATGATGACGGCGATGGTGGTGGTTGCCGAGGTGATGAAGGGTCAATTTGTTTCAGCGGTGGAGCTCCATTGCGGTCCGACAACAATACTAAATTTTTTTTGGATCAGTTTGTGGCGGTATTGCGTCAACATCAGCGAAAGAAAATGATAGATTTAACTTCAAGACAACCTAAACACCTAGAGGGGGGTGAATAGGTTCTTATTCTTATTTCAATCTAAGGCAGAATATAACTTCAGATCTTTAATATAAATCTGAAAACTCTACAGCTAACACAGCATATACAATCACAGAATCTATAATAACACAAATCACAGATTGCACACTGATTTATAGTGGTTCCCCAAGGTCTGGGTACATCCACTTTCCCCCTTCGCATATCCAGCAATATGCTAGATTCAGCCTAACTTCTTCCTTTTTCTTAGATCCACAGATCTTACAGCTCAGAATCCTGAAGGATTCCTAACACTCAGAATGTATCCACACTCCTACAGCTCAGGCTAATAAGCCCTACCTCATCCTTGCCACAAGGCCTACAACTCAGAGAACTAATTCTCCTACACTCAGGCTCAAACAGCCTTACCACTCAGAGATCTAAATCTCCTATACTCAGCCTTTATAACACAGGCTTACAACTCAGATCTTTGAAAAGATCCTACAAAATTTGATAAGTATTTTTGATGGACTCTTACCCTTGTTGAGAGAGAAAGGATAAGAGGATTCTTGATCAGCTTCTTGATGAGACTGATGGCTGAAATCAACCTGTTCTTAGCTTTCTTCAAAGCTTCTTGAATCTGAACTCAGTAGGGTTGATCTCCTTTGAAGTTGATTGACTGGCAGCTTCCTTCTTGGATTCCAGAAATAGATCTGGATCTAATTAGTAGATTAGTTCAGGATCTACTTCTTGAGAGACTTGTGATTGTCTCCTTCTTGACTTCAAAACAGCTGGAGCTCTCTCTCCCCAAATATTCTGAAGTTCCTTCTGAATTCTTGATTGAATTCTCCTTAGACAAAATCTGAGTAGATAATCACTTCAGAATGTCTTCTTAGATCTTATCACGAAGATCTTCTGTGTGACTTGCATTTTTCTGATCAAAGATCAATCTCTCAATAGTTGTGTTAGTTGTGTGTTTCTTTTTTTTGATTTGACACGGTCCGTCTATATATAGGCTTCACCCATGGTAACCGGCTGATCTGGTTTCTAACGAACTCCTGTCAGTATCAATAGCATCAGTAAACCTGTTGTAATTCACAGCTGTCAAGTCCTCAAACAGTTCTTGAGCCTTTGTCTCTGTCGGCTAAGTGTCGAGACTGACTGTCATTATGTGTCGAGACAAACTGTCAATATATGTCGACACAAGTGACTTAAGTGTCGACACAGACTTTGGTGGTGTTGACATAGCTGCCTTGATATCGACACTGCTTCTTGACACTGCATCTCGAGAATGTGTCGACACTGATTATTTGTGTCGACACAATCACTTCTTCACTCCACAGCAATCAACTATGTTGAAACTCTGCTGTGTGTCGACACAAGTCCTGTGTGTCGACACAGTTGATATAGTCTCAGAATTTGTGTGTCGACACTACCTCCAGGTGTCGACACAGTTGATGTCGATTAATACTCCTGTTTGTCGATACTGTCTCCCTTATCTTTGAGGCTGGGACCTCTTCTTCATCCTGAATTCTAGGAAGGTGAAGAATCTTTCTTAAATTTTTCAGAGTAAGTTTGACTCTATTTCCATGAACTGACGATTTAATCTTGAGTCCAGTGGAGTCCACTATTGCAGCAGCATAGAACTCAAACACTTCCTTCTTCCAGATCTTAGTAGGTTCAAATACAAGAAACTCTAATCCATTATCAGTAACAAGGGTAATGACCCCTTTAATCTCCGTCGCCACATCATCAAAAGCATTGCGCACCAGCTCGTAGCCTTCGTTAATGTTGTCTTCAACCTTTGCGCCATTGGGACGATGAAAAAGCTTTAATGGAGAGAAGAGAGTTTGTCGACACAAGGTGTTAGTCTCGAAAATCTGGAGAGCGAGTCGACAGAATATGTTCTCGACCTATTTATACCCTTCTAAACAAAGAAGGTCAAAAGGCGGGCAAAAAATGTCTAAAAGTGTTTACACTGTTGAAATGTGTCGACGCATACTTCTATTGTCTCGACAACGGCGTTGACTACTATGTGTCGACACCAATTGATGATATGTCGACACTAGACATACTTAGTAGTTCATCAAAAATTCTGTGTGGACTCTTATTGCAAGTGTCGACACAATTTCTGGAAGTGTCGACACCATTACGCTGGTTGTGTCGACACCACTAACTGAAGTATCGACACCACTTCTCTGGATGTGTCGACACAGATTTACTTAGCCAAAATTGTTAAACTAGTCTATGTTCAACATTCCTAATTCAATTTTAAATTTATTGAATTTATTTTCATCTAAAGGCTTCGTAAATACATCTGTAATTTGATAATCTGTTTTGACAAATTCTAGTGAGATGTCCTCTTTCTCTACATGTTCTCTAAGAAAATGGTATCTTATTTCTATATGCTTAGTCCTACTATGTGAA
This sequence comes from Platanthera zijinensis, assembly GCA_039513925.1. NCBI lineage: Eukaryota > Viridiplantae > Streptophyta > Magnoliopsida > Asparagales > Orchidaceae > Platanthera > Platanthera zijinensis. Next base: position 95,899,308 of record CM077097.1, read on the forward strand.
AAAGGATTATTAGCAATAGAAATAACACTAGTAGAATCACAAAACAAAGGTGTTCTACTTACCTGAATACCATAGTCTTCAAGCTGGTGCTAAATCTACAACAGTTGTGCACATCAACTTCCTGCAGCCACATATTCAGACTCAGCTGTGGAAATTGCCACACTAGTCTGCTTCTTACTACTCCAACACAGCAATCTTCCTCCTAAAAATTGACAGGTGCCTGTTGTGCTTTTTCTATCTTCTTTGCAACCTGCAAAGTCTGCATCTGAATAGTCTGTCAGTAGAAAATCTCCATTCCTAGGGTACCAAAGGCCTAGATTAGGTGTGCCCTTTAGGTATCTCAAAATCCTTTTTACTGCAGTATAATGAGATTCTTTAGGGCATGATTGGTACCTAGCACATACACATGTTGCATACATAATGTCTGGTCTACTATCAGTTAAATATAGAAGAGAGCCAATTATTCCTCTATACAATGACTCATCAACAGGTTTACCTACATCATCTTTGCATATAGGCATACTTGTTCCCATAGGAGTTCTCGTGGTGGAGGATGATTCCATACCATACTTCTTAATTAACTCTTTGGTGAACTTAGACTGGGATATGGACAAGTCATCATCAGTCTGTCTTACTTGAAGGCCCAAGAAGAACTTAAGTTCCCCCATGCTGCTCATCTCAAACTTCCCTTGCATAAGGTTAGCAAACTTCTTGCAAAGGTTGTTTTCTGTAGACCCAAATATTATGTCATCTACATAAATCTGGACTAAGATTATCTTACCTTTGGATTCCCTTAGGAATAGAGTTTTGTCTATTTTCCCTCTTGAGAATTTGTTCTCAATAAGGAAAGTAGACATGGTTTCATACCAAGCTCTTGGTGCTTGCTTTAACCCATATAAAGCTTTCCTAAGTCTATAAACATAATCAGGTTTAAGAGAATCAAAAAAACCTAAGGGCTGCTCTACATAGACTTCTTCTTTTAGATTTCCATTTAAGAATGCTGATTTCACATCCATTTGGAATACCTTGAATCCTTGATATGCTGCATAGGCAAGGAACATCCTAATTGCTTCCAGTCTTGCTACTGGGGCAAAGGTTTGATCAAAGTCAATACCCTCTTCCTGTATGTATCCTTTAGCAATAAGTCTTTCTTTGTTCTTCACAATGATTCCATGCTCATCTAGTTTGTTCCTAAAGATCCACTTTGATCCAATGATGTTGTGGTCTTTTGGTTTAGGAACTAACTCCCAGACCTTGCACCTTCTGGTCTGATTCAGCTCCTCTTGCATGACATCAATCCAATGTGGGTCTAGAATAGCTTCTTCAAATTTCTTTGGCTCCAGTTGAGATAGGAAGCATGAGCAAAGCACTGTGTTCAAGTTCCTGCTTCTGGTTTGCACTCTATGTCTTCGATCACCAATTATCTGATTTGCTGGATGATCCTTTAAGTGTCTAACAGCTGGAGGTAGACTATCTTCTGGTTGAACACCTCCAGCCTTTTCAATATGTTGCACCTCTTGGTGTACATCTGCATCTAGAGTGTCCTATACTCCCCCTGGACAGTAGCCACCATTTTCCACTTCCTGCTCTTTAGTTGTTTCTTCTGTAATATTAAGCTTGTCTATTTTCTCATTAATACCTGTAGAACTGCATGAGCTACAAGGCAACTCACTGTTAATCAGTCTTGTTTCATCAAAGACAACATGTACAGACTCTTCTACAACTTGAGTAATCAAGTTGTAGACTCTATAAGCCTTACTATTGTTGCTGTACCCAACAAATATCCCATCTTGGGATTTGACCAAAAACTTAGTTAGATAAGACTTGCCATTATTAAGGATATATCACTTGCAACCAAAGATCCTAAAATAGGATAAATTTGGTTTTCTACCTTTCATGATCTCATAGGGAGTCTTTTTGTGGCACTTGGTGATAGAAGCCCTGTTGATCACATGACATGCAGTGTTTACTGCCTCAGCCCAGAAATATTCTGGGAGAGAAGTGTCACTCAATAGAGTTCTACCAGCCTCAATCAATGTTCTATTCTTCCTTTCAACAATACCATTTTGTTGTGGTGTTCTAGGTGAGGAGAACTCTTGAAAAATCCCAATGTCTTCACACAGTCTTGTCATACTTTCATATTGAAATTCAGTGTCATGGTCACTTCTGATTTTGACCACTATACTGTCCAGTTCATTCTAAATTTGTCTGACAAAACTATGTAAAACACTTGGGGTTTCTGATTTTTGTCTCAGAAAGAACACCCAGGAATATCTAGAATAGTCATCTACCACCACAAAAGTGTAGACCTTCCTACCTAGACTATGAACTGGAATAGGACCAAATAAATCCATATGCAATAGGTATAGACACCTGACTGAATCCTCTTTTTCAAGGCTATGAAAGGAGGATTTTGTCTGCTTGCCCTTTTGACAAGCTGAACATATCCCTTCCTTTATACACTTAACTTGAGGACCATTCCTCACTAACTCTTTGCTAAAGAGTTAGACAATTATTTTGTAGTTAAGATGGGCCAGCCTCTTGTGCCATTTGACACAATGAGAGGCTCTCTCATCAGCTACAAGACAAATAGGAGAACCTTTGTTCTCACACTCAAAATTAAGACGGTACACATTCCTTTTTCTATATCCTGTCAAAATGATCTTTTGATCACTTGATCTTTTGATATGACATCCATTCTTAACAATTGAAATGTCATATCCTAAATCACTCAGCTGACTTATGCTTATTAGGTTGTGTTTCAAACCTTTCACATAGGCCACTTGAGTGATAGTAATCTGGTTACTAGAAATGTTACCAAATCTTTTGATGATTCCTTTTTCAGAGCCACCAAAGATTACTTTAGGCCTATTTAAGATAGGTAAATACTCCTTCAGCAATCCCTTTGTTCCAGTCATGTGCCTGGAACATCCACTGTCCAAGTACCATATAGGGGCATGGTAACTTGGACTTACCTGCAATAAAGAATTACCTTCCCTTAGAACCCAAGTAAGTCTTGGGTCCTTGGTTCAAGTTATCTTCATACTTAACAAATCTACCTACAACTCTTCTAACAGGTAGACTGTTGTTCTTCCTAACACTAGTGTTGTGCCAGCAATCTATGGCATAATGACCTGTCTTAACACAGCACCAGCATTCATACTTGTTGTATCTATTTTTAGATACATTCTTGACAGTCTGGTTGACAACAAATCTTTTGTATTGTGCTGGTACTACTGCAGCTACACCCACTGGTTTCTCACAAACATGGGATTTATGAACATGGGCTGCCTTATTGACATAAGCACCCTTATCATTCAGAACTTCAGTCTTACTATGACCATGAGTATTCTCAAGATCATACTTGTTAGAAGGCACTTGTACCATTCTAAAAACTACATGGACTTTAAAATTCAATGGCTGGACTGAGGCTTTGCCCTTTCTCTTGAATTGGACAGCCCTGGTGTTACCTTTAAAGCCTATTCCAGCCTTACCCTTTTGAGCCACAAACTCATCTATTAAGGGTAAAACTGATTTTGGCTTGGAATAACTAGCCACCAAATCTTTCTCCTTTTGAAGTCTGACTTCCATACTTTTAATTAGATCATTTTTGTATGTGATTGTACCCATCTGAATAACAGTTATAGTTTTCAGTTTGGCAACCTCATTCATTTTTTAATCCAACTCTTTCTCTAAGTCAGATGCAGCCATCTTAAGATCTGTAATTTCCTTAGCCTGAGTTTTGGCCAGGTTTTTGCTTTTCTTTAGTGCCTGCAACAAGTCCCCATATTCATCTATCAGCTGATGAATATCACCTTCAGACTCAGACCCATTCACATCACTTTATGCAGATATAGCTGACTCTGTGCCAGTACTACAATCTGAATTATTAGACAAACATTGTACCTTGCTAGGACTAGGCTGATCCTGGAACTTGTCTTCTTCTGATACAGCCATCAGTCCCATGCACTGATGGTCTTCTTGTGCATTGATAGAGTTCAGCAATTGCATAAACTCATCTTCTTCATCTGCTGTATATAGGCCAATGTATGCCTCAGCTTCAGATTCAGACTCTGAAGATGATTGGTCTGTCAAGCTCTTCTCCTTCTTAGCAACAAAGGATTTCTCCTTCTTGCTCTTTTGTTGAGTCTTTCTTTTATCAGTAGACTCCTTTCTTTTGTCTGGACACTCAGCCACAACATATCTAGTCCTATTACAACAATAGCAAACTATCTTTGATGTTGTAGATTTGCTAGGCTTAGACCTGCTCTTGTCCTTCCTAGATGACTTTCTCTTTTGATAATAGTCATCAACTGGCTGTGATGTGGAGGGCCTAGATTTCCACTGCTTCTTCTTCAAGAATCTCTGAAACTACCTTGTGAAGGCAGCAAAATCTGTATCTGAATCATTACTATCTGAATTTTGGTTGTCTGAATTATCTGAGGTAATTTCAGCAACTTCCCTAGGAGGTGATGGAGACATTCTCCTATTCTTTTTAGTGGCTTCAACCTTGAAGGCCACAGACTTTTCTCTATGCTCCCCTTTTGCATTTCTTTCTTCCTCTTTTCTAGTCATTAGTTGCATTTCATAAGACAGCAACTTTCCAAATAAAGTTGGAGGAGAAATTTCTACAATTTTGGCCACTTCCCTAATGGCACAAATCTTGGTGTCCCAATCCTTTGTCAAGGATCTTAGGAATTTATCATTCAGTTCATATGTACTGAAGACCCTTCCATAAGACATCTACTCATTTACTATTCTATAGAACTTCTTATAGCACTCATATATGCTATCTGACTTCCCTTGTCTGAAACTTTCATATTCCTGATTTAGCATAGACTTTCTATCTTGTCTAACTTCTTCAGAACCCTCCATGTAGACTATCAAAGTGTCCCACATTTCCTTGGAGGTCTTGCAGTGAATCAAATTCTGAAAAGTTGAATCATCTATGACACTTACTATGATATTCTGGGCTCTTTTATCCATAGTTGCTAGGATGATTTCTTCCTTAGTCATCTCTAAAAAGTCCTTGGGAATTCTCTGGTTTGCATCTAGAACAGACACATTCATTGGAATATAAGGACATTATTTTACTGTAATATAGATCCTTGGGTCAGAAGCCTCCATAAAAAAACCTGACCCTTTCTTTCCATATTCCAAATATCTCCTTCCTGTAGATGGGTAATTTAATAGAACCTAGTTCCTTGTGATTTTCTCCAGAACTCATTTTCTTAATCTTGAATCTGCCTTAAGGATCTTACTCAGACTGTTAAGTCCTTCTTTGAGCAACCTCCCTCTGATACCACTTGATAGATTTAACTTCAAGACAACCTAAACACCTAGAGGGGGGTGAATAGTGTCACAACCCGCATTTTCTCCGAATTAAGAATTATCAGAGTAAGAGAAAACACGCGTCATGATGCCACGTCAAGCAGGGGATAACTGCTGACGCTCAGGCAATTCCAACTACAATCTTTATGCAAGAAAATCATGTGCTTAATGAATAGAAAATCAGTTATGTTTAGAGTCCGTATCCCTCGGCTCAGTGGATCATCTAGTCCGCAAAAGAAAACTATATTTAAACGCTGCGGAAAAATACTTTAATTAGGTTTTACACCCTAAAGAGCGCATAAGGGTCCCAAGAGAACCACTCATGCTATGCAAGACACTACACTTAGTTTATATAATACATATAAGAAAACTGTTTTCGTACGTGATTTGGAAAATAGTGATTAAGTTTACAAAACATGCTGATCATGAGCTTCATTTATAATAATAATTATAGTTTAAAAATAACTAGCAACCTAGCATAAAACTTTCTCAAAGCAAGTAGACTATCTCCAGAAAAATAAATGGTAGCAGCAATAGTATATATCTAGTACAAGGTAAAAACTACTAGTGGGTGCCAACAACCTGACACGAACCCACCAGCACACATATATGTCTGTAAGAAAGTACTGAAAACAACCTCACAAACAAGGTAAACAGAACTCCAAGGTCCGGAAGTCCACCACCAACACCACCTCCAACTAGCCACCAGACTGGCTACAGCTCAGAACCTGAGGCATTCCAAAAGAAAACAGAATACCTCAGCAAGCAAAAATCAAGGTAAAACTGCATGAAAGAGTCAACCAAAAGGACAAAATAACAGGAAACATGCAGTAGAAAGAGTCACAACTGTCCAAAACAGGACAACAAGAAATGCACAACATGCAAAGAAACAGCAACGACCCAGCCCAGGAACAACATCCTGCAGGGCCTACTAGACTACCAAGAGCCAGAATGCTGCAAACTACCAAAGAAGAAACTTCTAACACCCTAAACTGTGGGAAGTGATAGTAGTAAAAACAACAACGAGGAACCGGATCGAAGGCAAACACAGTCCTCCAATCCACCATGTCCAAGTCAAAAGCTCGAGGGTCAACACGTGAAAACACAAGGGACCTTCCACCCGACATGCCCAGCCCGTACCTGGAGCAAGAAATCCATGGGTGGCCTTGGCTATATCACACAACTCCACCCCCATAAAGAGCTACAACCACCACTACTAACCACGACCCACGATTCGGCCTTTAGGAAAATAAAGAAAACGGCCGACAAGGAAAACCCAGAAATACAACTGGAAATCCACTCGGAAATGAAACACAAGGTAAAGGAAGAGTGTTGAAATAAACCAACACGACTAGGCGTTGAGTGAAACGCACTCAGTGCCTACCTAAACTTTGGCGTTGAGTGAGCTAGCCTCACTCGCCGCCAAAATAATGTTACTACCCACAAACCCACTAAAGAAAACGGAGCTCGACGACAGTCGAACGACCAAGGCAGAAGATCCAGAACTCGAGTAGTTGCCTGCCACTTGAGTATCTAAACTCCCGCACTCGAACCCATCTAAATTCGCCTATCAACAGAAAATATACAAAGCGCACGATCAGTGACGTACGATCAGTGGTCGTGCGCACTCATCGGCTGATGATCGTGCGAAACGAACCTGGAAAACCTGACAGAAAACCTAGCAACTGCGCACGATCAGTGTCGCACGATCAGTGGTCGTGCGCACTGTTGTCAGCGCTCGTGCGATTGCCCGAGATAGAACTTTGGAAACTGAAATTTATACGTGCACGAACAGAGGCACACGACCAGTGGTCGTGCGCCCTAAAGGTTGATGACCGTGCGCGGTCAACCTGCACCGTTTGGAATTTCCCGAACGACACCGGAACGCGCACACGACTCACGCCACTGCAGTAGCAGTAGACAACTATCACGTCGCACGCTACTACCATTCAAACTATGCCTAACCATTCGAATAATATCTTAACGAAGGAAATTGGAAACCACACCCCCCCCCTCCTAACTTTCCCTCTCGGCTATACCCGAACCAGAGCAACAATCAAAAATAAAGGAAAACAACGGCTCCACGCCGACAATTTGGATTCCAAACATCACAACATAGGGGGGGTTTCAGTAGGAAGAACTAAGCCATATAGTTAGCAAGAAAATGAGAACAACAAGGCCTCTAACCTGGGCTAACCGGGATTTCAATTTCAGTAAATAAAATCAAAGAAAACACTTGGCAAGGGCAAGAATACCACTTGCCTCAATTCACAGCGAAGCTTTGGACTGCTTTCCTCCTCTTTGCACGGATCAAAACGGCCGCAACACCTAGAACAAAGACTCGGCCATTAATGGCGGAAAACTTCCAAAACCGAAAATTCCAATCCTCCCAAAACTCCACGAAAATCGAATTTCTTGCCGCAGGAATGAAGGTCTCGACGAGAGCAATCCGAATCCACTCTCGGAATCGAATTCCGTCCACAAACGCTCCGGGAATCGGCGTCCGAAGGCAAGGTAGGCGGTTACTCCGTTTCTCTCGTACAAGGGGCCGGCGGTTTCTTACGGGGAAGATGAAGATGAACGATGGCTTTTCATTCTAATTCTATATATATATATATATATATATATATATATATATATATATATATATATATATAATTATATTATTATATTATTAATTACAAAATTACATAAAGCACCAAATCGACGCGAAAACCGAACTACCTCGGAATTCGACGAAATTCGCACCGTAGCTAAATACCCACGCTACGAACACAACGGCGAAGTCGAAATTAACTTTCGACGAACAGAACTCGAGTTACACCCAAACAAAGCCAAACACAAACATCCCCCCGAGAGGCCACACCGGGTCACCAAAACGACTCGGTTTGCTAGGGAGATCTTGCCAACAGGCTACCAAACAGGGCACTCAGTTCTAAGGAGCTAAACCGTACTCCACACATGGCACAAGCCACGGAAACGCGTCATCGTAATGCCAAACGAGAATAAAAATAATCGCTGAAAAAAACGGGGCGTTACAAATAGGTTCTTATCCTTGTTTCAATCTAAGGCAGAATATAATTTCAGATCTTTAATATAAATCTGAAAACTCTACAGCTAACACAGCATATACAATCACAAAATCTATAATAACACAAATCACAGATTGCATACTGATTTATAGTGGTTCTCCAAGGTCTGGGTACATCCACTTTCCCCCTTCGCCTATCCAGCAATATGCTAGATTCAGCCTAACTTCTTCCTTTTTCTCAGATCCACAGATCTTACAGCTTAGAATCCTGAAGGATTCCTACAACTCAGAATGTATCCACACTCCTACAGCTCAGGCTAATAAGCCCTACCTCAGCCTTACCACAAGGCCTACAACTCAGAGAACTAATTCTCCTACACTCAGGCTCAAACAGCCTTACCACTCAGAGATCTAAATCTCCTACACTCAGCCTTTATAACACAGGCTTACAACTCAGATCTTTGAAAAGATCCTACAGAATTTGATAAGTATTTTTGATGGACTCTTATCCTTGTTGAGAGAGAAAGGATAAGAGGATTCTTGATCAGCTTCTTGATGAGACTGATGGCTGAAATCAACCTGTTCTTAGCTTTCTTCAAAGCTTCTTGAATCTGAACTCAGTAGGGTTGATCTCCTTTGAAGTTGACTGACTGACAGCTTCCTTCTTGGATTCCAGAAATAGATCTGGATCTACTTAGTAGATTAGTTCAGGATCTACTTCTTGAGAGACTTGTGATTGTCTCCTTCTTGACTTCAAAATAGCTGGAGCTCTCTCTCCCCAAATCTTCTGAAGTTCCTTCTGAATTCTTGATTGAATTCTCCTTAGACAAAATCTGAGTAGATAATCACTTCAGAATGTCTTCTTAGATCTTCTCACGAAGATCTTCTTCTGTGTGACTTGCATTTTTTTGATCAAAGATCAATCTCTCAATAGTTGTGTTAGTTGTGTGTTTCTTTTTTTTTATTTGACGCAGTCCGTCTATATATAGGCTTCACCCATGGTAACTGGCTGATCCGGTTTCTAACGAACTCCTGTCAATATCAATAGCATCAGTAAACCTGTTGTAATTCACAGCTGTCAAGTCCTCAAACAGTTCTTGAGCCTTTGTCTCTGTCGGCTAAGTGTCTAGACTGACTGTCATTATGTGTCGAGACAAACTGTCAATATGTGTCGACACAAGTGACTTAAGTGCCGACACAAACTTTGGTGGTGTCGACATAGCTGCCTTGATGTCGACACTACTTCTTGACACTGTATCTTGAGAATGTGTCGACACTGATTATTTGTGTCGACACAATCACTTCTTCACTCCGCAGCAATCAACTATGTTGAAACTTCTCTGTGTGTCGACATAAGTACTATGTGTCAACACAGTTGATATAATCTCAGAATTTGTGTGTCGACACTGCCTCCAGGTGTCGACACAGTTGATGTCGACTAATACTCCTGTGTGTCGACACTTCCTCCCGGTGTCGACACAGTTGATGTAGACTAATATTTCTGTGTGTCGACACTACCTCCCGGTGTCGACACAGTTGATGTCGACTAATATTTCTGTGTGTCGACACTGCCTCCCGGTGTCGACACAGTTGATGTCGACTAATATTTTTGTGTGTCGACACTGCCTCCCAGTGTCGACACAGTTGATGTCGACTAATACTTCTGTATGTCGACACTGCCTCCCGGTGTCGACACAGTCGATGTCGACAAATAAATTCTGTGTGTCAACACAGTTGCTTCAGGTGTCGACACAGCTTTTCCAAGTGTCGACACAGACTTACTTAAGTGTCGATACATGGACTTAGAAACTTTTTCTGCATTTTAGCCAATACTTGACCTGCAAATATAAACTCAAAATAACATCAAATATACCTTGATGTATATCATTGAGCTAAGTGAGGCTTCTCCAAATCAGGTACACATTTTCCAATGTATCCAAGAAAAAATTCTGTTGCCATCGGAGTTTTGCCACAGCTGCTCGGAGTTACTTTTCAACGCCGTGTTCCCAACACATGATCGGATTTGGTCGCCGCCACCTCCCCCATCCTCTCGTTCCCCCGCCGCCTTCCTCATCGATTATTTTTCCATGGACGCTGACCTGCACTCGCTCTCTCTCCCTCTGCCATGGTCGTCGAATCTAATATCTCTCCCATTGCCATGGACGTCCTTTTACCAGAGCTTAATAAACAAACAAAATTAAGACAAAATATTTCTACTCTGAGTGCTTAATAAAATAGTTTCTGAGTTTTCAGACGACTTTATCAAACACAAGTCCTTGTAGAACTCAACCATATAGCCTTTATCACATAATTGACTTATGCTTTTAAGATTATGTTGTAATCCTTTAACATAAGCTACGTCTGTAAAAGAGACTATACCATTGGAAATCATACCGTAGCCTTTTGTGATTCCTGAAAGATAAATCTATGGGTAATTAATCACCTAGAGGGGGGTGAATAGGTGTCTTTTAAAATCTTTAGCACTTATACTTAATAATTCAGCAGATAATTGAAAATAAACAATCACAGATCACAACACACACAATCACAGAGTACACAGAAGCTTAATAGTGGTTCCCCTATCTTAGGTACATCCACTTTCCCCCTTCTTCCTCACTAGCAATGTGCTAGATAATGTTATATCTCCTCCTCTTCAACTCAGATCAATAGATCTTACAAACTCAGTTTCTTTCTAAAAACCTACACCTCAAACCAATAGGTCCTACCTCAGAGATCCATCCAATCTCCTACTTCAGGTCCCTCAAGAATCCTACCTCAGACTATACAAGTCTTATACCTCAGTGATCCCACAAAAAACACCTACCTTAGGTTCCTCAAGAACCATACCTCAGTCTTTATAACACAGGCTTATAATTCAGAGAATAAATCTCCTACACACTCAGATCTCAAAGAGATCTTATAGGTTTAATAGGGAAATAACAAGTAGAGTTATCTGAGTAAATAGATTCTTCAATTCAGCAACAACACATGATTGATTCTTGATGAGCAGACTGGCTGAAATGAAACTTCACTGGATCTTCAATGTTCTTGATGATGATCGACTTGAATCTTTGAAGAACTTATTGAATAGATCCAACTTAATCCTCTGATCGACTTGTTAAAAGGATTAGAAGACTTTCTTGAAGACCTGTGTCTTCCTTATTTTTGGAGTTGTCGCCCTTCTCTGACTTAGGAAAAATCAGAATGATAAAATTGATTAAAATTGATTGATTTCTGTGCAAACGACCCCTCTATTTATAGCCATCACTGGTTGTTGGCTTCTTATTGATGACATCATTATATGCCATCATACTTCAAGTTTTCCTTCAAACAAATTCTGATGAGATGTCAAGTCACTGTAGCTGACATGACACTTCTGACTTAACTTGACACTCAGCTGTGTTGACTATGTACAACTTTAGGATCATAAGTGTCGAGAATTCCAAAGTGTCTCGACACAATAATACTTAGTGTTCTTAGACTGTAAACTGCAAGGTGTCGAGATATCTGACTTGTCTCGACACTGCTGACTTGATCTACAAGGTGTCGAGATATCTGACTTGTCTCGACACTGTTGACTTGATCTTCAAGGTGTCGAGATAACTTAATTGTCTTGACACAGCTGACTTGATTTTCAAGGTGTCTTGACACTGCTATCTTGTATCTTTCTAATCTCGAGTCACTGTAACTGCCTTGATATTTGGCATTGAGTGAGCTTGCTTCACTCAATGCCTGTGGACTTAGGAAATTTCCTGTCTTTCTAGTCAGCTTCTTTGAGTCCATCTGTCAATGTGTAATGCCACCATCCATCGTATAGCATATGACAGAAGGTCCGGACGGGGCCCGATGTCATATACTATGGACATGTAAAGAGATTAGTTATTGTTTCCTAATCCAAATTCATTTTATGAATGCGTCCAAACTCAGAGCATTCTAGCGGAAGCATTTAGGTTAAGAACCCATAATAGTTGGAATGTTCACTACAAAAGATTGAACATGAATGATATATATATATATATAATATACAACACATGTTTTGGCCTTTCAGTCGTACAACTGTTTCATTTACATCAAGTGACTTCATACTTCGACACGTATGCCGGCCACACATGAAAATAGTAAAAAGTTCGCCTTTGGGCCTTCAAGGACCAACCAATCGCAGCATAAGGGCTTCAGCCCGCTACTTTCCACTTTGCTCTCTAGCACCTGCACAAACGGCCCACACAAATGTCGCAAACAAAGCAACGGTCAGCATTTTGCTGACCAATTTATAATGACCTCACCCCTTACTCAGGGCAACGGTTCTCCTTCCCTACAAACAGCAGCATATATATAGTGGTAATAGCAAAGTGCATTTAAGCACCATTCACCACAGACGTAGGCTCAACGGCCACACGCCCCGTGCACTCAAGGCACATTTTCAAAGTACTAGATTTCCCGTGTATCACCACCGTTCAGAGGTACTTAACTTGATGACTATGTCATTCAGAGGTACTTAACGATAATCCTTGTCATTCAGAGGTACTTAACTTGATGACTATGTTGTTTAGAGGTACTTAACGAGTGACTGCACATTCAGAGGTACTTAACATGATGACCTAGTCGTTCAGAGGTACTTAATTTGATGGCACAGTAGTTGGCCTCTACGGCTCAACTCAAACATAAGCCACATGACTTTGTACCATTTCAGGTTGGCATCTACCATTGCTGGGCAATTTAAGCTCACAACGCCACATGCAATGGCCCCCAGGTCTCTTAGAGACAGGCCACACAAAGTTTTAGCTCACAGGGAGCTATCGTCTGGCAACATTCACTGTCGCCTAGCGACATCAACAGTTCTTTGAACTGTGATCTTTGCTGGGTATTTTCCTGGAGTTGAACTCCTGTACTTCCTGTTACTCTCCTTTCACAGGTATAACCCTCAGACTCCGTACAACTACATATTTATACTCGGAGTCTTCTCCGGCACACAAAATAAACATCACCAATCCAGACCAACCCGTCCGGATGGGCTTCACACAACATGCCTATTTTGTACTCTATATTTTCGGATCTATATACAATATTAAACAAGAATCATACTGATCTACCCATCAGAAACCACTTTTTGTTCACCTTTTTGTTAGGGGTTCCATGAAAGTATGCATATTGAGGACTTCACTTGTCCAAGAAAAACATCATTACCCTTGTAGTTTTCTTCGGAGCCATGACCGTGATCTTTGATTCGGATGGAATTGATTTACACAATTTCCTCTCCGCGGATCTAGCGTCGACTTGCGATTCCGATCACAAGCACACCTTAGATCGACTTCTCTTAAGCTCATGGACTTTTCCTCCTCTTCCCTCTCCAGAAATAAGCAAGAGAGTGTGTGAGAGAAAATGAGAATGAAATCTCAAGTCCAGCCTTTATCTGAAAGCAACCGCCGCGCAGTAACACAGACGACCAGCCGACACCGCTATCCAGAGCTATCGCCCCGCGATAACTCTCTAGCATCGCGCGATAGCACACTCAACGATTCGTCAAAAGCGTTGAGTTCTATCGTGGCGCGCTAGCTTCCTACCGCCAGGCGGTAACAACCCGAGCCCTGTGTATTTTAATTCACCGAGCTATCGTCGGCGATAGGCCTATCGCCACGCGGTAACCTCCAATGACCACTTCTCATTTTTTGGGTGTTACACAATGTCACTTGGACCACCTGTCCATTCAATATAACATAGACTAACTGCATGCATGAACTGAAATATACATCAAATACAACTATTTGTATATCATTGAATTTAAAGAGCTTCTTCAAATCAAGTATATTATTTCAAATGTACCCAACAATCTCCTCATATTTAGAGAATTCATAACCACAATTCAATGATATACACCATAATACCAAAACAAGATAATTATGATGTACATGTTAAGTACTGTAATAGGAATACAAAACAAATGAAAACAACATGACAAAAATAGTAAAGAGCCAATAAACTTTTTCATTTCATTTTTACCAGTGTTTAAACAGTTCTGAATTTACAATGTACTATTACAAAATTACATAGTTTCTAGAAAAGAGAAATAATTTAAGATTATTCTGGCTCTTTGATGACAATTATAACGCCTCCGATTTTTTCGATAATTTTATTTGATTTGGTATCGTCATATTTATGACGTCATGACGTTACTTTTAACGTCAAGTTGGCGACGCAACGCCGTTAAGACATTTTCACGTCCGTGCGATCGAGTTGGCAATATTCTTATTGTAATTAGAAAATTTTGCATTTGGAAATTAAGTTAAGTAATTTTGGACTTGTTCGTCAAGTTTTATCGCAATCCGAGCGATATTCGGGCATCGGCGATTTTCCGAAGTTTTGTAGAATTTATGTTCGCCATAGATTTTGAAAATTTATATCTCGAGAATGGCTCGTCGGATTTTCGTTTTGACTTCATCATTGGGTTCGTAGCATCAGTGTTCGTCTACGGTGCGAGTTTCGTTTAATTCGGCGGGTGTTTGGGCCTCCGTTTTGAACTCGTGTTTCCTTATTCAAAAATATATAAATATGTTTATTTTAATATTATAATACTATTCAAAAATGACTTTTACTATTCATTTACATAGTTTAATTTTTTTGGATATATTTGTAAAAAGAGCATTGTTCTGCAATTACTTCTCGAGTAATGCATGTGCACTTCTCGAGTAATGCCTGTGCACTTCTCGAGTAATGCTTGTGCACTTCTCGAGTAATGCTTGTGCACTTCTCGAGTAACGCCTGCGCACTTCTCGAGTAATGTTTGTGCACTTCTCGAGTAATGCTTGAGCACTTCTCGAGTAGTGTTTTAGTACTCGAGTAAAACTTTAGTACTCTAGAGTTGTTATTTCCTTGTTCTCGAGTACTAAATTTTAGTACTCGAGTAGCCCTTTTTCTGCTTCTCGAGTACCTGTAATCTTGTTCTCGAGTGTTGTATATTCATCTCGAGTAGTCTGTTACTGTTTGCGTTCGGGCGCCTTTTTGAGGGTCAAAACGGTGACGTATAAAACAAAACTTAACATAAAATTTATTCGTCTCGACAAGATCTACAACTTTCATGTTGGACACTTTTTGATTTGAAGCCATCCTAAATCTCTATTTTCGTTTTCCGCGCACCCGCTCGTAAATAGTCCGTTTTTAGACAAAACTTTAATAAATACACACAAATATATATATATATATTATACGAGCATCTACGCACGGGCTCCGCCCGTGCTCGATGCTCTCCGCATCAACAGTACCACAGCTGCAGCGGTCCGTCCGACCAAACTCACCCATCACCGACTTTCCATGCTCTCATACGATGTCCGGCTTCATCCAGGGAGGCTTCACCCGCCAGTGATCAAACTTCAGCCATGCTGAATGCTGCAATCGTTCTTACGCCGCATAGAAGCAAGTCTCACCCGCTTCGACACAATTCACCAGCCTGACCTGTACCCGTCAGTCACGTCCCCCAAAACGCATATACAAATTGCTCCCTCTACGACACTCGATCATTTGATACTACAGAGGCCCCGTACCCTCCTCGACTGTACCCCCACCTCTACAATGCTCCGCCGCAACGACACTTCTGCAACTCGCAAATCTTAGTGCACACGATAAAGTAAGTACAGGAAGGCCATCAGGGACAGGGGTCGTGTGCACGGGCGATTGCGAGTTGCAGAAGTGTCGTTGCGGCGGGGCATTGTAGAGGTGGGGGTACAGTCGAGGAGGGTACGGGGCCTCTGTAGTATCAAATGATCGAGTGTCGTAGAGGGAGCAATTTGTATATGCGTTTTGGGGGACGTGACTGACGGGTACAGGTCAGGCTGGTGAATTGTGTCGAAGCGGGTGAGACTTGCTTCTATGCGGCGTAAGAACGATTGCAGCATTCAGCATGGCTGAAGTTTGATCACTGGCGGGTGAAGCCTCCCTGGATGAAGCCGGACATCGTATGAGAGCATGGAAAGTCGGTGATGGGTGAGTTTGGTCGGACGGACCGCTGCAGCTGTGGTACTGTTGATGCGGAGAGCATCGAGCACGGGCGGAGCCCGTGCGTAGATGCTCGTTTTCTCACGTAGACGGTAATAATTGAGCAGTGAAAAAAGCTGTGGACGGGGGGTTGCAAGCTGCAGAAGTGTAGTCGCGTGGGGACATTGTTGAGGCGTGGGTCATGTCGTCTAGGTCACGGGGGATCCAAGTGCCGTATCATTTGATCGAGTGTCGGAGAGGTGTTGATTTTGCATATGTGCTATGAGGAGCCCAAGTGACGGATATGGGGTAATTTGGAGTCCGATATACTCTGTAACTGTTCACCATACATGTAGTACTATATTTTGAAGAGCGAAGTAATTCGCACTACAAATAGAAGATTTACTTTGTAACTGTACGACGCAATGTTCTGTAAAGAGAAAATGTTATAGCTATCACTTTGAGCATGTTGATGTTTGTAGGCATAGTATTGAGGAGTATAAACACTTAAAAGTAAGAGTCATAAGTAAATCTTAGTGTTATTATGTTATTATGAAGTAGATAAGCTGAATAATTACATGTCATAATAATAGAAAGAACATTACACAAAGCGTTTATATAAATGTCTGCTGGAGGAAGTACGTGGAAGTTTGAGGATGAAATAAAATCTATGAGTTTCGTAGTTTGTTTTATATAAAGCATTATTCAGAGATTACATTGGTTACGTATAAATATCACATACATAACACATAAGTGGAAGTGTACTCTGAAGTCGTCAGCAGTCACAACAGTTGTTGATGGAGTAGCTTCTTTAGTGATCTCGGGCGACCCTGCATTTGGTCATGATGTAAAGCGGTAGCAGTCATGCGAACATGTTAATTGAGTAGTGGTAGTAGTATGTGTTCTGAAGTGAATATTATGATTTATGTGTTACCTGGCTATCATTGTGAACACGTAATTCCATTCTTCTTGTGGCGTCAGACCACGGGGCACAGGTGGAATACGTAAGCGCAGACCTGGAATTTGATTTCGCGGGAAATCCGACCACCTAGTTGTGGTTGGTGGGTAAAGTTCATCATAGTAATTGTCGTCAGAGTCTGTAGAAGTGTTGTTGATACAATAAGTTGCAAAACAAATGATGTCATATATATTTTGAAATGTTTGGGCAGAATAAAACTATACGGACGTTGTTTGAATGGCTTACCAGTGTTAATGGTGGAGTTGTTATGTAATTGTACCTGCGGATCTGATGATTGGTTGTCTGGCATCTGAACATTATTAAAATCCGTTAAGACAATATCAGTACATATAAAGTAAAACAGTAGATCAGCGTCATGAAAACATACAGAATATTTATGACGGAGGCATGTATATGTTGTACTTAGAGTAATAAGGTTTATAGATGGATTGCAGAGCAGTCATGGGGAGTGCGCAGACAGTTAATGCACGCACACTGTTTTTGTGTACAAACGTTGTCTATGATCGCAGCATACGCATGTTGTGTGCTAAAATTTGAGCTGTACACGACAATTTTGATATACAATGTCATGTGCATGAGACCGCTGGACTAAATTGCTTGTCAAACCTGTAAGCGTTACACTGTAATGGTTAATGCAATGAAAGAGTAATTTGTTAAGAAACTAAGTTGAATTTGAGGAGAAAAATAATGCACCTGCACAATAACTTTGGATAGGAGTTCTTTGAAGACCACATTTGTTGTATATGTACCAGATCTTGATGGTAATGACCCATCTTTTACTAAAACTTTTGTATTGGCTGCACGGACTCCTCTTGACAGAGCAACATAAAGTTGGCCATGAGTGAAAACAGGAGAGGGCAGGTACAGGCCAACATGTTTAATTGTTTGACCTTGAGCTTTGTTTATTGTTATTGCGAAGCTTAACCGAACTGGAAACTGCTTTCGAGTTAGCTCAAATGGCATATTACAATCTCCAGCATTTTTTAGTGGTATGCGGGGAAGGAAGACAGATTTTCCCTTGTGTTCTCCTGTCAGTATTTCAGCTTCAATAATATTTCTGGAGAAATGACGGCAAAGCAGACGTGACCCATTACATAAGCCGATTCGCGGATTTAAATTCCTCAACAGCATGATTGGCGTGTCCTTTTTTAAACAGAGTTTATGCGGAGGCAGTGTGCCTGCTGATATGCTATTAAGAAACTCCTGTGGGTATAAATTAAATCTATCATCATCAACTGAGTCAAATGAGTAGTATGTCATCTCTTCTCCACAGAGTAGATGAAGGCATTTCTCATTTAGTAAGGAAACATCGTCATTTAATGTAGTCAGTAATGCTCTGTCCTCCCAATATTCCGAGATTGTAGCACTGGATTTAATATCAGGGAAGACTGTGTTTATAAGGACAGTGATTGAATGTTCTCCTTCCCAAGGAATAATCATTGAAGTTGGAATCTGAACCATGTCATGATCATATGTATACTCGTCCCCATTGCCTATTCTAAGTAAATATTCTGAGAAATCTCGATCACCAAAAGCACGCATATTTTCAGTTAATGAAAGTAACTGTACAGTTGACCACAGAGGTGACGCAACTATGCTGGCGTTGATAATTTGAAATTTTGTGCCATTAACTAAAACTGGTGGAACTTGTCTAAAATCTCCTCCCATAATAACAACTTTACCACCAAATGGTTCTGAGGTATTAAGCATATCTTGCAATGAGCGATCAACGGCCTCAAATACATGTCTGTGCGACATTGGAGCCTCATCCCACAATATGGCAGAGCAATGTTGTATAAGTTTATGTATTTCAGACATCTTAGCAAATTTACAGAATGAACCTGCTTCCACAGGAATTGGAATTTTAAATCTGAGATGTGCAGTAGTTCCACCTGGAAGAAGAGTTGCAGCTATCCCTGATGATGCTGTTGCAAGCACAATATGTCCATCATGACGTAAATGAGCAAGTATTGACTTATATAAGAACGTTTTGCCACTACCACCAGGGCCATCTATAAAGTAAATACCTCCTTTACGCTGTCTAATAGATTCTATAATAGTCTGGAAAGCGTAGTATTGAGCAGGATTTAACAATGAAACAGATGCAAGCGCTGTATCTGAGACCGGTATTGAGAGTTCATCTTCAATTAAGCTTGAGATGTTGTTATGATATCTAAAATTTTCTGACATCCGAGGAATATCAAAATCTGTAATACTTCGACTATGTTGCTGAAGAGTAGAGTCTATGTCAGTAAGGAGTCTATTCATGATATATTGATCACTGATCCAAGGCGATGAGATATAGTCATCACTCATTGAACTGTAGTTATCATTCCATAGTTGTCTAACTTCAGTTGGTGTGCAGAAAAGTAAAATTGTTGTAAACAAATTTCGCAGTGCATGTGGTAGCTGGAATTCTCTTGCCTCACGCATACAATTATGTAGATTATTGTCTTGTTCGAGAAGACCACCATGTTCAGCTGCTTCTTTAAATGTAGTGTATGTAATGTTATTCACTGTTCTCAGATGCTCAAAGGATCGTGGAGCTCGAATATGAGCCAACAGAAGACGCAAATAATATCTTTCTCCTTCTAAAGGATTTACCGAGTACATTCGAGCAACAACTTTCAGTCTCCGTTTTCTTTTGCTCCATGTTTTGGATGTTAGATTCCATCTGTAATGTTTTGGAAACTCGGTATACAAATAATTACGATGTTCTTCTGCTGTGTCGTAGACGCGGAAAAACTGAGTTAACATTGTGCGTGAGTTCCGTTCGTTAGCCAAAATATCGTCGACGTCATCAGATGTCCGGAAATGCACCTGGTGTTTATTAGGTAAATGTATTTGTAATCGAGTAACTGATGGAAATGTTTGGTACATCGAGAATTTAAATATTTTCCAGAAGGCTTCCTGTGGACAAATCCATCGACCACTGACATATTGTGAAAGCTCATTCTGATCTGAGAAAGGTTGAATCTGAAAGGCAACAGAATCTGGACCCTTATGAATGTACTTATATAGATATTTTATGCTTTTAATACTGCTGCATATTTCTACATTAATATGACAATTATATTTTAACAGAAGCCATGGGTTATATGGAACAACCCATCGATTGTCAATAGCAAAGTCTTGTGCTCGATGTAATCTAAATGATCGTCCATTGTCCCGACGTCTGTAGATTGGATAAGAGTCTGCACCCTGTACAGTTGTCTCTGCAAAGATCTTTGGATAACCTTTTTTACAGGCACCATGTTTCATGCATGGTGCATGAGAGTTTATGTGTGCGCATGGCCCATGAATCATATGACGAATAACAGCATTGTATAATTCTGGTTCATCCTCAATATGAGGAAGTTCTGCTCTAACAATCTTATCGTAATCATCAGGAGTATTTACTTTATCACGCGGATCGAAAATAACCAGCATATGAACGTGAGGTAGGCCTCTTTTCTGAAATTCTATTACGTGGACGTGACTAATAGTTGTGCCCAAAACATTGTTATGAAAAATGTCTTCTTTCAATTTTTGGTATTTTGCATGGAATATTCGCGAAACTATATCTGGACGGTCTTGAGCTGTTTGTCCAGAGTAAAGAGCATCAGTGATTTCAGGCCATAAAGCGTTGCATGTCATTGTTACAAATACGTCGGGTCTACCATACTGCTGCACAACGGCCATTGCGTCTTGATAACGTTGGTACATGTCGCGAGGACTCCCAATAAAAGATGATGGTAAGATGACGCGTTGACCAATATTAGCTGGAGTAGTAGGACATAGTGTTAAATTGAGAAACGGAAGGACTTTGATTGCAAACATATAAAAATTATGAACTAATTGTTTTTTGGCACCTGCACTATGTTCTCCAGCATTAAGACAGTCTTGTAATCCAGTGTAAAGTTCAGAACGAATAGTTTTCTGGTTATTTTTTATCCAACGCAGTTTTTGAGTCTCAATTTTAATGTAATTATCAACCACATATTGCTGTAGTAGTCTACATCCATGTAGGGGCAATGATAGAGGTGGTTGACGATCCTACAGTATAATCATGATAATGTGAAATAGCTTATCAATAAAAGTAGCATGTGTGGAAGAAGTAGAATCGAAATACATATTACCTGGAGTACGTATGAGTAGTAGTCGCAACAGCTAACATGACGATGATTTAATCCTTTGTATTCAGCTAACCAACCATAGGTACCATATGGAAGGAGTAACGGATACTGAAGTGGGTCATAGAAACCCGAATATTCTTGAATAGTACCCAAATTGCCTTCAACTGTCTCAACAATTATATGGCGTTCATTTGATTCAAGATACTCTTCAGACCCAACAATTATAGCTGCAACCTGCGACGCAGATGGTAATGTGTATTGGTGGCCCAAAGCAGGTTTCTCCTTAATTATAAGCCTGCATCTGTTCATATTCTCATGTTGAGATATACGCCGGAACATTAGCACAAAGGGGTTATGTCTATCCAAGATTGACCCAATTTTTTGTAGTAGTGTTCGGTCTAAATCAGCATTCTCTTGCAAACGATAATCAACCTCATGCTCTGTGTCATATATGTAGAGTTGAAGGTACCTAGGGCGTGAGTTTGCAGAAGGTAGCAGAGGACCAATTCGGTGATATATTGATCCGTGAGCTCGAAATGTGTACACTGCATGTTGATCCGCTGCTAAAGACGCATCTAGAACCACACCCATTGAAGTGAAAGAGAAAACATGGTTATATGAACGAATGTATCTCCTGAAGTGATGGCTCTCAGCAGAGTCACTAATAAATAAATTATATAGTTCTGGAGGAACAGGTATAGAGGGTATCTGCACCCTTCCGTTGCAGCAACACATTGATGTTGTTTCACCATCAAAAAGTTTAGCATTGCAATTATTACAGAAGCGGGGTTGTTGTAGGTTTAGATATATGATCTGCTGGCTTGTATTACAGATGCGTGCAATGTTATGGCTGCGAACATGTCGTTGTGTGATACGAACAGGAGACTCACAGGAACTGTCGTCTGTATCATCATGTTGGGAAGTCACTGATGGCGCGTGATCTATAAGAGAAAGTATATTGTATGAATATAATCATATATGGTAGTACAGCATTTGGGCGACACATATATGTGGAGTGTAAGTGTCGAAAGCATACCTTCTGGATGTATGACATTTACCGTAATATCTCCAAATTGATGGCTTGTAGGTTCAGTTGCATTTACATATGATGTTGAAGCA
The DNA here is from genome assembly GCA_039513925.1 of Platanthera zijinensis. Lineage (NCBI taxonomy): Eukaryota > Viridiplantae > Streptophyta > Magnoliopsida > Asparagales > Orchidaceae > Platanthera > Platanthera zijinensis. The sequence goes on from CM077097.1 coordinate 95,921,848, forward strand.
GTACCTGGGTCCACTGATGGTACCGAAGGAGCAATTGCAGTCATATGGCTAACTGACTGGGAGGAGAGGAATGAGGGGTTTATCTCTTGCGTGGGTACAGTGAATATTTGGTTTGTTGATGGTTGTCTAATTGTAGAGTGTTGCTTGTAGCAGTATGATGATACATACGGTATAGAGGTTAATGAATATCTATGGATAACAACATTATCTGCAGTTGTAGCTTTGAGGTAAACAACAATGTCAGTGTTATATCATGACAATGTACTTGTAAGCATTTCGTAACATGGATAAAAAATTTTTCTTCTTACCCAAAGACATGTGTACAGGTAAATCATTCGCAGGAGAAGTTGGTGTAGATGTGCTTGTTTGAGGGATGGCTACTTCGGTGCGGTGGACTGTCGGATGTTGTTGTTGCAGTACTGTATCTTCACGGGGTAAGAGAGTGCGCCTTCTTTGAGCAGCAGCATGACGCATATCTCTTTCGTGTGTTCTTTGTGCCTCAGTCATACGTGACCGCCGTGCTCTTTGATAAGAGCGATTGTATTCTCTTATAGATGCACGTTGTTCAGTAGACATCAGAGATCTTCTCCTTTGTGAGCGTGCTCGATTCAGAGTTTGTTGAGTAGAGCGTGATGGTTGTGGGAGTTGCTGCGGGGCGGGGAGATTTATTGAATGAACATGAGCTTGAAGGTGATCGTGAGGCAGATGGGAAGTTTGATTAGGAACAGGAGATTGAGTATTATTATGTCTGGTGACTCTGGCGTCATTGCGTTCCATATCTACATATGTTACACAGAAAACTGTTAATAGAAAGCACGACTATTTCAAGAGTAAGTGTATGTTGTATAGGTGATCGATGCGCATGTTGTTTGAAGCAATTCCTTATATTGAAGCAGTGAGTGTTATTCTGTGAAGAAGATATTCAAATGCGTACACAAATATGAGGTAATGTAAGGTTATTTTTTCCATATAATTATATATTTTGTTGTATGTTTATGTGGATTTGTCACATATGTTGTTATTTGGGGTTTGAAGCTGAAGTAGAGATGCACAGGTTTGTGTTTTGAGAATCATAGAGTACATTGCAGGTGACTACGTTACAGCCAACGTACTGTCACAGTAAATGAACATCATTTCGCGCAGATAACTATTTATGTTTACGAACTAATATAGTCAGAAACATTATTTGATTTATTATGTTGTAGAAACTTACGTATGAAATAAATAGTAGGACGTACACGACAACTGCAGATGTGACACATTTATTGTAGTACATGTCCGCATTATTCAATATTTACAACTCGGAACTACATAGTAGAATTACATGAGGTTGGAAGCCGTCTTGTCGCTGCCATAAAGTTTACTTAACATCAAAAAGTGTCAGCTCAGAAATTGAAATATTTTGGCCATCGATGATGTGGTTCTCCATTTTTACGGTGGCGGCGTGAAGCGATGTCTCATCAGCAAAGATGACCTCACCTGTGCCCAGCGGTATTCCTTGTATGTCCATGTCAATCTTCATTAGTAAGTAGGTAACATTATTGATTAATTTTGTTCAAAGAGTTAAGAATGTAACGGTTGCATAAGCGTTTAGATTCGTACGTTGGCGTGAATGTAGCCCGGAAGGCTTTCAAAGGAACGCTGTAAGGCAGCAGTTGTTGTACATAAGGTAAGATTGCTTATTATAAGCGAGAAGTAGTAGTATTCTCGCATATTTTCTGGGACGCTGTTGATGTCGTTGATGTCATTGATTATGAGCTGGTGTTCCTTATTGTGTGTCATGGAGCACGACGGTTTTGTTCAACTGAATGAAAATATGCAATAAAATGAACATAAGTAGGGCAAATGTTTAAGGTGTAAGCAAATGAAGTATGCAAAGTGTAGAACCACCGATAAACAGTATTTATATGTTTTAAAAAGACATGAAACTAAATCACGTATTTACTAAACACTAAAACAACTTCCAGATAATCTCAGCAATCAAATATGGGCATTAGATTGTGTGCAAGAGATGTTCAAGGACATTAGACAATCTTGAGACCACTTGAAGTTCAATTCAAACAATTAGAAGCTATAACCATGGATAAATTAAGGGGCGACATAACACATGGCAGCAGTTGTGCAGTATGTGTAGTTTGTACAAACAAACGGATGCTCATATGAGCATGCCAAATAAGCTTTGGCGGCAAGCATGGACAATGAAATTGTATCAAAGGAGGAATATTTACGTGGAAATAAAAGATCAATAGGGGAACTGAATGAAAATTGGGGAAATGTAGAGAAACAATAAAATTGAATTATGGAATGATTTGAGAAATGTGTTGATAATGAAAACGACTTCAGAAATGTGTAGCCGTAGATGTGATCTGAAAATGAATTTTAAACGGCAGGATATATTGAAACCAAACTGAAATCTGAGACGGGAACAGGAGATCGAGAACGAAATCCAAATCGGGAAGTTTCAAATGAAATCCAAATCGGAATGAGAGCCGGGAAATCAACGACAATAATGAAATGGAAAACGTATTTTAAATCGGGAAATTTAGGACAAAACCACATACGCTTTTAAATCGGAGAACTCTAAACCTACATCAAAAAACAAAATCTAAGATGGTTTAACCTAGATCTGTGGAATTAAGTAGAAATATAGAGAGAAAACATAAGAGATCGAGGGAGAGAAGAAGAAGGTAGTCTCACAGGCTTATTATTAGTTTTTTTGTGGATCGACAATGGTTTGAAAGCAGAAGACAGGCCGTGGAGGTCGGCGGTGGCGGCAAGGCGAGCCGTGGAGATCGTCGGCAGCGGTCAGATGACTTGCGGGAACAGCGGTGGGAGCAGCGGAAGGCGTGACCGACGACAACCGAGTGAGTGCAAGTGATAACAATGGACCGATACTGAAGAACGACTCGATCGAATCATAATTGGATCGCCTAATGCCCTTACAATCTAATTAAAAACAATATTATATCCAACAACCTCAATCAGCTCATAGGTAAAATTTCATGACCTGAGCAAAGACAATTTCAGTAATATTTCCACTTAATTCATTAAGTTTCATTGCTCAGTAGAACCTTGTGATCAACAATGCTGAATATCACTCTCTTGGGAGAGATTTCAATGTGTGGAGGCAAGTTAATGTGAAAAAAAAGTTGGTTTTCCTATTCAAAAGCAAGAGAGCATCAGTATCATGGGCATAATGATTAAAAAATTTGATTTTGTAAAACTAATCTATAATACCATTATTTCTATAACCAAAACACAGTAAATCACATCAAAGTTTTCAAAATCAAAAGTTACCATGAAATATGAAAGAAAAAAAGAAATTCCAAACCAAATCTCATGCCAAAAGCACCACCAAGATCAAAACATGGTGTTCTCTTTCACCACTTTAGTTTCACTATAAAATTATCAATTGTAATCCAATTTTCATAATTTCAAGTTGAATTTGCTCCTTTGCTCCTCTACTATCACCCAGAGCAGAAAAAACAGGAAGCATCAATCAAAATCTGCCGCAGGAGATCTGAAACTCCAGCAAACTCACACAAAACCATGTGCATGACAAAGTTTACTAAGAAATCTGTATTTTTCTCAATAGTGCATCAAATCATGAAAATTTATATTTGATATAAAGCTAAGGTTCCTAGCTTCAAAATGATATAAAAATTAGCTGAAATGGTTCTGTAGATCTCAAGTTATTTGCGAAATAATTGAGGGGGAAAGCATAGTTTTTCTCAACTGCAGATGATTTTTCCACCTAATTCATTAAGTTTCACTGCTCAGTAGAACCTTGTGATAAACAATGCTGAATATCACTCTCTTGGGAGAGATGTCAATGTGTGGAGGCAAGTTAATGTGAAAAAAAAGTTGGATTTCATATTCAAAAGCAAGAGAACATCAGTATCATGTGCATAATGATAAAAAAATTTATTTATGTCAAAGTAAGCTATAATAGCATTATTTCTATAACCAAAACACATTAAATCACATCAAAGTTTTCAAAATCAAAATTATCCATGAAATATGAAAGGAAAAAAGGAATTCCAAACAAAATCTCATGCCAAAAGCACCACCAAGATCAAAACATGATGTTCTCTTTCACCACTTTAGTTTCACTATAAAATTATCATTTGTAATCAAATTTTCATAATTTCAAGTTCACTTTGCTCCTTTGCTCCTCTACTATCACCCAGAGCCGAAAAAACATGAAGCATCAATCAAAATCTGCCGCAGGAGATCTGAAACTCCAGAAAACTCACCCAAAACCATGTGCATGACAAAGTTTACTCAGAAATATGTATTTTTCTCAATAGTGCATCAAATCATGCAAATTTATATTTAATATAAAGCTAAGGTTCCAAGCTTCAAAATGATATAAAAATTAGATGAAATGGTTCTGTAGATCTCAAGTTATTTGCGAAAGAATTGAGGGGGAAAGCTCAGTATTTCTCAACTGCAGAGCCCTCATTTCCAGCACAGTCTAGCCTTACCTCACAGTAAGGAGCCTTCACAGAAAGCACATAACTAATTTACAGAACAGCTGAAGACATCAGCGAATCAGAAGATCAAATGAATTTATAAAAGGGTGTGATCAATTGAATATATAAAAATCAAATTCGTAACAGCTGTAAAGAACAACCAAGAGAAGAAGAAACTGGAATCAGAAAAAAAAACAAAACACAAATCCAGAACAGCAGGTCTTGGCAAATGAAACCATAACATACGGAATTTAGCATAAACGATAATGCACTGCAGTATAAGAAAATAAAGTGGAGTACGTCTATAGTTTCAGGAGTATAGCATGTGAAGTGATTGTGCAATTACTTTCAACACAAAGTTTAGTGCTTGTACCTCAACAAATCGTGTTCGAGAATAACGATATGAGGTGAGATATGGAGCAATAACAAATACCGTGTTAGTGTTTAGGGTGGAAATTTGCAGGGAAGAAGTTAGTAATATGCTTGCACGGGAAAGTTACAGTCTTAAGCAACAGACGTGCGTCACAGAATGAAGGTATACGAAGAACAGATGGCTAAAATAATTAAAGCTTACCTTGACGATAGCAGGCAGGCAGATATTGACGCGGAGTAGCAGTAATCGCAGAAAACTTCCGGCTGTTGTGGTAGTGGAGACCAATTGGCTGTGCTCAGGTAGGCGTGGATGTTGCTGGCGTGAGGAGGAGAAGCGCAGAGAATCGCGCAGGAAGAGAGGAGGCAGTGAGAAAGAGAAGCGAAAATTGGGGAAATGTTATCCTGCGGAAATAGGTGGAGCATATGCGGCGGAAGGGGCAGGCGGCAAGCAGCGATGTAAGAGAGGAACGCGGCAGACGTCGACTGCGACACGCGGCGACGACGGAACGCGGCGACGACGGCACGCGGCGACGACGGAACGCGGCGACGACGGCACGCGGCGAGATGAACGACGCGTGTAAGGCTGGGGCAGATGAATCGCCGAAACAGCGGTGCGACGGCGAGGTGATGGGCGGTGCAAGCGTATTCCCGGAATTTCAGTCGGCAGAGGAGCGGTGCAGCGATGAGTAGGCATTTCCGGGAGCAATGACAGCTGCACAGCGTTCCGGCTTTTCAGGCGGCGTAGCAGGCGACGACGGGATTTGCAAAGCAGAGGAGCGGACGGCGTTACAATCGCGTGACCGACGACAGACGGACTGCGACGGAATTGCAATAGATCTTTATTAATATAGATATAGAATACATATCATATGCGGGCTAGCTTAGGTGCGGGCGTACGGGCATGGGGATTTGGGGGTCAAGGAGGCTCCAAATCAAAATGTGATCAACATGAAAGTTGTTCGGATCGCCGAGATCTACAACTTTCATGTTGATCACCTTTTGATTTGGAGCCTCCTTGACCCCCGATTTGGGACCCGAAAATTGAAAATTTTTAGGTTTACTGTAGCAGTTTCGCCGTCCAGATTTTTCGGGTCCCAAATCGAAGGTCACAGAGGCTTCAAATCAAAAAGTGTTCAACATGAAAGTTGTTCGGATCGTCGAGATCTACAACTTTCATGTTGATCAATTTTCGATTTGAAGTCGTTTTGACCCTTGCCGTACGCCCGTTTGCCCGCACATGATATATATACATATATATATATATATATATATATATATATATATATATATATATATATATATATATATATCGTTACCATATATAAAGATATATGGTATGGTTTTTTAAACCATATTTTTAAAAGCCGTTGGACAAATATCAATCGTCCGATTTTGCTTCATTAAGCAGCATCGTCCGATCTGTCTCTCCAAATTTTCGTAGGTATCCTAAACCTACTAGGGTCGGGTGTCCTAAACCTATGAAATGACCATTTTACCCTTCTAGATGAGCAAATAAAAAACTAGCCAGCCCGCAAGGGGCCGGCCCATAAAAGAATGCAAGCCCGCAAGCCTAAAAGGGGCCAGCCCATGAAAGCAAGCAAGCCTGCCAGCCCGCTTAAGCAAAGTCTTCAACAATATTATGCACACAACTGTATTTAAACCCAAAATTTAATTTTTTCCAGGCAATGTGGGACTAAACAGGCGTGTGAACTATTCACCCGCTTGTTTAGGCACGTAAATCAGATTTTTCGGGGCCCAATATGAGGGTCAAGATGGCTCCAAAATGAAAAGTGGTCAACATGAAAGTTGTAGATCTCGGCGATCCGAACAACTTTTATGTTGATCACTTTTTGATTTGAAGCTTCCTTGACCTTCGATTTGGGACCCGAAAGGTCTGGGCGGCGAGACTGATACAGTAAAGGCACGAAAATCAGATTTTTCGGGGCCCAATATGAGGTTCAAGATGGCTCCAAACCGAAAAGTGATCAACATGAAAGTTGTAGATCTCGGCGATCCGAACAACTTTTATGTTGATCACTTTTTGATTTAGAGCCTCCTTGACCTTTGATTTGGAACCCAAAAAGTCTGGGCGGCGGGACTGCTACAGTAAAGGCACGGAAATCAGGTTTTTCGGGGTCCAATATGAGGGTCAAGATGGCTCCAAAACGAAAAGTGGTCAACATAAAATTTGTAGATCTCGGCGATCCGAACAACTTTCATGTTGATCACTTTTTGATTTGGAGCCTCCTTGACCTTAGATTTGAAACCCGAAAAGTCTGGGCGGCGGGACAGCTACAGTAAAGGCACGAAAATCAGGTAATATAATAATAATATATATAAAAAAAACAGTCTTGAAAGTGAAGGGATAGATACTACTCTAGAGGAGGGGTGACTATAGTTATCAAATTTTACACTAGACAAAACTTAATGGTCTACCCAACTCCCTTGGAGTGAAGTGCGGAATGAAAAGATTATAGATATTGATTTAACCTTAAAGCCTAACACAAGTGATGTGCACAAACTCAAGCTAACTGTAATTACAGTTAAGGCTTGGAAAACCTAATCAGCAACTAGCAATCCTAGTTATATCTATTCACAGCCACAATGCAGGAATTAAACAAGTGAATTCAGACGACACAAGGAAATTTATAGTGGTTCCCCAAACAACTTGGTTACGTCCACTCTTCTACCCACACAGTAGGAATCCACTCAGGTTTTTGATCAGGTGCCCTGCCACCAACAGGATCTGCTTCAGGTAGATCCAAAAACCCTTTAGACTTTTGATCAGGTGTCTAAAAACCAAGCACAGGTTTTTGATCAGGTGCCCTGCCACCAAGGGATACTTTTGAAGGGAATAATAACCCTGTACAGGAGGGGGAAAAAGGTTAAGATGTCTTCTCTATTTTACAAAGATTAGAGAAGCACAAAAACTTGCACTGAGCTAGAAAGCTCTAAAGAATCAAGGCTCCCCCTGGCTCAAAGATGTCCAGGTGAAGTCTTGCTTCAGTGCAGAAAACTCTTCAGAAAACTCTGAATGAAAAAACTACAAGAAGATAATAAATAATAAGATTAAAGATCTTCAAGCAGCTATCTTCTTCTTCTTCTTCTTCAAAAGAACTCTGAGTTTGAACTTCCTGAAAGCAGGAGAACTCAGGTTGAAGAAGAGTGGAAGATCTTAACACTTCTCAGTTAGATGGAAATTTCTGAGAGCAGAAGACTTGATCTTGATGAAGGCTTGAATGCTTGAAAATATCTGGGTAACTAGTTAGCTAGCTTCAATCCTTCTTCAAAGGGTCCTTTATATAACATCAGCAAGCAACGACTCTCTTTAATTTGAATTACTTGTCTTCTTCTGAGACTTGAGACCTGGGCTGTAAATATCAAGAAGACAAAACAATCTCTGCAGCAGAAAACATTCTATAAAAGGAATAACCCTTTTCTAGGAAGCTGCAGGAAGCAATTTGATAATAAAGTACTAAATAAAGTCATATCAGAAACAAACTCTTTATAGCAAAAAGAAGACTTTTCAGTCTAACGGCTATAAAGGGCTGACAGCAGATAAAGTAATTTATAAAGTCAGCTAATAAGACAAACAACTTTATCTAAAAAGATTTGACTCATGCAAAAAGAATAGAGCAGATATGCCTGGAAATATTATCATAATACAGCTAAAAAGATATGCCAGATAATGTATTAATTAATTAAATATAATAAATAAATACAAAATATAAAGGCAGACAGAAAACGTCGAACGACCTTCGGAGATCGTCGACCGACGCACGGAGATCGTCGAACTATCGGACAGATAGTCGAACGATCCAGATAGTCGAACTATCAAAGGAGATAGTCGAACTATCACAGCAGATAGTCGAACTACCAGAAGATAGTCGAACTATCAGATAGTCGACCTATCAACAGATAGTCGAACTATCAGGGCAAAACAGATAGTCGAGCTATCAACAGATAGTCGAGCTATCAGATAGTCGACCTATCAACAGATAGTCGAACTATCAAAAACAAACAGATAGTCGACCTATCAAGCAGATAGTCGACCTATTTCAGAAAACAGATAGTCGACCTATCAACAGATAGTCGAACTATCAAAACAGACCAGATAGTCGATCTATCAACAGATAGTCGAACTATCAGATAGTTGAACTATCAGGACAGATAGTCGAACTATCAAAGACGACAGATAGTCGACCTATCAACAGATAGTCGACCTATCAACGCAGACAGAGCGTCGACCAACTGATAGACGATCGTCGATCAGCCGATAGACGATAGTCGAGCGGCGTTCGACTATAGTCGAACGAACAAACTACTTAACCAAATTCTCAATCTGGAAAGGTGAGGACTCTACAGCTAGACTACTAACCATTGACCATAGATAATTCTTGGGTCAAGGGGCTAAAGGGACAAGACTAAACTCAAATCAAACTAGAGTACCAACAATCTCCCCCTATTTGAGTTAAGTCTCTTAAAGGCTAAAACACATAACTAGCTATAGAACACTATAAACAATACAGGAAATAGATAGCAATTAACTAGCAGATATCAAACAGATAGATAATAGATAAATATAACACAGCAGTCAATCAAACTATTAAGAGTCTATAGAATCTGGCAAAGGATCAGAGGAACTAGGAACAAAAGAGATTTTCCTTAGAGGATCAACAGCTTCTTTCTTTGACAGCTTCAAGTCCTGCACACCAATGATCTTCAATTCTGCAGTTCTTGGGACTACTGCTTCAGGATGCTTTTCCATATATTTTGAGGGGTCAAATACATCAGGATTGACCTGGAACTTTTCAAACTCTTTCTTTCTGAAAGCAGACATGGTGGTTAAACCAGTAGTATCTTTTCCTTCTGCTTTTGCTTTTCTTATTTGAGCTGCTCCAACTAGTTCGTGAAAACGAGCCATCCTTAAGTTAGGATCCAGCTCTGGACTTTCATAAACAGGCTCAGGAGGAGCAGCATCTGATTCTTTATCTTGAATAACTAGATAAGACATGGGAGCAGACTTAGCAAATAGGTTCTTGCTAGAATTTTAAAACAAAATGAACTACTTACCTTTTGAAACAATTTTCTCAGACTGAACTGGTATTAGAGATGGAACTCTTTTCTTTGGAGAAGGAGGAGGGGAAAAAGTTGGTCTTTGAACCACAACCTCCTTCACTAGTCTTTGAGAACCAGAATACGATCTGCCTTGCGAACTTTGATAGCTTTTCCTTGGCTGAGGCTGAAAAGATGCAGATTTTCCAGAAGAGGCAGATGGATTAGCAGATAGGTTCCCAGAGGCTCCTGCACTGGGAGGTGGAGGAGGGGGACCTCTGGGAGTCCATCTTGAAACAGGACTATCATACCTCTTAGATCTTTTCCTTTCTTTCTGCTGGTTCTTAGAGAACCACATCCAATGCTGAAATTCCTTTGACTTAGGGTCAATGCCCTTCAGAATATAATAAGGAGTATCATTGTCTTTACTAGGAGGAGGAGGAGCAGCAGCTTTCCTTTTCTTTTGAGCAGCTTTCTTTTTCCTTGATTTCTCAGATACATCAGAATCATCTTCATCATCAGAGTGAGATGATGGAAGATTATCATAAGGATCATAGGCTTCAGAAACAGCCTTTTCTTTAAGCTTCAGATCTGATTTCTCTCTTTCCTCTTCAATGGCATCTTGAGCCAGAAGGAAATCTAAGTCCAACCCTGGTGAATCATCCCAGATAGTTGACTTTTCAACTTGCGGCTCTTTTCCTTTCTCTTTCAACAAAGACTGTACTCTTAGATTCCAAGCAGCTCTTGCTTGTACTTCTTCCACACTCAGAACAGGAGTGTCATCTTTGACTTCATCTTGATTCTCAGACTCATCTTCTCTATCATCTAAAAAAGAGTCCAATTCTGGATCTATTTGGATATCAGGAACAATTGGATCAGCTTCAGAAACAACTGCTATGATCTGAGCAGCTAAATCTTCTCTAATAAAATCTGTAGAATTATGAATACAGATCTGCTAAATAAGCAATAATCATTCCTTCAAGGTATTCACTAGCAAGCAAATTAATTGACTCGTCAATAAATCGAATAAGTGAATTACCTTCATACTTGACCATCTCCCATGATTCATCTAGATATGAAGTTATAATACCTTCTAGGAATCGAGCAACCACGGGAGTGGTGAGATCTTCTAGGCAGACTTTTACAGCAATTTCAGATAGCATGATTCCATCAGCTATTTCCTTGTCAGATAACACTGGAACTACTTCTTTTTTCAGCTAGAGCAGACTCTTCCAGAGATGTCATTACAGTATCTATTATAGCTGGAAGGGAGGCAGGAGGTTCTGAGGCATCTTCACAGAACATCTCCCCCTGCCTGATTTTAGTGGAGACTGAAACTAGGCCCCTTGAGGAAGATGGCTCAGCAGATTTGGAAAGAGATTTGATGGAGGCAGTTAAGATATCAATGGAGGATGCAAGGGGAGCGATTGCCTCTTCAATCATGGTTTTGATTGAAGGGGTAATCAACTCCACAATGCGGGAGATGAGTTCAGGAGTAATCTCAAAAGATGATGGAAGTGTAGTGGATGGAGCTGCAGTAGATATGGTTGTAGTGCTGGGATGAAGAATGGTGTGGACTGGAGATGGAGCTGGAGAAGGAACTGGAGAGTTAACAGGAGTGTTAACTGGAGAATGAAGGGGAGACAGAGGAGGAGTTGGAATTCTCTCAGATCCTAACAAATCAAAGCTAGGAGCAGATATCCTAGTCTGATGAGAAGGAAGAGGAGATGCTGGAGGGGAAGAAAGAACAACCGTAGTTATTTCTCTAACAGGAGAAGGGGAAAGTCTTACTTCAACTGAAGTTGATGGAACTTCAACTGAGGCAGACAGCATAGCAGAAGAAGAGGGGATGGAGAGAGCTAAGCCAGCTTTAACAGGGTGAGGAGCGACCGAATCGGTCCTGGTGCTCTCAGATGTTGCTGGAGCAACCCCTGTGAGAGCGGGTTTCACAAAGGTTCTCTTCCACTTAGAGAACAGGTTTGGATCCATTTTCTTGCTTGCATTAATTGTTGTTGCGGTTGAACTCAGCATCTGGGGGTACTTTTCCTTCAGGAAGATGCCAATAACCCTTCCGAGGGTAACTTCCTTCTTACCATTCTTTTTCCTGATCAAATCAAACATTACTGCTGCCCAATCGATCTTTTTCTGATTAACAATCGCACACATCAGTGCGAATTGTTGTCTTGTTATATTATCATGAGCAGAGTGCTTACCGAGGAGCACTTTTCCTACCAACTCAGCAAGAAACTTAATCTTGAAAGGGAAATTTACTTTGAGCAGCTTCGTGGGAATGCCCTCTGCATGTCCCAGCTCAACTAACATTCTTCCGAATTCTTGAGCATCTTGCTCATAATCCTCTTCACCATTTATCAAACCAAAAATATCAGTCAGAACGGCCGGAGTTAGGATTACCTCTTCTCCGCCGATGGTGCCAGTCATCGAGTCGTCGGTAGATGACGACGTGAAGGCCCATTCCTTGATCTCTGGGATGTTTATCTTAATCCTTGAAGACATTAACCTCTCTAGTCCTTGATCCCGGCAAAGCTGAAGAACTTCCACGATCCCGGCTTCGCAGCTACTGAACGCGTCGAAATCAATGCTAAAGCCTGCATCGAACTTCACAACTGCTAGAACTGCTGGAGAGACCGCCATTGATTCGCTGGAGAAAGCTCGAGAAGGACGGCGAAGACGAAAGAGACGAAGCGGCAGAAAATCGCAAGCGGGAAGGCAGAATGCGAAAAGTCACGCTCCGTCGACGATAAAACAAAAGATCTTTTAACCTAGGTCGACTATCGGTTTTATATTAGACCGGAAATAGTCGATCTATTAAAAAGATACTAGACCCGATAGTCGAACGGCCGTTCGACGATCGGCTCAGAAGCAGAGTAGTCGAGCCATCGTTCGACTATTTCTGGCTTCTCAAACAACAAGTTGTCGTCGTTCAGAGATCGACGATAAGCTCGACTTGTTCGACGATGGTCGAACGCCGGTCGACGATCTTCAGACAGATAAGCCATCATCAACCAGAGGTCGACGATAGACTTGATCCGTTCGACGATCTTCGATCATCGTTCGACGATCTTCAAACAAGTTTCAACATAGGCAGATATAGTCACACTTAGTCTCGTCCATTGATCATGCCTAGTTGAACTAAAAAGAACAGATGCTTCTGTTCATCTAAAGGCTTGGTGAATATATCACCTCTCTGAAACTCAGTGGATATGAACTCAAGACAAATCTTGTTCTTTTCCACACAATCTCTCAGGAAATGGTGCCGAATCTCAATGTGCTTCGTTCTAGAGTGGTGCACTGGATTTTGTGCAATTGAAATAGCACTGGTACTATCACACATGATTTTGGTGTTCTTGTGTGAGTAACCATAATCCACAAGCTGGTTTTGAATCCACAGGATCTGTGAACAACAACTAGCAGCTGCTATATATTCAGCCTCTGCAGTTGAAGTTGAGACAGAAGCCTGCTTTTTACAGAACCAAGAGATCAATCTCTCTCCCAGGAACTGGCAAGTTCCTGAGGTGCTCTTCCTGTCAACTCTGCAACCAGCATAATCAGAATCAGAATATCCAATTAATTCAAATTCTGACTCAGCTGGGTACCAAAGTCCTAGATCTGGACATCCCTTCAGGTATCTCAGGATTCTCTTTAGAAGAATCAGATGAGATTCCTTGGGGTTGACCTGGAATCTAGCACAAAGGCATGTAGCAAACATTATATTAGGCCTACTTGTAGTTAGATATAATAGGGAACCAACAATGGCCCTATAATTCTTTTGATCAACTGGCTTGCCGTGATCATCAGAATCAATAACTACATTAGTAGCCATAGGTGTAGGAATTGCTGAAGCATCAGCCATCCCAAATTTCTTTACCAATTCCTTGGCATATTTGGATTGGGAGATGAAGATACCATCAGCATCTTGCTTAACTTGGAGACCAAGAAAGTAAGACAGCACACCCATACTACTCATCTCAAACTTAGAGTGCATCAGGTCAGAGAACCTTTTGCAAAGTTTGGGATCAGTGGAGCCAAATATAATATCATCTACATACACCTGAACTAACAGGATTGTGTCCTTGTGATGCTTGACGAAAAGGGTTCTATCCACTACTCCCGTAGTAAAGTTGTGCTCTAAGAGGAAACTAGCTAGAGTCTCATACCAGGCTCTGGGAGCTTGCTTTAGTCCATATAGAGCTTTCTGTAACTTAAACACATGTGAGGGCTGAGTTGAAGAAACAAACCCTGGTGGTTGTTCAACAAACACCTCTTCCTTAAGCTCACCATTCAGGAATGCACTTTTGACATCCATTTGGAACACCTTAAACTTCATGTAGGCTGCATAGGCCAAGAAGATTCTTATTGCTTCTAGCCTTGCAACAGGAGCAAAGGTTTGGTCATAATCTATACCTTCCTCCTATCTGTAGCCCTGAGCTACAAGCCTTGCTTTATTCCTTACTATAATTCCATTTGCATCCAGCTTGTTTCTATACACCCACTTGGTGCCTATGATCAGTTGGCCTTTAGGTCTTGGTACCAAAGTCCAAACTTTACATCTCTCAAACTGATTGAGCTCCTCTTGCATTGCAATGATCCAGTGGGGATCTAGCTCTGCATCTTTAAAGGTGAGGGGCTCAACCTGTGAGAGAAAACAAGCATGCATCACATCCTGTCTTAATTGGTGTCTTGTTTGCACACCAGCTTATATGTCTCCAATCACTTGAGATGTGGGGTGATCTCTAAGTGTGACAATATCAGCAGGTGGGATGTGATCTTCAGCAACAGTTGGGATTAATTCCTCAGGAGGAATTTGATCTACTGTTGGTGGAACAGCAACTGCTTCAGCAATGTCTTCATCACTGTCTGATTCAGTGATCTGAAGAGTTGATAGTTGAAGAATTTCTTGAGGGGCATCAGGTACCTGCAATGAACTGGAGGAAGGAGAATTTTCTTTCTCCTTGTAAAACATCTGATGCTCATCAAAAGATACATGCACAGATTCTTCAATCTTACAGGTTGATTTGTTATAAACTCTATAAGCTTTGCTTACTTGGGAATATCCAAGCATGATTCCCATTGAAGCTTTTGCTTCAAACTTTCTAATATATTCTTTATTATTATTATGAATATAAACAATACAGCCAAAAACTCTAAAATAATTAATTTTAGGTTTCTTTCCTTTAAGCAACTCATAAGGAGTTTTACACTTAAGCTTGTGTATCAAACTTCTATTCAAGACATAATTGGCTGTACTAACAGCTTCTGCCCAATAGGAGAGAGGCATGTTAGCATCTGCCAACAATGTGCTAGCAGCTTCAATGAGTGTTCTATTCTTCCTTTCAACTACCCCATTTTGTTGAGGAGTTCTAGGAGCTGAGAAGCTATGTTTGATACCTTCTCTCTCACAGAATTCTTGCATGAGAAGAGAGTCAAACTCAGTACCATGATCACTTCTGATCAAGGCCACATGAGTAGAGTACTCAGTCTGCACACATAGTAGAAAGTCTGTAAGGGCTTTGAAGTTATCAGACTTAGTTCTCAAAAAGAAAACCCAACTAAACCTAGAGAAGTCATCTACAATTACTAATGTGTAATACTTCCCTCCTAAACTCTGTACATTTATTAGGCCAAAAAGGTCCAAGTGTAATAGATACAGGATTCTAGGAGAATCACTCTTATTTACAGATTTAAAAGAGTTTTTGGTTTGCTTGCCTAGCTGACAAGCCTTGCATAGGCTCTCCTTCTTGTAGGGGCAAGAAGGTAAACCTCTAACAAGGTTGTGTTTAGATAACCTAGATATATTTTTAAGGTTAACATGACTAAGCCTCTTATGCCACAAAGAATTATTATTAAGTGTTACTTCATTAA
This sequence comes from Platanthera zijinensis, assembly GCA_039513925.1. Classification (NCBI taxonomy): domain Eukaryota; kingdom Viridiplantae; phylum Streptophyta; class Magnoliopsida; order Asparagales; family Orchidaceae; genus Platanthera; species Platanthera zijinensis. The sequence continues at coordinate 95,937,630 of CM077097.1, forward strand.
ACAGGCAGATTTCAGAATGAGATGAATTGAAATCTACTAAATAAATATTACCTATTCTAATACCTACTAAAACAACATTATTATTTAAAGTAATATTACAAGAGGAGTTAGAAAATGAAACCTGGTAGCCAGCATCACATAGCTGGCTGACTGAAATCAAATTATGCTTCAGTCCATTGACATATGCAACTCTCTTGAAAGTAACTGCTCCAATTGTGATCTTGCCATAGCCTTCTGTCTGACCACAGCTGGAGTCTCCAAAGATAACCTTTGGGCCGAGCTTAGCTTTGAACTTTGACAGAAGATCTTTATTTCCTGTCATATGCTTAGAGCATCCACTATCCAAATACCACTTATTTTGAGTGATTGGATAGGCCTTCACCTGCAAGACATTTATTTAGGCAGTGTGGACCCAGGTAACCTTGGGTCCCTTATTTTTCACATAAGAAAAACTGGAAATATATGAAAATGCAGGCTGAGGGTGATAACCTAGTGGGTGAGATCTCCTAGGTGGGATTTTCCATGCAGATGATGGGTCAACAAACCTAGGGTTTCTATTTTCATTTAGGTTTCTATGGTACTGATTATGATTTTGAAAATCATGTTGAAATCGTCGATCGACGTTCGATGATGGGCGCTCAGATCGTCGAGCTTCGTTCGACCATTGAGCTTCCGATCGTCGAGCGGCGTTCGACGCTCTTTGCATTTCTTTAAAAAATTTCTTTCTCTTTTCTCTCTTAGCTTTATTTAAAGTTTTATTAACTAGGTTTACTTGCTCAGTGTTCTTCATTCCACTAGCTGAAATGAAGTTTACTGGAGTTGAAAGGTTATTTTTAAGTAGTACTGGGGGTTCACTGGGAGAAGCTCCTAAGCCTAATTTGTCATTACCTGACCTAGTGTTAGTCATGCTGGTAATTTCTAACAACTTAAGGCTTCTACCATTAAGTGATTCTTCTAACCTCTTAGACTTAGCTAACTCTATTTTAAGAAATTTAATTTCTTCACTACAAGTAGTGAGATCTTCCTTTAACCTAACATTTTCAGTAGCTATTGATTCTGAGTCAGCTAACCTATTTCTAAGTTTTTTTATTTCCTTTTCTGAGCTAATCAAATCTAAGCACAAAGATTTAAATTCTAATTTAAATTCAGCTGAGGTAAAATCATAAGAAGAAAGTATCTCATCTTCTGTAGGCATCTCTTCATCAGAATCAGAACTCTCTGCAGCAGAGTGGTTGCTGCAGGCATCTATTGCCATTAGGCAAACTTCTTTTGCCTTCTTCTCTTCCTCATCCTCACTGAAGCTTGATGAGGAGGATTCTTCATCAGAATCACTCCAGGTTTCAGCAATGAAACCTCTCTCCTTCTTTTTGTTTTTGTAGGAGGATGGCTTGGAGTGCTTCCTGTGCTGTTCCTTTTCTTTTCTCTTGTCTTTGTTCTTCTCCTCTGGACACTCTGGTAAGATGTGTCCAGGCTTCCTGCAACCATAACAAATAATTTCTTTAGCAGGAGAGCGATCATACCTTGGTTTGTCTTCATAGCGTGAAGACTTCTTTCTGAACTCCTTTCTTCCCATCTTGAGAAACCTCTTGGCAAACAATGCCATTAGTTCCTCATTAGATTGGCTGCCTTCAGAAGCATCAGCAGCCTTAAGAGCTAGAGATTGCTCTTTTCTTGTTGGAGTGGGGGTCTTTGCTTCAGCTTCTGCTTCCCTTGTCTTCAGCACTTGCTCAAAAGACTTGAGCTTGCCGAGGAGGGCTTCAGTGGAGATCTCATTTGTACTTCTGGCTTCCTTGATGGGCCAGATCCTTAGATCCCATGTGCTAGGGAAGCACATAAGAATCTTATCATTGACCTCTGTCAATGATATGTCCTTGTCCAGGGTCCTCAGCTCATTGATGATTGAGCTGAGCCTGGTGTACATGGCTTCAACTGATTCAGCATCAGTTTTCTTGAAGTTCTCATACTGTGAGATCAGGTTGGACCTTCTGTCCTTCCTTTCATCAGTTGAACCAGCTACAATCTGGTTCAGTGTGTCCCACATGGCTTTTGTTGAAGAGCAGTCAGCAACCTTCTGGAATACCTCATCAGACATTGTCTGAGCCAGTATGTTCATTGCCTTGGCATCTGCTATTTTGGCCTTCTTGTATTCATCATTGTAATCTGGAGGAGGCACTGCACTCATATCAGATGATGAGGCAGTAGCAGCAGCAGGTGCTCTTGGGGGACCTGACAAAATAGAAGCAAAGATACTTTCATCAATAGAATTCATATATAATTTTATCCTTGCCTTCCAGATGCCAAACTTAGCTAAGTTGCATGATGGAGGTCTGGTGCTAGAATAATCTTTGGACTGGGCCATGATAGTGAATATCTATAAGCTTTGGTATCTATCAGGATCTTGTGACTTAGGTGTTAGCCTATTCAGTCAGTCAACCTCCCTCTGATACCAATTGAAAGTGAAGGGATAGATACTACTCTAGAGGGGGGGTGACTATAGTTATCAAATTTTGCACTAGACAAAACTTAATGGTCTACCCAACTCCCTTGGAGTGAAGTGCGGAATGAAAAGATTATAGATATTGATTTAACCTTAAAGCCTAACACAAGTGATGTGCTCAAACTCAAGCTAACTGTAATTACAGTTAAGGCTTGGAAAACCTAATCAGCAACTAGCAATCCTAGTTATATCTATTCACAACCACAATGCAGGAATTAAACAAGTGAATCCAGACGACACAAGGAAATTTATAGTGGTTCCCCAAACAACTTGGGTACGTCCACTCTTCTACCCACACGGTAGGAATCCACTCAGGTTTTTGATCAGGTGCCCTGCCACCAACAGGATCTGCTTCAGGTAGATCCAGAAACCCTTTAGACTTTTGATCAGGTGTCTAAAAACCAAGCACAGGTTTTTGATCAGGTGCCCTGCCACCAAGGGATACTTTTGAAGGGAGTAATAACCCTGTACAGGAGGGGGGAAAAAGGTTAAGATGTCTTCTCTATTTTACAAAGATTAGAGAAGCACAAAAACTTGCACTGAGCTAGAAAGCTCTAAAGAATCAAGGCTCCCCCTGGCTCAAAGATGTCCAGGTGAAGTCTTGCTTCAGTGCAGAAAACTCTTCAGAAAACTCTGAAGGAAAAACTACAAGAAGATAATAAATAATAAGATTAAAGATCTTCAAGCAGCTATCTTCTTCTTCTTCTTCTTCTTCAAAAGAACTCTGAGTTTGAACTTCCTGAAAGCAGGAGAACTCAGGTTGAAGAAGAGTGGAAGATCTTAACACTTCTCAGTTAGATGGAAATTTCTGAGAGCAGAAGACTTGATCTTGATGAAGGCTTGAATGCTTGAAAATATCTGGGTAACTAGTTAGCTAGCTTCAATCCTTCTTCAAAGGGTCCTTTATATAACATCAGCAAGCAACGGCTCTCTTTAATTTGAATTACTTGTCTTCTTCTGAGACTTGAGACCTGGGCTGTAAATATCAAGAAGACAAAACAATCTCTGCAGCAGAAAACATTCTATAAAAGGAATAACCCTTTTTCTAGGAAGCTGCAGGAAGCAATTTGATAATAAAGTACTAAATAAAGTCATATCAGAAACAAACTCTTTATAGCAAAAAGAAGACTTTTCAGTCTAACGGCTATAAAGGGCTGACAGCAGATAAAGTAATTTATAAAGTCAGCTAATAAGACAAACAACTTTATCTAAAAAGATTTGACTCAGGCAAAAAGAATAGAGCAGATATGCCTGGAAATATTATCATAATACAGCTAAAAAGATATGCCAGATAATGTATTAATTAATTAAATATAATAAATAAATACAAAATATAAAGGCAGATAGAAAACGTCGAACGACCTTCGGAGATCGTCGACCGACGCACGGAGATCGTCGAACTATCGGACAGATAGTCGAACGATCCAGATAGTCGAACTATCAAAGGAGATAGTTGAACTATCACAGCAGATAGTCGAACTACCAGAAGATAGTCGAACTATCAGATAGTCGACCTATCAACAGATAGTCGAACTATCAGGGCAAAACAGATAGTCGAGCTATCAACAGATAGTCGAGCTATCAGATAGTCGACCTATCAACAGATAGTCGAACTATCAAAAACAAACAGATAGTCGACCTATCAAGCAGATAGTCGACCTATCTCAGAAAACAGATAGTCGACCTATCAACAGATAGTCGAACTATCAAAACAGACCAGATAGTCGATCTATCAACAGATAGTCGAACTATCAGATAGTTGAACTATCAGGACAGATAGTCGAACTATCAAAGACGACAGATAGTCGACCTATCAACAGATAGTCGACCTATCAACGCAGACAGAGCGTCGACCAACTGATAGACGATCGTCGATCAGCCGATAGACGATAGTCGAGCGGCGTTCGACTATAGTCGAACGAACAAACTACTTAACCAAATTCTCAATCTGGAAAGGTGAGGACTCTACAGCTAGACTACTAACCATTGACCATAGATAATTCTTGGGTCAAGGGGCAAAAGGGACAAGACTAAACTCAAATCAAACTAGGGTACCAACAAGTCTGGGTGCGGGCGAAGCCCGCCGGGGCGGGCGAAGCCCGCCGGGGCGGGCGAAGCCCGCCGGGGGGCGGGCGAAGCCCGCCGTCGCCAGCCGGGTACTGTGGCGCGTGGTCATCGGGTCCGAGGCCCGTGCCTGTCACTCGTGTATATATATATATATATATATATATATATATATATATATATATATATATATATATATATATATATATATATATATATATATATATATATATATATATATATATACAGATTAATGCAAAAACGCGCAGCGCGTTTTGCTCTAAAAAACGTGCTCCCCGGAAATACGGAAAAAGCACTCCCTAAACAGCATTTTTAGAAAAAGTGGTCAACATGAAAGTTGTAGATCTCGACGAGATCTACAACTTTCATGTTGACCACTTTTTCTAAAAATGCTGTTTAGGAGGTCTATTTTCAAAAGGCGCGAAGGGGGTTCCGCCCGGTAAATATTACGAATTTTTTTTTTGCGCGGACCTCCCTTCGCGCCTTTTGAAAATAGACCCCCTAAATAGCATTTTTAGAAAAAGTGGTCAACATGAAAGTTGTAGATCTCGTCGAGATCTACAACTTTCATGTCAACCACTTTTTCTAAAAATGCTGTTTATGGGGTGTTTTTTTCATTTTTCCGAGTAGCGCGTTTTTTTGTCCAAAAAGCGCTGCGCGGAAATACAGTGCCCCCATATATATATATATATATATATATATATATATATATATATATATATATATATATATATATATATATATATATATATATATATATATATATATATATATATATATATATATATATATATATATATATAAGAAGTATGGAAGACTTGAATTTATAATTCATGGAAATGATTTCGGCCTTCCGATCTGTTCCCCTATTTCAGGGGTCGTATGATCAAACCAACCCACTCTCTCTACATTTTAGTAGGGCTCCTAAACCAACTACTAGGATTCTAAACCTACGCATTGTTTTAAATGTCCTCCGACATGTCCGACATGTCTCCCGACATGTCATTTTTTAGGGCAAAACGATATGTTTTTCTAAAAAAAATAGATTATGTCCTTTTGTAAAATATAGGCCGACATGTCCGATTTTTTCCGATATATTGGCCGACACGATTTTTAAATATATCGTCCGCTATTTTATTTTATGTTATATTAGCATACTAGCAACATATATTTAAATAGCCTATGAATATTATATTATGTATGTTTAAATCGATTAGACTTATTGTTTTTATTTTTTAACGTTTTATTCTTACTACCAGTTTTATATAATTGTTTCACAATTTTTAATTTTATATTATAAAAAATATGAAAATATTTAATACCTTTATTATTTGATTGTTTGCAAGTTTTTAAAATAAATTTATAAGTTTGGAAAGACTTATAATTAATCAAAGATTTTTAACTTATAAATTTTCTTAATTTCCAATAAACTTATTATTATCAAAGTAATTTTATTGCATACTATTAAATATATTTTACAATGTATCATTTTATATTTGTTAATAATATTTTATCTTAATTATTATTCGATTTTATTTTGTAATATAAATGACTCATTTTTATTTATATGTTATATTATTTTTCTATTTTTATAACATATAATTATAGTTAGTATACATAAAAATAAAAATTTTATTTATAAGATATGGAAATCCGATATTTTAAAATATCCCCGACATGTCTCCGACATCCGAAATCCGACATTTAAAAACTCAATCCGATATGTCGCCGACATCCGATATTTAAAACATTGAACCTACGTGAAATAACTTTAAAATTGGGTTAGCAAAACTCCCGCTAAAAGCCGCCGGGTACAATCGACAACTTAAGAGGTGTCGTCAGCCCACAATACCCGCTAAAAGCCCGCCCAAACATAAAGTCCGCACAATTTAAGTTAAAATATTCGATTCTATAATTTATAGGTTAATATAACTCTTCAACCAACGGTGTGGGACTAACTTTTAGAATAATTTAATAATACAAAATAATTTAAATTATGTTGCGGTGGGTGAGAATCAAACCGCCAACGTCTAACTCATAATAAATATTCTTATCCAGTACACCATCCTACAGTTTCTGCTTTCATCATAGAAAATTTTTATTTATAACTTGCAATAATTTTTTTTTTTAATTTGTTTAATTATCTATTTCATAATTTAAGAATTAATTAAATTATAAAACAACGTCGGTGCGGGCGAGGCCCGCGGGGGGGGGGGATGTCGCGCTTGGCCGTAGGGGCGGTGCCCCGTATCTAGCGGGCGGGCGGAGCCCGCCGGGGGGGGGGGCGGAGCCCGCCGTAGCCGGCCAGGTACTGTGGCGCGTGGCCATCGGGCCGGAGGCCCGTGCCTGTCACTCGTATATATATATATACTCTTATACTTAGGGTAATTAGAAGAAAAAAACTTCATCTTCTCCAAAATTCTAAACCGAACCAGAGAGGCGTATGCGAGAGAGAGGAAGCTGTTCGTGAATCTTTCGGTGGCCGAAGGCGGTGCTCCGGTGCTCGAAATCTTCAACCAAATATAGATCCGGAAAGCTCTCGTCGAGAGCTACGTCATCGTTGTAAAACTTTCCTCATTCAATGTGTTTTCTCGTTAGAGTTTTTCGGCCCTAACCTTTATTTCGGTCATTTTTGTTCAGATTTCGACTCCTCCCATCTTCTTTTGCCCCGATATGCGACGTGGAGTGATTTGGAGGATTTTTTTCGGTAAAACCAAGGCAAGTGATGGTTTTACTCCCCTCTTCTCTTCATTCTCCTGATCTGTTGCAACTTCTAATTTCATTTGTTATTATCATAAATTTCTTGTTGAAGTATAGTGCAGCCTAAATCTTTTGTCTATATCCACTTGTTTTACAATGTTCTTGTTTATTCTAAGTTTAATCTTGTAAAGTGATTCATGTTTTTATGATATGGTTGTATCCTTCTCATGTTAACCGTCCCTTAACGATTATGTAGGACACGTTAGAGTTTTATCTATGATTATAAATTGTTCCTAAAGGTTGATCAACTGCGTCTTGAATTTAGAAATGTCAAGTAGAATCTGCCATGCCAAGTCTCGAGATATATGTGGTGGTTTTTCGTGGGTTTTCTTAATTGCGGGAGTTAGTGGACAAACCACATCCATAATGTTTGATTCTTTTATTAGTACCTTGTGGAAGTCTACCAGGTTTTTAGGCGTTTGCGGTGTATGATGAAGAGTATGAGACTCCCCCGCAGTTAGACTGATATTATATTCATGAGGGTATGTCCAGTTGAGTGACCACCTCGCCCGTGTTTTTTGGTAGAGTCGACCACAGGTGCCTAACAAAGGTTATGTATTTCTTCCTTATGATTTATTCATATTTGTCACCTTATAGCCTCGTGCGTCTGGTGTATTTTTTTATTGCACGTGACGATCCACGTAAGTGTTCTTTTCCTATTGGATGCTTTATTTTTGTACATTACTTCAGTCCTTTTGGTCTTGGGTTGGTACCCCTGTTGACCTTTGTTTATTTTGGCTTATTTTTCTGCCACCATTTGTACCTTCTTGTTGTGGTGTTTTATCTTTGAAATTCCTTAGGTTCAGAGCAGTAGCAGATAGTTGAGCTGGTTTTGGAGTTTTTGGGCAGCAGTGTTGGCTGTGGTTTCCATCTCTCCGTAGCGAGGTAGTTGTCTTTTCATTTTTGTTTACCTAGTTCAGACATACTTCTATTTTTATGTGGGTTAGTGCCAAATTATTGACGCCCATAGGATAGACGGTTTTAGAAACCTTGCTAGCTGCTTGTGGTTTTCTTTGTGATGGATTACTTGCTTTCTGGGATGATTTATGCTAGGAATGCATGCTAGGTATTTTCAAGTATAAAATTTACTATTATTACTTCATGCATTTGCATATTTTAAAATTCTAATTTGTTATATTTAGCGACCGTAAAATCTATCTTTACTACTATTATAAATTTAGGGTCTTGCATACCATGAGTTGTCCTTGGGGACGTTTACACTCATGTAGGATGTTCAATCTCATGAATGAAGTATATTTATTCCACAGCATATAAACTATTTTCTTTTGTGAACTTGATGAGCCACCAAGCCGAGAGATACAGTTAAATTGTTTTAAAATTGGATTTTTGCTAAATCACTTAAAGATCTCTCTTTTTGAGTTTAGTAGGAGTTTTGTCTGAGCGTCCATAGTTATCCCTTTCTGACGTGGCATCATGATGCGCATTTTCCCTTACTCTGATAAGTTATTAAATGCAGGGAAAATATGGGTTGTGACAGTTGGTATCAGAGCGAGGTTGCTTAACAATTGGTCGGGCATCCTTCTCTTGTTAATGTTTGTTGTCTAGTGACATTTCATACACACACCGATGTGTCATCAGTACGTCTTAGCCGAAGCATAGTCACTACACTCATAGCATGATAAGAAGTATATGTGGCATATTATGTAGTATGGGATGCATAATATGTGTTTCTATATGGATCCACCATATGAGGAAACATGTGACGGTTATGTAGTATGGGATGCATAACCACCATCACATGGAATTAGCACATTTTCTTTTCTCGTTGCATGCAATGTTATGTAGTATGGGATGCATAATATTTTATGTATACGCCACTCATGCATGTATTAAGGCCTTTCTAGAATGCATAACACTGCATACATAGCATATCATCGCATAAGCATGCATGCTAAGTTAAGGTTTACATGATGACACATGAACACACATGATTTTAAAAAAGAATGAAGAATTCATGCATTCATATCATAAGCACATGAGTAAATAGGATGAGAGGATGTCATTTTAAGTAGGACATAACATCATTATAAAATCTCAAAGCAAGTTGCAGCACAAGCAAGTGTCTTTAAGTATGATCTAAACTAGTTGAGTGGCTTTGTTGTAAGTTAGGATTTTGATGAGTTGTTTGTTGCCTTTTAGAATGCCGCCTAAGCATCCTGCGATGAGTTCAACTCCCCAGTCGGAGGGTGAGTCATCAAGAGCGCAAAGTGATGCGATTATCGAGAGTCTGCGTCAGAGCAATGAGGCTCTGTTAAGGCAATTAGTTGCGATGCAATCGCAAATTCAGTCTGTGTTGTCTGCCTCTCCCGTGCAGTAACCTTTAGTGCAAGAGCCTGCCTTGGGCCAAGCCGTGCCCGATACCCCTACTCCTCTGGTGCCCCCAGTGACGCTACCACCAGAAATGAATTTCATATCGCACTTCCAACGGTTGGGACCTCCCACCTATGACAGGAGTGCCGACTTTATGATTTTAAATGATTGGATCATCTCAATCGAGGAGATGTTTTCGTATTCTGGAATTCTAGAAGCCTAGAAGGTAATGATTGCAACCTATCAGTTAAAAGTCCTGACAAAGAGTTGGTGGATTCGGGAAAGGGAGAGTCTGAAGGAAGGCTGTTCTTGGGAATCTTTTAAGAAGATGTTGTTAAAGAAGTTTCTACCCTCGGTCGAGCAGGACCACCTGATGAATAACTTCCTGCATTTGAAGCAGAGACAGCTCACTGTGAGCGAATACGAGATCGAGTTTAGTAAGCTGAGCAGATTTTCTCCTGAATTGGTAGCCTCGGAGGCAGTAAGAGTGAATCGTTTCCTCGGAGGATTAAGAGGTGATGTACAACAATGGGCATGCGCTTATCGAGCTGAAAGCTATGTTGAAGCAGTGGAAGATGCTTTGAAGGTCGAGGCGATCGAGAATGCCAAGAATCGAGGTGCTGCGGAGAGAAGGGAGAAGAGAAAAGGTGAGGAGGATGGAAGCTCCAGGGCATCCATCCCTTCTTCAAAGAAGAAAAGGAAGTGTGTAGCTTCTGTGGTCGATCCGACCACCCTTTCGAAAGATGCCTTAAGAGGACTGCCACTCTGAAGCAATAGCAGGTGCACGCCATCCAAGGTGCACCCAAGGGAGAGCTAGTGTGCTCGTTCTATGCAAGGAAGGATCATGATGTGAGTCGTTGTTGGATGAAAGAAAAGATTTACTTCCAGTGCGGGCAGAAGGGACACCAGAAGTCTTCGTGCCCCCAGGCTCAGTCCCCACTGCAGCCTGCCCCGCTTCAAGCTTTACCGCCGCCAGCAAACCAAGACAAAGGAAAAGGAAAGTTGAACGTGGTCACTAGAGAGGAAACTCAAACCTCTACACAAGTTATATCAGGTTAGCCCCAGTTTAATTTATCTTTATTATTTATCATTGTTGCCCTAGTTATCGTTCGTTTATTTATGTATGCTACGATTTTAGGGGAGTTTAAGGTGCGGAATAGGTGGGCGCACGTTCTTTTTGATTCGGGTGTCACCCATTCCTTTGTGTCCCGGGGGTTTGTAGATAAACATCGCCTGGATGTGGATCAATTATGATACTCCTTCAATGTCAAGCTTCCCTCCGGTTATTTGATGATATCTAATCAAGGAGTTCTAAGATTCCCTATATATCTAGGCGATTTCCTAGCCTTTGCAGTTCTAATGGTGTTGGATCTGGGGGACTTTGACGTGATTTTAGGCATGGACTGGCTGTCCAAGTATGACGCGGTCATCTAGTGCAAGGGAAAAAAGACTGGACTTCAGGATGGATAATGGCCGTCTATGGATTTCAGGACAGGGTTTCCCCTATTACTTCTGCGGTACGTTCTTGTCGTGCTATAGAGTCTGGTTGCGAGGCATTTTTTGTTTATATTTCTGCTTTAGAAACTACTTTTATTACACCACGTCTTAAGGATATCTCGGTGGTGTGAGAGTTTCCAGATGTTTTTCCTGACTGTCTTTCAGGATTTCCTCCAATATTGAGGGAGATAGAGTTTGTGATAGACCTCGAGCCAGGTACTCGTACTATTGCCAAAGCACCGTACTGTATGGCTCCGCGTGAGTTGGACGAGTTACGTACTCAGCTCGATGAGTTGCTGAGGTGTGGTTTTATTAGACCAAGTTATTCTCCGTGGGGTGCTCATGTTTTGTTTGTCAAGAAAAAAGATGGATTGATGAGGCTTTGCATCAATTACAGAGCATTGAATAAGGTGACCATTAAAAATAAATACCCCTTGCCAAGGATCGATGATCTATTTGATCAGTTGCGTGGTAATTCAGTATTTTCAAAGATCGATCTTAGTTCAGGCTACCACCAGTTGAAAATTCGTGAGGCAGATATTCCACGAACCGCTTTCCATTCACGGCATGGACATTATGAGGTTTTGATGATGTCTTTCGGTTTAACCAATGCACCCTCTACTTTTATGAATTTGATGAATATGGTCTTTAAAGATTTCTTGGACCATTTTGTAATTGTGTTCATAGATGATGTCTTGGTGTATTTCCGTAATGTTGAGGAGCATACTCAGCATTTGTGTTTGGTTTTGTCAACCCTGAGGGATCATAAGTTATATGCGAAGTTGAGCAAGTGTGAGTTCTGGCTACCTCAGGTGTCCTTTCTGGGTCATGTTGTAAGCAAGGATGGTATTTTTATAGACCCGACCAACATTTATGTTGTGATGGAATGGGAGAGACCCTCTACACCTAAGGAGATTAGGAGCTTCTTAGGTCTGACTGGCTATTACAGGAGATTTGTGAAAGGATTTTCAGTGTTATCTTCTCCTCTAACTAGACTTACTCAGAAGAATACTGCATTCATTTGGAGTGATAAGTTTTAAGAAACCTTCCAAGAGTTGAAGAAGAGATTATGTACTGCTCCAGTTTTAACCTTACATACTGAAGGAGTTGAGTATGATGTATACGTGGATGCATCACACATCGGAATTGGCTGTGTTTTAATGTAAGATGGTAAGGTGATCGCGTATGGATCGAGGCAACTAAAGGTTCATGAGAGAAACTATCATATGCACGATTTGGAGTTCGTTGCTGTAATTTATGTGCTGAAGCTTTGACGACACTTATTGTATGGCGCGCTATGTAAGATCTATACAGACCATAAGAGTTTGAAGTACGTCTTCACTCAGAAGGAATTAAATCTGCGCCAGCGTTGGTGGTTAAAATATGTTACTGATTATGAAGTGGAAATTCTTTATCATCCAGGAAAGGCTAATGTAGTAGTCGATGCTTTGAGTAGAAAGGCCGCCAAAATTTTTAATCTGACGGTACAGTCCTTGGTAAAAGAATTCTTGTTAATGGATATTGAGGTTGGGAGTAGTACTGTGCCTGTTAGTCTAGAAGAAGAAGAGCCCTCTTGGATTTCCCTTACTCGAGCACATCAGAAGGATGATCCGGATTTGTTACACCTCTGGAATAAAACTGTGAAGGGAGAGCTACCTGATTTCTCCTTGGATGAGCTGGATACCTTGAAGTATCTGGGTAGATTTTGCGTCCCCGCCTTTGGCGATATTCGGGCTAAGATCTGTGTTGAAGCTCATGGTTCCAGTGTAGCCTACCATCCTGGTTCCATTAAGATGTATAAGTATCTAAAGTAAATTATTTGGTGGTCAGGAATGAAGAATAATATCGCGAAGTTTGTATCGGAATGTTATACGTGTCAGCGTGTCAAGGCTGACCATAGAAGGTCGGGAGGTAAATTAACACCGCTTGATATTCCAAGTTGGAAATGGGAGAATATTTCAATGGATTTCATTACCGGTCTACCGAAATCTTCCCGTGGGCACGACTCTATTTGGGTGATAGTCGATAGATTGAAAAAGTGTGCTCACTTTGTTCCCTTTAAGATTAGGTATTCTATGAAAAGATAGCGGAGATATACCTTGATGAAGTCATCAGATTACATGGAGTGCCAGTTAGCATCGTATCGGATCGAGACTCTAAATTTCCGTCTCACTTTTGGAAGAGTTTACAGGAGGGTTTGGGTACCGATTTAAGGTATTCCACCGCCTATCATCCGCAGACAAATGGTCAGACAGAAAGAGTAAATCAAATCGTAGAAGATATGATCAGGTGTTATATTTTGGATCACAGTGGCGCTTGGGACGAGCGTCTCTGACTCATGGAGTTTGCATACAATAATAGTTATCAAGAGAGTCTGCAGATGGCCCCGTTTGAGGCCTTATATGGGAGGCATTATATAACTCCTTTGTTTTGGGCTGAAGTTGGTGAGAGACCGTTGCTAGGTCCGGAAGCCCTGGAGAAGATGAATTGTGTTGTAACACATATTCGAGAGAAGCTCTATGTAGCTAAAGAGCATTATGAGAAGTATGCTAATCGACGAAGGGTCGACCTGGAGTTTGCCATTGGAGGCTTGGTTTTTCTGAAAGTTTCTCCGATGTTTGGTGTTAAAAGGTTTGGATGGAACCACAAGTTAGACCCCCGGTGTGTGGGACCTTTCCAAATTCTTGAGCGCATCGGAGTGTCAGCTTATAGGCTAGATTTGCATGCGACCATCCCTGGTGTCCATGATGTGTTCCATGTGAGCCAGTTGCGGAAGTGTGTTCGTAATGGTCGTGAAGTCCTTGACTCGGTGCCCTAGATTTGGCTCAACCTTACGTATGTGGAAGAACCTGTTCGTATTCTGGATTCTCAAGAGCGTGTGTTGCGGAGAAAGACCATCCCCACGGTCAAGATTCTTTGGAGAAATCAAGACATCGAGAGTGCAACGTGGGAATTGGAATCGGTGATGAGGGAATCTCATCTGCACCTCTTCTCTTAGTTTCGGGTATGTCTTTATGTTTTCAGTCATGTTTGATTTTCTCGTTTTGGTTTGGTTTTGGAGTTGTGTTAAGTTTCGGGACGAAACTTCTTTTTAGGGGGAGTGACTGTAACGCCCCCGATTTTTTCGATGATTTTATTTGATTTGATATCGTCGTATTTATGACGTCATGGCGTTACTTTTAACGTCAAGTTGGCGACGCAATGCCGTTAAGATATTTTCGCGTCCGTGCGGTCGAGTCGACCAAATTCTTGTTGTAATTGGAAAATTTTACATTTAGAAATTAAGTTAAGTAATTTAGGACTTGCTCGTCAAGTTTCGTCGCAATCCGAGCGATATTCGGGCCTCAACGATTTTCCGAAGTTTTGTAGAATTTATGTTCGCCGTAGACTTTAAAAATTTATATCTCGAGAATGGCTCGTCGGATTTTGGATTTGACTTCTTCATTGGGTTCGTAGCGTCAAGGTTCGTCTACGGTGCGAGTTTCGTTTAATTCGGCGTGCGTTTGGGCCTCCGTTTTGAACTCGTGTTTCCTTATTCAAAAATCTATAAATATGATTATTTTAATATTATAGTACTATTCAAAAATGTCTTTTACTATTCATTTACATAGTTTAGTTTTTTTGAATATATTTGTAAGAAGAGCATTGTTCTGCAATTACTTATCGAGTAATGCCTGTGCACTTCTCGAGTAGTGCATGTGCACTTCTCGAGTAATGCCTGTGCACTTCTCGAGTAATGCATGTGCACTTCTCGAGTAACGCCTATGCACTTCTTGAGTAATGCATGTGCACTTCTCGAGTAATGTCTGTGCACTTCTCGAGTAGGGTTTTAGTACTCGAGTGAAACTTTAGTACTTAAGTGCTGATGTTTCCTTGTTCTCGAGTACTAAATTTTAGTACTCAGGTAGCCTTTTTTCTTCTTCTCGAGTACCTGTAATCTTGTTCTCGAGTGTTGTATATTCATCCCGAGTAGTTCATTATTGTTTGTGTTCAAGTGCCTTTTTGAGGGTCAAAAAAGTGTAGTAGCAGATAGTTGAGTTGGTTTTGGAGTTTTTGGGCAGCAGTGTTGGTTGTGGTTTTCACCTCGCCGTAGCGAGGTAGTTGTCTTTTTTAGTTTTGTTTACCTAATTCAGACATACTTCTGTTTTTATGTGGGTTCGTGTCAAATTGTTGATTCCCACATGATAGACGGTTTTGGATACCTTGCTAGCTGTTTGTGGTTTTCTTTGTGATGAATTACTTGCTCTCTTGGATGATTTATGTTAGGAATGCGTGTTAGGTATTTTCAAGTATAAAATTTACTATTATTACTTCATGCATTTGTATATTTTAAAATTCTAACTTGTTATATTTAGTGATCGTAAAAGCTATCTTTACTACTATTATAAATTTAGGGTCTTACATAGCATGAGTTGTCCTTGGGGACGTTTACACTCATGTAGGATGTTCAATCTCATGAATGAAGTATATTTATTCCGCAGTGTATAAACTATTTTCTTTCGTGGACTTGATGAACCACCAAGCTGAGGGATACGGTTAAATTGCCTTAAAATTGGATTTTTGCTAAATCACTTAAAGATCTCTCTTTTTGAGTCTAGTAGGAGTTTTGCCTGAGCGTCCGCAGTTATCCCCTGCTGACATGGCATCATGACGCGCATTTTCCCTTACTCTGATAAGTTATTAAATGCGGTGAAAATGTGGGTTGTGACAATAATGCCTTTTCCTGTTTGTATCTTGGCTTTGACTTCAGGCAGCTTGTCTTTGACTTCAGGCAGCTTGTCTTCAATAACCTACTTCTTTCCCTTGTCATCCTTGTCCTTAGAGATCTCTTCTTCCTTGAGCCTTTGCCTTTCAACATAATGATAGGGCTTAGGGAAATACTTGCTGGGTTTAATAGAATCAACTGGGATCTCCCCTGCCTTCAGATCTTTTCTGAATTTATAGATGATATCCTACTGTTTTGTATGCTTGACCCATTCTTATTCTGAGTTCCAATTGCCCCTATCAGCTATATTGGTGTTAACTGCTTTCCATGCAATGAGTATAATAGATCTGGAAGTTGGACTCCACTGTTCAAAATCTGGCTTTACTTCAGCCTGCTCCCTGAATCCCTTCTTAGATAATTGAGCTTATTTTTCTTTAAGCAATGCAGGATCAGCCATCTCCACCTCCTCACATACTACATTCTGAACCTGTAGTGAAGGACTATACATAATCTGTACTGCAGTTTGAATAGCCTCAAACTGAGCTGATTGGCAGCTAGACTCAGCAGTTTGATCATCATAATCAAGAGGAGGAAAGCCTAGAGTGCCTCTTATGCTATTGGAGGTCCAAATAGCATGCTCAGAGCTTGACTTTATCATTACTCTCTCCCCCTTTATGACTTCTCTCTCAAAATGATCTCTTAAGTCATCTGTATGAAATCTTACTTGGTCTACAAGATGATGAATCCCTGAGGTGAGATGAGTCTTTACCTTGAGCAAGTGGTCATCTAGTTCTTTACTAGAAGACTTGACTGCTTGAACCACAGAGGCTGTATGAGTGGAGAGCTTAGATTCAACAGCTGTAGAAGTAGACCCTATCTTTGTCTCCAGAGCTGTAGTTTGCTCATTTAGCTTTACCAGTGAAATATCATGCATTGTTATTATGTTGTTATTCATTCTTATATGATTCTCAAGGATATATCCTTGTTTAACATCTATATCTTTTTGAGTCTCCTTTGACTCCTTCTACTGTTAAGCAAGATAGACTACAACATTTGCTCCTCTTTAGAAGTAGTCAATCACATCCTTCTTTAACAAGTTGACCTCAAATCTAATGGATTTGATATCTTGTGCTAGCTGGAACTATACCTCCTTAGTGCTTTCATCTACATATTTTTCTAGTTGTCTTCTTTGTTGATCTATCATTATTTGCATTTGAATCAATAGGGAGCTGAATTCCTGAGGATGCGCAGGTGTTGTTCTAGATTGAACTGTTTTCTTATAGCTCCCACTCCTTTTCCTGAGTTCCTCAATTTTCCTTTTCTTGAGTTGAGAGGCTTCCTCCTCATCAGAATCTGAAGAACTGACAACTTAAACTGAAGTAGGCTCTTTAGCTCCTTCAGTGTTTGGGGCTAGATCTGTTATCTCCCCCTCAACCCTTACACCTACTTCACTAAGGTTGAGTTCCTCCATGGTTTCATCCTCTAGTTGTGTTGAAGCATCAGAATAATGATCATCTGGGAGTGTATCTTGTAACTTCCCCTGGATATCAGCTTCTTTATCCATAGGAAATTCTTTCCTAATCTCTTTAGAGACTCCATTCTCATTCTCTTTATTAGACATTTGCACATCTTGTGCAGGAACATTTTCTAAGTATGGAAGATCATTGGGGTTCTCCCCCTCAATGTGATCCTTCTCTGGTCTTATCTCCCTGCTGCATCTAATCTCTAGTACCAGGAGAGGTCCTTGAAGAATTTTCTGGTGCTGCATCATCATGTTTTTCTGTGCTGGAGCCTCCTTGTTCTTCAGAGTCACTGAAAGATTCTTCTTCCACAACCACTACTTTCTTCTTCTTCTCTAGTACCGGTGTCTCTCGTGTTAATACTCTATCCCATCTTGATAGAATTCTTATGTACATTCTTCTTATGTGATTAATCTTAGATCCAATCTTGAGATTTAGACTTTCAGGAATAGCTTGTACCAAGTAGAGACTGATTATCCTGCCCATATTGGGCCTCTTGATGCTTTTGCTATTTTGTCAAAGATAATTTTGCTCCAGTTGGTCTTCACTTTGAATATTATCTTTATCATCAGCTCAAACATTTGAGCAGAGATTCTGTCATGTGCTCCTGTTTTGTATTGCAGCACTTTTCATATAATCTCTGACAGAAATTTGCCTTGAGTATTCATTCCCTTCTTGACTATGGTGCTTCCAAGCTTTGTGGTTGGGGCCAATCCACACCACTCCAAAGCTTCTACAGTCTTGGCAGAATCTAGGTCATCTTCTTGATCAACCTTGGGTAAGTGGAATATCTTTGTCAACCTTCTTGTTGTGATCTTAACTTTCGTTCCATTTACTGTGGACTTAATCTTGTCTGCATTTGAATCCAGTTAGGCATTGGAAAAGAACTCAAGAACCTCTTGTTTTCAGATATTGGATGGTTCTGAGAGCAAATACTCTAATCCGGCTCATGTGATAAGGGTTATCACATCCTTGATTTCTTATGATGCCGAGTCGAATCCATGTCAAACGAGTTCATATCCTTTGAAGACGTTGTCGTCACTTTTGGGAGCCATTGGAGTGAAGGAATCGAAAGAGGCGTGTCGACTAAATGAAGTTCTAGGTCTCGACACTCAAAAATCAAACTCTCAAGATCTCAAGAAGGCGTAGTCGACCTCTATTCTCATTCCCTATTTATAGTTTAGGATCTCCTGAAGTCGAAAAGGCACGCTCCATTTAGACTGTTCCAAATTTTTAGTAAAAGACCTAGTGTCGACACCGGAAAAATTATCTGTCGAGATGTGTCGATACAAGGATAATGTCTCTCGATATATACCTTTGGGTATCGACATCCTTTGATGTCTTGACACTTACTTTAGTGTCTCGACACATTTTTTGGTGTCTTGACACAACTTTTGACTTAGCCAATATTTTGTCTCTTGAACTATATAAACTTGATACTTAGATGTTTTTACTTGATATTTAATTAAGTAAACTTAATTACTGATTAATATTTTATTCTTATTTTCATCAGTCTTTATGTATGCATTAATTATTCCAAATTTAACATGTCAAGTTCAAACTTAAAGAAATTAAATTTCTCTGCATCTAGGGGCTTAGTGAAAATATCAGCAATCTGTTTCTTTGTAGGAACAAATTTTAGATTAATGTCTTCCTTTTCTATATGCTCCCTAATAAAGTGATATCTAATCTCAATATGTTTAGTTCTACTATATGACACTGGATTATTTGTAATTGAAACGACACTAGTAGAATTACAATATAATGGAGTTTTACTTAGTTGAATGTTGTAGTCTTGTAATTGATGCTGAATCCAAAGCAAATGTGCACATCAACTTCCAGCTGAAATGTACTCAGATTCAACAGTGGATATTGCTACACTTGTTTGCTTTTTGCTGCTCCATGAAACTAGCCTTCTTCCAAGGAACTGATAAGAAACTGAAGTGCTTTTCCTGTCTTCTTTACAACCTGCATAATCTGCATCTAAAAAGCTTGTTAGTTCAAAATCACTATTCCTGGGATACCATAAACCAAGACTAGGCATGCCCTTTAGATATCTCAATATTCTTTTGACTGCTGTATAGTGAGACTCCTTAGGGCATGCTTGATACCTAGCACAGACACAAGTAACATACATTATGTCTGGTCTACTGGCAGTTAGATAAAGTAGTGATCAAACTATGCCCCTATACAAGATGATATCAACTGACTTACCAGCACCATCCTTGTCTAAAGACATATTGGATCCTATAGAAGTTCTCATGGAAGTGGTTGTTTCCATTTCTTACTTCTTGATTAACTCTTTGGTGAACTTAGACTGACTAATGAAAAGTCCATCTATAGTTTGCTTAACTTGGAGACCCAAGAAAAACTTGAGTTCACCTATGCTACTCATCTCAAACTTACCTTGCATAAGTTTGGAAAATTTGGTGCAAAGTGACTCATCAATAGAACCAAATATAATGTCATCTACATATATTTGCACTAAGATAGTCATGCCTTTAACTTACCTTAGAAATAATGTTTTGTCTATTTTCCCTCTCGAGAATTTGTTCTCCAGAAGGAATTTAGACAGAGTCTCATACCGAGCCCTTGGGGCTTATTTTAACCCATAGAGAGCTCTTAATAAAAGATAAATGTTATTAGAATGAGTAGAGTCAATAAAACCTAAGGGTTGCTCAACATAGACCCTTTCTTTGAGGTTATCATTAAGGAAGGCTGACTTCACATCCATTTGGTAAACTTTGAATCCTTTGTAGACTGCATATGCCAGGAAGAGTCTAATAGCTTCCAATCTAGCCACTGGTGTAAAGTTTTGATCAAAATCTATATAATTTTCTTGTCTATAGACCTTTGCAACCAGTCTAGCCTTATTTCTGACTATAACATCATTCTCTTCTAGTTTGTTCCTGTATAGCCACTTGGTTCCTATGATGTTACAGTCATCTGGTCTGAGAACCAGCTTACAGACATTATATCTCTTGAATTGATTAAATTCTTCATTATAGTGTTATGCTATCTACTTCTTGTGGTCACACCATGAGCTGCATCTCTAATGATTAGTTCCCATGGATGATCCCTTTGATGTCTGACAGCACTGGTAATATGACCTCTTCTCTTTGAACAACTTCATCTTGTTGCTGAGTCTCTTCTTCTGGTTGTTCCTGTGCAAGTTCTTCCTCAACAATATTGACTCCATCTTGTATACTCTGGCTTGTTGGAACTGAGTCTTTTAGACATAATGATAGTTGGGAGGAGCATTACGTGCATTGCTGAGCCAAAGCGTCAATTGAGCTCCAAATTTGAAATGAAGGACTTGAGAGCGGAAAAGACCATCCTTATGATGCATATTTGACGAGATAGATGCTCCAAGTTACTATGAGTATCCTAAGAGAGATATATCAGGAAGGTGTTGCAATAATTCAGTATGGATCAAGCGAAGAAGGGGATCACGCCGCTTTCAACTCACTTCAGACTTACTGTTGACTAGTGCCCGAGCACACCCGATGAGAAAGATGAGATACAAAAGGTCCCCTATGCTTTTGTAGTTGACAGTCTTATGTACGTAATGTTGTGCACCCGCCCAGATATAACGCACGTTGTTGGCACTATGAGTAGATTTTTCTCCAATTTTGAGAGAACATTAGAATGCAGTGAAATGGATTTTGAGGTACCTACAGGGGACGTAAAACTTGACGTTGAAGTTTGGAGACAGTGAGCCAGAGCTTCTGGGCTACACTGATATTGATATGACTGGAGATTTGGACTCGAGGAGATCAACCTCCGGGTGTCTGATTTTATTTATCGGGGGAGCTATTTCGTGGTAATCGATATTACAGAAGTGTGTTGCACTGTTGACTATAGAGGCAAAGTTTATTGTGGTCACTGAGGCAGGAAAAGAACTTCTTTGGATGAAGTGTTTTATCAAGGAGTTGTGTTTCACTCAAGCGCGTTACACGCGCTTTTGCGACAGCCAGAGCACAATTCATTTGGAGAAGAACCCCATATTTTACTTAAGGTTCGAGCATATTGATACGGTAGAGGGTCTGCAAGTTGTCCGCTGGGAAATACCACATTCGCAATTGAATTTTAAACTCATCCCAAGTGGTAATCAGGGGCTGTTGAATCTAGACCGCTCTAGCTAACATCACCAAACCAAGGCGGAACCCTTCAACCAAAGGGTAGCGCACTCGACTTATCTAGCTTGGGGAAATTGTTTCTAAGCCAGAAAACGATCCATTCGATCACACCAGTCTAGACAACCCTTAGGCTCTAAATGTCCCTCAAAATCACCAATGTCTAATTTGACTCCTACATCCCATCGAAGTGGATCCGTAACATTTTGGCGCTCTTGTGTAAGTTGTTGTGGATTAGGGTTGTCATTTTCAGGTTGCCTAGGGTTAGAATCTTCTTCAATTTGGGGTGGGATAGTTCCTAACTATTGATTAGCCTCCAAGATGTTTACACGCATGTGTAACCCATTTACCACGTGTCTCACATCTCGTATGTTTGCGGTAACATTCGTGCTTAACGCTTCGATGGTTTTAGTCAAATTTTTAATTTGTGCGCTCAGATCGACCACTTAATTCTCTAAATTGCTCACACGATTTTCCATTTAAAATAATTTGAAATCCCTTTTTTTAAAAAAAAGGAAAATAATAATAAATAATAAAATAAAGATTTATTATTATTATATATATATATTTAAAATTAAAAGACAATCAAATATTTTTTTATATATAATAAAATAAGATTTTTAACTTAAAAGGCAAAATAAAATTTTTTATTTATTTTTTTTAAAATGAATTATAATATGTTAAAATAGTTTTTTATTATTATTAATTAAAAAAATTTCTTTGAAATTCGGATCGCATAATTTACGATAGGAGCGAATCACATCATCTCTGATACCAAACTGATGTAAACTATGGTAGGAATCTCCAAAATAAATTTAAGCAATATTTTATTTTGTTATAAAATAAAATTAGGATTTTTACTTTTTTAAAAAAGTGATTTTAATTTTGAAAGGAGAGCCGAGTTGGCCAAAATCAAGCTTTCGCACAGAATCACCCCAATCGTTAGAGCTTTGAGATCATAATCGTTGTTTTAAAAATATTCCGCGGTGGCTCACTAATTGAACCGTTGCGAGAATCGATCGTCCATAAGCAAACACAAAATAATTTATGTAATAACGGTAATTGAAATAATTAGAACGTTTAGGACAATCTCTTGATTATTTAAATGAGTGTGTAAATTTAGAAATAATTAATGGAACAACGAGATTATACGAAGTTACCACAAGAGATAAAGTTCCTCCCAAATCCTTCGGCAGAGGTGTGAACAGATCCGTCAGCCGTTGCTGGAAGAGAGTTCTGGAGTCGACAGCAACCAACGGAAAAAAAGTGGGGGGGGGGGAGATGACTGGCCACCGGCTGAAGGGCTAGCTGCTGACAGTTTGTTGGAAGAACGGGTCAGAGTCGACAGCAACCGGCACCGAAAGGAACTCAGAAAACCATTGGCGTGAGGAAGGAGCCCCACACACCGGCGTTGACTGCTAGAAGATGTCGCTGACGGTGTTAGTGAATGCCTGTGGCCGCCTGGTGTTGAGAACTGGGCAGGGAAACAAACGTAAGGAGGCCTCTACAGCATTGCCCAGGCCGCTAGGGCTGCGACGGAGTGGGATTGGCCGACGACAGGAGGATGGCCAGCGGCGGAGCACGGTTCGCAGCGGTGGTTGGTTGGCTGGAGCAGCGGTCGGCGTGGATTTCATGGGAGCAGAGCCGGCAGTGCGGGAAAAGTTGAACCAAATTTCAATTTCTCTTGTTGTCCGGTCCTTTCAATCGACAGAGAAGTAGGATTATTTATCAACATTTCAATCGCCGGTCATATTTGATAGCCGGCCACTTTATTTCTTGCTTTATTAGTCGACAACTTTATTTCGTGATTGATATTTCTAAAAGTATGACCGGTTCTATTTTGACTCTTATTAATTTCTAAATAATTCTTACATAAACTTCTTTCCCAAAGAAGACTAATTTGAATTTATGGCATTATTTTAAATGTGATCATATTTCGGCTTGAATTTTAATTCTAAATTTAAGCGTTTTTTTAAAATAATTTTGAATTTGTCCATTACGTCCTAACAACTAAAATTATCGGACTTATTTATTTAGGGCCTCATTGGACTGTCAACCCGAGGAGCCAATCAACAAAGCAAATGTGCGACAAGAGAAGTACATGCAAATTAATGCATAAATAAAATTCGCGACATCTAGTAATGTCATGTATTAACTGATGCGACGGAGGTTGCATCAATTCCCTCGGGATTGAAAGCGCTCGAGCCCGTTGAGAACTCGCAAAGACTTGTATTGGCGAGAGTTGATGTCAAACATCTAATCTCCCATTGAAAAGTACAGCTCACGGCATAACGACTGACCATGACGTTATAATTTTCAAAGGCTGCTCGCAATTGATTAGTATTAAATTTATGCAGTTCTTTTAAATAATTCATATGAGCTTTTACGCCGAAAGAGATACGTTCATGGAATGAGAGATGGTGGAGGTCAGGGGGGCGGGGTAACACAGAGAAGATCTCGTAAGGAGATATAATAGTAAAGCGATATTTAGAATTATTAATATCGTCTTTGCTTGTGGAGGTACAAGATTACATTGTGTCGGGTTTTCCTCGGTTCGATGCCCCAGAAAATTTCCCAAATCCCGATTAACAACCTTGGTCTGTCCGTCGATCAGAGGGTGATCAACGCTACTAAATTCGAGTTTGGTTTCCTTCCGACCCCATAAGATGTTCCAAAAATATGGTGGAAAATATTTAATATAATGATGCAACACCATACTTTTGCCTATATCCGGATGATAGTAAGGTGAGTTAAACGCGCCGTCTTTAAATAGGAAATCGACATCCATAGCAACGACATGACATAATTAATACTCTAACTTAGTACGTACTCCCTATAGAAAACTCTACTAGAAAATAATGAGTGGCGGGCATAGTTAATTGACTATTGACACTAGATAAGCTGTAGGGTTTTTCCAACGGGTGCATCTCAAGTCCTAATATATTAACCATGCACTGAGAAATAAAATTTTCCCTACTACCGCTATCGATGATGATGGAATAAAACTGTCCCTTGATGTGCGCAGTAGTGCGGAAAGTATCTTGTCTCCCATAATCATCCTTAGTAGACTTATTAGGGGTGATCCGCCTTTATCGTAAGACGCAAACTAATTGTTCCGTGTGCTCGCCTTCCACTTTTATGGCATCCTCTGTCTCGTGTTCGTGCTCATGTTCAGGGTGAGACTCATTCACGTAAACTCCAAACTAAAGCTCACGTCCATCAGGAGATTTGACAATAGCGACGAAGTGGCGTCGCGGGCACTCAGATGATTTGTGCTCCGGTTCCATACACTTGAAACATCAGAATACTCCAGTGTTGGGGTTTGTCCCAAAAATCTCCTTACCCTTGGAGTGGCTAGTGGACGAGTCTTTGTTCTCGACATGGATGTGAGGGTGAGGGCAATCAGAAATCCAAGCAGTAGTGGTAGTGGTGACACTCATGGTGGATCTATCAGTAGATCTAGCTCTTGATGACCGTTTTTGTGAGGTCTGCACTCTCCGTGCACGACTCGATATTTCTCTCAAGTCCTTGTAATCAAATAACTCTAGTTGGACTCGAATGGAATATCACAACCCGTTCAGATAACGGGATACAGTCATGTCATCATCCTCTCGGAGGTCGAGGCGAGGCTGAAGGACTCAGAATTTATTCGTGTACTCATCTACCGTCAATTTGTCTTGTCGTAGGTTGTGGAACCTACGGTAGAGGGTCTGCAAGTAGTCCGTTGGGACATACCGCATTCGCAATTGAATTTTAAACTTATCCCAAGTAGTAATCGGGGGCTGTCCTAAATTGAATCTAGACCACTCTACCTGACCCCACTAAACCAAGGCGGAACCCTTCAACCAAAGGGTAGTGTACTCGACTTGTCTAGCTTGGGGCAATTGCTTCCAAGCCAGAAAGCAATCCATTCTATCACACCAGTCTAGACAACCTCAGGCTTGAAATGTCCCTCAAAATTACCAACATCTAATTTGACTCCTACATCCCATCGAGGTGGATCTCTAACATTTTGGCGCTCTAGTTCAAGTTGTCGTGGATTAGGGTTGTCATTTTCAGGTTATCTAGGGTTAGAATTTTCTTCAATTTGGGGTGGGATAATTTCTAACTATTGATTAGCCTCCAAGGTGTTTACATTCGTGCTTAACGCTTCAATGATTTTAGTCAAATTTTTAATTTGTGCGTTCAGATCGGCCAGTTCATTCTCTAAATTGTCCACACGGTTTTTCATTTAAAATAATTTGAAATCCCCTTTTTTTAAGAAAAGAAAAAAAACAATTAATAATAAAATAAAGATTTATTATTATATATATTTTTAAAAATTAAAAGACAAATCAAATAATTTTATTTATATAATAAAATAAGATTTTTAACTTAAAAGGCACAATAATATTTTTTTATTTTTTTTTAAATTGAATTATAATATGTTAAAATAATTTTTTTTATTATTAATTAAAAAAAAATTCTTTTAAATTCGGATCGCGTGATTCGC
Source organism: Platanthera zijinensis (assembly GCA_039513925.1). Taxonomy (NCBI): domain Eukaryota; kingdom Viridiplantae; phylum Streptophyta; class Magnoliopsida; order Asparagales; family Orchidaceae; genus Platanthera; species Platanthera zijinensis. The sequence continues at coordinate 95,963,653 of CM077097.1, forward strand.
GATAGGAGCGAATCACATCACCTCTGATATCAAATTGATGTAAACTAGGGTAGGGATCTCCAAAATAAATTTATTTAAGCAATATTTTAGTTTGGTATAAATAAAATTAGGATTTTTACTTTTTTAAAAAAGTTATTTTAATTTTGAAAGGAGAGGCGAGTTGGCCAAAATCGAGCTTTCGCACAGAATCACCCCAATCGTCTGAGCTTCGAGATCATAATCGTCGTTTTAAAAATATTTCGCGACGCCTCACTAATTGAACCGTTGCGAGAATCGGTCGTCCTCAAGCAAGCACAAAATAATTTATGTAATAATGGTAATTGAAATAATTAGAACTTTCGGGACAAGCTCTCAATTATTTAAATGAGTGTGTAAATTTAGAAATAATTAATGGAGCAACGAGATTGAACGAAGTACCACGAGAGATAAAGTTCCTCCCAAATCCTTCGGCAGAGGCGTGAACAGATCTGTCGGCCTTTGCTGGAAGAGAGTTCTGGATTCGACAACAACCAGCGAAAAGGGGGGGGGGAGATGACTGGCCACCGACTGAAGGGCTGGCTGCTGGCCGTTTGCTGGAAGAACGGGTCGGAGTCGACAGCAATCGACACCGGAAGGAACTTAGAAAGCCACTGGCGTGAGGAAGGAGGCCCATGCACCGGCGTTGACTGCTGGAAGATGTCGCCGACGATGTTAGTGAAGGCCGGCGACCGCCTGGTGTTGAGAACTGGGGAGGGAAACGTAAGGAGGCCTCTAGAGTGTTGCCCAGGCCGCTAGGGCTGCGGCGGAGTGGGACTGGCCGACGACAGGAAGCCTGGCCAGCGGCGGAGCACGGTTCGCAGCTGTGGTTGGTTGGCTGGAGCAGCGGTCAACGTAGATTTCACGGGAGCAGAGCCGGCAATGCAGGAAAAATTGAACTGAATTTCAATTTCCATTGTTGTATGGTCCTTTCAATCGGCAGAGGAGTGGGATTATTTATCAACATTTCAATGGCCGATCATATATGATAGCTGACCACTTTATTTATTGCTTTATTAGCCAGCAACTTTATTTCTTGATTGATATTTCCAAAAGTATGACCAGTTCTATTTTGACTCTTATTAATTTTTAAATAATTCTTACATAAACTTTTTTCACAAAGACGACTAATTTGAATTTATGATATTATTTTAAATGTGATCATATTCCGGTTTGAATTTTAATTTTAAATTTAAGCATTTTTTTAAATAATTTTGAGTTTGTCTGTTACATCATAATAACTAAAATTATCGGACCTATTTATTTAGGGTCTCATCGGACGGTCAACCCGAGGAGTCAATAAACAAAGCAAATGTGCGACAAGAGAAGTACACGAAAATAAATGCCTGAATAAAATTTGTGACGTCTAGTAATGTCATGTATTAACTGATGCGACGAAGGTTGCATCAATTCTCTCGGGGTTGAAAGAGCTCGACCCCGTCGAGAACTCGCAAAGACTGGTATTGGCGAGAGCTGGTGTTGTTGGTGCTGAATCAGGTGGTATGCTTGGGGTTTTCACAGGTGTCTTGATATGCGTCTGAATTCGAAACGGACAAAACCTCCTGCAATTATAAAACATCCAATCTCCCTTTAAAAAGTACAACTCACGGCATAACGACTGACCATGACGTTTTAATTTTCAAAGGCTGCTCGCAATTGGTTAGTATTAAATTTATGCAGTTCTTTTAAATAATTCATATGATCTTTTGCGCCGAAAGAGATACGTTGATGGAATGTGAGATGGTGGAGGTCGGGGGGGCGGGGTAACGCAGAGAAGATCTCGTAAGGAGATATAATAGTAAAGCGATATTTAGAATTATTAATTGTGGTCTTTGCTTGTGGAGGTAATAGATTTCATTGCGTCGGGTTTTCCTCAGTTCGATGCCCCAAAAAAATTCCCAAATCCCGATTAACAACCTTGGTCTATTCATCGATCAAAGGGTGATAAACACTACTAAATTTGAGTTTGGTTTCCTTCCGACCCCATAAGATGTTCCAGAAATGTGGTGAAAAATATTTGATATAACGATGCAACTCCATACTTTTGTCTATATCCGGATGATAGTAAGGTGAGTTAAACGCATCGTCTTTAAATAGGAAATCAATATCCATAGCAGCGACATGACATAATACTCTATCCGAGTACGTACTCCCTATAGAAAACTCTACTAAACAATAATGAGTGACGAGCATAGTCAATTGACTATTGACACCAGAGAAGTTGTAGGGTTTTTCCAACGGGTGTATCTCAAGTATGCACTGAGAAACAAAATTTTTCATGCTACCGCTATCGATGATGATGGGATAAACTGTCCCTTGATGGGCGCAGTAGTGCGGAAAATATCATGTCTCCTATAATCATTCTCAGTAGACTTACTAGGGGTGATCAGGCTATATCGTAAGACGCATACTAAGTGTTTGGCGTGTTCACCTTTCACTTCTATGGCATTCTCAGTCTCGTGTTCGTGCTCAGGTTCAGGGTGATACTCATTCATATAAACTCCATACTCAGGCTCACGTCCATCAGGAGAATCGACAATAGCGACGAAGTGGCGTCGCGAGCACTCAGATGATTTGTGCCCCAATTCCATACACTTGAAACATCAGAATACTCCAGTGTTGGGTTTAGTCCCAATAATCTCCTTACCCTTGGAGTGGCTAGTGGACAGGTCTTTGTTCCTGGCAGGGATGGAAGGGTGAGGGGAATCAGAAATCCTAGCAGTAGTGGTAGTGGTGACACTCGTGGTGGATCTATCAATAGATCTAGCTCCTGATGACCGTTTTTGTGAGGCCTCCACTCTCTGTGCAGGACTCGATATTTCTCCTAAGTCCTTGTAATCAAATAACTCTAGCTAGACTCGAATGAAATAGCGCAACCCGTTCAGATAATGAGATACAGTCATGTCATCATCCTATTGCAGGTCGAGGCGAGACTGAAGGACTAGGAATTCATTGGTTTACTCATCTACCGTCAATTTGTCCTGTCGTAGGTTGTGGAACCTACGGTAGAGGGTCTGCAAGTAGTCCGCTGGGACATACCGCATTCACAATTGAATTTAAAACTCATCTCAAGTGGTAATCGGGGGCTGTCCTAAATTGAATCTAGACCGCTCTAGTTGACCCCACCAAACCAAGGCAGAACCCTTCAACCAAAGGGTAGCGTACTCGACTTGTCTAGCTTGGGGCAATTGCTTCCAAGCCAGAAAGCGATTCATTCGATCACACCAATCTAGACAACTCTCAGGCTCTAAATGTCCATCAAAATCACCAACGTCTAATTTGACTCCTACATCCCATCGAGGTGGATCCCTAACATTTTGACGCTCTTGCGCAAGTTGTCGTGGATTAGGGTTGTCATTTTCAGGTTGCATAGGATTAGGATCTTCTTCAATTCTTGGTGGGATAATCCTAACTATTGATTAGCCTCCAAGATGTTTACACGCGTGCGTAACCCATTTATCACTTGTCCCACATCTCGTATGTTTGTGATAACATTCGTGCTTAACGCTTCGATGGTTTTAGTCAAATTTTTAATTTATGCGCTCAGATCGGCCACTTCATTCTCTAAATTGCCCACACAATTTTCCATTTAAAATAATTTGGAATCCCCCCTTTTTTTTAAAAAGGAAAAAACAATTAATAATAAAATAAAGATATATAATTATATACATATTTTTTATAATTAAAAGACAGATCAAATAAAATTTTTTTAATAATAAAATAAGATTTTTAATTTAAAAGGCACAATATTTTTTTAAAAAAATGAATTAAAATAGGTTAAAATAGTTTTTTTTATTATTAATTTAAAAAAATTCTTTGAAATTCGGTTCGCCTGATTTGCGATAGGAGTGAATCAAAGCACCTCTTATACCAAACTGATGTAAACTATGGTTGGGATCTCCAAAATAAATTTATTTAAGCAATATTTTATTTTGTTATAAAAAAAATTTAGGATTTTTACTTTTTTAAAAGGTGATTTTAATTTTGAAAGGAGAGCCGAGTTGACCAAAATCAAGTTTTCGCGCAGAATCACCCCAATCGTTTGAGCTTCGAGATCATAATCGTCGTTTTAAAAATATTCCGCGACGCCTCACTAATTGAACCTTGCGAGAATCGGTCGTCCACAAACAAACACAAAATAATTTATGTAATAACGGTAATTAAAATAATTAGAACATTCGGGATAAACTCTTGATTATTTAAATGAGTGCGTAAATTTAGAAATAATTAATGAAGCAACGAGACTTGACGAACTTACCATAGGAGATAAAGTTCCTCCCAAATCCTTCGGCAGAGGCGTGAACAGATCCGTCGACCGTTGCTGGAAGAGAGTTTTGGAGTCGACAACAATCGGTAGAAAAAGGGGGGGGAGATGACTCGCCGTCGACTGAAGGGTTGGCTGCTGACCGTTTGCTGGAAGAACGGGTAGGAGTCAACAACAACCGACACCGGAAGGAACTCAGAAAACCACTAGCATGAGGAAGGAGGCCCACGCACCGGCGTTGACTGCTGGAAGATGTTGTCGACGGTGTTAATGAAGGCCAGCAGCTGCCTGATGTTGAGAACTGGGGAGGGAAACGCAAGGAGGCCTCTGGAGCGTTGCCCAGGCCGCTAGGGCTGCGGCGGAGTGGGACTGGCCGACAGTAGGAGGCTTGGCCAGCGGCGAAGCACGATTCGCAGCGGCGGTTGGTTGGATGGAGTGGCGGTCGGCGTGGATTTCACTGGAGCATAGCCGACAATGCGGGGAAATTGAATCGAATTTCAATTTCCCTGTTGTCCGGTCCTTTCAATCGGCAGAGGAGCGGGATTATTTATCAACATTGCAATGGCCGGTCATATTTGATAGCAGACCACTTTATTTCTTGCTTAATTAACCGACAACTTTATTTCCTGATTGATATTTCCAAAAGTATGACCGGTCCTATTTTGACTCTTATTAATTTCTAAATAATTATCACATAAACTTCTTTCCTAAAGAAGACTAATTTGAATTTATGACATTATTTTAAATGTGATCATATTCCGGGTTGAATTTTAATTCTAAATTTAACGTTTTTTTAAAATAATTTTGAGCTTGCCTGTTATATCATAACAACTAAAATTACTGGACCTATTTATTTAGGGTCTCATCGGACGGTCAACTCGAGGAGCCAATCAACAAAGCAAATGTGCGGCAAGAGAAGTACACAAAAATAAATGCATAAATAAATTCACGGCGTACAGTAATGTCATGTACTAACTGATGCGACGGAGGTAGCATCACCTAGGGAACCTTGCTTGATACCAAATATCATGCGCACAGAACTTCAACACAAAGCGTTTGCAACACTAGGCTAGCTTTCTTCACAAACTTGTGCTAATCATGTTAGTCTTGTTTCAACAATGCTGTGGAATGAAAAAAAAACATTGCTTATACTTCTGAACAAAGTTATAAGAAAGTTTGATAGACAAATTGGTTAGGATATACAAAGTTTAAGATAGGGAATTGTTATTGGTACCTCATAAATGGATATTTATAACTCATTTATATTTGTACTCAAAATGGAGATTTGTACCTGTTGCGGACTAACTCGACGCCCCGGTCGGACCGGATAATCCTGGACCGCCTTAGCTCGCGGGGCGGTCGAGCGCGCACACAGTCAGTTGGAAAAGGGGGAATGAACACAGGGAGTTTTAGCGTGGAAAACCCTTCAACCGGATAAAAAACCACGTGACCGGATCTCTGCCGGTCAAAATCCACTATATTGCTGGAGGTTACAATTTGATGGGGGAATCGGGGCGACAGGCCGCTCCCGTTACAATCTTGAAGGGGGAGAGAATGTATGCAGCCGTTGGTGGGCAACAGACTGCCTCACCAACGGGACTTGGACGGTGGAATGCGCGGGATGCTTTAGGCGCGTGCGCTTAGAGGCGGTGTGTATTCCGGGGTTGTTGCTGCTTCCCTTGCTCGTCTTTCTCCGTTCTTGGAGTGCTTTCTTTGCGATTGAATGCTGGTGGGATGCCAACAGCCGATGACGGGGCCGACGGCCTATGACGAGTGTTGATATCCGCTGGCGGGTGCTGATAGCCACTGGAGGTCCCGGGCGGCGGCCGGTGGTTGGCGGCGAGAGGCGGCCGTCGGGTGTTGGCGACGAGGGGTGGCCGCCGGCGGAGAAGAACGGGAGAGCTCCCACCTGAGGAAGAAGAAAGGGGGGGAAGCGTAGGAGGAGAAGATGATTAAATGAGGAGCCCCTGGGGTCCTTTTATAGGCTCCAGGGGGAAGTTACGACGGGCCCCACCACTAACATAGTGGGTTAGTGGGTGGTTTTGTCCCGATCGGACGGCTGGAGGGGCCTCTCCCTCGATCGGACGGTGGGGAGGCCACCCCGAGGCGGGGCCGCCCGGACGACGCCGATGGCGAGGAGGTGGCCGGACCCGGCGGCGGCAGGCCATGGCCGCGGCCGGCCATGGCCGCGGCCGGCCAAGGCCGCGGCCGGCCATGGCCGCGGCCGGCCATGGCCGCGGCCGGCCATGGCCGCGGCCGGCCATGGCCGCGGCCGGCCATGGCCGCGGCCGGCCATGGCCGCGGCCGGTCATGGTCGCGCCCGGCCATGGCCGCGCCCGGCCATGACCGCGGGTCATGGCCGTGGCCGGCTGGAGGGGAACCGCTGGCGGCGGTTCGCTCCGCGGAAGGTGGGAAAATGGGGGCCCACCCCCATGATTTCCATGAGAGATCATGGGGGTTAAGGGGGCCCACCCATGATCTCCAATGGTGGGGATCATGGGGGTCTCCTTATCCTTATAAATTAAGGTGGAACCCATCAATTGCCCCCCAAATCTCTTTCAGTTGGGAGGGAAGCGAGCACGGGGAGAGATTTCTAACTCTGGTCGCGGTGGTGATCGTCGGCGTGGAATCCGGGATGGCGGCGACGGCGTGTGGCTCCAAGGTACGATGATGTGCGCTAGTTTGGTAAGCGGGTGCTAGGAGAGTATGCGCGGAGGCTGGCACGGCGTAGGAGTCGGTGGTGTGTCACTGTTGCGGGGAAAGGGCCGAGCGCGTGCAAGCGTGTCGCGCGCGTAAGGGCTGCGCACGTGAGTGGGGTATGCACCCAACTCGCGTGCGCGGGCTATGCGGGCGCCTGCGCGTATGCCGCATGCGCGAGCTGCGCGCGCGCAGGGCGCGCGTGCGTGCGCTGGCCACGCGTGCGCCGGCCGCGCGTGTAGGTGGCGCCCGCGCAGGCTGCCCGCATGCGCGTGCGCAGGCCGCGCGTGCGTTGGCCGCGCGCGCTGGCTGTGCGCGTGCTGGCTGTGCGCGCGCTGGCTGTGCGCTTGCTGGCCGGGCTTGGTGAGGCTGCGTGTGCGTGCGCGTGCAGGCGTTGGTTGCGCGCAGGCCGTGCGCGGTCATGGAGGGGGTTGTGTGCGCGATTTTACCACTTTGAACTGACTAATTTTTTGCGGTGCGCAGGTACCGAAGCGCTCTGCTGGACCAATGCGTCTACGCTCCTCTTTGACTGACGATGGCGTGGCTATTTGGAGAACAAAGTTCGGGCTTCCTCCAGACTTGAAGGTGAGGATCCCGCGTCCCGAGGAGCGGGTTCAAAATCCTCCCCGTGGTTGGCTGACTATCTGTGAAGTGTCGCTCAGATCTGGTTTCCGTCTTCCTCCCTGCGACGAGGTGGTGGAGATTCTGAAGTTTTGCGGAGTTCCTATTTCCCAGTTTGCTCCAACCGGGGTTACTCGTATTATGGGCTTGATTTCTTTTCTTCGTGAGCACGGGGGCTCTCTTTCTCTAGACCAGTTCCGGGATTGGTGCGACATGCGCTTCGATGGTGGTGAGCGGATCGAGGTGCGCAGCAACAAGGTTTGGCTGGAGTTTGAGTCCCGCAAAGATCGTCGCCATGGTAACACTTTGTTTGGGTATGTGAAGAACTCCTGGGGTCTTCCTGAGGTGTGGAATGCACTTCCCGATCGTTGTCGCCGTGTGAAAGGGAGGGAGCGAGACTTCTCCCCTGTGCTGGGATTTTCCGAGCCTCGCGAGTTGGCTAATCGCCTCTTCAATATATATGCTTTTGTCGAAGAGAAGCGATTGTTGGGATGTGGTATTTCTGTTGGCACGGGACGGGTGGTGTCGTCTTCTCAGGGAGGGGGCCGCAAGAGAAAAGCGGTTATGGCCCCCGTTAGTGATGTTGACGTTGTGATGGTAGCTTCTGATGATTCAGTCCCAAATACACAATTACCTGTTTCCCCGGCTCCGCGGGCGCTTGCCAGCGCAGCGGTTCCCCGGATGTCTTCTTCTTTGAAGGCGATGAGTGATGCGGTAAGTTGGTGCCTTACTGTTTCTTCCTTCTTCTTTTATTTCTCGTTTGAAGGCGGCTAATTGCATTTTTTCCTTTTGCAGATCGAGACTCAGGCACAGATAGCGGTCACCTGGAACGATCATTACGTGAGCCTGAAGGACGGATATCTTGCCTTGCAGGAGAAGCTTCGACTGTCGATGGGCTCGCTCTCTTCTCTCAAGGAAGAACATGACCGGGACATCGCGCAGTATCATCGAGTTGGGTCGGAGCTGAAGTCCGAGCTAGAAGACGTGCGTGCTTCCTTGGACGTGGAGAAAGCCGTGGTGGAGAGGACTGCCCAGATGTTGAAGTATGCGAGGGAGGAGATATCTGGCTTGGAGACTCGGTTGCATGCGGCGCGAGATGAGGTTTCAGGCCTTGAGACCCAGCTTTGTGCGGCGAGGGCGCATGTAGAGGTGTTATCTTCGGATGACCATACATCAGAACTGAAGGCCGCAGGTCTTACGGAGTACCTGGAGTCCTTGGACTATATGCGGGATCGTAGCCTGATCGCGGAGGAGGTTCGTGATGACATTTGGTCCAAGGAAGTAGAGCCTCAGATGGATGACATACGCCAGTTAGCGCTTCGTCGTGGTGTTTCGAAGGCCTTCCGCTTCATAGGGAAGCATCTTGGGTGTGATACTTCCAGTTTCAGCTTTGCGGATGTTTCAGATGATGAGCATTCTAGCTCGGATGCTGATGATGAGTAGCTGTAGTGCTTATTTGCTGTTGCATGTCTCGTCCTTTATTTGTAGTCATTCACTTCTGTTATAGCCTTTGAGATTGTCGCCGTTAGGGCTCCAATTCATTGTTTCCTATGATATCCTTACTTGTATGTCGTTGTCATGTGTTTTGCATAGATGCCTTTTGTCATGAAATGGTTGTTGGTGGGAGTTGACCTTTGTCATGATGTATTAGTATGGGAGTGATCCATGGCTTAGTGTGTGGGCCTGGCTTGCGGCCTAGTTTGTATGAGGGCTTCTTCGTGAGGGGGGCAAGTCCTCATGGTGTTGCGTGGAACTGGTCCACGGCTTATCGCGCGAGACAGGCTCGTGGCTTCTTCGTGAGGGGGGCATGCCCTCATGGTGTTGCGTGGAACTGGTCCACGGCTTATCGCGCGAGACAGGCTCGTGGCTTCTTCGTGAGGGGGGCAGGCCCCCACGGTGTCGCGCGGAACAGGTCCACGGCTTTTCGCGCGAGACAGGCTCGCGGCTTCTTCGTGAGGGGGGCAGGCCCCCACGGTGTCGCGTGGAACAGGTCCACGGCTTTTCGCGCGAGACAGGCTCGCGGCTTCTTCGTGAGGGGGGCAGGCCCCCACGGTGTCGCGTGGAAAAGGTCCACGGCTTTTCGCACGAGACAGGCTCGCGGCTTCTTCGTGAGGGGGGCAGGCCCCCACGGTGTTGCGTGGAACAGGTCCACGGCTTTTCGCACGAGACAGGCTCGCGGCTTCTTCGTGAGGGGGGCAGGCCCCCACGGTGTCGCGTGGAACAGGTCCACGGCTTTTCGCATGAGACAGGCTCGCGGCTTCTTCGTGAGGGGGGCAGGCCCCCACGGTGTCGCGTGGAACAGGTCCACGGCTTTTCGCACGAGACAGGCTCGCGGCTTCTTCGTGAGGGGGGCAGGCCCCCACGGTGTCGCGTGGAACAGGTCCACGGCTTTTCGCGCGAGACAGGCTCGCGGCTTCTTCGTGAGGGGGGCAGGCCCCCACGGTGTCGCGTGGAACAGGTCCACGGCTTTTCGCACGAGACAGGCTCGCGGCTTCTTCATGAGGGGGGCAGGCCCCACGGTGTTGCGTGGATTAGTGAGACACTGAATTTTGTTAGGACATGTAGTGTTTGCAGAAAATAAAAGGCAATTCTTTGAGTAACAGTTCGCATGAGATCAGGTTTGTGACTAATATAAATCACATAGTCTTGGATTTAAACAAGGTGGCATAAAAGAGTCATAACGTGTCACTGGTAAAAGCGGCGTAGATTCTGTGCGTTCCATGTGCGGGGGAGAATCTATCTTTCGGCGTTTCGTAACTTGTACGTGCCTGGCTTCACCACAGCGGTAACAACGAACGGTCCTTCCCATGTTGGAGATAGCTTGTCGCCTTGTGCTCCCTTCCCGGCAGCTTCCAAGGTGCGAAGGACTAGGTCTCCGATGTTGATCGGGCGGACCTTCATTCGGCGGTTGTAGTAGCGGGCTGTGCGTTGTTGGTAGGCGGCGGCGCGAAGAGCGGCTTATTCGCGTACTTCGAAGATCAGGTTGAGGTTGTCGCGTAGCGCCTCGTTGTTAGTCTGGGGATCAAAGTTGGATGTCCGAGGACTAGGGATGCCGATGTCGACTGGGATAATAGCCTCCGTTCCATAGCAGAGATTGTATGGAGTTTCTCCTGTAGGCATTCTCTCTGTAGTGCGATATGCCCATAATACATTAGGAAGGGCGTCCACCCATTGCCCCCAGCATCTTCTAGTCGTGTCTTTAGTCCCTTTAGAATAGTACGGTTGGTTACTTCAATTTGCCCATTGGATTGGGGATGTGATACTGCTGTGTGCCGTAACACTATCTTTAGGTCTTCACACAACTGGGTAAAGGATTTTCCCGTGAATTAGGTGCCGTTGTCAGTGATGATGATTGCCGGTATGCCGAAGCGACATATGATATTTTTCCAGACGAATTGTTTGGCGTTCTCTTCGGTTATCTTGGCCAGTGGTTCCGCTTCGACCCATTTGGTAAAGTAATCGATTGCCATGATGATGAATTTTCTCTGACCGGAAGCTAGTGGCAAAGGCCCGAGGAGATCTATCCCCCATTGTGCAAACGGCCAGGCTCCTTGTAATGACGTGAGGGCTATCGGGGGCTTCCTGTAAATGTTAGCGTGCACTTGGCAGCTTCTGCATTTTTGAACGAATTCTGTCGCCTCTTTCTTCATGGTTGGCCAATAAAATCTTTGCCGTAGGATTTTCCTAGCCAGGGCTTTTCCCCCGAGATGTTCGCCACATACTCCTTGGTGGATTTCGCGGAGCGCGTACCCGGCATCTTCTTCTGATAGGCATTTTAGGTAGGGTCCTGCAAAGGACCGCTTGTATAGTTCTTCGTCTATCAAAGTGAATATTGCTGCTCTCATTCTTAGGCGGCGAGCCTCCTTTTGATCTTCCGGTGGTAGCTGGCCCTTCAAATGGGCAATTAGCGGGGCCGTCCATGATTCTTCTGCTTCATTGACTTCGGTTATATCCCATGGGCCATGGATACTGGGGAAGACTATTTCTTCTACCCGACGCCTTCTTGTTTGGTATTGTGTCGGAGAAGAGGCTAGCTTCGACAGGGCATCGGCTTTGTTATTTTGCTCTCGAGGGATGTGAATAATTTGGATTTGCGGGATTTGGATGAGAAGGGACTTGACGAGCTGGAGATACTGGGATAGCTGTTCATTCTTGGCTTCAAATTCTCCTTCTACCTGCGAGACAACAAGTTGTGAGTCAGAGTAAATGGTCAACTGCTTGACCTGGCAGCTGATGGCGAGCCTGAGCCCCGCGATGAGGGCTTCGTATTCTGCCGCATTATTTGTAGCAGGGAATTTTAGTCGGAGTCCATATTCTGCAGAGTGGTAGAGAAAAGGACGTCGACCGAACTGCCATTATCGACAAGGATTCGCTTGACGTTGTAGCAGGGGTTTCCGATGCCAGCGCTAATTACAAGCGGGTCCTGATGCGGGATTCGGACGTTGATGAGGTCTTCATCTCCAAATGATATGGTGGTGTCCTGCTTGCTTTTTTATCTTCATGGGCTTCCTTTCCAGAGTGGACTGACAATATCTGTGAAGTCAGAATCGGTGATCCGGCGATAGTCTCAATGTTTCCTACCACTTGCCTTCCTCCTTCAGGTGCCGGCGGGGGATTCTGTTGGTCCCATGGTTTAAATAGTTTAAAGCGAGATGATGGTTCTTACTAGCTCAGACGGGCGGATTTCTATAATTTTTAATAAACACAATAATCAAATGAAGGAAACGACTTAAGGATGGAGATGGCTTGAGCAGGATTGGAAAACATCCCAGAGTGACTGCTGGAGTATTGCTGTGTAGTCGAAATCGGCTTGGACGACGACGAACTGTACGTCGTAGGATGTCTGTCGGTGTGCATCTTTGAGTGTGATTGGGAGAGTGATGGTGCCGATGACTGGTACCGGGTGATTCCCGAGAACACGAGCGCTTGCAGATGTTAGTTTGAGATTTCCGGCGGTGAGCTTGAGCTGAAGCAGAGTTGATAAAAATAGTATATTGGTGGTGATTTCCTTGTCCACTAGAACTTGATTCAGTTTGGTGGGTGGTTCGCCAATCTTGACCGTCGTGCATCTTATGTTTTGGTTGTCAAGTGGTCTTCTTCTTGATAGGAATTGATCAACTGCTCCTAAGTTGGCCAGTCGTTGGATTTCTTCTTTTAATCCATTGCATTCGTTCGTGTTGTGGCCGTGACTTCGGTGATATTCGCAGTATCTTGCCTGGTCTGCCTTGGGGTTCGGCCGCGGCGCTCTCGGTCGTTGAAATGATGGATTATTCTGAATTGCATACATCACATTAGTGTAGGTAGTATTCAGAGGGACGTATTCCTGGAGTGAATGTTGCCCCTCATTCCTCGGAGGGTTGTGCTGACTACCATCGAGGCGACTCCGATTCTGGCGTCGTTCTTTTCGCATTGTACGGGTTGGTTCACCTTCTTTCTTCCTCTTCTATCTTCTGCTTGGTCTCAGATTTTCTGGTGAGGGCTTTTCGATCGTCAGGAACCTTTTGATGAAGAGGGCGGCAAGTTCGATGTAGCTGTCAGTATCTTCTCTTTGTAGGGATTGAAGCCAAGTCCGAGCTTCTCCTATTAGTGCTGTTGAAAATACTCGGATCATGAGTTGATCTGAGGCATTGCGAGCGTGCATGATGGCTTCAAAATACTCCAGGTGTGCGAGTGGGTTGCCTGTCCCACTGAAACTACGGATTTCTGCGCCCGTGGCTGTGCAGGAGCTAGGTGAGTTATCGTTAGGTAGGTATTCATCTGGTTCCTGCTTTGTGGCAGAAGTGCCAGGAGCCCTTGTGTTTCCAGCGCTCTCTTTATGATGAGGACGTGTGAGGTAGTGGCCATACATCTCCTGGAGTGATGTTTCAGGCACGGGGGAGCTATTTGTGCTTGAGAATTCCTTTTCTATGTCGTATTCTCTGTGTAGGCCAGGCCTGGTGGGGGCAAGGAGTTCTTCTGACGGCAGTAAAACAATTTGTTCAAATGGCTGAGGCGTCTTTTGGTGGTGGAATGTTGGCTTATTCTGTGCTGCATGGGTTGCATCAACGTGGATGGTGCTGGGAGGGGAATATCCTTGAGGTAGATGCTGCCCCCCAGTTCCTGAGGGGTCTTGCCTTTGAGGGGCAGGCTGACGCCACTCTTCTTGTCCTGTATTAGTTTGCTCTTTTCTTTGCCGGGACTCTAGCGTCGGGTTCAGCAGTGAGAGAATGACTGGTGCCCCCAAATTTTGGAGCAAGGTGAGCATTTCGGTTTGTAGTTCTTCCATCTGGCGGATACGTCCTTCCAAGGCAGGCGCGGGAGCTAGGGCTGCTCCTGTGGTTAGCGGCACGTCAACCGGAGAGTGAGATCGTGCTGGTTCAGTGTGTCCGCCAAGTGCGGGTCCTTCGACTATGCGAGCACTCCTCTTTGCCATTGTAGAAGTAGGGACGATGGACTTGCTCTGTGAAGGATACTGGGAATGTTTCCCACAGACGGCGCCAAACTGTTGCGGACTAACTCGACGCCCCGGGCGGACCGGATAATCCTGGACCGCCTTAGCTCGCGGGGCGGTCGAGCGTGCACACAGTCAGTTGGAAAAGGGGGAATGAACACAGGGAGTTTTAGCGTAGAAAACCCTTCAACCGGGTAAAAAACCACGTGACCGGATCTCTGCCGGTCAAAATCCACTATATTGCTGGAGGTTACAATTTGATGGGGGAATCGGGGCGACAGGCCGCTCCCGTTACAATCTTGAAGGGGGAGAGAATGTATGCAACCGTTGGTGGGCAACAGACTGCCTCACCAACGGGACTTGGACGGTGGAATGCGCGGGATGCTTTAGGCGCGTGCGCTTAGAGGCGGTGTGTATTCCGGGGTTGTTGCTGCTTCCCTTGCTCGTCTTTCTCCGTTCTTGGAGTGCTTTCTTTGTGATTGAATGCTGGTGGGGTGCCAACAGCCGATGACGGGGCCGACGGCCTATGACGAGTGTTGATATCCGCTGGCGGGTGCTGATAGCCACTGGGGGCCACTGGAGGTCCCGGGCGGCGGCCGGTGGTTGGCGGCGAGAGGCGGCCGTCGGGTGTTGGCGACGAGGGGTGGCCGCCGGCGGAGAAGAACGGGAGAGCTCCCACCTGAGGAAGAAGAAAGGGGGGAAGCGTAGGAGGAGAAGATGATTAAATGAGGAGCCCCTGGGGTCCTTTTATAGGCTCCAGGGGGAAGTTACGACGGGCCCCACCACTAATATAGTGGGTTAGTGGGTGGTTTTGTCCCGATCGGACGGCTGGAGGGGCCTCTCCCTCGATCGGACGGCGGGGAGGCCACCCCGAGGCGGGGCCGCCCGGACGACGCCGACGGCGAGGAGGCGGCCGGACCCGGCGGCGGCCGGCCATGGCCGCGGCCGGCCATGGCCGCGGCCGGCCATGGCCGCGGCCGGCCATGGCCGCGGCCGGCCATGACCGCTGGTCATGGCCGTGGCCGGCTGGAGGGGAACCGCTGGCGGCGGTTCGCTCCGCGGAAGGTGGGAAAATGGGGGCCCACCCCCATGATTTCCATGAGAGATCATGGAGGTTAGGGGGGCCCACCCATGATCTCCAATGATGGGGATCATGGGGGTCTCCTTATCCTTATAAATTAAGGTGGAACCCATCAGTACCCATAATTGATATTTGTACCCATACATAATAATATTAAGAAAAACGATGAAATCTCATGAGAGGCGTTAGCCGCGCCCGCACACCGTGCATGAGGTGCGGATATCCGAATCTTCCCTGACGTAACCAAAATCGTTGTCGCCACAAACCGCCAACGCCGCCGCCGCGCCAACAGCCATCGCCGCGCGTCAACAGCCATCATCGCCGCCGCTACGCCAACCGTCATCGCCGTCCCCGCAAACCGTCATAGCCGCTGCCGCAAACCATCATCGCCGACGCTACACCGAAACCGCGGCCGCCGCAAACAGCCATCGTCGTCGCCGCAAACCGCCATCGCTGCCTCTGCACCGAAACCGCCGCCGCCGCAAACCGCCATCACCGTCGCCGCAAACCGTCAGCGCCGACGCTGCACCGCCATCGTCGTCGCAGCAAACCGCCATCGTCGTCGCCGCAAACCGCCAACGCCGTCGCCGCCAACCGCCAACGTCGTCGCTGCAAACCGTCATCGCCGACGCTGCACTGAAACCGCCATCGCCGACGCTGCACCGAAACCGCCGCCGCAAACCGCCATCGCCGACGCTGCTTCGAAACCGCCGACCTAAAGCGAACTATTTATAGGTTGACTGACAGCGAGGAGATGGGCGGAAGGCGCGACGGAATAGAGGGCGCCACGGGCGGCGAGATATTTTTGGACCGCCAACGAGAGACTGCGAGCTGAGAGGTGAAGGCTCGGCTGCGGGAGTTAAGGCTGGAGAGAAATAGAAATGAAGTTTGTGTTGGGTACAAATATCCGATAAGTTTAGGGAAAAATATGCTTAAATTTGTATTATTCTGGGTATGAATATCCGATTGTGGGGTGTGAATAACAATTCCCTTAAGATATATAACATCACTCAACATAAACAAGCACACTCAACTCTCACAAGAGCAAACACACACAAAAAGCTCCAAACAATGGATGATCGAAATGAGGATAGATCTTCCTCTTATATTGCCCCCTCCCCTTTCCCTCCAATTCCTAAGAAAGATCTAGACTTTTTCACACAAGAAGAGGACTAGATTATCTCATACTTTTCTACACTATTCCATATCTCATTTGCAAAAAAATTCTCTATTATTTTAGAATATTCTTAACATATAATAATTTGGAATAATCTTTTATGTATGATTAAAATTGATCACAGACCAATTGAGTTAACTTAGCACTGCGACAACGTCTTAATTTAAACCCCTTATCATTTTTCTTCTTCTTTCCATTTATGCATGCAAAAAAACTAGCAGGCCCAGGTCGTGCTCAAGCCCACGGGTCCGGGCTTTTTTGTTGTCGGGCCAAGGCTAGGCCCTACTTAAACTAGGCCCAGGCCAGGCCTCACCAATATAAAGGGGCCTACCTTAGCCTACCAAATCGGGCTCATGCATTCCTAAAAAGAGCTGGGCATGGTCACGACCAACATTAAATGATGGGCAGTGCCCAACAATTTAATGTTGGACCTTCCCAACATTAAATTGTTGGGCGCTGACTAGCATTTAATGTTGGGCCGCCCAACAATTTAATGTTGGGCCGCCCAACAATTTAATGTTGGGTGATGCCCATCAAATGGACTCTTAGGCCCGAGAAGGCCTGGGCCCAGCCTAGTCCAGACACCAGGTCGGGCCCTAGCCAAATGAGGGGACATGGTGAGCCCCCTTAAGCCTGGCCCAAGCCTAATCGGGCTCAGACCCGGGCTTGGGCCAAATCTGGATCCCTATAATTCTGAATTTTTGGCACATAACACCCCCAATTAGGGCTCCTTTGCACTTTGCACACTTGAAAGTCATTAATCCGGCATAAATCACCCTCTAGTTATTTTCCTATTTCTTTTATATTTATTAAATCCGGAAATGAGTAGATAGAGGGGTATTTTGGTCCTCCATCGATATTTTCTTTATCTTTTATATGTATTTCCTATTTCCTTTTTTAGTTATACGCAGAGCAATAAGTTCTTTGCTGAAATTTGGGCTCATTTAATGCACTGCTATGCACAGACGGACTGGGATCCTCTCCAGTTGGAGTGAACCGGAGGGGATCCAGTTCACGGCAGGGATCCTCTCATCCAAATCGGACGGTGTAAAAGCGCGAGTATCATGCTAGTGCACCCCGCAAGTGGACCCCGCGAGTGAAGTCTTTCCCTTTTTCGCCGTCCGATTTGAGCGAGATGATCCTCGCCGTGAACTGGATCCCCTCCAGTTCACTCCAACTGGAGAGGATCCGGTTCCGAGGACTATTCATTCATTTTTTTGTGCTCAAATTTGATTCCCATTTCATGTGATGCTATACGCATACCATAAATTTTTTGTGTGCTAAAATTTGGTCCATCTCATTCACAATACACGTGTTTTCTATACATTGTTATACACAGACAATGCATTTTTTTATAACATTGCTGAAATTTGCTGAAATTGAAACATTCTTGAGTTCCTTCACATTTGCCTTAATTTCATCTCTACGAGATAAAATTACATGAAGTTTTGACATGTTATTTTGCATTAATGTTTGGAGCGATTCAATTGAATAAAAAATTGTGATTTTTAAAATCTAAAATAAAATTTGAAACATCAGATTGTGATGTTTTCTCCACCCGGATGACATCTAAGTGCTTAAATTATCAAGTAGAGATCAAGGTACCCATCTTATAAAATATTTGGCATATTATCTTGTATGTACATAGTATAGAAATTTAGTTGAATTTCCAAATTTCAAAATAGTTGTTTTGTAGCAAGTTACAATAGCAAATGTGATCTCAAATATCAACATTTGACTTTCAAAAATAGAATAGAAACAACATTAAAATCTCGTTCTACAAAAATTGAGTGCTAGTAAATCATTAAAGAATCTCGTTAGACAATATCATTAGTCAAAACAACACTTCAATCTCCATAGAATCTCTAAATGATGAAACTTCTACTCCTCTTATTCAATGTCATCCCAAAAGTCTTTTCTGCTTGCTAATAACAACACGTTAGAGAATGAGTGCACAATTTAAAAATGGTAAATAAAATTAGTGAAATAATTTTCACCGTGGAGAAATGGTACAGTTACTGATTCTTGAGTAGCAATATAATCTGTATTTACACTCTTCTTCTTTACCTATATTAATGTTGCAAAAAACTTTTTATTGCTAATTAGATAAAGTCAAATTAAAGGTAATAATTGAAGTTTTACTTACCAGTAATTTTGAACAGGCGAGTGATGTTGTTGGCATTGTAGGCTCAACACTCTTTGATGATTGACCACAATTTTTCTTTTTATGCTAAGTCACTCCACAATTGGAGTATGCATAATTTATACCTGATTTTTTTAAACTGTATTTTTGATTACTCAACCATTTGTTTCCTTTTTGCTTGCATCGATGGTCTTCCAGCCTTTTGGATTTAACATTCCATGGTACCACAATATTTAGATTAAGACGTGGCCATTATTGTTGTCTTTTAATAGGATTCAACAAGTGTTCATAGGATTTAACATAATCTTCAACTATTTTCCTTTTGTAAAAGATACAGGCTATGACAAGCACACTTGGAATTTCACTTAGATCCCACCTTTCGTAACTATAACTTTGAGATGATAATTTTGCAGTCCATTTATCCTCGGCGCACCCCTTTACCTCAAATTTGTCATTCTCATTCCATTCTAAAATATAATCATAAACCACTCTTTTGTTGCTCTCAAGTATTTTTGAATGTTTGAACAAATATCTCCACTAGCTTTCAACAACATATCTCTCTGTATATATTCTTCTTATCATAATTAATCTTATGATCTCAAGCAATGTTACGATGGGTTTACCTCTTGCCTTTAAAATTATATTGTCCAAACATTCACACAAATTGTTGAGTAGCATATTACACTTCGGCCATGTACTAAAATGCGACCTTGCCCAATTTTTAGGATCTCTTGCCCATACCCAATTGTAAGCCTCTATATTGCATGCTCTCAACTTTTCCATTTAAACATTGAAATCAATAACTCTACTAGCAGATAAAGTTTTCCACAATAAATTTTTCAGTAGTAATCCTTTATGTATTTGCTTAAAATTTCCATGCATATGTCTAAGACAAAACCTATGCTCTACATTATATAGTAATTCTTCAACTACATAATACTTTTTTGTTTATCAGACATGATTGTTCAAACATAATTATTGACGATATTCAAATCCCATAATAGAAGACCAATAAACCATTCTCATGATTCTTTATTTTCCCTTCTTACAATAGTATATGCTATTGGATACAACATTGTTTTCGTCAACACCGACGATACATATTAAAACTCCTCCATTTGAGGTCTCAAGCAATGTCACGATGGGTTTACCTCTTGCCTTTAAAATTATATTGTCCAAACATTCACACAAATTGTTGAGTAGCATATTACACTTCGGCCATGTACTAAAATGCGACCTTGCCCAATTTTTAGGATCTCTTGCACATACCCAATTGTAAGCCTCTATATTGCATGCTCTCAACTTTTTCATTTAAACATTGAAATCAACAACTCTACTAGCAGATAAAGTTTTCCACAATAAATTTTTCAGTAGTAATCCTTTATGTATTTGCTTAAAATTTCCATACATATGTCTAAGACAAAACTTATGTTCTACATTATATAGTAATTCTTCAACTACATAATACTTTTTTGTTTATCAGACATGATAGTTCAAACACAATTATTGACGATATTCAAATCCCATAATAGAAGACCAATAAACCATTCTCATGATTCTTTATTTTCCCTTCTTACAATAGTATATGCTATTGGATACAACATTGTTTTCGTCAACACCGATGACACATAGTAAAACTCCTCCATTTGAGGTCTTTAGGTGAGTTCCATCTAGACCGATAATGGGTCGTCAATCAACAAGAAAACTCACCTTTAAATCACCCATATATATATATATATATATATATATATATATATATATATATATATATATATATATATATATATATATATATATATATTATCTACCACTATAATAGAAATATCAAACCCATGAATTTTAAATTCATTGGAGTGATTTGGACCGTCTGATCTTGATGCATTATTTAGCAATCGTCCGATCAAACCAACCCTCTCTCTTCACATTTTACTAGGGGTCCTAAACCTACTACTATGGGGTCTTAAAGTTAGGTAGATAACTTTAAAAAGGCCTTAAGAAACAACACTCGTTAAAAACTTTATTTTAAGACCAGCCCACAAACTTGCATGTTCATGCAATTAAAGATAAGCCAAGCAGCCCACAAGCCCACTAATTTCAAACATTCTTTATGGAATTCTATATTTAAACCCAAAAGCTTCAAACCTACCGGCAGTGTGGGACTATAAAAGCTCTAATTTTATATTATACGCGCCTTTTGGATCTGCGCCTTCTACGGGCATTTTTAGGAAAAGTGTTCAACATGAAAGTTGTAGATCTCGATGATATCTACAACTTTAATGTTGAACACTTTTCCTAAAAATGCCCGTAAAAGGCGCAGATCCAAAAGGTGCATATTTATAAATTATATTATAATATAACTATAATAATTATATATTATGATTATATATTATGATAATATAACCTACCAGCAGGCGGGTGAAATGTTTTTTTAAGCTCGCCGGGGGCGGCAAAGCCCGCCGTCGCTGGCGGAGGGGCGCGGGCGAAGCCCGCCGTCGCCGCCGGGGGGCGGGCGAACCCCGTCGTCGCCTTCCAGGTACTGTGGCGCGTGGCCATCGGGCCGGTGGCGGGCGAAGCCCGCCGCCGCCATCCAGGTACTGTGGCGCGTGGCCATCGGTCCGGAGACCCGTGCCTGTCACTCGTATGTATATATATATATATATATATATATATATATATATATATATATATATATATACCATATTATAAAGAAATATGATGGTCTGCATATATCATGAGTTCGAAATTAGAGGATAATTAGATGGCGGTCGGATTTCAGAGTTTTGATCGTGAACCGTTGGATCAAACCAAACCTGTTTCCACACTTTTTTATAGATATCCTAAACCTACTCTAGGAGAGTCCTAAACCTATGTGAATTAATTTTAAAAATGAGTTAGAAAAATAATCTGGCAGACCCGCAAAGCCGGCCAGTCGCGAAAAACCCGCAAGCCCAGCCCGGGAAAAACAGCAAGCATGCCCACCCGCAAGTCAGCAAGCCCACAAAGATTCAAACGCTTAAAGCAGATTATTCAATATATACCAGAAAAGGAAAACTGAACTGGCGGTGTGGGACTAAAACAGGCGGGTGAACTGTTCACCAGCCTGTTTTAGTCCCACACCGCCAGTTCAGTTCTCCTTTTTTGGTATATATTGAATAATCTGATTTAACCGTTTGAATCTTTGGGGGTTGGCTGACTTGCGGGCAGACTTGCTGTTTTTCGCGGGCTGGGCTTTCGGGTCGGTGTTTTTCGCGGGCTGGCCGGCTTTGCGGGTCCGCTGGCTTGCGGGCTGGGGCTATCTTGCATTTTTTGAGGGCCGGGCTTGCGGGTTTTTAGTGGACTGGCCGGCTTGCGGGTCCGCCCGTTTGTTTTAATATTTATATAAAATTTTTTATTATATATTTTATTTATTTAAATTTATTAAATGTTTTATTATAAATAGGAGACGGGTGAAACGGGCAAAGCCCGGCGAAGACGGGGGCGGGCGAAGCCCGCCGTCGCCAGCCGGGTACTGTGGCGCGTAGCCATCGGGCCGGAGGCCCGTGCCTGTCACTCGTATATATATATATATATATATATATATATATATATATATATATATATATATATATATATATATATATATATATATATATACCATATTATAAAGAAATATGGTGGTCTGCATATATCATGAGTTCGAAATTAGAGGATAATTAGATGGCGGTCGGATTTCAGAGTTTTGATCGTGAACCGTTGGATCAAACCAAACCCGTTTCCACACTTTTTTATAGATATCCTAAACCTACTCTAGGAGAGTCCTAAACCTATGTGAATTAATTTTAAAAATGAGTTAGAAAATTAATCTGGCGGACCCGCAAAGCCGGCCAGTCGCGAAAAACCCGCAAGCCCAGCCCGGGAAAAATAGCAAGCCTGCCCGCCCGCGAGTCAGCAAGCCCACAAAGATTCAAACGATTAAAGCAGATTATTCAATATATACCAGAAAAGGAAAACTGAACTGGCGGTGTGGGACTAAAACAGGCGGGTGAACTGTTCACCTGCCTGTTTTAGTCTCACACCGCCAGTTCAGTTCTCCTTTTCTGGTATATATTGAATAATCTGCTTTAACCGTTTGAATCTTTGGGGGCTGGCTGACTTGCGGGCGGGCATGCTTGCTGTTTTTCGCGGGCTGGGCTTTCGGGTCGGTGTTTTTTGCGGGCTGGCCGGCTTTGCGGGTCCGCTGGCTTGCGGGCTGTGGCTATCTTGCATTTTTTGAGGGCTGGGCTTGCGGGTTTTTAGTGGACTGGCCGGCTTGCGGGTCCTCCCGTTTGTTTTAATATTTATATAAATTTTTTTATTATATATTTTATTTATTTAAATTTATTAAATGTTTTATTATAAATAGGAGACGGGTGAAACGGGCAAAGCCCGGCGACGGCGGGCGAAGACGGGGGCGGGCGAAGCCCGCCGTCACCAGCCGGGTACTGTGGCGCGTAGCCATCGGGCCGGAGGCCCGTGCCTGTCACTCGTATACTATAATAGAAATATCAAGGACATGAGTTCAAAACTCTAAACGCCGTCGATCCCTGACATGATAAATCGGCTGCCGTCCGATCTAACTCAATGAACCAACTCCCTCTCTCTTCACATTTTTGTAGGTACCCTAAACATAGGATTAGGATGGTCTAAACCTATAAATTTCATAGGCTATGGTAGGAAATTACCAATTTACCCCTTTATATTAACTTAAAAATCGGGATTAACCACACAACACACAAAGCGCTGCCCACCGCCCAACAGATTTTAAGCAAAATTTAAGTCCAGCCTGTCAGCATACACCAGCCCAGTTCCGGCTCATATAATAATCGCCGATGGAGACAATTTAGTACCGTCACCGTTTAAAATATATATATTTGAAAATTAATCAAATTCCCACGGTGTGGGACTAAGGCGGGCTGCAGAACAATCAAAAAAACGTTTAAATAAATTATTAAAAAAACCTAAACTAACCGGAGAAGCAATGTTACAGTTTTAATAAACAATTAAAAAAAAACAAAACCTAAACTAAGTCACGTGTGACCATTACATAAATTAAGAGATAGTTTTATTTATTTTTTTTATTATTTTTTTCTAATTAATATTGTTAAAAGAATTAAAGCATTGATGTCATTACATAAATTAAATATATTATTCCCTAATTATTAAAAATATTCTATAATTTTTAAAAAAATTTACATAACAACTTATGTAAAATAAATGGCGGGCGTAGCCTGCCGGGGGTGGGCGAAGCCCTCCGTCGCAGGTCGGGTACTGTCACGCGCGGTCGTAGGGGGCGACGTCGGGGGCATGTACTATCGCGTGAGGCCGAGCCAGCCCGCCGGGGGGCGACGGAGGGCACTGTCACGTGCGGTTGTAGGGGGCGACGCCGGGGGCATGTACTGTCGCGTGGGGCCGAGCCAGCCCGCCGGGGAGGGGGCGAAGCCCGCCGTCGCCGGTCGAGTACTGTGGCGCGTGGTCATCGGGCCGGAGCCCGCCGGGGGGGAGGGGGCGGGCGGAGCCCGCCGGGGGGGGGGGGGGGGCGAGCGGAGCCCGCCGGGGGGGGCGGGCGAAGCCCGCCGGGGGGTGGGGGCGGGCCGAGCCCGCCGGGGGGCGGGCCGAGCCCGCCGGGGGGCGGGCCGAAGTACTGTGGCACGTGGCCATAGGGGCGGAGCCCCGTGTCGGGCACTCGTATATATATATATATATATATCTACTATTATGCAAAAACTAATCTTTGGTGAAACATTGCAAATATTCCTATATTGCTCTTATAGTTGTATTCATAATTACACAAATATACATAACTTTATATTAATATATTATAAAGACAATATCATTTTAGTTAATTACACAACTTGACAATATTTAAATACAAAAAATAAAAAATTAGGTATCCTAAACCTATGGCCTATAGGTAGAAATGACAAAAGAAAGATTAATGTTTTAATGTTAAAATATAATTTGTTTTACAAAATAAAAATTATATTCTTGATTTATATTTTTTTTCGGTCATTTTGAGTACTCATATGTATATGTTGTGGGCGGGTACTGTCCACGACAAATGTCGCCGCCCACGACAAATATCGCCGTCCACGACAAATGTCGTCCCCACGACAAATGTCGCACCACCAATGAATGTCGTATCCCGCCGAATGTCGCACCCCGCCGAATGTCAGGCCCCGCCGATTGTCGCACCCCCGTCGAATGCCCCCAGGGCCGAAGGCCCGTGCCTGTCACTTGTATATATATATATATATATATATATGAATATATATCATATGCGGGCTAGGTATATGAATATATCATAATTACACAACTTTGCAATATTTAAATACAAAAAATAAAAATACTAGTTATCCTAAACCTATGACCTATAGCTAGAAATGACAAAAGAAAGATTAATGTTTTAACGTTAAAATATAATTTGTTTTACAAAATAAAAATTATATTCTTGATTTATATTTTTTACGGTCATTTTGAGTATTCATATGTATATGTTGCGGGCGGGTACTGTCCACGACAAATGTTGCCGCCCACGACAAATGTCAACGCTCACGACAAATATCGCCGCCCAACACAAATGTCGTCCCCACGACGAATGTCGCACCACCGACGAATGTCGCACCACCGACGAATGTCGCATCCCGCCGAATGTCGCACCACGCCGAATGTCGGACCCCGTCGATTGTCGCACCTCCGCCGAATGCCCCCAGGGCCGAAGGCCCGTGCCTGTCACTTGTATATATATATATATGAATATATATCATATGCGGGCTAGCTAAGGTGCGGGCGTACGGGCATGGGATTTTGGGGGTCAAGGAGGCTCCTAATCAAAAAGTGATCAACATGAAATAATCGCCGATGGAGACAATACAATATAGTCACTGCATGCTTAAAATATATATATTTGAAAATTAATCACATTCCCACGGTGTGGGACTAAGGTGGCGTTTGGCGCGTCTTATGCTCTCCGGTGCGTTTCCAACGCACCACAATTTTGACAATAAGTGCCGTTTTGCGCGGCTTGTTTTAGAAACGCTGGTTGGGTTCAGCCGCATTTTCTTATCTATCGCTAGCCGCTGTTCTTTTCCACGTCCAGCCGCTACCTTCCTCCCGATAACCTAACGAGCGGAGTCGAGCGGAGCCCCGCGCTGGACTTTCTTCCCTAATCGACGACAGGATCCGCCCCTCTCTACTGACGGCCGGCGATTCTCCTTTGCTTCCCGTCCACGAAGAAGGCCGGCGCACATCGGAAGCTTTTCCCGTCCACGAATCGATCCGCTTCTCCCACCGTTAACCCTACATTGAGGTATACTCCTTCCTTCAATTCATATCATATGCAAATTTCGGGTTTCTTTAGGGTTTAGGGTGCTTGTAAGAGTGCTTGTAAGATATCGATTTCATTGAGTCTGAATAAAGGGATCCATGTCTTGGGATGATCTCGCAAAGGCGGGAAGAAGATTGCTCTGACACTGCGGCTGGTGTAGAAGAGATGATCGCACTGCGTGATATTATTGCAGATCAGGTGTTCGAAGCTAGAGCATAATTTCCGCGTTGGGTGTTACGTTTCGTAGAATTTGATAAATGTATGAATGAAATTTTATTTGACACCAATGTATGAATGAAGTTTTATATTGTGTTAAATTTGGGGAAAAAAATTATTTCAAAACTTCATTTTCTATCCAAACAACTTTTTGAAAACTTCGTTTTGTAAACTTTGTTTCACCCAAACAGTTTTTTAACAAAACTCTGTTTTCCAGAAACAACACTTATTCCATCAGCAACAGTTCATCAGCAGCTTTCCATCAGCAACAGCCCAACCAAACAGACCCTAAGACGGGCAGCAGAACAATCAAAAAAATGTTTTAATAAATAATTAAAAAAACCTAAACTAAGCGGAGAAGCAATGTTACAGTTTTAATAAACAATTAAAAAAAACAAAACCTAAACTAAGTCACGTGTGGTCATTACATAAATTAAGAAATAGTTTTATTTATTTTTTTATTATTTTTTCTAATTAATATTGTTAAAAGAATTAAAGCATTGGTGTCATTACATAAATTAAATATATTATTCCCTAATTATTAAAAATATTCTATAATTTTTAAAAAAATTTACATAACAACTTATGTAAAATAAATGGCGGGCGTAGCCTGCCGGGGGTGGGCGAAGTCCTCCAACGCAGGTCGGGTACTGTCACGCGCGGTCGTAGGGGGTGGGGCCGGGGGCATGTACTGTCGCGTGGGGCCGAGCCAGCCCACCGGGGGCGACGGAGGGCACTATCACGTGCGGTTGTAGGGGGCGACGCCGGGGGCATGTACTGTCGCGTGGGGCCGAGCCAGCCCGCCGGGGCGGGGGGCGAAGCCCGCCGTCGCCGGTCGGATACTGTGGCGCGTGGCACGAGGCCCGTGCCTGTCACTCGTATATATATATACGAGTGACAGGCACGGGCCTTCGGCCCGGGGGGCATTTGTCGTGGGTGCGACATATGTCGTGGGTTCGACATTTGTCGTGGGTGCGACATTTGTCGTGGGGGCGACAAATGTCGTGGATAGCGTGAGTTCAAAATTACACCTAAATATATCCGCCACTGATCTTGATAAAAGCCCACGCTAGCCGTCCGATCTCTTATGTGTTTCTTATAAAAAACTATCGCATAACCCTAAACCCGCCCGCGCACTTCTTCTTCCTTCCTTTCTGCCGCTCGCGCTCCAATTCTGCCGCTCGCGCACTTCTTCTTCCTTCCGACGCACAGCGGAAACTCTTCTTCGTCACCCATCCGGCCGCAGATGCCCTCCACTTCTGCCGGTCGCGGCTCAGATCGGCATTGCCCAAAACCTATGTGAGGTACAATCTTCTTCTACCCCTAGATCTCTTACCATCTTCTAACCCTAGATCCGTTGTTGATTTAATTTCGTTTTCGTTTTTAGATCTACATTTTCATCTTTGATTTCATTTCATTTTCGTTTTTAGATCTACATTTCGGTTTCGATTTAAGATCTAAACTCTTCTTCCTCACCCATCCGGTCGCCGATGCCCTCACTTCTGCCGGTCGCGGCTCAGATCAACATTGCCCAAAACCTATGTGAGGTACAATCTTCTTCTACCTCTAGATCTCTTATCATCTTCTAACCCTAGATCCGTTGTTGATTTAATTTCGTTTTCGTTTTTAGATCTACATTTTGATCTTTGATTTCATTTCGTTTTCGTTTTTAGATCTCTTATCTTTTGTAGTCAGAATGTGTAGCCGTTGCTTAATATCTTTTAGATCTCTTATCATTTTTACAATCTTCTAACCCTAGATCTCTTATCTTTTTTAGTATTTAGATCTTCGATTTACGGTTTTCAATTTTCGGTTTTAGATCTACGCCTGGCTCAGCTCTCCGACATCGTTACTACAAAAGATATATATTCAGGCATTTGCCGCCTCGCATCCGGTTCCACCTTCGTGGCTCTCATATGATACTACAAAAGATATATATTCAGGCATTTCAATTTCTAAATACTTGATACTTGCCATGTCTAAAAATTTCAGGCATTTCTAAAAATTTCAATAGGGTAAAAACGTGATACTTGCCATGTCTCTTTTTCATCACTTCGGTCTTTCCGAGCTTCATGTCTCTTCTATTAAACAACAATATGTAATATACTAATTAGAAGGCATCATTAAGCACAGATGGAACAGAATATTCATCGGATGAACATCAAACTTGAGTGAGAAGCCTCCTGATGGTTTTTTTCTTGCTGGTAATGTCAAATATCTCATATTATGCACAGCATTCATGTCATTAGCTGACAATCTTGCTAGCTGAAACGGAGAAAAAATTCACATTGAAATTCTATGGTGGATATGTTCAGCAGCAGATACAAAGAAGTTTCACTTCAGTTTTGCAAAATTGGGTTATATGAGAGGACCATAAGATAAGGTGTGACACTTTCCAGTATGTGCCTCACTATGTGCTTAATCTTTTTTATTTCATTTCTGATTTGAATATCTAAAAACATGTGATTAGGCAGATTAAGACCGCTTAATCTATATCTATAATCTAATATATAACACTTTCTGAAATATTAAGCACATATTCAGTCTTTATTTCTGAAATCAAAAATACAGTTTTATTTTGACTTGGCAGGTTACTTGATAGGTATTTTAGGACATGTTAAATATGCGTCTTAAATGATATGTGTGGTGCTTTCCTTATATTTGTTTGCAACCACATGTCCGTACTCCGATGATGGACTAGGACAAATTTTATTATAATTTGTACAACCTCACTAATTTTATGTGTCTCATTCCTACTTGGTTCCTTCTTGCAGGCAACAAACTCTTCAAGCAACGGATGAGTGGTTTTTTGCAGGTGAGTGCTTCTTTTTCCTACAAGAGATTCTTCTATTTAGGATAAAAATTATTTGGTATATTCTTCTACTCTATATTTGGTATGCCTACCTCTTTTAGTTTTTTTGCTCACATGGTGTTTGTCCAATATTGCATTTAGCAGGGAAGGAAGGAAGAAGATTTCCTAGGTACATTTCAGGAAGAAGAGAGATATTGCATTTACCAAATGATATAGAGGTATATCTCGCCCGCCTCCCTCTTTCTCCATATTTTATATTTTAGGCGTGCTTTGAGGTATTAGTAAGATAGTGGCTAAGCAAAGCACAGTAGACTCTGTGTTGAATGTTTATAGGGTTGCTTCGTAGTATTGGCCAGTAGAGGGTCAAGCGAAGCAAATAGATTTTTATTTTCTGTGTTTTAATTAGCATGTATGTTCTAATTGCAGTATATGTTGCAGTATATGTTGCTCATTTCAGTTTTCAGTATATGTTGTAATATATGTTGCAGTATATGTTGCTTATGGTCATTTCAGTTTTTATGCTCATGCTTATTTCATATCATTGACTAATATTAGATGGATTAACTAATATTAGATTGATTACACTTGGATCCATTCAAATTATTGCAATATGGTAGTAGATCAAGATGGATTACACTTTCAACACAACGTTTTCAATGTTCACTGAAATCTTTTTATCTCTTACATATTCCACTGATTTCCTTCTACCACTTTATTTTCAATGTTCACTGATTTCATTCAAATTATTGCATTATAGTTTGTTTATCTGCACAATTTTGTTTATGTGCAATTTTTGTTTTGCACTGTTAGATTATGTGCTGAATAATCATTTTCTTCCTTGATGCTTTGTGTTTCTGATTTCTGTCCAGCTTTGATCAAACTTTTGAGTTCAGTTTTTGTGATACATAGTTATATTGTTTTCACTTTTATATACATATCGACGATGTACTGTTGTAGTAGAGCCGAGCTATACCAAGGATTGCAGGATTTCTTGCACAGCGGTGAAATTAACGCAGGTACGTACATTCACCATCGATTTTTAAACATATATAACAGATTCAATTTTACCTACTACCCGTGAGTGTTAACCTTACCTCACTACAGGTAATGTCGGTCGTAGGACAATTTTGTCGTCTTCTTTTATTGGAAGTCCAAGAGATATGTTCCAGAGATATCAAGACGCTATGGCAGTTGTACGAACTTTTGGAAGGCCGGACATTTTTTAACTATGACTTGCAATCCTTCATGGCCAGAGATAACAAACGAGCTTTATCCAGGACAAACAGCGCAAGATCGACCTGATTTAATCTCAAGAATATTTCAAGCAAAGTTGCAATGTCTAAAGGATGGCATCTTCCATAAGGGCGTCCTGGGTAGAGTTGTAGCACACGTTCATGTGGTAGAATTTCAAAAAAGAGGTCTTCCACACGCACATATGCTATTCATTTTCAATGAACAGGATAAGCTAAGTAGTCCGGATGATTACGACTGCGTTGTCAGAGCTAAAATTCCAATACAAACAGAAGAACCAGATTTACACACTGCAGTGCTTAGACATATGTTGCATGGACCATGCGGACGCTTACGACCAAATGCGCAGTGCATGAAAAATAATGTATGCAAAAAAAGGGTTTCCAAAACCTTTCGTGGAGGCCACAACACACGGTTTGAATTCATACCCACTATACCGTCGTCGTGATGACCACAGAGAAATTCCTCTTAGGAGAGATGAGGACTTCGTGCCTGACAATGGTTGGGTAGTTCCGTACAACCCATATCTTCTACATAAATACGACTGCCATATCAATGTGGAAATTTGTAGCAGCATTAAGAGTATCAAATATTTGTACAAGTACGTGTACAAGGGTCCTGACTGGGTTGCATTCGAGGTGCGCCCGGGGCCGAACTACGATGAAGTAAGTAAATACGTCGACGGCCGTTGGATTTATGCGCCTGAGGCATCGTGGAAGCTTTTCAAGTTCCATATGTACCAAACATTCCCTTCTGTAGTCCGTTTGCAAATACATCTGCCAGATTTACAACAGGTCCAATTTCGAAGCAATCAATCTATTTCCAATGTACTGGCTAACGAACGGAATTCACGAACAATGCTAACAGAGTTTTTTAAGACATACAACAATGGATTAGAAACCATCCCTTACTTATATGTTGACTTTGCAAAACATTACAGATGGCTAACACCGTCGAGAAAATGGATAAGAAGAGTTCGGAATCGGACAGTAGTAGGACGTATGTATGCTGTATCGCCAACCGAGGGTGAGCGCTTTTATTTACGTCTTCTACTTAATCATATTCCAGCGCCAACATCATTTGACTACATATATACCGTTCATGGTATTCGTTACACAACTTTTAAGGAAGCAGCTGAGAAACGAGGTCTACACGAGGAAGACAATAACATCAGACAATGCATAGAAGAAGCCAGAAGTGTTAGAATGCCAGCAGCACTGCGAAGATTATTTGCAACAATTTTATTGTACTGCCAACCAACCGGGGTAAGAACCCTATGGGATGAAAACCATGCTGCGATGAACAAAGATTACGTTAGCACAATCACTGTAAATAGTGATTTCTTAATAAACAGATTATTGTGTGAGTTAAACATAATCTTTGAGCAATATAACAAAATCACGAAAGAGTTCAACTTACCAAGATTGAGTGAGGGCATACAATACACCGTGGACCTACCAAGTTTGATTGATAGTGAATTATCAATTCCTATATCGACAACGGACCTAAATTCAACATCGCTGCTAAATCATGGACAACAAATAGCGTACAATACTATATGCAGTTGCATAAGAGAAGGAAATGGAGGTATTTTCTTTGTTGACGGCCCTGGTGGAACTGGTAAAACATTCCTATATCGAACAATACTAGTAACTTTCCGCAACGAAGGGCGTATTGTGATAGCAACTACAACATCCGGAATAGCAGCAAATTTACTCTCAGGCGGCTGCACAGCTCACTCTAGGTTCAAAATACCTATTAAACTGGAGAATGTATTAAACTGCGGCATCAGTAAGCAATCAGATCTGCGAAAATTAATTGAACTTTCATCCGCAAAAATTTGGGACGAGGCACCCATGGCCAACAGGAAAACATTCGAAATTCTAGACCGTACATTGCAAGACGTGTTAGAAATAAACAAGCCTTTTGGTGGGAAGGTTCTTATCATGGGAGGAGATTTCAGGCAAGTGACGCCCGTTGTTGTGAATGGCACGAGATTGGAAATAATTCGCTCAAGCATCGTTGAGTCTTACTTATGGGCAGGTGTCAAGTTACTTACATTAAAAGAAAATATGAGGGCACGCAATGACCACGAATTTGCAGATTTCTTGCTAAGGGTCGGAAATGGGGTGGAGCCAACAATAGAAGATGACATGATTCGCCTTCTTTATTCAATTGTTATGCCTTGGGAAGGAGAGCAATCAATTAATGACTTAATAAATTTTATTTTCCCCAATATGCAACTTACAATGTCAATAGTACTGATGCCGAGTATATGGCGACAAGAGCTCTAATCACCCCATTAAACGAAGATGTTAACAAGTTGAACGAACTATGCATGGATATGTTTCCGGGGGATAGCACAACTTACTACTCTTTCGACTCAGTTTCGGATGATGACCACAACTTATATCTACCAGAATTTTTAAACTCTATTAATCCAGGTAATCTACCAACACACAAGCTATCACTGAAGCGTGGCTGCCCAATTATGCTTCTCCGAAATATTGATCCCAAAATTTGATTATGCAACGGCACGCGACTAATTTGTCGCAGATTTGGAAGAAATATCATTGAAGCAACTATATTGGTAGGGTATTTAAAGGGACTCAGAGTTTTTATTCCAAGAATACCTCTAAAAAGTGCAGAAGATTACAAAATGCCATTCGAACTAATAAGGAAATAATTTCCTGTCAGATTGAGTTTCGCATTAACAATTAACAAGTCTCAGGGGCAGACAATTGAAAATGTCGGAATTTATCTTCCAAATCACGTCTTCAGTCATGGCCAGTTGTATGTTGCTTTATCAAGAGGGGTATCACCCCAATCCACAAGAGTTTTGGTCAAACACTGTGTTATTGAAGGTCATGAGGGGGTGTTCACGAAAAATGTGGTCTTCAAGGAGATTTTTGAATGGGTCGACCCGACGACAACAATAAGGTATGACATCGACTACAACCACGCAACTATTTAGTTCATTCCATTACATACAGTGAATTTTTTTTGCATTTTCTACGTTTTAAATAAAAAATTATTTGTTTTTCAGGTTTCACACACTAAATGGTGATTAAAACTGAAAACCAGAAGATTACTGACAATGGTCAGGTACTGCAGAATTCGACTGAAGCACATTGCTAAGACAACTAAGGGCAACGGCATGCGAAGATAAACAAATGAATGCGAAGTGACAATTGAATTGAACATGAGTCGATGTTTTATAATTATTTAGTTGTTGTCGTTCGATCAAATGAGTTTACAACAATTAAAAGAGTCTTCTGAATTTCAGACATTTATACATACTTTTAATGTTTTACTTACATTTTTATAACTTTGGAATACATGAAATTCTCCGTTCTACGTCAAGTGTTACCTCCACGGAAAATTTTGCCCACACGACAAAGTTCACCTCCACGACAAATGTCGCCGCCCACAACCAATGTCGCACCCATGACATATAACTCCCCGACAACAAACGTCTCACCTACGACATATGTCGCCCCCACGATAAATGTCGCATCCACAACAAATGTCTCCCCCACGACAAATGTCGCCCCCACGATAAATGTCGCCCCCACGACAAATGTCGCCCCCATGACAAATGTCGCACCCATGACAGATGTTACACCCACTACAAATGTCATCCCCACGACATATGTCGCCCCCACGATAAATGTCGCACCCACCACATATGTCGTCCCCACGACAAATGTCGCCCCCACGATATATGTCGCACCCATGACATTTGTCGCACCCACGACATTTGTCGTACCCACGACATTTGTCCCACCCACGACATTTGTCGCATCCACGACATTTGTCGCCCCCACGACAAATGTCGCACCCACGAAAAATGTCGCACCCACGACATATGTCGCACCCACGACAAATGCCCCCCGGGCCGAAGGCCCGTGCCTGTCACTCGTATATATATATATATATATATATATATATATATATATATATATACATATCATGTATTTTGAGATCTATACCTTTCTTGTTAATCACTTTTTCAAAAAAGATACATTTAGAGCTCAAAATCCCAAAATACACGATTCGCGCTATAATATTTCATTTTAGCTCGAGCTAATTTCCTCTTTTCTGATATATATATATATATATATATATATATATATATATATATATATATATATATATATATATATATATTAGTAATTGATGGGATTCCCCTAAGTCGGTTCAGCCGAACCCAAAGAACCGCACGCAACCCCTCAAGGTATAACCGTCGCGCCAACTGGTGTGCCAACTGCCGTCGTCACCGTAACCGCGCTAATCGCTACTACAGCCGCTGGCACCGCCGCCACGAAATAATCGCCGAGGGTGCAGCCGCACACGGCATGCTGGCGGGGGGATTGGCCCTCCGCCGCCGCCCCAGAGGTAGGCGACCTCCCATACTCCCGCCTCCCCCGTCGGGGGAGGCTTTTCTACTGCCCTGGACGGGAAGCAATTTTTGTCGCTAGTCCAGCCGCCGCCCCCTTTGGGGGCGGCTTTTCTACCGACCAGGATGGGCGGCAAAATCGCGAACTGTTCTGCTAATTTAAGCGCCCTGGACAGGCTGCAATTCTTGCCGCCCGTCCAGCCGCCGCCCCATTTTGGGGGCGTCTTTTTTCTGGCCAGGACGTGCGACAAAATGCAGCTCGTCCTGCGGGTTTCAGCACCCTGGACGGGCGGCGATTTCTGCCTCCCGTCCAGCCGCCGCTCCCTTTTGGGGGCAGCTTCTCTCTCAACCAGAACCAACGACAATTTAGCCGCCCATTCTGGAAGTTTCGACACCCTGGACGGGCGGCAATTCTTGCCGCTCGTCAGATGCCGCCACCTTTGGGGGCAGCTTCTCTGCAAGCTAGGACGGGCAGAAATTTCTTCCTCCCGTCCTGCCCCCTTTTCCGCGCGGATAAGGGGCTTTGCCCGACCGATAGTCACGTTGACCTCCTCCATCCGCCGCCCTCGTCGGGCCACCCCTCCTCTCGCGGCAGAGGCAATTATTTTTCCGGCAAGGGCAGTTATTTTCCGGCCGGGGGCGGTCTTGTCATTTCCATAAAAACCATAATCTGCGTGCTCTAAACGGAGTGATTCTATTCGTCCGCTCGATGGTTATGGGGAGAAATTACCGGCTTGCCCCTCCTAAAATCTATAAATAGACCCCTCTTCCTCTCATTTTAATCTTTTCCTCTGCCGGGAAATCCTCCTGCGATTTTCTCTCTCCACCACTTTTTTTCCTTGCGCGCTTCCTTGTGCGTCTCTTCCTTGCTTGCTCACGTGCACACCTCTTCCTTGCGAGCTCTCACGAGTCCCTTCCTTGTGCACTCCCGCGCGCCTCTTTCGTGCGCGACTCTTCCTTGTACACTCACATGCACACCTCTTCCTTGCGAGCTCCCCCATGCGTCCCTTCCTTGCGCGTTCCTGCGTGCGCCCTTTCCGTGCGCTCTCTCGTGCGTGCCTCTTTCGCACACGCCTCTTTCTCACGCGTGCCTCTTTCGCGCGCGCTCTTCTCCAGCAAGCGTCTCGCACGCTCTCCTCCAGCAAGCACCCTGTGCGCTCTCAGTCAGCTAACGCTTTGCGCGCTCCGCCATCAAAACCGTCCAAGCGCGCCTCCGCGTGCCCCGCCGTCAAAATCATCCAAGCCCGCCTCCGCGCGCTTCGTTGTCAAGAAAGTCCAAGCACGCCTCTGCACGCTCTGCCATCAAGAGCGTCCAAGCGTGCCTATGTGCGCTCCGCCTTCAAGACCGTCCAAGCACGCTTCCGCGCGCCCCGCTGTCAAGAACATCCAAGCGTGCCTCTGCGCACTCCGTCGTCAAGACCGTCCAAGAGCTCCTCCACGCGCTCTGCCATAATGACCATCCAAATGCACGTTCCGCCGTCAAGACTCTCCAAATGCGCCTCCGTGCGCTCTGTCGTCAAGACCGTCCAAGTGCGCTTCCGCGCGCCCCACCGTCAAGACCATCCAAGCGGGCCTTCGCGCACCCCGCCATCAAGACCATTCCAAGTGCACATCTGCACGCTCTGCCAGGACCACTAATCGTCCTCAGTGTCAACAGACCAAGCCAGTCAGAGCACCCAAAGTTCTTGTGCCCTGCACAGCCAGCAGCTTGCAAGAATGACTTCAGAGCCCGCTAAGGACTGCTCAATCTTAGTCCAGCGTACAGAACTCTCAGCATTCCCAGCACCCTCGACTCTACAACAATCTCGCCAGGTGGTGATAAGTCATCCATTCCAGATTCATCCAAGTTTGACGGGAGACAAGCCCCAAAAACCAGAATGAGCGTAGCAAGTCGTCCCTACTTCCAGGCATCGACAGAGGACTCTAAAGCACGACTAGTACATCATTGACCACAACTCACCAAGAAATACTTAGCTTCAGGAGTGGTGGCCTGTCACCCTCCAAGTCCTTCTCATTCACTCTCTCCACAATTGTAATGAGAGGCAGCCCATCGCCCTCAAGTTCTATAAGAAAGCTTTGTACAACAACAAGCAAATAGTTGAGGTTTGACCCACACAGATCTGACCATGTGGTTTTTCACCCAGTTGATGAGTTTTCTACGTTTATTTTTTTTAGCATTTTTTACTTACTGTGACTGTTGGTACGCTCGATCGCTCCTGGGCTAAGACGGTCCAATTTAGTCCGGTCTACTGGAGCGTTGAGCGATCCCTAACAATTTGATGTCATTTATTGGAAACACGGTTCTCAGCATTCCTAGAAGACAGTATCCTCGACACAACGGTACTCATGAATGGAAAACATGGCAGGGAAAGCCGCCCGCACAACCGAAAGAACGGTCCCTGGGGGGCACATTGATCCAGTTCTTCTTCCCTCGCTCGACAACATGCCTGAAGTAGTACTTCCTAGCGTTGATATTCAAGGCCGCAGGGCCTGTCCTGACGGAGGGCCTGAAGCTCAATATCACTGCAACCACCCTGAAGCAGCAGGCCTCGATGGGAGGCTGACGCGTGAAGAAGTTTGTGGCATAATCGTTGAAGAGCGCGAACAAGCCAGACAACATGTCGCTTCATCCCCCCTCCTTCTCCATCTTCGCTTGCCATTCGTACATGAAGTCTTGACACATCCAATCCCACCTGGCTTCAAGCTCCCAAAGATCAAGAAGTACGACGGAGCGAGCGACCCAGCGGAGCACATTAAACACTTCACAATCATGATGCAACTCCGCAATGCCCCAGATCAGCTGTTATGCCAAGCCTTCCAAGTAACCCTGAAAGGACAAGCTCGCACTTGGTTCTTTTCCTTGAAGGATGAATAAATCAAGAATTTAACGTAGCTAGCACAACAATTCATAGACCAGTTCATTGTCAGCCGACGGATAGTCAAAGACCCTTCCCACTTGTCAGGGATCCATCAAAATGAAGGGGAAACCCTCAAATACTTCTTCCGTCGATTCACTGCGGAGGCGCGACAAATCCCTGAAGTCAACCCAGAGCTCCTTCGGGGGTTTCTTCTAGCAGGGATTCGCCCTGGTGGCTTTCATTCTACATTGGTACGGGAGACTGTGCCCAGCTATGCCGACCTCATTCGTATGATCGATGCCCAGATTGAAGCCGACGAAGCAGTCAAAACACATCAACAATAGTTTCAAGACAGTTAAGAATGAAAAACGCAACGACGATCGTCGCCTCAGAAGAAGAGAAGTGATCGTCGCAACAAGCCGCGAGTTCAGCATCATCAGAACCACGCTCTCCTCAACAACTCCATAACCAACATA
Source organism: Platanthera zijinensis (assembly GCA_039513925.1). Lineage (NCBI taxonomy): Eukaryota > Viridiplantae > Streptophyta > Magnoliopsida > Asparagales > Orchidaceae > Platanthera > Platanthera zijinensis. The sequence goes on from CM077097.1 coordinate 96,001,435, forward strand.
CTTCGTACAATCTAAGATAATGTAGCGCTCCACAGGCCTAAGCCTATTGTTCCATACAAAGGTAACCAATCGCAGTACTGCGAGTTTCACCACGGGCTTGGGCAATCACAGAAGATTGTACCAAACCGAGGAAAGAAATTAAACGCCTTCTTCGCCAAGGGTTCTTGAAAAGATTCCTGCAAAACAAGACACAGAATCAGCTAGCGCCGCCCAGGCCGACGAAGGATCATCCGCCTTCATGCTAGAAGGGATTGGGGAGCAACCATCAGAGTAATCAGTCTTAGAGAATAGCTCTTTTCACAACCATAGAACTATGTCAGCATCTCTTCTTCTACCCCCAACGACTTTATCAGCATCAAGACATTTGTTTAACATTTTATGTTTTTCTAACAAATTGCCAAACTGACTTCACTTTTTCATATATTTCAGATGGAGGACTACAATAGGTAAGGGCGCAAGACCTACGCTTGTCATCGCTGGGGGCTAACCCCCTTAGCGGTCGACGCCTGCCAATAGGTAAAGGTTACAAGACCTACATCTGTCGTCTCTGGGGGCTAACCCCCATAGCGGTTAGCGCCTGCTAATAGGTAAGGTCGCGAGACCTATGTCTGTCATCGTTGGGGCTAACCCCCTAGCGGTCGGCGTCTGCCAATAGGTAAGGTTGAAGGACCTACATCTGCCATCACTAGGGGCTAACCCCCTAGCGGTCGGTGCCTGACAATAGGTAAGGTCGCAAGACCTATGACTGTTACCTCCTGCTGCCGACGATCAAAGGTCTTCTTTTCTCTCCGTAGTAGGTCGCAACATCTCCAGGGGCTGCCACCCTTGCGTTCACCATCGGTTCTAAGATCCGCTCTTCAACGCCCCTCGGGACCACGTCCCATCAGCTTCCCACTACCGACGATAAAAGGTATGTCCTTCCCTCCATAGTAGGTTGCGGCGTTGCCAGGGATGCCCCCTCGCTCGCCACCAGTTCGAAGATTTGCTCTTCACCGCTTCTCCGAGACCACGTCCCAGCGACCTCCCACTGCCGACGATCAAAGGTCTTCCCTTATCTCCGCAGTAGGTTGCGTCGTGGCCAGGGCCTGCCCCCTCGCTCGCCACCGGTTCGAAGATCCGCTCTTCACCGCATATCCGGAACCACGTCCCCGAGGCCTCCCACTGCCAGCGAATGAAGGTCTGCCCTTCTCTTGCAGTAGATCACGGCACCGCCAGAGCCTACCCCCTTGCGATCGCCCAAGTTCGAAGGTCTGTTCTTCACCGCTAACAACTCAGCGACATCCCCCAGACTAGCGAACCCGACTAGAAGTGTTCGCCCTTCACCCTGGTAGTGAGACACAGGACTATCTGGGTCTCGTCCTTCAACCACTAACCATTCAACGACATCCCCCATCCTGGTGAGCCTGACCTCGCACTACCTAGTTAGAAGCATTCGTCCTGGAAGTAGGTTGCAGAACCATCAAGGTCTCGTCTTTCAACAATCAACCTCAAAGGAGTACCTCAAAGTTGCTCACAACGGGACTGACATTTTAAATCTCACAAGAGAAGTGCAAAATAACAAAGGGCCAAGCCCTGACCCTAAACTCTGAAGAAATGTGCCGAAGAATCACAGAAGACAAAGCGACAACAAAAGCATAAAGCCAACAACGAACTGCGAAGAGAAGTAGTAGCTCGCAAGCTAACACACATCAAAAGTACAAGAACACCACCCAAAAAACAAGTATACAAGACAGTACTATGTACGACAAACTAAGGAGCCTACTTCTCACCAACGTCAAGTTTGGCGCACTCATCCTCAGAAAGGTCGTCAAAACTAAGATAAGCAACAACACACTCACTCCTGCAGAATGCCATCCGCCTTTCGCCCAAGTAGTGGTCTGGGTGTCGTCTGGACCTCGCCCACCAACCTCCAATGTTTAAGAAGCAAAACAGATTTGCTTACACAAAGCGATGGTTCCAACACCGCTAAAACTTGATCGTCACCACCATCAAGTAGTCAAAGCTAGAACAATTTACAAACAATCAAACAATGCTCGAAAAGCTACCAGAGCTCCGCGAACAAAGTACGAAGCCGCTACACAAGGCAAGTGGGAAAAGAAACAATAAAGGTGGAGCCACGCCTCATCTACCTCAACACCAGAGCCCTCACTCATCCTTGGAAGGATCTCCAACACCTGATTCGGCTACACCACAACAATGCATCTGCACCACCATATGGACCTTCACCTTCAATCTTGTAGGTATCTCATATAATTTCGTGCACATTACGCACCATGCGCACAACAAACGTTGTGCCCTGCGCACTCATCGCGCACACTGCGCCTCACGCAAACGTCACGCGCGTTGCACCATGCACGTATATTGTGCACGTTGTGCCCTACTCTGTACACACGTTATGCAAATTACACACGCATAACGCCCCTCGCACATTGCGCCTAACGCACGCTTCACACACATTATACCTTGCATTACGCATGTTGAGCGCCACGTGCGCAGCCCGCACTTCGTGCACACTATACCAATAGTGCGCACCTCGCAAACACCGCTTCCAGCGCGCGAGGAGCCTCGTGCACATCTCACCCCCGAAGCATTCATCCATAAGCACACACCACCATGAGCGAGCATTTCACTCAGTGGGCAGTTCATCTTCCACACCTTTGCCACACCGATCACCTCTACCATGATCATCATAAATTATCGCGTACACGACTTCGGGAAAAGTCCCCGCCCTCCATTTGCTTCGACTCTGAGATGCAGAGACTTGGGGGGGAGAATGATGGGGTTCCCCTAAGACGGTTTAGCCGAACCCATAGAACTGCACACAACCCCCCCCCCCCCCTGAGCTGTAACCATCGTGCCAATCGGTGCGCCAACCGCCGTCGTCACGGTAACCGTGCTAACCACTACTCCTGCCGTCGTCGCGGCGTAACTGCTGAGGCTACAAACGCTCACGGTGTGCCAGTGGGAAGATCGGCCCTCCACCGCCGCCCTAGAGGCAGGAGACCTCCCATCCTCCCGCCTCCCCCTTCGGGGGAGGCTTTCTGACTGCCCTGCACGGGCGGTAATTTCTGTCGCCCGTCCACCCACCACCCCCTTTGGGGGCGGCTTTTCTCCCAACCAGGACGAGCAACAAAATCGCTGCTCATCCTGCTAATTTAAGCGCCATGGACGGGCAACAATTCTTGCCACCCGTCCAAGCGCCGCCCCCTTTTGGGGGAGGATTTTCTTCCGTCCAGGACGGGCGACAAAATTGTCGCCCATCCTGCGGGTTTCAGCACCCTGGATGGGCGGCGATTCCTGCCGCCCATCCAGCCATCGCACCTTTTTGGGGCAGCTTCTCTCCCAACCAGAATGAGTATCAATTTTGCCGCCAGTTCTGGCAATTTTGACGCCCTGGACGGGCGGTAATTCTTGCCGCCCGTCAGCCACCACCACTTTGGGGGCGACTTCTCTACCGGCCATGACGGGCGACAATTTCTGCCACCCGTCCTGCCCCCCTTTTCCGCCCGGATAAGGGGCTTTTCCCGACCGCTAGTCCCACTGACCTCCTTCGTCCGCCGCCCTCGTCGAGTCACCCCTCCTCTCGCGGAAGAGACAGTTATTTTTCCGACGAGGGCGGTTATTTTCTGACCGGGGCGTTCTTGTCATTTCAATAAAAACCATAATCCTCGTGCTCTAAACGAAGCAATTCTATTCGTCCGGCCAGTGGTTACGGGGAGAAATTACCAGCTTTCCCCTCCTAAAATCTATAAATAGACTCCTCTTCCTCTCATTTTCATCTTTTTCCTCGGCTGGGAAATCCTCCTGCAATTTTCTCTCTTCACTGCTTCTCTTCCTAGCGCGCCTCTTCCTTGCGCGCTCGCGTGCGCACCTCTTCCTTGCGAGCTCCCGTGCACGCCCCCTTGCGCGCCTCTTTCGTTCACCCCTCTTCCTTGCGAGCTCCCGTGCACGCTCCTTCCTTGCGCGCCTCTTCCGTGTGCGTTCCCACGCGTTCCCCTTCCGTGCACGCTCCCGCACGTGCCCCTTTCGTGCGAGTTCCCGCGCACGCCTCTTCCGTGCGCTCTTCCGCGCGTGCCTCTTCTGCGCGCGCCTTTTTCGTATGTGCTCTCCTCCAGCAAACGCCCCGTGCGCTCTCAGCCAGCTAACGCTCCGCGCGGAGGCGCGTTTGGATGGTCTTGACCCTTCAAGTCCTTATCATTCTCTCTCTCCACAATTGTAACGAGAGGCGACCTGTCGCCCTCAAGTTCTTCAAAAAAGCTATGTACAATAACAAGTAAATAGTTGAGTTTTGGCCGGCACAGATCCGACCACGTGGTTTTTCACCCATTTGACGGGTTTTCCACGTTAAAAAAATTCTTTTTCCAGCATTTTTACTTACTGTGACTGTTGGTACGCTCGATCGCTTCCGGGCTAAGGCGGTTCAATTTACTCCGGTCTACATGAGCGTTGAACAATCCCTAATAGTAATATATGTGATCAGCATGCATGCAGCCTTCACACACCTTTTTCTTTCGGATCTGGATCCCCTGGAGTTCCTCCGGGAACTCCAGGGGGAGGAACTCCAGGGGGTAGAGTTTCTCATTTGCGAAATAACGGAGCGGAATTAGAAAAAGTGATTAACATGAAAGTTGTAGATATCCCCGAGACGAATAACTTTCATGTTGAACATTTTTTGATTTGAAGTCGTTTAGACCCCGATTTGGGCTGATTTTCGGACTGATTTTTTTCGGGTCCCAAATCGGGGTCTAAACGACTTCAAATCAAAAAATGTTAATATGAAAGTTATTCGTCTCGGGGATATCTACAACTTTCATGTTAACCACTTTTTCTAATTCCGCTCCGTTATTTCGCAAATGAGAAACTCCACCCCCTGAAGTTCCCGGAGGAACTCCAGGGAATCCGGATCCTTTTCTTTCTTTCTCTCTCCTCTCTTTCGTTCTTTTTCAACTTTCATATGGGCAGCAAAAACAAAGTCTTCCCCCCCCCCCCTTTATTTTCTTTGTCCCATAGCCTTGAGATTTAATATATGAATAATCTATTAAAAGGTGGGAAGTTTGCAACGTCACGCATGACCTCATGGGAGCAAAAAACAAGTGAAGATATTATTGCAGCCATTTTTCCCGACTCGCCTGAGTTGAGAGCAAATCAAGATTTTGAAATGAAGTTATGAACCCACTAACCACGAGCCCGGTGATTTTCTCCGCATCGGATGAGAACCACACCCCAACATCATGGCAGCAGAATCACTTAGCGAGTTCCACCTAGAAGAAGAAATAGACCATATGGATAATGGTGGAGGTGTTGAAGTTAAATCAAATAATTATGCATCCTGTCTAAGGAAATTTAAGTAAAAGAAGAGGCCACCCTCTTGATTTGTATGCAAGGGGCCCCATCACATGAAGTACTGTCCAAAGCTTGTATTCTTGAAAGGCATTATGAAAAAAATTAAGACAACAAGTGAGGATGAGGATGCACCAAAAGAAATGGCAAGACTGAGAATCATGCAACGTCTTAATGTTATGTCTACACGGGGAGGATGAGAAAGACCAAAAAGCTCCTACATAAGTCAACCATCTTTTCTGTGTTTCGTGTGAAGGACACAACACAAAGTCAATGATTGCACAATCTTGGAGAAAATAAGAATCACCGACAGCCTAGGAAGTTTGGACCAAACCCATACTAGAAGAAGGATGATAGGTAAAGGCAAAATAATGGTGGATGTGGAGATCAATGGCTAATTCTCGGTGGACACTAGCACAAGCACCTTCATGTCCAAAACAATCGCTAATTCTCGGAAAGTAACAAGTATTTAATACAACACTTATTTATAGGTGAGAGTAACCCACCTAAATGTTTTTCATGGTGGTAAGGGGTCATAGTGGGCATTGTGTGCCGGTCACAGTAATCTTATCATTTTTCAATATTGGCCGCGAAAAAAATAATTTTGCAGGGTCATAGTGCGCATTGTGTGCCGGTCACTGCTACCACCGCTGACTGCAAATGGGGCCCACATGGCTCTTACTAAGAATAAATAAAAAATAAACCCTAAACCCTAAACACATTAACTTAGGCTCTGTTTGGCGCAGCTCTGGCAGCTGGAAAATTTCTATTCTAGCCGGCATAGCTGGTTTTAGGTTGTTTGAAAGGACAACTATCTCAAAATCGCTTCCGTGAAAATCACTCCAGAGCTAATTTTTGGGAAGCTGGGGACCCCTAGCTTTAGCACTCTAAAAATCGCTTCCCGCCCCCTCAATTCTGCCGGACGCCTTCAATCCCGATCCCGCCCGACGCCACTTCAATCGACCAGGAACCACCGCCGGCGTCGAGCCCTCAGCCCTCGACCTCGATAGGCCAGAGGTCTTCTTCCTTGATCAGTCCAGGGCTGATTAATTTTGGACAGAGAAGCCGACTACACGTTGCTCTGCGGAAGCTTTTCTTCCAAACAACTTCCAGCTTTTCAAAATAGCTTCTCAAAGAGTTATGCACAATAAGCTCTACACTATCAGCATTTTTGAAATCTGCAACAGCTCTCCTAAACATAGCCTTAGTTCCCATAACAAAAACAAATACACAACAGAACCAATGCTAACCACTTCCTGAACTCAAATCCAAACACTTCAAAACACTTACAGCGAAACACGCAGTCAAGGAGAGGTGCAAAAAACCATATTAATAATATATAAGCGTTAATTACATCGAGACAAAAAACAATCTAAAATTTTGAGATTACAGATGAGAAAAATGGTTATTGAAATAATTATCAATGATTTGGTGCATGCTGAATGAAAACATAAGCAGCATGTATCTAATTTTCATTACACAACAAACATCAGTTTATGGATTTAGCATCCATTCAATGAAAAAAAAAATAAAGAATACATTGGACTGATGAAATTATTCACTCCAACTGCACATTACAATGGAAAAAGAATGCAATCATCTTTCAACAAGTTGAGAATACAAAAAATGGGTTAATCAATTGATTCAAATCAAGCTTGAATTGCCTTGTGATGGGGAACTTTGTGAGTATGGGGAAGAAAAAGGATTTGTTTGACCTAGTTGCAAGTGAGGATCACGAGGCTGATAGGCATATGGCACCATCATCATCATTTGTTGTTCTTGATAAGGTTGTTGGTAGTACTGCGACATTTGTTGTTGTTGATAATAAAACTGTTGTTGGTGTTGTTGCTGGTGTTGCTGATAATAATACAATTGTTGTTGGTGATAATAATTTTGTTGTTGTGCCATTGTAGTCATTTGCACATTCGTCGGTGGCACAATGCCGTGTGACATGGTGAACGGATCATTCAAAACGAACGAATCGGTATTTAAACCACCGACGTATGTGCCTCCGGCAATTTGTTGTCTTCGAGATGCGTCTTCATATAAGCTATCTAGTAAAAGCTTATCGAAGCCTCCTGCCTGGTTTGTGAGAGTAAGAAAAATGATGAATTAAGAACTTTCAGAAGCCAAGGAGAAACAATTCTATCATTTGATGAATGTTGAACTTTTTGATGACCAGGTTCATAAATGTTTAATGTAAATTCGATGAACTCTTGGCTAAAACTCTCTTGATCAGCTATTTTAATGATCCAACAAAAATAAGGTATCAATGCTTTTACAAGATTGTAGAACTTCCATAGTAAGAAATGTAATCATAGTCATTTCTCCTTTTGGCATACAACAAATCAACAATGATATTAGTCTCATCTTCTTAATTTACAGTGAAATGTAGGAAGTAATTGATACCATTTTGATTTTTTATGTTCAAAAAGAAAAAAAAAGTGAAACTAAAGCATGGATGTAAGAAGTTTTAGAGTAGATTTCTAATGCAGGGCTATTATGAGATTGTTAGAAAACAAATCTTGTAAACGCCCATTTAGTGGCCCATTATAGTTTTTCTTCTTTCTCTTATAATAATCCCACATTCTTGTAATAGAGATTTCTCTCTCTCTCTCTCCATATATATTTGTACTCATACTTGTAATTTGATTCTTAAGAAATATATACAAGGTTTACTCCATTGTTCATCATGGTATCAAAGCGAGGTAGAGCAGTACACAAGCAAGAGGAAGTCGCAGCGAGTAGAAGAACAGCGAACAATGTTAGGTGGGTTGAGAGCACGACTAGAAGAGAAGAGGCCACAACTAGAAGAGTAGGCCGACAAGAGCAGTCCGCGGCGAGAAGAGAAGAGGCCACAGCTAGAAGAGGTCCGATAAGAGCAATCTGCGATTAGAAAAGAAGAGCCCGCAACGGCTAGAGGAAACCGCGCAAGAGCAGTCTGCGACAAGAGGACTCTGCGCAAGAGCAGTCCACGGCTAGACAAGAGGAGGCTGCAACGGCTAGAGAAGCAAAACAGCGAGTAGGAACCACAGAAGCAGACCGGCGGGTAAAGAAGCAAACCGGTCGAGCGGGTAGACAAGCAGCCCGCAGCAGATAGAAGCAGGCTGATAGTTTAGAAGCTACAAGAGGCAAAAGAGGAAGAGGCCGAGCGGAAAAATCATCACCTTCTCGATGTCGCCCGGTCGCTCATGTTTCAAATGCAGGTGCCCACAGAATATTGGAACTTTGCGGTTTCTACTGTCTGTCATCTCATCACCGCATGCCTTCATCCGTTCTAGACTTCGTCTCTCCTTTTAGTCTCTTCTTTCCTTCCAAGTCTCCTTTCTCTCTCACACCCTGTGTCATTGGCTGTGTATGTTATGTTCACCTTCTTGGTTCGCCTACTGACAAGCTTGCTGCTCGCGCTACCAAATGTATGTTCGTTGGCTATTCCCGCACTCAGAAAAGTTATGTATGTTACTCTCCTACCGACAACAAGCTGATTGTTTCGGCTGATGTACCCTTTTTTGAGGATCAACCATTCCACTCCGTCTCCACCTTCCACTGTCGCTAATCCTGCCGTCTCGGTCACGACTCCGTATATCCCACCTCTTCCCTCACCACTCCCAGTACCTCCTCTACCTCCACCACCTCTTTGTGTTTATACTCGTCGTCAGTCCACGAATACTTCTCTGCAGTAGCTCCCTTCTACTTATGACATCCCGCGGCCTGCTTATCCAGCATCAACCTCTACGGCTCATCCCTTGGCGAATTACCTATCTCTACATCGCCTCTCTCCGCCACTCCACAAATTTGTCGTCTCTCTTTCCTCCATTTTTATTCCCAATTCTGTGCAGGAAGCGCTTCAGCACCCGGGGGTGGCGGGCGGCCATAGATGATGAAATGACTGCCCTCGGTGCTAACCGGACCTGGGATCTGGCTCCTCTTCTCCTGTCAAGTCCTGTGTCAGCTGCAAGTGGGTATTTGTTATCGAACATGTTGTGGATGAGACTGTTGATTGCCTAAAAGCTCTCCTCATGGTCCGGGGTTTCACTCAGTAGCAGGGCCTTAAATATGATGAAACTTTCTCCCAGTTGCCAAGTTGGATACTGTTCGGGTCCTGATCTAATTGGTTGTCCATCGACGGTGACACCTCTATCAGTTGGATTTTAAAAACGCATTTCTCAATGGTGATCTCCAAGAAACTGTTTATATGCACCAACCTCTCGGATTTAAGAACACGGGGGAGTCCCATATATGTCATCTTCGGAAGTCTATATATGGTTTCAAATAGCCCCCACGTGCTTGGTTTGAGAAATTCAGCAAGGTTGTTCACGAAATTGATTTTACACGAAGCTCGGTTGACTTCTCCCTCTTCACCCATCATCAGTCAACAGACACTGCGATTCTCCTTGTGTACATTGATGATATCCTAATTACCGGTGACGACTCTGCAGGGATATAACAAATCAAACAACATTTGAACTCGGCATTTTAGACAAAAGACCTGAGAAATCTTCGATACTTCCTTGGGCTTGAGGTCGCAAGACGATCTGATGGTCTTGTCTTATCCCAACGAAAGTACTGTATTGACCTACTTCAAGATGCTGACTACTCAGGGTGCAAACCTACGAACACCCCTATGGATGTAAATCACAAGCTCTTTGCACATGGTTCTGATTCCGACCAACCGCTTACAAATCCAGAATACTATCGACGTTTGGTGGGGAAGCTGATTTATCTTACAGTTACTCGACCTGATATCTAATTTGCTAGGGAGGTTATGAGTCATTTCATGCATACTCCTCAGACATCTCATCTCCAAGCTATTGAGCGCATTCTCAGATATCTAAAGACTTCTTCAAGACAAGGACTCGTTTACAAACCATCGACCTTTATCTCTTGTTGCGTATTCTGACACTGACTACGCAGGTTCTCTTCATGATAAATGTTCCACAACTAATTTTTGTACATACTTCGGTGGATACCTTATTACCTGGTGTAGCAAGAAGCAGACTGTTGTTGCTCGCTCATATGCTGAGGACGAGTACCGGGCTATGGTTGTTGTATTTGTGTTAACTTGACTTGAAAGTCTTCTCAATGATTGGGACTCAAACTCTCATCTCCAACGATCTTATTTTGTGACAGTCAAGCTGCAATACATATTGTCAAGAATCTCGTCTTCCATGAACGAACAAAACATATTGAAGTTGACTGTCACTTCATTCGAGAAAAATTCAATCAAAGAAGATATAATTGGAGCATGTTCCCGCTACAAGACAAGTTGCTGACATCCTGACTAAAGACCTCTCTCGGCCGTTATACTATCAGTTCTTATCCAAGCTTGGTGCCTACGACTTGTACGTTCCAGCTTGCGGGGGAGTGTTAAAAAAGATCTTGTAAATGCCTTAGTGGCCCATTATAGGCTTTCTTCTTTCTCTTATAATAGTCCCACATCTTGTAATAGGGATTTCTCTCTCTCCCTATATATTTGTACTCACACTTGTAATTTGATTCTTAAGAAATATATACAAGATTTAATCCATTATTTATCAGAGATGAAAAAAACCCATGTAAAACACACAATTTGTTAAGCCATGAACTTTTAATTTTTTAGCTATAGCTGTTATCTACTTTTATATGAAACTTGAAATTCATAGGAAATAAAGTGAAGGAAAAAAATCTCCCACTACAAAAAGAATCTAGACATTCAACAAGAAAGCCAAGCAAAAGACTTGAAATTCACACACGAATTGAAAACCATATTTTTTGAATTCGATAAAAACAAGCAATGCCCGTAAAGCAATGGAAGAGTTTCAGAAAACCAATAGAAAAAATATGAAAAAGAAAAAATGAAAAGATCAATAATTTACCGAAAGTAAGCTCAAGCTTGTACAATGAAATAACCTCCAAGAAATCTTCAAATATCTCACTTGATCAAGCCATTGACAGGCGGAAGTAGAAGAAATAAGACACACCAAGCTAGTAATTTATTCATGAACAAAAGTGAAAGTTTCAACATGTCCAATACAGTAATTTACAATTATGTTCAAGGTGAAAATTCTCTTTAATCAAAATCAAGAAAAAACCCCAATAGCATAGTCCAAAATATTGGCGTTATTATTGTTATTATCTGTATATTGGTCTGTATTTAGCTTGTAATATGATTTGTCTATATATTTGATTCCTCTCCTCATTTGGAGATGAGAGTTTTTTATCCAACATGGTATCAGAGGGATTCTAGGGTTTTCGTTTCCGCTCCGGCGTCGCTCTTCATCCCGCTCGTCGATCGCGATCTCCCGGCCCCTCGGGCATATCGCGACTGGATCGGCTTCTCCTGCATCGCTCGGATTCTCCTGCATCGATCGGCTTCTCCTGCATCGACTGGATCGGCTTCTCCTGCATCGCTCGGATCGGCCCGCATCGCTTCCGCCGCATCGATCGCATCGATCGGCCTCTCCCGCTCGATCGGCCTCTTCCGCCCGCATCGCTTCCGCCCGCTCGCTCGATCGTGATCCTCTCCCGCATCGATCGGCCTCTCCCGTCTGCCCTGTTCCAGTTTGGCCTTCCCGCTGTTTTCTTTTGTTCTTGATCCTCGATCTCCTTTGTGGGAGGGATCTCCTGTTGATTTATGGCTTCTACAGACACCAACGAATCCTTCTCGAGGAGGATCACTAGCATTCTTCTGGATGAGCGGAACTATTCTTCTTGGGCTACATCGATGAAGGTGGCCCTTGCCGGCCGGAACAAACTTTCTTGGTTGACTGGAGGACCTCCCAAGCCTCCTGATGACAAGAAAGATGATTTGGTCAAGTGGTCCACGGAGAAATTCATGGTTCTTGGCTGGATTCAGTGCTCGATGGAACCTCGTATCTTCGGCCAGTTCATGCGATTTGAAGACATCACCGAACTTTGGTCTGCTCTTCAGCGCACCTTCGGGCATACTCGTGTTGACGCCCAGATTTTTGGTGTCTTTCAGGATATTGCTTCCGCCACTCAGGGGGAGCGGTCTGTTCAGGAGTACTTTACCTACCTCCAGGATCGTTTTCTGGAACTCAACGATCTGGAGCCGCTTAGTGCCCTGAAATCTCCAGAGGATGTCACCCTTATCCGACAACAGCGACAGCGTCGGGAGACCTACCAGTTCTTGATGGGTCTTCGCCCCGAGTTTGAGTCCACACGTGCTCAGATTGTGGGCATGTCTCCCTTGCCCGACCTGCTTGAGACCTACTCCATTATCTCTGAGCATGAAAAACGCCTGCTGCGTCAATCATGCCTCTCCGGCGCGCGTACTACTTCCTCACTCCCCACTGAGCAGATGGCTCTTGCAGCTTCCTCTCGTCCTCCCACTTCTGCCTCCCGGAGCCGTGGTGGTCGCGGGTCATCTCCTCAGTCTGGGGGACGTGGCTCCTCCGGTGGCCGTGGCTCTACAGGTCCGCCTGGCCCTTGCTCTCATTGTGGGCGTCTCTATCATGACCGGAGCCGTTGTTATCAGCTCTACCCACACCTTCGGGGTTCTGATCGTACTTCGTCTGGTACTGCTCCGCGCTCTACCGTTGCTGCTGCCGAGTCTGTTGATACCGTCGAGCGTCCCTCCGGAATCACTGCGTCGGATTTCAGTCACCTATTGGCCCAGTTTCAGCAGTTCCAGCAATCTCAGTCCTCCACTACTACCTCTGCCTCTCCTCGGTCTTCATCCTCAGGTACTCCGTTTGCTTGCACTGCGACCATGGTTGATCAGGGTTCGTCACCCTGGGTGATTGATTCTGGTGCCACCGACCATATGACTGGTACGTCTTCCCTCCTGCGCCAGGTTGCCCCTTGCTCACACCGGATGTGCGCCTTGCTGATGGCTCGTTTACTCATGTCCTCAGCCAGGGCACTGTCTCTCTCTCTTCCTCTCTTTCTCTTGACTCCGTTCTTCATGTACCTCACATGGCTCTCAACCTTTTATCTGTTAGTAGCATTACTCGTGCTTTGAATTGCTCAGTCACTTTCTACTCTGATCATTGTGTTTTTCAGGACCTGCAATCCAGGAGGACTTTTGGTACGGGGATTGAGAAGAATGGGATGTACCATCTGGTGCTGCCTCCACCTACTGCTGCTACCACCACCACTGCTGTTCTTGCTTCGCCATCGAGTTTGCTTTGGCATGCCCGCCTCGGTCATGCTAGCCCCCCTCGGATGTTATCTGTTTGTCCTGATGTACCTTTTTCTTTTCCTTTTTATTGTGATGTCTGCGAATTGTCAAAACACACTCGCAGTACCTATGTATCTTCTACTAGTCGTGCTACTTCTTGTTTTGAGTTGATACATTCTGATGTTTGGGGTCCGGCCCCTATTGTTTCTTTTGATGGATTCTCATATTTTGTCACTTTCATTGATGACTATTCTCGCTGTTTATGGGTTTACCTTCTGAAACGTAAGTCTGATGTTCTATCTGTTTACACTCACTTTACGACTATGATACAGACACAACATGGCAAGTCTGTTCACATTCTTCGCTCTGACAGTGGCGGCGAATACACCTCCCGCTCCTTTGACGAGTTTCTTTGCTCGGAAGGCACCCTCCATCAGTTTTCGTGTCCGGCCACCCCCGAGCAAAATGGCGTGGCCGAGCGCAAAAACCGTCACCTGTTGGACACTGTTCGATGCCTTCTTCGGGGCATGCATGTTCCTAAGTCCTACTGGAGCGCTGCTCTTCTTACCGCGGCCTTTCTTATCAATCGCACTCCGTCCCGCCCTCTTGGCGGTATTGCTCCCTATAGTCTTCTCCACCTTCCGCCTCTGTTTTTCCCATCCCTCTTCGGGTCTTTGGCTGTGTGTGTTTTGTCCAGGATCGGCGTCCTTCCCGGACAAAACTCGACGATCGGGCTGTCCGTTGCCTCTTCCTCGGCTACTCGACTACCACTAAGGGGTATCGCTGTTTTGATCCCCGTTCCCGTCGTATCATTCACTCTCGTGATGTAACGTTTCACGAGGAAGTACCCTTCTTTGTCTCTTCCTCGACTACCCCGGACCCTCCTACTATTGTCCAACCTGTCCCGGTCGTCCCCACCGTCTCCCCTCCATCGTCTCCACCCGTTCTTCTTACTTACACTCGCCGCCGCGCGCCCACACCCGCTGTTACTCCCATTTCTCCCTCAGTTCCGGATCCATTGCTCCTTCCGGTTGCAGGTACTTCTCTTGAGCCTTCTCCCTCTACTACTTCTGATGACTTGCCCATTGCCTTGCGCAAGGGCCAACGTGCTTGTGTTCACTCCTCTGTTACTAAGCACCCGCTGGCTAGTGTTGTTTCCTACCAGCGGTTCTCTCCTTCTTACCAGGCTTTTGTGGCCGCTGCTGCTTCGGTTCGAATTCCTGCTTCGACTGCTGAGGCTCTCCTTGACTCGCGGTGGGTTCGGGCCATGGAGGAGGAGATGTCTGCTCTTCGTCATACCGGGACGTGGTCCCTTGTTCCTCTACCTCCTGGGAAACGCACCGTTGGGTGCAAATGGGTCTATACTGTGAAATATGGTGCTGATGGTTCAATTGACCGCTACAAGGCTCGTTTGGTGGCTAAGGGTTTACTCAGGCTCCGGATGAGTTTGGTGCCACGTTTGCTCCCGTGGCCAAGCTGACTAGTGTTCGTCTTCTGCTCTCTCTTGCCGCCTCTCGGGCATGGCCTCTCTACCAGCTCGACGTCAAGAATGCTTTTCTTCATGGCACCTTACAGGAAGAGGTTTATATGGCTCCTCCACCGGGATTTGCCCTTAAGGGGGAGTATTCGGGCAGGGTTTGTCGTCTGCACAAATCCCTGTACGGCCTGAAGCAATCTCCGCGTGCCTGGTTTGACCGGTTCAGCACTGTTATCCTTCAGATAGGCTTCACTCAGTGTCACGCAGATCACACTTGCTTTGTTCGCGCCGCGACAGATGGCCGTCGTGCCATTGTCCTGGTCTATGTTGACGACATTATTCTTACTGGGGATGACTCTGCCGGTATTTCTGAAGTGAAAGCTACTCTCCGGGCCGCCTTTGAGGTGAAAGATCTTGGATCTCTCCGTTATTTCCTTGGGATTGAAGTGGCTCGCTCCCGACAGGGCATCTCCATATCCCAGCGAAAGTACACCTTAGATCTCCTCCGGGATTCTGGTCTCCTGGGATGTCGTCCTGCGCGTACGCCTATGGATACCAATCATCGTCTTCATGCGGAATCTGGTGATCCTCTACCAGACCCTTCTCAGTACCAGCGTCTGGTTGGCCGCCTGATATACTTGACAAATACGAGGCCAGACATCAGCTTCTCAGTAGGTGTTCTGAGTCAGTTTATGCATTCTCCTACGACTGCTCATCTTGAGGCCGCTCGACGTGTTCTTCGCTATCTCAAGCATGCCCCGGGACTTGGTCTATTCTATCGGGCTGACAGTGTTTCCAGTCTCTCATGCTTCACTGATGCTGATTTTGCCGGTTCTTTGACTGATCGGCGCTCTACTACCGGCCTCTGTGTGTTTCATGGGGATCATCTTGTTTCATGGCGGAGTAAGAAACAACACATTGTATCACGCTCGTCCGCTGAGTCCGAATACCGGGCCATGGCACACGGTGTCACTGAGTTAATCTGGTTGCGATCGCTGCTGACTGAACTTGGTCTATCTCTGACCACTGGCTCGACTCTCTACTGTGACAATAAGTCAGCTCTCCTTCTCACTCAGGATTCAGTGCTTCATGAGCGTACCAAGCATATCGAAATGGATGTTCATTTTCTTCGTGACCACGTTCGTACTGGGACTGTCCTTCCGACCTATGTTCCTTCGGTCGACCAACTTGCTGATGCCTTCACTAAGGCCCTTGGTCCTACGCGTTCAGATTTGCTATCTTCCAAGCTGGGCATGATTGACATCTTTGCTCCACCTTGAGGGGAGTATTGGCGTTATTATTGTTATTATCTGTATATTGGTCTGTATTTAGCTTGTAATATTGATTTGTCTATATATTTGATTCCTCTCCTCATTTGGAGATGAGAGTTTTTTATCCAACACAAAATACATGACCAAGATAGAGCCATGAAAATCAAAGTCAATAAGGATTGATTAAGAGAGGGGTGCAGAATGTCCAACAAAGAAAATTGTACATATTGACACAGAAAAGACATTTGGTGCAATAGGAGCTGTAAGCATAAGTAGGAGGTTAAACCATTAATGGGAAATCATTGATTAGAAGAAAGCCATTGGATTCATTCAATGTATCCGCGACTACATTATATATAACAGAAGCCAGAAATTGAGAAAACAAAACTACAAGTAGATCAAAGAAACAACCAAATAAAAGTGTGGCAATGAAGCCAGGTCACAAAAACAAATAAAAGACAAATAATGGCATCAAATTGGAACAACTTTTTTTTTGATTTACATTGAAGATATAGGCTCCATTTGGCAGGTGGTACCGGTCGTGAATGCAGTGGTTATGAACCATCGTTCGCGAACGCTCAACCACACCTAAGGAACTTCATTCACTTTTATGTTCAAAACTAGTTTTCTTTTCTTGATTGCGGTCATAACCGTTCTCATGACAAATATACATTCTATGACTGTACAACCCCGTATTCGCCGAGTATGGCCCTCCCGGCAGGCGCAGAACCAGCTGTAGGTTTTTAAGCTTTTGAGAGATCTTACACTCTTGGTGGCCAATTTTGGCTTAACCTTGGAAATAGGAGGAAATATTTAACTCCCCAGGGCCCCCTTGAAGAGTCACGCAGGCCCTCTCGTCAGGTAGGCCCTCTCGTCAGGCAGGCCCTCTCGTCAGGCAGGTCCTCTCGTCAGGAAAGCCCTCTCGTCAGGCAGGCCCTCTCGTCAGGCAGGTCCTCTCGTCAGGCAGGCCCTCTCGTCAGGCAGGACCTCTCGTCAGGCAGGCCCTCTCGTCAGACAGGCCCTCTCGTCAGGCAGGCCCTCTCGTCAGGCAGATCCCTTAGTTATTAAAGGCGCAAGGCGCACCAAGGCGCAAAGGGATCTTGGAGCCTAGGCGCAAGGCTCAAGGCACAGGTGCGCGCCCGAAGAAGACAAGGCGCAACAACATTCATTTTAAATAATCGACATTAAACATCAATTCATCTTCTTGAACATAATCTTTATATATTCTACTCATTAATAATTCATTACTATCATTTATATCTCTTAAAAAATAAAATCAATATGATTGTCTGCGTCATATCTAATTCTCAATGATCGATTATATATCAAAAACACTAAATCATATAAAAATTATTGAGTTTTTGTATTATTTTTTCCATTATTTTGAAAAAAATAGGTTTACAACAAAAAACACACTCAGGCGCGCCTTTAATGACCAAAGACGCAAAAAAGGCACACGAAGGCGCAAACCTCTGAGCCTGGTGAGCCTGGAGCCTGAGGCGCGCCTTTAACAACATAGGCAGGTCCTCTCGTCAGGTAGGCCCTCTCGTCAGGCAGGCCCTCTCGTCAGGCAGGCCCTCTCGTCAGGCAGCCCTCTCGTCAGGCAGGCCCTCTCGTCAGGCAGGCCCTCTCGTCAGGCAGGACCTCTCGTCAGGGTCAGGGACCTCTCGTCAGGCAGGACCTCTCGTCAGGCAGACCCTCTCGTCAGGCAGGACCTCTCGTCAGGCAGGACCTCTCGTCAGGCAGGCCCTCTCGTCAGGCAGGACCTCTCGTCAGGCAGGACCTCTCGTCACGCAGGACCTCTCGTCAGGTAGGCCCTCTCGTCAGGCAGTCCTCTCGTCCTCTCGTCAGGCAGGCCCTCTCGTCAGGCAGGCCCTCTCGTCAGGCAGGTCCTCTCGTCAGGCAGGCCCTCTCGTCAGGCAGGTCAGGCCCTCTCGTCAGGCAGGACCTCTCGTCAGGCAGGACCTCTCGTCAGGAAGGACCTCTCGTCAGGAAGGCCCTCTCGTCAGGAAGGCCCTCTCGTCAGGCAGGACCTCTCGTCAGGCAGGTCCTCTCGTCAGGCAGGTCCTCTCGTCAGGTAGGCCCTCTCGTCAGGCAGGCCCTCTCGTCAGGCAGGTCCTCTCGTCAGGCAGACCGCAGACTGTCTCGTCTCGCAAGCCGCCTGTTCGCCCAGGCCGCCCCTCGCTTCTCGCCTAACCGCCAGCTCGCCCGACCTGTTTTTACCGTTGTGCCCTCGAGGGGGGATTACCTCTCTACCCCCCCCCCGATGTGGTGTTTTCCTATTGGCTTGAGGCTTATTTGCCTTAGGGGCATTTTGGTCATTTTGACCCCAAGACTTGGAAAAACTATAAATAGACCCCCTTGGGTGCCTTTGGAGAAGATGAGATTTCCTTACCTCCTCCTCCTTTAGCTTCTTCTTGGTAGAGTAGAGAGAGCTCTCCAAGGCGCCCAGCCTAGCCCTTTGGTGAGGGAGGGGAAGGGTTCCTGTGACCTTCCGGGTGTGTGGTGGGACCTCCGCGCTAGAGTCGAGGGTCTGTTCGTAGTTTCCTAAGTCTTCATCCCGTGACGTTCCCCCGAGTGTAGTAGGTGTGAGGTCACCCCTCTTTTGGGACACCGAACTCCACGAGAGACCAGTTTTTGGTTTCAACATTTTGGTGCGGTGAGCGTGGAGAGTGACCAGCACAGAAGATCTCGGGAGAGTGTCATGGCTGGAGATCAGGGAGGTAGTGATGACCTCGGTGGTCTCCCCAACCCAGGACCCTTCGTAGGAAGGGAAGAGTTCATGGTTTCCATCTCTGGCATCATGGAGATGTTGCGAAGCATTGCCCCTCGGGCTGGCAGCTCAGCCCCCACCCCCCAGGGACCGGCTCCCGGGGACCTCAGCGAGCTGCCTCCCAGCGGTACAAGCGAGATGACCCCAGCAGGGGGAGAAGGAAGTGCACCAGGTAGGCGACCTGGGAAGGAAAGAATGGGAGAGGGGGTCGAGCGAGACCTCCCCGTCCGGGAGCTGTTCCCCAGCCCGTCGAGTGCTCGCCCTTTAGGCGGTCAGGTCACGCCAGTAGAAACCGCAAGACCACCCCTCAGGGGGCCACCCTTCAGCGAGCTGATCCTCTCAGCTCCCGTTCCTGAGGGGTTCAGGGAACTTGACAAGGCATACTATACCGGGAGGGATGACCCCATCAAGCACTTGCAGTGGTTTGAGGATGTCGTCTCCATCCTGCCAATGACGGACGCCTTCAAGTGCCGTCTATTTGCGATCACCTTAAAAGAGAAGGCGAGAGACTGGTTCCATCAACTCCCTCCAAGGTCCATCTTCGGGTTCGAAGACTTGAGCCGGAGCTTTCAGCTTCGCTTCTCCACCTCCAAGAAGAGGAAGAAGGGTCTTGAGTCTCTCTTCCTGATAAAGCAAAGGGACGAGGAGTCGCTGGCCCACTACGTTGACAGGTTCCAGGAGGAGGTCCTTGACATCCAAGATGTGTCAGGTTATGCCCTCCAGATGGCGTTCACGGTGGGGTTGCGCGAAGGGTTCTTCAAGATGAGCTTGACCCGGAAGACCCCCCTTTCCTTCGAGGAGCTGATGGAACGGGCGGCAGAGGAGATAGCCATGGAGGCAGCCAACCCAGCCTTTGTGAAGAAGTTGGAAAAATTGACGGAGGTGGAGTCAAGAGAGCAAGGTGGCTTAAGGCACCAGGAAGGAAGGCGGAGAGAGGAGCGGAGAGCCTAGGTGTTCCCGAGACCGGAGGGTCCGGAGCCAGGATGGAGGCAACAGGGAGGACCTACCCATGGTCCAGGAAGAGCTCTCATCCAGGATGGGGGGAACTTTCACGGGGGCCAGGGGAGGTTCAACTTCCAGAGGCAAGCCCCGAGACAGCTCCTACCCCCACCACAGCAAGCCTTGGCAATAGGTGAAGGAAGAAGAGGCAACAGGAGAGATCGTTGGACCCGCCGAAGGGGGGAGGAGCGTTGTTGTACTGTGACTTCCACCAAACGGAGGGTCACGTCACGGCTACCTGCCCTGAGTTCCTGGAGGTGAGGGGAGTGGAAGCTCCAGCCCAGCAACAGCCACCAGAGCGGGTTGAAGCTCTGCCCCAAGGCAGAGGAGATGGAGATGATCAGGGAGAGCCTGAGCAGGTTGGAGGTGTCCAGTGGGATGGAATCCGAGGATGACCACCATGCCCAGATCCCCTGAAGAAGCTTCGCCTCGACGGAGTCATGTACCTTTTTCTTATGTTGTAATGAGTCCAGCTCCCGACAAGCTGAGTCGAGGGGGTCATGTAACCCATCATTTTCCCCCTTTTGAGGATGTTGGAATTGACAAAGCGTAGGTGACATGCCAAATCCCACCCCCCCGAGAGGACCTCCTCATGTCAGGCTCTCACTAGCTGGATGGGTCGAGGGTACCTCGGGGAACCTAGTTCCGTTGCTCCGATGATGGTCCCGCTGCCAGGCTCCCACTAGCTGGCAAGTCCGGTGGTACCTCTCGTGGTAGCCTAGTTCCTTTGCTCCGATGGCGGTCCCGCTGCCAGGCTCCCTCTAGCTGGCAGGTCCGGTGGTACCTCTCGTGGTAGCCTAGTTCATTTGCTCCGATGACGGTCCCGCTGTCAGGCTCCCTCTAGCTGGCAGGTCCGGTGGTACCTCTCGTGGTAGCCTAGTTCCTTTGCTCCGATGATGGTCCCGCTGCCAAGCTCCCAATAGCTGGCAGGTCCGGTGGTACCTCTCGTGGTAGCCTAGTTCCCTTGCTCCGATGATGGTCCCGCTGCCAGGCTCCCACTAGCTGGCAGGTCCGGTGGTACCTCTCGTGGTAGCCTAGTTCCCTTGCTCCGATGGTGGTCCCGCTGTCAAGCTCCCTCTAACTGGCAGGTCCGGAGGTACCTCTCGTGGAAGCCCAGTTCCCTTGCTCCGATGACGGTCCCGCTGTCAGGCTCCCTCTAGCTGGCAGGTCCGGTGGTACCTCTCGTGGTAGCCCAGTTCCGTTGCTCCGATGATGGTCCCGCTGCCAGGCTCCCACTAGCTGGCAGGTCCGGTGGTACCTCTCGTGGTAGCCTAATTTCCTTGCTCCGATGATGGTCCCGCTGCCAGGCTCCCTCTAGCTGGCAGGTCCGGTGGTACCTCTCGTGGAAGCCCAGTTCCCTTGCTCCGATGATGGTCCCGCTGTCAGGCTCCCACTAGCTGGCAGGTCCGGTGGTACCTCTCGTGGAAGCCCAGTTCCCTTCCTCAGATGACGGTCCCGCTGCCAGGCTCCAACTAGCTGGCAGGCCCGGTGGTACCTCTCGTGGTAGCCTAGTTCCTTTGCTCCGATGATGGTCCCGCTGTCAGGCTCCCACTAGCTGGCAGGTCCAATGGTACCTCTCGTGGTAGCCTAGTTCCCTTGCTCCGATGATGGTCCCGCTGCAAGGCTCCCTCTAGCTGGCAGGTCTGGTGGTACCTCTAGTGGAAGCCCAGTTCCCTTGCTCCGATGATGGTCCCACTGGCAGGCTCCCTCTAGCTGGCAGGTCCGGTGTGGTAGCCCAGTTCCGTTGCTCCGATGATGGTCCCGCTGCCAGGCTCCTACTAGCTGGCAGGTCCGGTGGTACCTCTCGTGGTAGCCTAGTTCCCTTGCTCCGATGATGGTCCCGCTGCCAGGCTCCCTCTAGCTGGCAGGTCCGGTGGTACCTCAAGTAGAAGCCCAGTTCCCTTGCTCCGATGACGGTCCCACTGGCAGGCTCCCTCTAGCTGGCAGGTCCGGTGGTACCTCTCGTGGTAGCCCAGTTCCGTTGCTCCGATGATGGTCCCGCTGCCAGGCTCACACTAGCTGGCAGGTTCGGTGGTACCTCTCGTGGTAGCCTAGTTCCCTTGCTCCGATGATGGTCCCGCTGCCAGGCTCCCTCTAGCTGGCAGGTCCGGTGGTACCTCTCGTGGAAGCTCAGTTCCCTTGCTCCGATGACGGTCCCGCTGCCAAGCTCCCTCTAGCAGGCAGGTCCGGTGGTACCTCTCGTGGTAGCCCAGTTCCGTTGCTCCGATGACGGTCCCGCTGCCAGGCTCCCTCTAGCTGGCAGATCTGGTGGTACCTCTCGTGGTAGCCCAGTTCCGTTGCTCCGATGATGGTCCCGCTGCCAGGCTCCCACTAGCTGGTAGGTCCGGTGGTACCTCTCGTGGTAGCCTAGTTCCCTTGCTCCGATGATGGTCCCGCTGCCAGGCTCCCTCTAGCTGGCAGGTCCGGTAGTACCTCTCGTGGAAGCCTAGTTCCCTTGCTCCGATGATGGTCCCGCTGCCAGGCTCCCACTAGCTGGCAGGTCCGGTGGTACCTCTCGTGGTAGCCTAGTTCCCTTGCTCCGATGATGGTCCCGCTGCCAGGCTCCCTCTAGCTGGCAGGTCCAGTGGTACCTCTCGTGGAAGCCCAGTTCCCTTGCTCCGATGACATCCCACTAGCAGGCTCCCTCTAGCTGGCAGGTCCGGTGGTACCTCTCGTGGTAGCCCAGTTCTGTTGCTCCGATGATGGTCCCGCTGCCAGGCTCCCACTAGCTGGCAGGTCCGGTGGTACCTCTCGTGGTAGCCTAGTTCCCTTGCTCCGATGATGGTCCCGCTGCCAGGCTCCCACTAGCTGGCAGGTCCGGTGGTACCTCTCGTGGTAGCCTAGTTCCCTTGCTCCGATGATGGTCCCGCTGCCAGGCTCCCTCTAGCTGGCAGGTCCGGTGGTACCTCTCGTGGAAGCCCAGTTCCCTTGCTCCGATGACGGTCCCGCTGCCAGGCTCCCTCTAGCTGGCAGGTCCGGTGGTACCTCTCGTGGTAGCCCAGTTCCGTTGCTCCGATGATGGTCCCGCTGCCAGGCTCCCACTAGCTGGCAGTCCGGTTGGTACCTCTCGTGGTAGCCTAATTCCCTTGCTCCGATGATGGTCCCGCTGCCAGGCTCCCTCTAGCTGGCAGGTCCGGTGGTACCTCTCGTGGAAGCCCAGTTCCCTTGCTCCTATGATGGTCCTGCTGTCAGGCTCCCACTAGCTGACAGGTCCGGTGGTACCTCTCGTGGAAGCCCAGTTCCCTTGCTCCGATGACGGTCCCGCTGTCAGGCTCCAACTAGCTGGCAGGCCCGGTGGTACCTCTCGTGGTAGCCTAGTTCCTTTGCTCCGATGATGGTCCCGCTGCCAGGCTCCCACTAACTGGCAGGTCCGATGGTATCTCTCGTGGTAGCCTAGTTCCCTTGCTCCGATGATGGTCTCGCTGCCAGGCTCCCTCTAGCTGGCAGGTCCGGTGGTACCTCTAGTGGAAGCCCAGTTCCCTTGCTCCGATGACGGTCCCACTGGCAGGCTCCCTCTAGCTGGCAGGTCCGGTGTGGTAGCCCAGTTCCGTTGCTCCGATGATGGTCCCGCTGCCAGGCTCCCACTAGCTGGCAGGTCCGGTGGTACCTCTCGTGCTAGCCTAGTTCCCTTGCTCCGATGATGGTCCCGCTGCCAGGCTCCCTCTAGCTGGCAGGTCCGGTGGTACCTCTCAGGGAAGCCCAGTTCCCTTGCTCCGATGATGGTCCCGCTGCCAGGCTCCCACTAGCTGGCAGGTCCGGCGGTACCTCTCGTGGTAGCCTAGTTCCCTTGCTCCGATGATGGTCCCACTGTCAGGCTCCCTCTAGCTGGCAGGTCCGGTGGTACCTCTCGTGGAAGCCCAGTTCCCTTGCTCCGATGACGGTCCCACTAGCAGGCTCCCTCTAGCTGGCAAGTCCGGTGGTACCTCTCGTGGTAGCCCAGTTCCGTTGCTCCGATGATGGTCCCGCTGTCACGCTCCCACTAGCTGGCAGGTCCGGTGGTACCTCTCGTGGTAGCCTAGTTCCCTTGCTCCGATGATGGTCCCGCTGCCAGGCTCCCACTAGCTGGCAGGTCCGGTGGTACCTCTCGTGGTAGCCTAGTTCCCTTGCTCCGATGATGGTCCCGCTGTCAGGCTCCCTCTAGCTGGCAGGTCCGGTGGTACCTCTCGTGGAAGCCCAGTTCCCTTGCTCCGATGACGGTCCCGCTGCCAGGCTCCCTCTAGCTGGCAGGTCTGGTGGTACCTCTCGTGGTAGCCCAGTTCCGTTGCTCCGATGATGGTCCCGCTGCCAGGCTCCCACTAGCTGACAGGTCCGGTGGTACCTCTCGTGGTAGCCTAGTTCCCTTGCTCCGATGATGGTCCCGCTGCCAGGCTCCCTTTAGCTGGCAGGTCCGGTGGTACCTCTCGTGGAAGCCCAGTTCCCTTACTCCGATGATGGTCCCGCTGTCAGGCTCCCACTAGCTGGCAGGTCCGGTGGTACCTCTCGTGGAAGCCCAGTTCCCTTGCTCCGATGACGGTCCCGCTGCCAGGCTCCCACTAGCTGGCAGACCCGGTGGTACCTCTCGTGGTAGCCTAATTCCTTTGCTCCGATGATGGTCCCGCTGCCAGGCTCCAACTAGCTGGCAGGTCCGGTGGTACCTCTCGTGGTAGCCTAGTTCTCTTGCTCCGATGATGGTCCCGCTGTCAGGCTCCCTCTAGCTGGCAGGTCCGGTGGTACCTCTCGTGGAAGCCCAGTTCCCTTGCTCCGATGACGGTCCCACTGGCAGGCTCCCTCTAGCTGGCAGGTCCTGTGGTACCTCTCGTGGTAGCCCAGTTCTATTGCTCCGATGATGGTCCCGCTGTCAGGCTCCCACTAGCTGGCAGGTCCGGTGGTACCTCTCGTGGTAGCCTAGTTCCCTTGCTCCGATGATGGTCCCGCTGCCAGGCTCCCACTAGCTGGCAGGTCCGGTGGTACCTCTCGTGGTAGCCTAGTTCCCTTGCTCCGATGATGGTCCCGCTGTCAGGCTCCCTCTAGCTGGCAGGTCCGGTGGTACCTCTCGTGGAAGCCCAGTTCCCTTGCTCCGATGATGGTCCCGCTGCCAGACTCCCTCTAGCTGGCAGGTCCGGTGGTACCTCTCGTGGTAGCCCAGTTCCGTTGCTCCGATGATGGTCCCGCTGCCAGGCTCCCACTAGCTGGCAGGTCCGATGGTACCTCTCGTGGTAGCCTAGTTCCCTTGCTCCGATGATGGTCCCGCTGCCAGACTCCCTCTAGCTGGCAGGTCCGGTGGTACCTCTCGTGGAAGCCCAGTTCTCTTGCTCCGATGATGGTCCCGCTGTCAGGCTCCCACTAGCTGGCAGGTCCGGTGGTACCTCTCGTGGAAGCCCAGTTCCCTTGCTCCGATGACGGTCCCGCTGTCAGGCTCCCACTAGCTGGCAGGCCCGGTGGTACCTCTCGTGGTAGCCTAGTTCCTTTGCTCCGATAATGGTCCCGCTTCCAGGCTCCCACTAGCTGACAGGTCCGGTGGTACCTCTCGTGGTAGCCCAGTTCTTTTCCCCGAGGTGGTCTCGTCACCCAGGCTCTCATTAGCTGGTCTGGCAGGTTGACCCCGTGAGGAGGCCAAGTGATTTTCACCTCCAAGAATACCACTCAGCGAATACGTTGGGTTGGATGTTCTTTCTGAGCTTGTGTCAAGCTCGAAAAGAGCGGGGATTGTGTACAACCCCGTATTCGCCGAGTAGGGCCCTCCCGGCAGGCGCAGAACAAGCTGTAGGTTTTTAAGCTTTTGAGAGATCTTACACTCTTGGTGGCCAATTTTGGCTTAACCTTGGAAATAGGAGGAAATATTTATCTCCCCAGGGCCCCCTTGAAGAGTCACGCAGGCCCTCTCGTCAGGTAGGCCCTCTCGTCAGGCAGGCCCTCTCGTCAGGCAGGTCCTCTCGTCAGGAAGGCCCTCTCGTCAGGCAGGTCCTCTCGTCAGGCAGGCCCTCTCGTCAGGCAGGACCTCTCGTCAGGCAGGACCTCTCGTCAGGCAGGACCTCTCGTCAGGCAGGCCCTCTCGTCAGGCAGGCCCTCTCGTCAGGCAGGCCCTCTCGTCAGGCAGGTCCTCTCGTCAGGCAGGTCCTCTCGTCAGGCAGGCCCTCTCGTCAGGCAGGACCTCTCGTCAGGCAGGACCTCTCGTCAGGCAGGCCCTCTCGTCAGGCAGGCCCTCTCGTCAGGCAGGCCCTCTCGTCAGGCAGGCCCTCTCGTCAGGCAGGCCCTCTCGTCAGGCAGGACCTCTCGTCAGGCAGGACCTCTCGTCAGGCAGGACCTCTCGTCAGGCAGGCCCTCTCGTCAGGCAGGCCCTCTCGTCAGGCAGGCCCTCTCGTCAGGCAGGCCCTCTCGTCAGGCAGGCCCTCTCGTCAGGCAGGCCCTCTCGTCAGGCAGGTCCTCTCGTCAGGCAGGCCCTCTCGTCAGGCAGGTCCTCTCGTCAGGCAGGCCCTCTCGTCAGGCAGGACCTCTCGTCAGGCAGGACCTCTCGTCAGGCAGGCCCTCTCGTCAGGCAGGCCCTCTCGTCAGGCAGGACCTCTCGTCAGGCAGGCCCTCTCGTCAGGCAGGTCCTCTCGTCAGGTAGGCCCTCTCGTCAGGCAGGCCCTCTCGTCAGGCAGGTCCTCTCGTCAGGCAGAACGCAGACTGTCTCGTCTCGCAAGCCGCCTGTTCGCCCAGGCCGCCCCTCGCTTCTCGCCTAACCGCCAGCTCGCCCGACCTGTTTTTACCGTTGTGCCCTCGAGGGGGGATTACCTCTCTACCCCCCCCCCCCCCCCCGATGTGGTGTTTTCCTATTGGCTTGAGGCTTATTTGCCTTAGGGGCATTTTGGTCATTTTGACCCCAAGACTTGGAAAAACTATAAATAGACCCCCTTGGGTGCCTTTGGAGAAGATGAGATTTCTTTACCTCCTCCTCCCTTAGCTTCTTCTTGGTAGAGTAGAGAGAGCTCTCCAAGGCGCCCAGCCTAGCTCTTTGGTGAGGGAGGGGAAGGGTTCCTGTGACCTTTCGGGTGTGTGGTGGGACCTCCGCACTAGAGCCGAGGGTCTGTTCGTAGTTTCCTAAGTCTTCATCCCGTGACGTTCCCCCGAGTGTAGTAGGTGTGAGGTCACCCTTCTTTTGGGACCCCGAACTCCACGAGAGACCAGTTTTTGGTTTCAACAATGACGGTGGTATTTTTGTCCAAACTCAATGGAACAAAAATGCCATGCCAAACGGAGCCATAGTCTTACATAATGATTATGGACTACATCTGACAAATTACTCAGGGTATAAAACCCAGAGTGATTATGGACTACATCTGACAAAAAATACAGAATCTAGTTAATTTACTAATTTTCAAAATATGGCTTTAAAATCAGATGAGCTTCAAGTACAAACCAGTTTGCTTTCAATGACATTGCTGCTATTATTACTCGGGGTGGAGACTAGTGCTAACTCCCATCCCGAACCACCACTGAGCAGGTCCATAGACATTGTTGCTTTCGACTCATCCCCTGCTAGAAAAACATAATGATAAGATTACTTATAAGCAAAAAAAAAACACGACTTGTAATGAGCTAAAAGACCATCCAGCCTTTCCATTGTCAAAGAAAATATAAAAGTAAAATTGTGCTTAAAACTAGAAATAAATCTAAATAAATTAAAGAACAAGAAGCAGCGGGTATCCGCGGCGGGTTAGACAAAAGTGGTAGGGGCTCGAGAACACAAATGCACGAGTGCAGACACGTGAGAGAGAGAGTGTGTGTTATGGTCTCACACGACCAATTAATAGGCGTTGCTAATTAGATTTATTATGAATGTATTATTTTATTTCATGTACGATTATTATGGTAATTAAGTCGAAGTCATCTAATCTTATTTAAAGGATCCTCGGGCTAATGAAATTTTATGCAAGAATTAATGAAATTTCTCTCCTCCTCTCTCTAGTTTTGTATTCCTCTATTACTTCTAGGGTTAGGGTTGAGCAAGACTCCCCCTCTTCCTCTACTTCTCCTTCATCCCCCTTCGAGTGAACTCGGCTCCTTTGTATCAGCAACATCATCCGCATTTCCGTCTCCTCTAAAAGAAGCACAAAAAGAGCTAGTGTTGCGATGAGGAAGATGATTGCAGTTCAAATTGGAAATGGAAACTCAACATATGCGGGGAGGGGGGTTCAAATTCTTCAAGGGAGATCCGAATTCCTCAAAGAGCTGTCGTTGGGCCGGCACACTCTTCAAGGATCAAGTACCACTTTGAAGCCCTAACTCCACCTACACACTCTTTTATATATATTAGAAAAGCTCATGTAAAGGGCTCATTATTGGGCCCTCTTTCTTTATTTCTCTCTCCTCCTTCTTTAGTCCCACATCTTGTATAGGATTTATTCTTCTCTCCTCTTTCCTATATATTTGTATTCTCCCCTTGTATTTACACATTGAAGTAATACATACAAGCTTTTGGGTCATTCTCTACATGGTATCAGAGGGACTCGGTGCTCCTGCGGATTCCGACGTCTATCCGCCCGACGGCCTGCGGTTTCCGTGGCCTGACGTTTGTGTCTGCACCTCCTAGTCGCATAGCCTCTGCGGCCTGCCCTTCTCCTCTCTGCTCCCTCTCCTTCCGTGGAACCACTCCTCTTCTGGTCCTTTTATAGCCCTCTCTCTCTGATCTGTGGGGTCGACTGCTTCCCATAGTCCGTTGCGGCCTCTCTCAGTCCGCTGCGAGCTCGGCGAACTCGCTCCCTAGCTCTGCGGTCTCCTTCTATCCGCTGCGAGCTCGACGAACTCGCTTCCTCCTCTTGCTCGGCGAACTCGCTCCCTAGCTCTGCGGTCTCCTTCTATCCGCTGCGAGCTCGGCGAACTCGCTTCCTCCTCTTGCTCGGCGAACTCGCTCCCTAGCTCTGCGGTCTCCCTCTGTCCGCTGCGAGCTCGGCGAACTCGCTTCCTCTTCTTGCTCGGCGAACTCGCTCCCTAGCTCTGCTTTCTACTTCTTCCAGCTGCGAGCTCGGCGAACTCGCTCCCTTTTCTTGCTCTCTTTGGTCCGCTGCGAGCTCGGCGGTCTCCTTCTGTCCATTACCTGTTGCTATTGCGAGCTCCCTTCTGTCCGCGCGGCTTTCTCTGTCCGCTGTTGTTCTCCTCCCTCTTCTGGCGGGCAAGTTCTTTTCCCTGCCCACTGCGGACTCGCTCCTCTCTGCGATTTCCATCTTGCGGACTGGTCCAGCCCGCAGCGGTCGCCCTCTAGTCACCGCACATCACCGCGCCTTGACGAGCTCTCCCCTCTTTTCTTCTCCTTCTCCATCTCGCCGCGGCCTGCCCTCTCTTCTCAGCGAGCTGTTGTGCTCTTCTCGCCGCGGACTGCTCCAGTCCGCCGCGGCCTACCATAGCTCGCGCCTTGCCTAGCGCGTCTGTACTCGCCGCGGCCTGCCTTCGGCTCGCTTCCTCTCCTCCAGGTCGCCATGTCTTCTAGCGATTCCACTACAGCTACCCCCACGGCAGACCGCGTGGCTCCTGCTCCTGAACTTCGCGATGAGCTTCGGATTACTACTCTTTCCCTCTCTGGGAAGACAAACTTCATCCCGTGGGTTCACTCCGTTCGGAGGGTCCTGCAAGCCAAGGGCCTTGCGCGTCACCTTACCCAGGGACCTCCTTCTCCTACTACTGATGAATGGCTACGAAATGACGGTCGCGTCCAGACCTGAATCCTGAACTCTTTGGAGGGTGAGCTCTACCAGATGATCATGTATCATGAGACCTCCAAAGGAATGTGGGATGAACTCCACTCCTTGTACTCGGGCAAGGACAGCCTTCAGCACCTCTTTGACATCATCACCGATCTTCAAGCGTTGGATATTGGCAAGGCTATGGACATGACCTCCTTTGTGGCTCGTGCTAAAACTCTCACAGAGGCCTGAATTCAGCATCAGCCATCTACTACTGATCTCGCTGCTCAGCGTGCCCAGAAGGAGGCTGTCTGTATTGCTATGATTATGGCTCGAGTACCGCCACACCTTCACAGTATCCGGGCCCAGGTTCTGGCATCACCTGCTACCCCCTCCTTCCCAGATGTTTGCTCTATGTTACTTCGAGTACCACCTCCCCTGGAGACGTCTGCACCACCATCGCCGACCCTTCTTAAACAGACCCTTCCTCCCTTACTTCCCCCACCATCTTCTGCTCGGGGTGGCCGTACGGGCTCCCGTGGAAGGACCCGTGGTGGTCGAGGTCGCCCAAAGTGCTCATTGCGGCCGGGATGGACACACTGAAGCAGTCTGTCACAAGAAACATGGCTACCCTCCTCGCCCGCCTACTGCTGCTACCGCTGATAGCCCTCCACCCACCGGTACGGATCTTGAGGCTCTTAGCCTTTAGATGCAACAACTCCAGGGGCTACTCAACCCTCCGTCTGCTTCGGTTTCCTCCACCTCTACTGCAGGTATTGCATCCACCTTCATTACAGGTACTGCCTGTCTTTCCTCCAGTTCTCGTTGGATCCTGGAC
Source organism: Platanthera zijinensis (assembly GCA_039513925.1). Classification (NCBI taxonomy): domain Eukaryota; kingdom Viridiplantae; phylum Streptophyta; class Magnoliopsida; order Asparagales; family Orchidaceae; genus Platanthera; species Platanthera zijinensis. The sequence continues at coordinate 96,031,893 of CM077097.1, forward strand.
TCGGGAGCCACCCACCACATCACCTCACTGCTGCCACCAAGGTTCTCAGATGCTCCTCATCCCACATCTATTATTGTGGCCAACGGTGCGAGTGTTCCGGTCTCCGGATGTGCTGATCTCTTGATCCACCCCTCCATCTCTTCGCTCCGCTCTTTATGTGTCGGCATCACCATTTAATTTACTATCTGTTGGTCGTCTTACTACTGATATGAACTGTTATATCACTTTCACCTCTTCTGGTTTTTTGATACAGGATCGGCAGACGCAGATTACCATTGGTAGGGGTCGACTGCAGAACGGGCTCTACCTTCTCGATGTCTCTTCTGCCGCCCTTTCCTCTATATCATCTAGTGATTGGCATTGTCGTCTTGGGCATGCTCCTCTACCTCTCCTCCAGAAGGCGCTTCCTGACGTATCCCTTCCTGTTTTTAAATGTGATTCATGTATTCTTGGCAAACAGCCACGTTCTTCTTTTCCCGCACATTGTACTCGGAGCTCTGCTCCTTTTGATTTAATACATTCTGATATTTGAGGTCCGTACAGGGTTACCAATATCTCTAGTTATCTTTACTTTATAACATTTATTGACGATTACTCTCGCACCACATGGTTGTATTTACTTCGTGATCGCTCAGAGCTTCCTCGTGTCTTTCGGGCTTTTGTGTTAGAGACTCGTACGCAATTCTCTACTACTATCAAAACATTCCGCTCTGATAATGCCCGTGAGTACACTAGCCACGAGTTTGCAAATCTATGCGCAGACTTCGGGATTGTTCATCGGACGTCTTGTCCCTACACCCCTCAACAAAATGGGGTTGCAGAACGAAAGAACCGTCACCTTCTTGATGTTGCTCGATCCATAATGCTTCACATGCATGTTCCCAAAGTATACTGGAACTTTGCGGTCTCCACTGCGTGTTTTCTCATCAACCGTCTCCCATCTTCGGTTCTCCAAAATGCTACCCCTTTCAGCCTTCTCTTTCCCTCCGCACCTGCCTTTCCTCTCACCCCCAGGGTCTTTGGTTGTACTTGTTTCGTCCATACCCTGGGTCCCACTATAGACAAACTGGATCCCCGAGCAGCGAAACACATTTTCGTCGGCTACTCCCGCACCCAAAAGGGCTGTGTGTTATTCTCCGGCTACCCTGAAAGTCTCTGTGTCCGCCGATGTTACTTTCTGGGAGGATCGACCCTTCTTCCCTCCTCCTTTACCGCCTCTTCTACCACCAACCACTCTACCACCTTCCATTCCACGACCGGTTATCCCTGTCAACTCGCCTCCAACCCTCCCTCAGCCGACTCCCACTATTGCTCCTCCTAAGCCGCCCGTCATTCGGGTCTATACTCGCCGCCCTCTTCCTTCCGTTGCCCCTATGCAGTCGACTTCGACCTCGGCTTCTCCGTGTTCTGCTGCTCCGGTGCCCGCCTCTACAGCTCATCCGATGGCCAACTATGTTTCTCTACATCGCCTCTCTCCACATCTTCAGACATTGACTACTTCACTATCCTCGGTCTCTATTCCTAACTCCGTACAGGAGGCTCTTCAACATCCTGGGTGGCGCGCTACCATGGAAGAAGAAATGGCTACTCTTTTGGCAAACCAGACTTGGACCCTGGTGCCCCTTCCTCCCGGACAGAAACCAGTTGGGTGCAAATGAGTATTTGTCATCAAACATGCTCCTGATGGGACCATTGACAGACTCAAAGCTCGTCTGGTAGCTCGTGGCTTCACCCAGCAACAAGGTCTCGACTATGACGAGACTTTCTCTCCGGTCGCCAAGCTCAACACAGTCCGCGTTCTCATCTCGGTGGTTGTCCATCGCCAATGACCCTTACTTCAACTGGACATTAAGAATGCTTTTATGAATGGCGACCTCCACGAAACGGTTTACATGCAGCAACCTCCCGGGTTTGAGACCACGGGGGAGTCTCGGGTGTGTCACCTTCTCAAATCGCTCTATGGTCTCAAACAATCCCCTCGGGCATGGTTCGACAAGTTCAGCAAAGCTCTCCGGGAAATTGGCTTCACTCGGAGCTCGGCTGACTTCTCATTGTTTACTCGCCACCAGGCAACGGGTACGGTTCTCCTATTGGTATATGTCGACGACATCATCATTACTGGAGACGACTCGAACAGCATACAGGCCGTTAAGCAACATCTGAGCTCCGTCTTCCAAACTAAAGATCTGGGACATCTTCGGTACTTCCTAGGTCTGGAGGTTGCTAGACGATCAAATGGTCTGGTTCTCTCTCAGCGGAAATACTGCTTAGATCTTCTTCATGATGCAGGCTACTCCGGCTGCAAACCTGTGAACACTCCCATGGATGTCAATCATAAACTATGTGCGCAGGCCTCGGATTCTGATACCCTTCTACAAAATCCAGAATATTATCGTCGTCTAGTTGGGAAACTAATCTACCTAACGGTAACAAGACCTGATATCCTTCGATGTGGGGCTCGTCAGTCGGTATATGCACTCTCCTCGAAGCTCTCATCTTCAGGCAGTGGAACGGATTCTCAGATACCTCAAGACAGCTCCTAGCCAAGGACTTGTATACAAAACCTCATCTTCAATCCCAACATTGGTGGCATACTCTGATGCCGACAACGCTGGTTCTCTTGATGATCAGCGATCCACTAGCGGGTTCTGCACATATTTTGGGGGAACATCTGATTACTTGGCGCAGCAAGATAAAAGCAGTGGTTGCTCGATCCTAAGCAGAAGCAGAATATCGGGCAATAGCTTCTGTGGTTTCGAAACTCACATGGATTGAGAGTCTCCTTGCCGACCTTGGTGTAAGGCTATCTTCACCAGCTCTCCTCCTATGTGACAGCCAAGCTGCTATACATATTGCCAAGAACCCGATCTTTCACAAAAGAATGAAGCATATTGAGGTAGATTGTCATTTCATCCGAGAGAAAGTCCACATGAAGAAGATCGAGCTCAAGCATGTTCTGGGTACTGAACAGGTCGCGGATGTCCTCACAAAAGCTCTACCAAGTACCCTATTCTATCAGTGCCTATCCAAGCTTGGCGCATACGACTTGTACGCTCCAGCTTGCGGGGGAGTATTAGAAAAGCCCATGTAAAGGGCCCATTATTGGGCCCTCTTTCTTTATTTCTCTCTCCTCCTTCTTTAGTCTCACATCTTGCATAGGATTTATTCTTCTCTCCTCTTTCCTATATATTTGTATTCTCCCCTTGTATTTACACATTGAAGTAATACATACAAGCTTTTGGGTCATTCTCTACAATATAGATGAATCATCAAGCAATAATAGGAAATTAAATAACAAAAATAAAAGATAGGAGGCACGTCTGCGCCTTACTGTGCTCCAGGTCCAATGCCACTCCTTGCCCATGAACGAGCAAAACTGCATAGTTGTGGGCTCATCACTAGCGTATCATGAACTCAATGATACGCTATATGATCGACATATCAAAGCCTTGAAGATTAGTATGGCATCTATGTTGGTATAAGTGGTGATGAAAAAGAAACCCACCAGGTTGGACGATCGCAAGAGCCAATGCATTTTTCTGCTCAATTTCTGCAGCAATAGATCGTATCTCTTCAAAATCCTAGAAAAGCTCACAAAAGTAAGTCAATTCAATACTTCATGAGATGGTAGAAATGCTTACTACATGGAAACAAAATTACCAGAAGATCTCTTGTAGTGACCATTGATTGTTCAACATCAATAATGCTTCCTAAGGATTCTTGAGCCTCCATAGATTCTTTTTTTTCTTCAATTACCTCCTTGGCCGTAGGTTCCGAATTCTCCGTTGCATCGGCGTGATCCTCTTCCTTGTACGTTAGGAAGTACTTCTCTTGATAATCCTTTACTCAAAAAAGTTTAAACTGGATAAATTTCTTATTGAATTTCCATTACTTTCTTTAACAAAAATTGAAAACAAAAATACAAATGCAATGTTTGCTTATTTACAGGAGTATTTTCAAATTTTATATAATGCACAAAGATGCTAGTAAATATGCAAGGTCTAACTAGTGCAGAGCAATGACATGTCAAACTATAGTTATTAACAGTTTTATTCTCATTTTTTTACTGTGAGTTCTATCTGATCAAAAGTTATCCAACGGATCTTACTTTGCCCTGCTAGGAGCACAATGTTAGTGAGAGGGAATTTGAACTGGGTTTTTATTGATCTCTCATTTGCCCAATAACACTGCTATATTATGACCATCTCCTTTGCTTAAAAAGTAGTAAACCGCCAAAAGTAGACTCATCACCGACGTAGATCCACCGAGTGGCTTTTGATAAACGCCAAACAAAAAAGCCCACCTTAAGCTCATGTATATCTTTTCTCTCTCTTGTTTAGTCCCATATCTCTAGTGGAGATATAGTGTCACCCCTTCAATGTATAAATAACTTGATATAGAGAAGAAATGTATATACAAATTATGGTTGTTTTAACGTGGTATAATAGCCAACCATTTTGGTCACCTAGTTGCTCTTGTATTTATTTATCGTGAACTCTACACCTCATGATCTTAGCTTCCACCACAGACTCCCAATAGCATAGAAGGCCACGATTGTGTTGAAGCGAATTGTTCCAACATCAACAAAGAACTACGTCGTCGGAGAAAGATCATCGAACGAAGCTCTCGCTCCAGTGGTCAAAGCTCACGCCGATCAACATTCTCACGATTGAAGCTACAGCCGATCAATATTCTCATGATCGAAGCTCTCGCCAATCGACGCACATCCAAATCTTCCCTCTTGCAATCGAAGCTCTCGCCTCTTGCAATTGCATCGAAAGAAAGTTCTCACTCGGAAGAAGTCGCAAGCAGCCAGGTCTCACTCTGGTCGTATCCAAAGAAAGTTCGCACTTACAGAAGTCACAAGTAGCCAGGTCTCGCTTGAAGAAGTCTCGTGAGAAGCCATCCATCATGAGCTTCTTTGGTCGTATCCATAGAAAGTAATGTGATTCATCAATGTCATAGTGATTCTTATTGAGTGGAGTGCTCCTGTCCGAAGTAAATGGAAACTCCTGAGCCTACTCCTGTTACTAACATACATGCTACCACACCCTTTTCTAGTGCCTCTGGAAATTTTAGCACAACGCACAAGTTAACCGATCTCATCTACACTGATTTGAGCGTCACTTTCCATTCCTTGTGAGATCTCAACGAAAATGACACCATCTCACTGTTGTTCCTCCCGAACCTGCATCTCCCGCCGATGCAAAATGAGATGTCAATGATGCCTTGGTTCACACTTGGCTAGCAAGCAGCTTAACAGATGAGTGTTTGCCAATAAATTGACACGAAAACACTGTCAAGGCAATCGGGATCACTTAGCGGCCATTTACTCTAAAGGAGTAAAGACTTCGTGGATCTACACTATTTACTTTGACCTACTATCTCCCCTGATGATGCCTATCATGAGGTACAGTCATTAGGTGTAGAATTTCTTCAACATCATCCCATCCGTACACGCCTTCTGGAGCTTTTACTCCTATGAAATCAAGGCGAACAACCTCCTTTAATCCGAAAAACTCCTAAGTGCCCATGAAAGTTCAAGAGCACCGTTCGTGTACTTCAACTCCGACGATCGTTGCAAAGATTCACCATCTTCTTCAGCACTTAAGACCAGAGGGAGTTTTTAATTTCATATTTCTTTCTTGTATTCTTTTCATTACATTTTATAAATTGTAGAGAATTCGTCGTATTGTGAGTGACGACTAGGCCCTTGTATGGTTTAGAGGGAATTCGCCGTCTTGTGTGCATCAACTAGGTCGTGAAGAGATCGAGGGGGAGGCTAAAGGTTGTATCTACGGAGAGATAGACTATAGCCGATCGGTTCTTGGGAGAAGGACCGGTGGAAACACAAAAGAAGATTTTCACTTGTAGTCTCGATTTCAAGCTCTATCAAAATCATAGCTCTTGTTCTTTTTATTAATGAAATAAAAGTTCATTTCATTCTTCCATAAAATTTCTAAGTAATAGTTTCATATTTTTGGTTGTGTGAAAATCTGCTTAAGTTCCATTCATATTTTGCCAAGTGAAAGTTTATTTAAAAATTATTATTTGCCCTTATTCACCCCCCCCCCCCCCCCGTCTAAGAGCGCCTCAAGATCCAACAATGGCTTTGAGAGGAGCGGAGGCGAGGCAAGGTATTGTTTGAGGAGCTCGAAGGCTGTTTGGCACTCGGCTGTCCAATGGAAGCCTTAGTTACGTGCTCCTAGAGGATCTTGAAGAAGGGAGGTACTTGTCTCCCATTGTGCAGGAAACGATAAAGTACGGCGATCCTTCCGTTTAAGCGCTGCAGCTCCTTGATTGAGCGAGGTGGCGACATATCCTCCAACGCCTTGATTTTCTCGGGGGTTTGCCTCGATTCTCCGATGGGTTACCATGAAACCCAGAAACTTCCCTATCGTTGCACCAAACACGTGTTTGCTATGATTGAGCCACATTTGGAAGCGGCGAAGGAGTTTAAAGCACTTTCCCAAGTCTTCCAAGTGGTCGTGACGGTGGACGCTCTTCACCAGCATGTAGTTCACGTATACCTCCGCCATTCGCCCAATGAGGTCCTTGAACACCTTATCAATATTTGGCAGGTGGCTGCAACATTTTTGAGGCTGAAGGGCATCACTTTGTAGTAATAGATTCCTTTGTAGGTTCGTAAGGCGATGTGCCTCGTCCTTAGGATTCATCCTTATCTGGTTGTACCCCGAGTATGCGTCCATGAAGCAGAGAAGCTTGTGTCCGGCTGTCGCGTCTACGAGCTGATCGATCCTTGGAAGGGGGAAGTTGTCCTTCGGGCATGCCTGGAGTCGTTCGCCATGACAACGTTAGTGCACATTCGCCACTCACCGGAGGCCTTTTTCACCAAGACAACGTGGCAAGCCATGTAGGGTATTCTACTTTGCGGATGAATTATGCCTCCATAAGTTTAACCACCTCCTCCTCAATCGCCTGGAGTTGTTCAGGGCGAAGTTTTGTTTCTTCTGAATTACTGAGCTGCACGCAGGGTTAATATTTAAGAGTGAAGTATGACTTGAGGGTCTACCCCTAGCATGTCCACTGGGCTCCAGGCAAAGACGCCTTCGTTTGCTCAAAGGAAAGTTACGTATTCCTCTAGCTCCTCTTGTGATAACAGGGATCTGATTGTACCACCCAGGTCGGATCTCAATGGAAGAGCGACACTTTCACAAGACCTTCAACGAGAGCACCACCATTGCAGAGTAGCTTCGTCTCGTAGGTCGAAATTGTCGATGCTACGAGCGTCGCCTTCGCTAGCTAGGCCTGCTTTAAGTAGCAGGTTCGTGCCGCCTTCTGGTTTCCCCGCATGACCTCTATTCCTCCGGCGGTCAAGAACTTCATAGCAAGGTGCAAAATGAACGGGACAACTCCGAAGATGGATTAGAGTGGCCTTCTGAAGATGGCGTTGTAGGCGGAGCTCGACTCTACATTTACAAACTGGATTTTGTAAGATGCTTGCCTTAGAAACTTGCCCAGTGTGACCGGGAGGGTAATCATACCCTGAACTGGAACGGGGCAGTTTTCAAAGCCGTAGACGGGCCCTGCCGCGGGGCTGAGGTGTTCTCTGGTGAGTTTCATGCTTTGGAGAGTAGACAAGAACAAGACGTCAACAAAGCTCATATTGTCGACCAAAATTCTTTTGACATTGAAACAGGGATCCTCGATCCCCTTATTGATCATGAGCGGGCCTTGGTGCGGCAGGCGCAACCCCTCTAAGTCTTATTCCCCGAAAGTGATTGTGGTATCCTGTCGAGTTTTCTTGTCTTCGTGGCCCTGTGTTATCAAGGCGCACCCAATTCATGTAAAATCAGCGAATTGGGCGTCACAATCATGTAAAATCAGCGAATTAGGCGTCCAATTCATGTAAACTCAACGAATTGGGCGCCCAATCCGCTGAATTTGGATTGGGCGCCAAATCCGCTGATTTTTCATGAATTGGACACCAAATTCACTGATTTTCCATGAATTGGGCGCCCAATTCATTGAATTTCAGCAAATTGGGTGTCAAATTCGCTGATTTTCCAAGAATTGGGCGGCCAATTTGTTGATTTTCCATGAATTTGGTGCCCAATTCGCTGATTTTCCATGAATTGGGTGCCCAATTTGCTGAATTTCAGAAAATTGGACGCCCAATTCGCTGAATTTTTGTGAATTAAGTGTCCAATTCACTGATTTTATTTTTTTCCTCATTTTTGCGCCTCACGTGCCTCAGGCGTGTGTCTGCTCCTTGCGCCTAGGCTTCAAGGCCCCTTTTACGCCTCGGTGCGCCTTGCGCCTTTAATAACATAAGTGGCACCTCCCAGGCCTGGTGATGGAAAGGATCTGGGCGGTGAGAACAGGAGACCCAGCGATTGTCTCGACCTCCCACCACTGGTCTTCCTTCAGTTGCTCCCTGGGGTGCGGGCGGCTGATCTCTTACTGGCCTGGGTGGTGCTTGCTGATTGGGCACCTGGCCTTATAGGAATCTTCCAAGAAGCCCTTGTCTAACAAGGCGCTCAATCTCCTCTTTTAACTTGGAGCATTATTCAGTGGTGTGGTCGGATCCACGATGGAACTCGCAGAATTTGACTAGTCGGCCCTATGATTTGGGGGAAGTGCACTTGGCCTCTAGAGCATCGGATTGCCTTGTACGCCGTAGAGCACATTGTACACTCAAGGCGACCGAGGACCCTGATCTCTCCCGAGGTCTCGGCGGCGCCCGTCATAATGATGTTCCTTTTGTCTTCCGGGGGCTTGCTCTGCCCCATCCTCCTCATATGTGTTCCTTCGAATTACTGGCAGTGCGTTTCGGTGGCTTCATCGGTGGCTATCTGAGCTTCGACCCGATGTACAAGGTCTGGATAACTCAACATTGTCTCCCTCATCAGTGCTGAATAGAAGCCTCTTGAGCAGAGACCCCTAGGAAAACCCCTCACAGAAGCTCGGGATCGACCCCTGGGATTTGTCATGCCTCAGCAGTGAAGTGGCGGAAAAATCCCTTGAGGGTCTCACCCTTGTTCTAGGGATCCCTGAAAGATGAGAAGGGCCTTAAATGATTCTGAGGTTGGCTATGAATGGTCTGTGAACTGTTAGGCCAATTCTATAAAATTGTTAATGGCTCCATCTCGCAGAGAATGAAACCAGGTGCGCACTTGCCCCTCCAATGTTGCTCGGAACACTTGACACAGTAGATGGTCTGGAGCATTGCAGATCCTCATGATGGTAGTGAAGTGATTGACGTGCTCCAGTAGATCGTCCATCCCATCAAACGTCTAGATATGAGGGAGCTTGAAGCCACGTGGGATCAGATCCGCAAGGACCTGATGTGTCAACAAAGAGTCGTGATGTAGAGGGTGGTGGGTAAAAGCGGCTCGTTATCCTACATGTCTGTATTCTTTTGCGATCACTTCACGGATCTCCTCGCGAGTGAGCCCTCAAATTGCATGCCCGAAGCCTGCTGCCCCCGGGCGGTGATGATGATGGTTGTCCTTGGGTTCTCTGGCTGGCCGGAATGGGTGCATTGAGTTGGCTACGTCAGAGAACTCTTCTTCAATGATGTAATGCTCGCATACGACGTGCTCAGTCGGAGCACAGTTCTGAGCTGGCGGAGGAAGATTCTTAGGCTCTGTTTGGGACAACTTTAACAGATGGAAAAGCTATATTCAAACCACCAAAGCTGTTTTTTTACTGTTTCGAACAGTTCTGCATGCCTAGATTCTCGAAAATCACATTTCATGGGGCTGTTTTTGAGAAGTTGTAAGGGGTCAACTTCGGCGGTTCAGAAATAGTTTTTTCTAGTCGCTATCGACCCCGTCGCGTCTCTACCATTCTTGATCCCCCCTTCGCATTTCACAGTTCTTCTTCCCTGAGCCGACGTCGACTACCACTTTCGAGCAATCTTCAACTTCGGCGACTCCAACTCAGACACCGACGGCTTCTGGGACGCATTCAACTTCGGCGACTCCACTCCAGTACTTCCACCGCCTTGAACAACGGGCTTCCGACGAGACCCAACATCCCGTCCAAATCCCAGGCTTCCGACGAGACCCAACATCCCGTCCAAATCCCAAGCTTCGACGAGACCCAACATCCCATCAAGATCTGCTTGATTCCAAGCCTTCCTCTTCCAGATCTGATCCATTCTGAGCATTCCACATTTTGGTAGGCTCGAATTCGAGCCCTGCCCTACCTAAACAGCCTGCAACTTTTCAAAATATTTTCTCAAAGAGCTATGTACAAGTAGCTATATTCGAGCGGCAGATTTTCAATCCGCCAGAGCTCTCCCAAACAGAGCCTTAAGAGAGCGAGCATCTCGGCCTGGTGTTTTTCCATTTGGCGTATGCGTCCCTCTAGTGCAATATGGGTGTGATGATGGTCTCATCCGTAAGAGGTGCGTTGATAAGCGAATGAGAGGGAGCTGGATCAACGTGCCCCCAGGGATTGTCCCTTTGGTAGTACAGGAACTTCTTCTTGTCATTGTTGTTAGTTACAAGTATTGCTGCGAAGCCAATACTGTCTTAAGAGAATCTTTGCAGAGGTTGAGAACACCTTTCACACAGGCGACATCAAACTATGGCGGGTCGCAAAGAGTTTTTATAGACCTGTTGAATTGAACCGTCTCAGCTTGAAAGTGAACTAAACACGCAAAAATTCACAGAGAAAACTAAGAGACGACAAGAAAGATTTTAACATGGAAAATTCGGGAAGGGTGAAAAACCACGGGGCCGGATCGGTGCTGAGTAAATTGCACTATTTCTTTGTGTTACAAGTTACTGAGTTCTCGAAGGTGACATGTCACCACTCGTTACAATGGAATTTAGTAGAATGCAGAGGTGAGATCTTCAAGTCGTCTTTGAAGGAGAGGGAGATCTTCAACGACCAAAGGGAGATCCTCGAATCATTTTCGAATGAGATATTCGAAGAGGAAGAAGATCATCTAGGGTCGAAGGAGATCTTCGAGGAAAGCTTTAAACACTGAGGGAGAACTCTGAAGGATCTTCGAATGAGCTCTCTCAAGTGTTGAATGCAATGTGTCCTCAAATGAAGGCTATGAGCTCATTTTATAGTTTTTGACAAAGGCGACTTGATAATTGCATCATTATAACCACCATAACTACTGAGCGGACAACACATAACTCGATCTGGAGCATACTGATCGCCATTTTTTGCGGACATTGCGATTTTACCCCTCTAGAATTTTGGGCAATTCCAGTAAAACTAACGACGGTGAACGCGAACATCCTGATATTTTTGTGGACACAATAGACAAAGAAGGTAAATTGCAGTGCGCACCGGGAGGGAATTCTTGGCACTCACGTGTGCGAGCTCGTCTTTTTTAACATTTTTTAAATTGGCATTCTATGTCCAATATCTCGATTTATGAGCGCGCCTTGAGCGCGGAGTAGTTGTGAGCGCCCATGAGCGTGTCGTGAGCGCGCCATGAGCGCGGAGGCGTTGTGGGCGCGCTGCAAGCGCGCGGAGGCGTTGTGGGGGCACCGTGAGCGCAGAGGCGTTATGGGCGTGTCGTGAGGGTGGAGGCGTCGGTGGGATGTTCGGGACGGTGCGTCACTGACGCGCAAAGGGTCGTGGCAGAGGCGCGCGGACGAGGCCGTGCAGTCGAGGTCGCACGCTAAGGATCGCGCGACCAAGGGAGCGTGCAACACTTGCAAAGCGTTGTGTGATGCACGGCCAGGCCCGCGTGCCCAGCTACGCGCGACGGACTGCGTGGCCTTGTAGGCCTCGGCCACGCAGTCGTGCGGTCGACGGTGGTCGCGTGGCCGGGCGGCCACCCGTTCACCCCCGCCGCGTGGCGGGCCATGCAAGGCGCGGCCGGGAACACGTGCCCCGTGTGCTTGCGTCCCCGATGATCGTGGGTGGTTCCTCGGGCGGTTTCCACTTCCCTCATTATGAGCACTTCTTATAATGGAGGCGTTTCGCTATCCACAACCCCATTTTGGTGAAGAATGTGCTATTCACAACCCACCCTAAATTATAAATAAATGGGCACCTATCAATAACTACTTCAATAATGAGCCAATGTACGTGGTAAAGACGCACAAATATAAGTTCAAATAGATGACAATGATATTCTTAATAATCTTGAAATAGGTTCTAATTCCAATGGTCCAAGTTTACTGCACATGCTGATTGCATCACACCATAAAGCATGCTAAGAACAAAAATTATTTAGGATGTTTTTTGTGTGCGCGTGTAGGAGGACATATATGCAGTATGCTAGACAAATGTTTCTCACCTAATTTAAAGATTACTCACCAAATTCTTATTTGAAATAATGGCAATAGTTGGTGCTTCACGTATGTACTCTTCCAATGTTGCAAGGAATGATGGAGGTGGCTGTAAAGATATAAACCGAAATCTATGAATTAATCACATACATCCAATCTCTCGCAACTCAACAGAGAAAATAACAAGAAGTTAATGAAACCTGTCTTAGAGTCGGAAATTGAAAATTTCTGGCAAGTTCCAAATGTTTGCAAAAGTCATAGAAATCAGAAAGGTTTTCTGCCTGATAAGAGTTACTTGGTCAACACAGAACATGAGTACTAAGAAAAAACACAAAACAAATTTTTCTTTGTGTAGACAATCTTGTATATCCTTCTTCAATAAGTAAATACAAGTATGAGTGCAAATATGTAGTGAGAGAAGAGAAGAATCTCAAATCCAAGATGTGAGACTAAAACAAATAGAAAGAAAATATACAAATGGGCCAAAACAGGGTCTTTACATTGTCTTTTCTAACATTCCCCCGCAAGCTGGAGCGTACAAGTCGTAGAAACCCAGCTTGGACAAGAACTGATAAAATAGAGCACTTGATAAGGCCTTAGTGAGAATGTCTGCTACTTGGCCCATAGCCGGAACATGTCTCAATTCCAGCTTCTTCATTTGAACTTTTTTCCGAACAAAATGGCAGTCGACTTCAATGTGTTTCGTTCTTTCATGAAAGACCAGATTCTTAGCTATGTGTATAGCAGCTTGACTGTCACAGAGTAAGGTAGCTGGTGAGGAAAGTTTTACTCCCATATCACTTAAGAGACTTTCAAGCCATGTAAGCTCGGATACAGCATATGCCATTGACCAGTATTCAACTTCAGCTGAAGATCGAGCAACCACAACTTGTTTTTTACTGCACCAGGTAACAAGGTGACCTCCAAAGTAAATACAAAATCCGCGGGTAAAACGCCGATCAACCAGGGAACCAGCATAATCTGCATCTGAATACGCAACCAATGTTGGAGTAGAATAAGAAGTTTTGTATGTCAGCCCTTGACCAGGAACAGTTTTTAGATATCGCAGGATGCGTTCGACGGTCTGAAGATGAGACATCCGAGGAGAATGCATAAACCGGCTGACCACCCCAACAACAAAAGATATGTCCGGTCTCGTGACCGTTAGGTAAATCAATTTCCGAACGAGTCGTCGATAGTATTCTAGATTTAGAAGAAGAAGATCTGCATCAGAAGCATGTGCATACAGCTTGTGATTGACATCCATAGGAGTGTTAACCGGCTTGCATCCAGAATAGCCAGTATCCTGAAGAAGGTCGAGACAGTACTTTTGTTGAGATAGAATGAGGTCATCTGGACGTCTTGCGATCTCAAGACCAAGGAAGTATCGAAGATTTCCCAGATCTTTTGTTTGAAACACAAAACTAAAGTGTTGTTTGACCACTTATATTCCCTTTGAATCATCTCCGGTGATTAGAATGTCATCAACATATACCAAAAGAATAACCGTTCCTGTTGTTCGATGTCGAGTAAACAGAGAAAAGTCTGTTGAGCTCCGAGTAAAGTCAACCTCCCGAACAGCCTTATTGAACTTATTGAACCATGCTCGAGGGGATTGTTTGAGACCATAAATTGACTTCTTAAGATGACAAACTTGGGACTCCCCCGTGGTCTCAAACCCGGGAGGTTGCTGCATGCAGACTGTCTCTTGAAGATCTCCATTTAAAAATGCAATTTTGATATCCAGTTCATGTAATGGCCACTGGCGATGTACATTAACGGAGAGGACACGTACCGTGTTAAGTTTCGCTACCGAAGAGAAGGGTTCTTCATAGTCAAGACCATGTTGTTAAGTGAAGCCGCGAGCCACCATTCGGTCTTTAAGACAGTCAATTGTCCCATCAGGAGCATGCTTGATGACAAAGATCCATTTACAGCCAACAGGGGTCTGTCCTGGAGGAAGAGGGACCAGATCCCACGTGTGATTTGCCCATAGAGCAGTCATTTCTTCATCCATGGCCGCCCGCCAGCCCGGATGTTGGAGAGCCTCATGCACAGAATTAGGAACAGAAATAAAAGATAATGTAGTGGCAAAGTTCTAAAGCGTCGGGGACAGGCGATGTAAGGATACGTAATTCGCCATGGGATGGACGGTGGAAGCCGACGTCGGATCAGCGGGGTGCAGAGTGTCAGAGGTTGAAGCCGGCTGCATTAGGGCGGCGGAACGAAGAGGGCGACGAGTGTAGACACGAAGAAGAGGAGGTTGGTGGTGAACAGGAACTTTGGTGGGAAGTGGTGGTGGTGGATAAGACGTAACTGGAACGACAGGTCGAGATAATGATGGCGATGGAGGAGGTGGTGATGAAGTGGAAAAAAAGGTTGATCTTCTAGAAAGATAACATCTGCTGAGACAGTCACCATGCGAGTAGTGGGAGAGTACCAAACATACCCTTTTTGAGTACGAGAGTAACCAATAAACATATATTTGTCCGCCCGAGGATTAAACTTGTCAGTGGAGGACCCGAGATGATGAATATAGCAAATACAACCAAATGTGCGAGGGGTGACAGAGAATGATGGTGTAGAAGAAAAGAGGAGACTAAATGGGGTGGCATTGTTGAGGACGGAGGAAGGGAGACGGTTGATGAGATAGCATGTCATGGAAACCACAAAATGTCAATACGCCTTGGGAACATACATTTGAATCATGAGACAGCGAGAAACATCAAGAACATGTCTATTTTTGCGCTCAGCCACACCATTTTGTTGAAGAGTATAGACACACAAAGTCTGATGAATAATCCCAAATTCAGAGCAGATAGTATCAAATTCATGGCTAGTGTATTTGCGAGCATTGTCTGTCCGGAGCATTTTGAGTTTATCGGCAAACTGAGTGCGAATCTCAAGAATTAAAGCACGGAACACACGAGGAAGTTCGGAGCAGTCCTAAAGTAGGTACAACCAGGTCATCCGAGAATAATCATCAATGAAAGTAATGAAATAACGATAACCAGATACATTTATTATTTTATAGGGGCCCCAAATATCAGAATGAACTAACATAAAAGGAGCAGAGCTCCGGGTACAATGAGGGAGAAACGAGGAACGATGTTGTTTCCCCAGAATACATGAATCATAGGAAAAAAACTTTAAGCGGAACATCAGGAAGTGCCTTCTGGAGAACGGGAAGCGGAGTATGCCCAAGACGCCAATGTCAGTCAACTGAGGAGACGGAAGAGAGAATGGTAGGAGAGACATCAAGAAGGAGCCTATTTTGCAGTCGTCCTCTACCAATGATACTTTGCGTCCTGCGATCCTGCGATCCTGCATCAGAAAAGAAGAAGGGGGTGAACGTGATAGAACAATCCAAATCTGCATTGAGACGACTAACAGAAAGTAAATTAAAGGAAGAACCGGGACATGGAGAGCCGAGCGAAGAGAAATAAAAGGATTGATGGGTATGTCGGCAGAGCCGGAGATAAAAGCGGTGTTGCCATTGGCGACGGTGATAAACTTTGGATGTGGAAAATCCAAGTATTGTGGTGGCTTCAAGGATGTGATATAGTGAGTAGCACCTGAATCCACTATCCAGCACGGACTAGCGGAGAGACAAACAATACCTTCATTAGAGATGAAGGAAACAGAGGCAGGCGAGTTGTGGAGCAACCCTTGAAGTTGTTGGAGTTGGAGGCGGACTTCGTCAAGATCAGCAAGAGTGGCCAACGGGCTGAGGGAAACAACAGAAGCATTTGGAGGAGGAGGGAGACCATGTTTGCGGTAGCAGGTGGCCTCAAGATGGTCATCCTCACCACAAAAAGAACACTTAGGCCGCGACGACCTCCTCGACCCCTCCCCCGAGAGCCTGAACGTCCTCTACGAGTAGGGGGAGAGCTAATAATGGTGCCGACGGGTGCTGGAGAAGAGTCTGGGAGGGAGGTCCGATAGTATCAAGAGGTGGTGAAACCTTTAGCAGCATGGAGCACACATCAGAGAATGAGGGAGTAGCAGCAGACGATAAGATCTGAGCCTGAACACTCTGAAGATGAAGCGGGACACAAGCCATCATCATGGCAATACCGACTGCTTCCTTTTGAGCGCGCTGGGCAGCGAGATCCGTAGTAGGGGGTTGATGTTGAATCCAGACTTCAACCAACGTCTTGAACCAAGCCACAAAGGAGGTTAAGTCAGCAGCACTGTCGGGTTCAAGGCTCTGGAGATCAGCGATGATGTCATAGAGGTGCTGGAGACTGTCCTTGCCTGAGTAAAGAGAATGGAGCTCATCCCACATTTCCTTAGCCGTCTCGTGATACATGGTCATGCGGTAAGGTTCGCCATCAAGGGAGTTGAGAATCCATGTTAGAACACGACCATCATTACGAATCCAGTCGTCGGTAGGTGCTGAAGGAACATCCTGGGTTAAATGATGTAGAAATCCTTTGGATTGAAGGACTCGGCGAATTGAATGCACCCACTCCACAAAGTTCTTCTTCCCAGTGAGGGAAATGGTGGTAATCCTCAATTTCGTCACGGACTTCAGGGACGGGGACAGCCGCCCCAGTTGGAATAAAGGTCGCAGTAGAAGAACACATGGCAGGCGGTTAAGATAAGTGGTTAACTGACAAGCAGGCAAGCGGGCAAAGGGAGACAGCCCGCTCGGGAAGAAGAAGAGGTCGGTAAGAGGAACCCCGACGAACACAGGGAGCAGTCTGAGCGAGAAGCAACAACGAGCAGAGCGAAAACAACACAGGTCGCGGCGGACAGAACAGCCAGCGACCAGCGGCCAGCGAGCACCGGCCAGCGACCAAAGGAGAAGGTCGCAACAAACAGAAAGCCACAACAACTAAAGAAGAATACGCAGCGAACTTCAAGAAGCAGGGAAGGTCGCAGCGGGCAGCAGCTACGGAGAACCCGCGGCGACTAGAAAAGAGAAAGCCGCCGGAGAGGAGGCCGCAGCGGACAGCACAGCAGACAGCGACTAAAGAAGGCCACAGAGAGATGTCGCTAGCAGATATACAGAGCAAGCCCGCAACGACAAGAGAGAACAAGACCACATCGGGTAGGAGAGCAAGACCGAAGCGGGGAAAAGAGAAGCACAGCGGGTAGAGAAGAAGAGAAGCACAACGGGTAGAAGAGAAGCCCACGCAAGACCAGCCCGCGCGACAAACGAGGGTCGAGAGAAGCGGAAGAAGACTGCGCAAGTTCGCAAGAGGCCGCAGCAGGTAGTCAAGGTGGAAAGAGTAGGCCATAAGAAGACAACGGGAGGTTAGGATTCCGAGATCGGGGTGGTCTGAATGGATGTGAGGCCCAGAGAGATCCCTATAAAAGGGGCAGTGGTGGGGATCATACGGGAGGGAGGGAGAAGAAAACACTAAACCACACAGATTGCGGTTTCAAGAAGACTAATAGCACAAAGGGTTGCCGTTAGGAAAGCCGGAAGACTATACAAAGGCTTGCGGTTTCACGGGAGAAGCCGGCTGCGATTAGAAAAAGAGGGAGAACCGGAGACCGTAGAGGCAGAAGAAGGAGAACCGCGGTCAGAAGAACACTAACCGCCCAGAGCGGAACCTGGCTCTGATACCATGTAGACAACCTTGAATATCCTTCTTCAGTATGTAAATACAAGTATGAGTACAAATATATAGGGAGAGAAGAGCGAGAAAAATCACAAATCCAAGATGTGAGACTAAAACAAATAGGAAGAAAATACACAAATGGGCCAAAACATGGGCCTTTACATTGTCTTTTCGAACACTTTGAAATAGCTTTTAAACCCGCAATAAATTTCACCTGTTGGCCAGCTTTTTTATAGACCTCAAATGCTTTAATGGCATCATATTTTGACATCTCAAAGAACTGCAGAAAGTTTTATGTAAAAACAGTATCATAAACTGATTAATTTCCAATACAATTCAAAAGGTAAGAACATGCTGAATGAATAAATTGCTTTACCATATCGACAAGATTGATGATTCCATCATTAACAGCACAATATATTTTGAAACTCTCCTTTATAACCTAAATTGTCGAAACAAAATGAAATAAGTTTTCATAATAAAGAAAGAAATAGGATTTCTCCCAAAATGAAATAAGCTTATCTAAATGAAATTGAAATCTCTAGCATACATTAAATCATTTTTAAAGAGCCTTACATGTATTCAAAGTATAATTATGTTTCCTATGTTTAACATTTATTTCAATTCAGTAGATAACACAAGCATTCTGATGTGGAGCAAAGATGAGAACCTGCAGTGGAGGGTGAGCTTTGGGTCTGTTTGGGGCCAATTGACGACTTTCCATAAATGGTGTACCCGGATCGATGATCGGACTCCACAGATGTGTCCAGATTCATGTTGCGAATCGATTTGATATATTATTTCATTAGTTTGCATTGTATTTTGATGTATTTGAGTGGCTTGAGTGTTGTTGTTGAGTGGCCCCACCTCCGGTCAATCATAGCGGTCGATGGTTGGATGGCCTAATTCTCCTTTTATTATAAATAAGTAATTTGTGGGTTGACTAGGGCATTGCAGAGTTAGGAGAAGAAAATTCCCGGATTCCGGCGATCATCCCACGGTGCCAACTCCGTGGAACCCTAGATGACAACTCCTAAACTTGTATCTCCTTTCCCGAGGTACCCTAACCTTAGCCCTCTTCCCCCCCTCCCAATCCTCTAGCTGAAGCCCCAACAGCCCCTAAACAGCAGGCTGCTCCGCTGTTCCAGCCACCTCTTTAATTTCCATTCCTTACTCATGCCACTATTCATTTATGAAATTTACTGTTTATGCCTAAAGTTCCACAGTCTCGTACAACCGGCGGCCTGAACACTTCCCCCAGCAAAGCCACCGCCACCAGTCACCCCTTGCCCTCCAGGATTCACCGCCGGCCCCTCTCCCCTCTTCCATCCAACCTGCTGAACACCCCCTCTCCCCCCTCCTGTATTCCATCCACCCGACCCCTTTTGTTGCCTCTGCCCAGTCCGACAACCCTCCTCCAGCAGCCACAAAGGCTCCTTGCCCCCTCCACCACCGTTCCCCTCTCTACAGCCTAAAACCGACACCCCCTCTCTTCCTTTCGTGGATCCACCTTCCATATCCTTTCCCCTTTCCGGAACAGCCCAGATTCGGAATTTTCAGCCCGGATCTGATTCCAAAATATCGAATCTACTCCTCCCCGCCCGAACCTACACATACGTGGTCGGATCTCTCCATTTCCGGCCCGATACAACCCTCCACCGCCAAGGACATCCACTTACGTTATTTCCACGCCGCTAGTTCCACCTCGGATCGTCGTACACGCATTTCCGGCTCCAGAATCTTTAGTGCCTTGGTCAGTCCACTATTTGGTGAGATTTTATTGTACTGCATTATTATTTTCAACATATTTATATTTGATATGATCTTATACGTGTTTTGAATATCTTGCATGATAGTTGTTTGTTAGATTATTATCGTGATTTGCAGTGTTTACTTGTTGCGCGCTCTTCCTTTGGCCCTCCACGCAAATGAAAGTCTAAGCTTGCTTTAACCCAAATAAATTATTTTGTCTTGCTTTAAATTGTTTGCGTGAGATGTTTTAATTTATTATCAAACTGTGCCTTAATCTGTCGGACTTTGCATAACATGTAGGGTTAAATCGCAGATTTTTGGCCGCCTATAGATTTGTCCTGCGTCAATTGGTATCGGAGCTAGGTTGCGTGCACTTTTCGAAACGCAGTTGTAGAGTCTATATATTTTTCATTATGTTTAGGTATCACAATTATTCCTCTCCTCAATTTGGAGGTTTCGAGTCCACTTACACCCGCTCTCATAGAGCCCCGTCGGGGAGATCCTCACGATACTATGATGATTATTTCCGATCGCAACACACCACGCAAGCAGATCGCGTTGATCCTTCGACTCGATTACCTTAGAGAAGACTATTATGAGGATCGTCACTTTGAGAGAGATCTTGAGATCCAGTTTTGTACTGTTGCCCCTTCCTTTGACGGCTCATCGAGTCCCGAGTATTTCAATTATTGGCTCGTGGATATGGAGTATTATCTCGATCATTTTGAGTTATTCGGTGAGCGTCGCGTCAAGTTTGCGGAGCTTAGACTTTTAGATTAGGCGAGGGCATATTGGGTTAGCATTGAGAGCACCCGCGAGCGAGACTATCTTTGTCGCATCACTAGTTGGGTGGACATGAAGCACACATTATAACTCTGTTTGGAATACCGGTGTCGTTTTAAAAACGAGAAGTTAAAAAGAGAGATGGTAAATTATATTTTAAAAACTGTTGTTTTAAAACTAAGGTTTTGTTTGGGTAACCTCCGTTTCGGTGACAGTTTAAATTATTTTCAAAATTATCTTCACATGAATTTTATTTATTTCGGGCCAATTTATTCTGAATTTTTAAAAACAAAATTAAGTATTATATTTGTATTTTTTTACAAATTTATGGATATAATTATATTTTATAGGGGTTAAATTGATTAAATAAAATTAAATTAAAAATATTTCAAACGATCGTTTTGAAAGGAAGAATGGAGGTCTCCCTGGCATTTTCAAAACGGAGTAAAAAGTAGGTTTTAAAACGGCCATTTTAAAATGGCAACATTTTAGTTGTTCTCAAACACTTTTCCTTAGGTTAGTTTAGAACGGAATGCAGTCAAAACGGGCTCCCAAACATAGCCTATGTCAGAGGTATCTGCCTTCGTCGTATTAGATTCGCTTGCTCGACAAGTTATTTTCCCTTCAGCAAGGATCCATGTATGTCGCTAAGTATAGGGATCGCTTTGACGAGTTAGTTGTGAGGTTGATATCCGAGAGGACCCAACCATGACCATTTCCTGATTTCGTTCTGGACTTCGGTCTGACATACGTACTAAGTTTGTTTATCATAGCTCGAACTCTCTCGAGCAGACATATCAGCTCGTCCTTCTTTATGAACAGTCTTTGAGATCCGCAAGAGCTGGTCGATGGGATTCTCACTGTGACCTCCGCAGTATGAGTCTCTCCCATACTGAGGTCACCACGATGCCCACCACTGTCCTGTCAGCCACGACATAAGTGATTCCTGATGCGGATTGCTCTCACCCCAGTGAGGTGCGTAACCCAGTGAGTGACATATCCCTTATTTCTGACCCGTCTCTTGTGTCCCCGACTAAGAGCAAGCCTGAGCGAGCCATTGAGTCTGTAGTGTTGTGTCCCTCACCCACACCTCTTCCTCTACCAAACACCGAGTTAGTTAGCACACCAACCACAGACTCATTTCCTGACACTGCACCACGGATCCATTCTTGAGTGTAGGCCTATGTCGCTCTCCCATTGTCATTGCCCCGAGTCACATCACGATCGAGAATCCAGAGCTCGATGTTGATCTCGTAGTGGCTATGTCACCCATTCACGAGAACACTACCCATTACGATGGTGCTCATACGGAGGATCACGACCCTGGTGATGAGTACTATGATGACCCCCCTGTTGAGCTGCCTGATGAACCGCCACATCCTGATGAGGATGCTATTCGAGTGAGCCGCCCGTTTATGAGCTTTGAGTTATTGGCGTCTCTTCCGTTATCATCCATATCCTTGCCCCAAAGAATTGATCTTGAGTGAAGCATAACGTCTGTAGGGCCTTTTTTGAGTACGCTTGAGCATACTCATATTTTGAGGGCCTATCTTATGGCACATCGCATGCTCAATGAGTTTTGAGAGCACCACACTCGAGAGTCACATCTCCTAGTCGGTGTACACGATTTTCATTCAGGTGGTCGTCTCATTCGCGATGACTTTTCGTGCACACCTCCTGGTGAGCCTCCTGATGTGTTACGTCCCCCAAGAGACATTTGGCTCTTTAAGAGCTCGCCCTTGAGTGTAGATGTTTCGCGCGATCATCTGAAAACTCATCACACACGGGATGAGTTTTCTGCACTCCCCCGAGAGAGCCTCCTGATAGGCCACCTCCTGTGATAGATTTTCAGGTCATTAGATTTTCTCATAGAAAGCATATAGTATTTGTCGTGTTTTATATGCATCATTTGCATGAGTCTGTTGAGTCGTTTCTTCATCAGTTGCATGAGAATGTTTTGTTATCTGTTCATCGTTTGCATGTGTGTCATGAGTCGGTCCGACGAAAAATCCATAATGATAATAAATATTGCAAGTCACACGCGGATGTTCACTGACAAGAGCAGGTACTTCATGAAGCCGAGCAGGTGATGGCGCGAATCAGCATTGTGAGGCTCCGTGCGAGGCTTGCTAAAAGCTTGCGTGTGAGGCGAATGGATCCCTATATAATCATGAGACGGACCGAAAAAAACATCTACGATCTTGATATCCCTGCAAGTATAGGTATCCACCCGGTATTTAATGTTAAAAATCTGACGCCGTACTACGAGCCTCGCAAGTATGTGGACCCAAGCAGTGGGGACTTTCAGCCGCCCACACCTTCACTCTCGTTGCCTTACAACCCTCATAGCCCACCCACGTCTGATGGACACCACTACTCACCCACTTCTGACACTCGCCCACTTGGGAACTCGTCTTCTTTGGTTCTACCTACGGAGCCGTCGATCGCATCGGATTCCACCACTCGTGAGTTGAGCGTTGAGAGCATCACGGAGACAAGACGCCGCCAGTACATTCCTAGTACAGACATTGATGACACCTGGGTACTTGCAGCAGAGCTTGATCGATTCGCCCCTGGACTTCGACTTCAGTATGGTCGTCTCCATTCACCGGAGATGACAGCTTTTCAGTCAGGGGGAGTTGATTGGCGAAGACATTGTTCCAGCGATGACACTTGGGCGAGACCTCTGGTGGACCTCTTCGAGTTTTACTTGGCATACATCAAGAGAATTCTGATCCCTATTCATCGGAAGATGAATTCTCCGAAAATGAAATAAACTTATCTAAGGCTCCGTTCGTTTCGATGGAATTGGAGTTTTGGAATTCGCATTCAATTGCCAATTCCAATTGTGACTGTTCGGCGGCCATAATATTATATTGGAATTGGAATTCATTTCAATTCTCATGGGAATTGATTATAGAAGAAACATGGCTCCCTCAATTCTTACCTCGCGAGGTCTTCATTCATGATTCCCACCCCTACTAGTGCGTCCCCGACTCTCACAAAAATATATCAACGCAAATTCTGTTGTTCGCCCAGGATCGCATTTTTCGCCAAAGAGAGAAATTTTCGACGGGGCGCACATTTTTCTGCCCGGGATCACATTTTTAGCCCGGGCGCGCATTTTTTGCCCGAGCCAGCATTTTTTCGAACGGGCGCGTATTTTTTCGCACGGGCGACCATTTTTCGCCCTGACGCGCATTTTTCACCTGGCTGCGCATTTTTCGCCTAGGCGAAAATGCGCGCCCAGGGGCGCATTTTTCGCATGGACACGATTTTTTCGCCCGAGAACGAATTTTTCGCCCGAGCATGAATTTTTCGTCCGGGCGTAATTTTTTCACCCGAACGCGGATTTTTTTCGCCTGGACGCAAATTTTTTGCCCGGGTGCGAATTTTTCGTCCGGATGCGATAGTATTCGCTCGGGCGCCAATTTTTCGCTCTAACGCGATTTCTTCGTCCGGGCGCGATTTTTTCGCCCGGGCGCGATTTTTTCTCCCGGACGCGAATTTTTCGCATGGATGCGAATTTTTCGCCCGGACGCGAATTTTTTTAACGGACGCCAATTTTTCGCCTGGAGGCCAATTTTTTGCCCGGGCGCGCATTTTCAGTTGGGCGCGAAATTTCGTCCGAGCGTTAATTTTTCGCACGGAAGCGAATTTTTCACCGAGGAGCGAATATTTCTGGGCGCAAATTTTTTCCCCCGGGCACGAATTTTTTGCCCGGGCACGAATTTTTCGCCCAGACGCGCATTTTTCACCCGGGTGCGCATTTTTCGGCCGGCGAAAAATGCACGTCCGGGCAAAAAAAGGCGCAGTCAGGAGAAAACTGTGTGCCCTGCAAAAAATGCGCTCCCGGGCAAAAAATGAGCATCCAGGCGAAAAAATATGCACTCGGGCACACAAAAAAATGCGCGCCCGGGTAAAAAACGCGCGCTCAGACTGAAAAATTCTAATATTGAGCGGAATAGTGGAATTAATAATTCCAATTCCCGTGACGGAATTCCTGTATTTAGTCGAACGACATAATTGGAATTGACTTCAATTCCAATTCCTGCGGGAATTGGAATTGAAGTCAATTCCTGCGGGAATTGGAATTGAAGTCAATTCCAATTCCTGCATTTCAATTCCTGCGAAACGAACAGAGCCTAAATGAAATTGAAAACTCTAGCATACATTAAAATCAGTAGACCACACAGGCAGAATTATACTCCAATCATTTTTAAAGAGCTTTACATGTATTCAGAGTATAATTATGTTTCCTATGTTTAACATTTATTTCAATTCAGTAGATAACACCAGCATTCCATCATGATTTAAATAAAATATAATAAATTTAATTGATCTTAAAAATAATGTGAACCTATATGCATCACGGATGCAACTAGTTTACAGTTGTAATATGGGTGGCTAATTTTGTGAAATGGACTACAGTATACAAATATTGATCACTTCTTAACAAAATAAATGAAAACTTTGGGATAATAGATTAATGGAAGTAGCCAAAATAACCAAATAACAAGTATAGAACATACCAATGCCAATGCATATTGTATAAGATTGTTTCCAAATGCTGCTCCTTCAGGCTAAAAAACATTAAAATTATATTTAAATAGGAATATATATGCATATATGTTTGATTATTTACTAAAATTTCTATCTATATATTCGTTTTGACAGCAAGCATAAATCATTACCTGGCATCCTATAAGGCGATGAAGTAACTGTTGTAAGGCGGGCATTTGCTCCAACAGATCTGGAGAAGATAAAGTTCTAGTTCTACTATGCCCCTACATAGTTGCCAGCATTTAGCTTAAAATTAAGTAGCAAGTCGATCGCATTAGGTCAACATGAATATTAATTTAAATTAATTTATGATAAATATTAAGGTACCTTGGAAGCACCTTGTGTATTTCTAATCAAACGCTCAGCTTCGATGTCATATTTTAAAACTCTAAAGCATTCAAGTCTTTCTTCTAAAAAGAGTGCATATGTTCGAACCCATGCCGAGCAATCCCAAGCTATAATAGAATAAAAAGGAAATTAGCACAAAAATAAAATTAACTTTGTAATTTGACAATGATGAAACATTTTGATATAATTTTCAATAAAATTATGTACCAAGAGGACTTGAATCATCCTTGAAATTAGATATTTGTAAAATGTGTCCCTTGTGTGAATAATTCAAGAGCTCCTCTTTAAATGTAGGGTCACCTTCTCTCAACATTCTGTGAAGCACTATCAATGTTTTGACTGCAACCTGTGAAGTTTCATCAACATTGAATTACATAATTGCTAGAATGAAAATTTAAGTGGAAATGAAGTAATCACGCCTCCTACGAGAATAAACGTGCATGTGTCATCGATCGCCATCAACCACCTTACACGATTTTTCTACGGAACTTGTTGAGAGGACTGTTGATGCAGAAAGAATCTACAGGTGACTAAACATGATTCTCTAACCTTATATGTAATGCAAACAAGAGCGAACACATGCAATGGATCTACAATCAACACTAAAATGAATGGGATGCTCACCGCATAAACTATAATGCGATGCAAATGCAAATGATCAAATGATCCAATGATGCAATTACTTCCGACATACAATAATTAAAAATATTAATTTTAAAATATTGCACTAGCATCATAGTTAATCACAAATATTCTAATTAAGAGAATGAAAATTGCAAATTAACTGAGACTGCACTGAAAGCAAATGCAGGTGAATATGTAACACACATTTAAGGGAGTGACAAATTAAATCAATATGAGTCAAACAATTCAAGGAATACAAGTAGCACTCATATAATGCAACAAAGGAAATGAAAACTAAATGCAAAACTCACTAGGAGAGGGCCGTCGGGATAGCAATGGAGATTCAAAGATTGTGGGGGCGGAAAATTCAATCAAGAAGGTTGGACAATTGCTGTATGGTGGCTTTTGTGGGCCAATCTGACTGTTTGGGGTTGTGGGGGCACTCTTGTTGGAGGAGAGGAAATGTAATGGGATGCTGGCTAGTGGCTCGTTTGGGCCGTAGTGGGTGGAAGAGGGTCGAGTGAGGGTTGGGATGGTGGGTAAGATGTTGTTAGAGAGGGAGGGATCAGATGGGGGGATTCAATTGGGGGCTTCCCAATGGAGTATGGCTGAACGGCCCTGGGACAAGATGAAGGGGTTGGAGGAGGGAAGGAGATGATGGATGGGGGTTGTGGACGCCTTGTCAGAGTCTACTGAGGTGATGGAGGCCGGTGTAGGATCGGAGAAGGGAAAGAGGGGCAGGATCCAGCAGATGGAACAGATCCTGAAGGGAACATCGGTTTGGATGGGATAATGTGGAAGATAATGGCGGAAGGAGGTGGGGGAAGGGATGTTGGAGGCGAAAGAGGCAACGATGGGGGAGTTGGCACCCCGGAGGCAGGAAACTATGGTATCGACACTGTAGGGAACCCTCAACATCACACCGGGGGGAGAGGACCGAGTAACTTTAGTGGGGACAAAACCCAAGCTCTTGATGCCCTACTCTAGGGCAAACCACTGATATGTATAAAAGAAAGTTAGGCTAGGGAAATCTAGTGGCTTGTATCAAACGATCGGATCCGACACCCTAACTCTCAAAATAGGACTCAAAAAAATAAAATAAAAATACATAAAAATATGAAAGATCGAGTCGGTTACAATCAAGGTCTCTGATCGTTCATTTGAAGATCCAAAAGTGTCGACCCGATAAATCCTCAAAAGATGTGTGATCGATCTCCATCAACTGTACCAAAAAAGGACCAATTTTCATACTTTTGTTGTACAAAATAGTGGAGATAGGCCGATGGCTCATTGAACTTCAAAACTGTCAAAACCTGTGTTGTTAGGCGGTCTGGAAGCTAACCGTGGCGGACAGGGTTGGCGGTCTAATGACTAGAGTCTGGGCGGACTGGCGGTTAGGTCTGGCGGTTTGGCTTGGCCATCGAGTCCGGGCGGACTGATGGTCTGTCATGGCAGACTGGCGGTTTGGTTAGAAAGTGTTGGCGGTTTGACAATCCGCAGTACAGTCTTGGTGGTTTGGCAAACCGCAGTGCAGTATGGCAACCCGCAGTTCAGACAGGGTGGTTTGGCAACCCACAGTTGCAGTCTGGTGGCATCCCGCTATTGCAGTCTGGTGGAATCCCGCTATTGCGGTCTGGTGGTCTGACCGTTGTTGGAGCTTGGCGGTTTCCAGTGTTTGTAGCATGCTGTCGGATAGAGACCGGGAGCCGCCTTGTAGATAGTTTCTCCAGTTGTATAGTCATGCGATTTGACTTATTCAAACCGCATAGCCCGCGCGACTTGTATTTAGTCTCACATCACCTGTTGTATTCTCCTCTCTTCCCTCATCTTCTATAAATAGGGGGACATACCTCTGTATTATGTATCTTTTTGGAGCAATAAAATTTTGTTATTTACCTGTTTTCTAACAAACACTATATTTGATTAAATGATTAAAGAATGTTTGATCTAATGAGTAAATAGAAATATGAACTATGGAAACTTGAAACTTACAACCAACGTTCCTGCATAATTATAAGCAAGCAATGCATATCATATATTGTTTCTTGCAGGGTAAATTGTTCTAAATTCTCTATTTTAGAGTTTGGCCAATAACATTTAGAAAATGATTTTTTAGTAAAGAAAATGACCTTTTTTTCGATGTAAAATTTGAAGAAGCTCACATGAAGGATGAAGGGAATATATCTCATTACTTTTTCTCTGATTACTTGTAAATGTAAACAATATAAAGTGAAGTATGAGAAAATCAAGTAAATATACCGCATTACTCTTTTAATTACTTGTATGAAAACATTTCAAGCCATTGGAAGTTGTTTGGATCTCTAAAAACAAATTTTTGAGCACTTCATTGAGCTAAAGGATTGTGGCTGAGGTAACAAACATGTGAGGATGTAAGTTGCTCACCAAGGAAGCTGCTTCCCAGGTAATGATGGAAGACGGAAATAAGCTGCAGTGTGAAGGAGTGTTGAAGGGAGTGGGGGTCAGTGCGCAAGGATACACCTGCATGATAGATGTCTACTTGTTGCCCATCTAGGGGTCAGATATGGTTCTGGAGGTCCAGTGGTTGCGACGGTTGGGTAAAGTAATCCTGAATTGGGATAACTTGACCATAGAGTTTACTCAGGATGGGAGAGAGTACTGCCTGCACAGTATTAGAACCTCACCGACAAAAGAGGATTCTCTTCGCCACTTTGAGAGACTGTGGGAACAAGAGAACAACATGACAGTGATTATAGAGATCGTGTCTTAGGCTACACCCACGCAAGAAGTCCCAGAGCAGATGAAGGCACTACTTCTCCAGTATCCTGATGTCTTCCAGGAACCTCGATCATCATCCCCTCGATGATTCCGAGAGCACAAGATCAGCCTGCAGGAAGGGACTGAGCTGACCAACATTCGACCCTTTTGTTACCCAGATTTTCACCTTGGGGACAAGCTGGTTCTTGAAGGGGAAGGAAATGTTATGAATCCTCATAATGACCTAGTTGCGGGACGACAATACCAAATACAACGGAAGGATGCGACATCAAGCGAGGCTGAACCATCCGGTTCAACCCTCCCTAATTAAAATAAGAAGGCGGTTGGGGGCTAAACCAGACGAGTTCAACCCCTATGGGAGGGGCCAGCCGGCCCCTCCATGGCCCGTGGGGTATAAATATCCCTAGGGTTTTCTGGCAATGGAAAAGCAACTATTCCAAGGTATTACATCTTCTCACTCTCAACCACTAGTTTTCTCCTTTCTCTCCCAAATCCCTTCTTGTTCCTAACATCTACCTACATTCCATTATCATTATATGATGTCCGAGCTAAAGGTTTCCCCTTCAGCTTGAAGGGGAGTGTGAAGTTATCGCATTTTATATTCCGGTCTATGTATTAGAGTCGTCCAAGAATGTGTCCATGGGTTTTGTCCCATATTGCCAATTCTAATTTATGAGTCCTTGTAAGTCTTTTAAATATCCCTTTTGAGGGAAGAATAAATTAAAATTTTCATTTCTCTTTAATATTCCAACATAGTTCGATAATCTTGAAAAGAAAATGTTGACACATGGTCGGAGAAATAATCTCTATAAAACGTTCATTTTTAAGGCGAACGTACAAAAAGTGAAAATAAATAATTTTTCATAAAACTTAAAGAAGTTACAAATAGTCTGAAAGCATCGTTCACATAGTTATATTATTAAGTTAAACAAGGAGTGTTAGTATTCAATGAGCCATGAGTGACAAATGGCAGGAGAAAGAATCTCTATAAAACGTTCATTTTAAAGGAGAATGTACAAAAAGTGAAAATAAATAATTTTTCATAAAACTTAAAGAAGTTACAAATAGTCCGAAAGCAACGTCACATAGTTATATTATTAAGTTAAACAAGGAGTTTTAGTAGTCAATGAGCCATGAGATTGATACGGTTTAATTTATTATTTAATAATGCTAGCTATTTCTTTGCGAGTACAACGAAAATGGTTGTATCAATGTTTTCAAGTTTTTGGTCTCAGGTCAGTCAGTGGTTCCTGGTTTATTTAAATGCCACCAAGGCACCGTTTGGGGGGACTTATTTTCACCGGTCAAGCAGTTACGAACGCGTGAATTGGACCTTAATTATGGTCCGATTCATGCGGTCGTAACCGCTTGACCGGTGAAAATAAGTCCCTCCAAATGGAGCCCAAGTTGATATAATACTAATTATTTTACAATTTCGACTTGTTTTGGGACTTTAGATGGAGTTTTGTAACTCGAGCTTTTCCCAAAAATCATAATTGACGGAACTTCACCAAAACTATCGCAATCGTCATGGTTTAAATAAAATAATATCCTTGAGGCCAAAGTAAAGTTAATTTTGATTTAAGCACAATTAGATACTCAGATTTGTTTCAAACCTTAATAAATGTTTTGGAGTAGTTCATTAAAAAGGTAATTGATACAAAATAAACTTGAAGTCCAAGAGTGAAGCAACTATGGAAACTGTGGCACTAACATTTTTACGATTGGACAAAAACTATGTTTGAAGACCTTGGAATCTAGAATGGATATTAAAACCAGAATAAATAAAAGAAAGCTTGTCTCTTCTTCTCAATTAACTTGTCTTATTTCTATTTGATATTTCACGTAAGATGGAATCTAGACTATCCAAAACATAAACATTAGCGTCCAAAAGATTGGCATAACAATCCATTGGTTATAGTCGCCAATGGGAATTGCATTGATAGCATCTTTTCATGAGATTTTACATAACTCCAATGAGGTGTGCATGATCATTGTATTTCATTCACAAGAAACTCACAATAATTCATTCATTCCAATATACTCCTACAAAATCTTAAAATGCACATCCATTTTAGTTAATTTCAACCATTCTCTTCCATGCACATCTATAGGACCTTTAGATTTCACTATTTTCACTTCAAAATATCCCGCATGTCTCTTTCCACCAACGGTGGTCATCCTCAGTAGTCCGAGAATCGAGTTCAAACCTCATAAATCCTCACCAATATTTCTACGATTCAACTTGCAAATCTTCAGAAACCCTATCCTTAGCATCCATAAACTCAATATGAGTTCTCAGTGGCAATTCCAGGAATTGATATGTTTGTTTATATCATAGTAAATACCTTTGCCGGATCACCCCGATTTATACTTACCAATCATTTCATGGTGATTGATGCTTAAGATGTTGACTCGATCTAAGAAAGGTTTACAAGGAATGCTGCCTACATCAAGACTGACCATTTCTATAAACTTTTGACCAGTTACAAATTTGCCTCACAAAGATTCAATTACAAGGCTAACTGATAATGACATTCATGAACAACCACACCAAAGGATAACTCATTAATGGCGCAACTAAAAGCAGCAAAACAATATTTGCTAAAACCTTTTCTGAATCAAATGTAAGAAAATCCATACCACCCAATTATGTGTCTTCGACAGTCTCTTCGCAAGTGCATATATGCAGTAGGCTATGTCAGCCCGCGGCCGAACAGCAGATGTAGCTAAAAATATTTCTGAAAAATCATAACAAAGAGAACTGGTCTAAGGCACGCGATGAAGAAGACGGTTTATATAATAAAATTATAGTAGAGAAATGAATTTTTTGATAAATGTTGTATTCCAAATCAACAGCAAATAGAATTTATTAAATTCTAAGAGATTAATGAGATAACTCACTTCTTACGTGCCTTTCCTTTGGAGGGCATTCTACATGATTCGTAGCCTTCACAATGGCAATATCAAGTTCCTTCATCAAATTGAACATTTCCATCAGAAACCCTAAATGATCCATAAGCAAGCCTAACCAAACGCGACAATTTGAATCATGAAATACCTTAAATTCACTGCTGAATTTGGCAAGACCAACCCTTGTAGAATCCTTAAGGGCTCCATAGGCCCTCCTCCATGTCCCCATTTTGCTCTATTCTTCCGATCTCCCCCTCGCTCTCTTTCTCTCTAGAGAGAGGTAGAGGACGAAGAGAGATCGGCGTTGAGAAGAGAGAGAGAGTCAGAGTCCTCTCCCTCTCGCGCTCTCTCTCTTGAAGACAACTCTCTGTTAATCTTAACCGTGAGCTTCCTACTTCCTAAACCGCATGTTTCCTTCTATGTGCGCTCGTCTCTTTGCTGTCAACAAATAGGCCGGTTTATTATATTTTATATATAATATAATATATGTAGGGTTGTTTATCCACCTTTTACTTCAAGTTTGAATAATAATAGCTTGCACCCCTCTAATTTTTGAAATTACAATTATCATTTTTAATGTTTGCATTTCATAACATTCATGAACAAAATAACATTCTTGAAAATTTACTTCAAGAGGAAACTTTTGGGCATGGACATTGTGAAATTATAATTCTCTTATGATGTAAGGGCGGTCGGTCATTAAATCAATCTCAACCGATCATATCTAGTCATTGCATGACAGTGCTCTCGCCGCTCGTGAACCTTCGAGCGCTATACTCTGCATATCGCTCGTTTTTTCATATGCATGGTGTACAACCACGTATCCAGCAGTGGGCTAACAGGAGCCAAACCGGTCGGCTCAGACCGCCCCAGAGCCCCAGGCGAGTTCAGCGGAGAATACCGAGCTCAGCATGCCGAGTACGGGCTCGGCAATCGTCGGGCCGAGCTCGGAGTTCGTGGAGCTGAGCCCGACGAAAGGAAGTCAATTCATCGGGCGAGTAGATCCGGCCGAATACGTGCGCGCCCAGAGCCAAGGGGCGGGCGAGTGCCAGTCCGCCCGTCACTCGCGAGCAGAGGCTTCAAAGCCAACTCGCCCAGGCCCAAGGTGAGGCGAGCCAGGCCTGTGGCGTTGAGAAAGGCGAGCTCACTCAACGCCTTCTCCCGAGGCGTTGGGTAAGGCGAGCTCACTCAACTCCTTCGCCCGTGGCGTTGAGTGAGGAGAGCTAGGCCTATGGCATTGAGTGGGGCGAGCTCCCTCACCGCTTTTTACCTCGGCGTGGGGTGAAGCTTTTCCGCTCCAGTACTCGCCGCCTTTGCCGAGTGGACGCCATCTCAGGGTCAGCTCGCCCCTCAGCTGTGGTGTATTTTTACCATGTTACCCCCCTTTGGACTGCCTATAGTCCTCGAAAACAGTGAAGGTTGGATATTTGCAGACCATCTTTTCCTATAAATAGGACCCAAGGGGTACCTAAGAAGGACACGTTTTTCTTGTGTCTGGTCTTCTAGCGCTTTCTGAGGTACCTTAGCTTCAGCACTTGGCTAAGGAGGGGAAGCGCTCTAAGATCTTCCGGGTGTATGGTGGGACCTCCGTGCTGGAGCCTTGGGTCTGTCCCTGGTCCTTTTTTCTTAGTCATTTGGGCTCGTGAGGAGAGAAGTAAGTGTGTGATCACCCCTTCCCCAAGGGTCGAACTCCTTCGAAACCGATTTTTCGGTTTCAACATTTTGATGCGATGAGCGTGGAGCGTGGTTAGCACAGAAATTCTTCCGCAAGTCCGATGGCAAGAGATGAAGGGCAAGGTTCAGGTAGGGCGAACTCGCCACCCCCTCCCCCTCTCGCGGCGACAGGGATGTCCGCGGAGCTCAGAGAGGAAGTGCTCGGGCTTATCAGGGTCGCACTCGGTATGCGAGCTGAGAGCACGACGCCGGTAGTTCCCGTGGTCGCCGACCCGTCACTGGGCAACGACGCGCCCATCAGGTGAGCTGGGAAGGAAGTCGCGAGCGAGGGGGAGCGCGAGCCGAGGGAACGAGTCATTTTTTCGGGCTCGGCAGGCGAGTACCACTTCGGCGAGACAGTGGGGAGGGAGTTCCCAACTCGCCTAGCTGAAGGAGGAAGCCCCTTCAGAGAGTTCGTTTCTTCTGTCCCAGTTACAGAGGGGTTCCGAGAGTCTGAGATGTCCTACTACTCAGGGAAGGGAGATCCGGTCCAGCACGTCCAGTGGTTTGAGGACGTGGTCTCGATCCGACAGATGTCAGATGGCTTCAAGTGCAGGCTCTTCTCCATCACCCTCAGGGAGAAAGCGAGAGAGTGGTTTCATCAGCTCCCATCCGGCTCCATCTATTGCTTCGAGGACCTGCGCCGGGGGTTCATGTTGAGGTTCACCACCTCCAAGAAGAGGAAAAGGGAGGTCGAGTCCTTGTTCCGTATCAAGCAAGGAACAGGGGAGACCCTGGGAAGTTACCTGGACAGGTTTCAGGAGGAACTGTCCCAAGTACAAGAGATGTCAGGGCACACCATGATGGTGGCCTTCACCCTGGGTCTCCAGCCCGGGCTCTTCGCCATGGAGTTGAAGAGGACGCCTCCAGTATCTTTTGAGGCGCTCCTGGAAAGGGCGGCAAAGGAGGCCGATATGGAGGAAACACACCCAGAGTTTGCCCAGAGGTTGGCCAGGTGGGCCGTAGAGGAGGAGAAGATAAGGGGTGGCCGAGCCCAGAAAGAGAGAAGAGCCGAGCCTCGGTAGAGAGAGCAGCAGCAGCAGCCAAGGGGAAACAGGGAGCAACAGCAGCAGCAGAACCGCCAGGAAGTGCGGATTGAGAAAGTCCGGCCTCAGGCGGAGGGGGACCGTTGCGAAGACCGGGCTGATGTGGGGACCCGAGGATGGATCGGAGTGATCCATGGGGGGTGGGGGTCGAAGCTTCCCGGAAAGCAAGCTTCTGCATTATGTACCGAAGGAGCATCGGCTCCACATCCCAGACCCCACCCCCAGAGGAGAGGATAACTTTCTCGAGGGAGGACATGCCGGGTCATGAGGACCCCTTTTGCGTTGCGCTAGTCATCCAGACGGCCATCGAGAATTTCACGGTCTCCCGGATCCTCATTAACAACGGGAGCTCCGTCAACATCATCTTCAAGAAGCCCTTCGACGCCATGCAGGTAGAAGCCAAGAGGGTGTTGGCCTCCGATGGGCCCCTCTTTAGTTTTTCGGGGGAGAGAAAATAAGTAGAAGGGGGAGTGGGTCTCCATGTCAGCTTAGGGGGGACAGTCCAGGAACTGCCGATTCGTTATAGTAGAGGCCCCCAGCAACTATAATACCATTTTTGGATGGCCCCTCATCAGCGCCTTCCGCTGCGTCCCCTCATCCTTCCATCAATGCCTTAAGTTCAACGCGGAGGGGATCCAGGTCCGAGTCCGCGGTGACCCCAAGGCGGCTCGAGATTGTTACGTGACGGCAGTAAATTCCATTTCTTGGCAGGAGGAGGTCGAGGAAATGGGGAGGTGGATGGAAGAGGTGGATGGGCAGGAGGTCGGAGAAGAAATCAGGGAGGAAGTAGGGATGGAGGGGGAGGCCCGCGAGGAGGTACTCCATGAGGAGTCGGTCGAGCCGATGGCCGTGGAAGGAGGGGAGGTCCTTGCTCCAAGAGGGGAGGATATTGCTGAATGGGAGAAGCAGTCCCGGTTGGAGGCCGCCGAGGAAGTGGTAGAGATGGAAGTTCTCACCCAGGATGGCAGGGTGGAGAAGATCCGCATCAGCAGGGGGTTGACCCCGGAGGATCAAGGCAGGATGATGGAGTGCATCCAGAAGAATGTGGACGTCTTCACCTGGAGCACGGCCGAGATGCCTGGGATCGATGCTGACGTCATCTGCCACTGCCTCAACCTGGACTCGGAGGCTCGCCCCATCCAACAGAAGAGGAGGTCCGCCACGGGCAAGCTGGCCTAACCAATCAGGGAGAAAGTCGTCAAGCTCCTCAAGGTCAGCTTCATTTCTGAAATTCAATACCCCGGGTGGGTCTCAAATGTTGTAATGGTAAAAAAAGGAACGACCGGTGGAGGATGTGTGTAGACTTTTCACTTCTTAATAAATCATGCCCAAAAGATTATTACCCTTTGCCTAGAATCGACGCACTGGTAGACTCAGCCGTTGGTTTTTCTGTAATGAGTTTTTTAGATGCCTTTTCAGGTTATCATCAGATCAGGATGCACCCTCCCGACATAAAGGATGTCTCATTCATCACAGGTGATGGATGCTACTGCTACAAGATGATGCCTTTTGGGTTGAAAAATGCTGGGGCAACATACCAGAAGATGATGGGCCGTGTATTACAGGGACAGAAGGGGAGGAACCTGGAAGTATACGTGGATGACTTGATGATAAAGAGTCGGGAGATCGACTCTTACCTCCGGGACCTGGAGGAGACCTTTGGCACCTTGCGTAAATACAAGATAAGGTTGAACCCCCTGAAGTGTGTCTTCGGGGCCAGCAGGGGAAAATTCCTGGGATATCTGCTCACTCCCGCGGGAGTGGAACCATATCCTGATAAAGTCAAGGAAATAATGGAGCTAGGGGCTCCCCAGAACGCCAAGGATGTCCAACGGCTGGCGGGGAGGCTGGCCGGGCTTAGCAGGTTTCTCTCCAGGGCTAGAGAAAAGTGCTCCCCTTTCTTCAGAGTGTTGAGGGGGGGGGCAAGAAGTTTGAATGGTCTGAGGAGTGCGAGAAGGCATTCCAGGAACTGAAGAAACAACTCACCCAGCCCCCTCTACTTCAAGGGACCATGGAAGGGGAGGACTTATTCCTGTATTTGGGGTTGGGGTCGAGGCTCTCAGTTCGGTTCTATTCAGGCAAGAAGGCAAGAAGCAGCTGGCGATCTATTACGTAAGTAGGGTTCTGAGGAAGGCGGAACTTCGTTACCCCATTTTAGAAAAATTGGCCTTCGCCCTAATCATCTCGGCCCGGAGACTCGGGCCCTACTTCCAGGCACACTCCATCCGGATGGTGACGGACCACCCCCTCCGCAACATCTTCGAGGGGGTGGAGCACTCAGGGAGACTCGCCAAGTGGTCGGTAGAATTGAGCGAGTTCGACATCTCCTTTGTCCCCCGACTCGCAATCAAGGCACAGGCGATGGCTGACTTCCTGGCTGACTATGTGGTCGAGGTAGCAGAGGACAAACTCACTCATCCCGTCCCTTGGAAAGTGATGGTTGATGGGGCGTCAGGGAAGCATTCCTTGGGGGTCGGGGCGTCTTGGAAAGCCCCCAAGGGACCGGGATTGAACAGACAGTGGTGATACATTTTTCCATAACCAACAATCAGGTCGAGTACGAGGCAGTGATCGCAGGGCTGCGCCTGGCTAGAGAGCTGGGAGTGCATGATGTAAAGGTCCTCACTGACTCCATGGTGGTAGCCTCCTAGGTCAACGGGGAGTTCGAAGCAAGGGAGCCTACCCTGCAACGGTATCTGGCCAAGGTCAAGGTAATCATTGGGGGGTTCCAAACCTTCTCTATTCAACATGTGCCGCGGGAGGAAAATGAACAGGTCGACCATCTTGCCAAGCACGACCCTCGGGTGGGGGGCACCATCACAGACCTCTTCCACCCATCCTTGGAGGAGGGAGAGTTGATGGAGATAGATCAACGTCCCACATGGATGGACCCCTTCACCACCTTTTTGTCCACAGGAGAGTATCCAGAAGGGATGGACATAAAGAAACTCAAGTACAAGTCAGCATACTACCTCTTGCGCGACGGACAACTTTACCGAAAGACTCTCTCGGGGTTGCTGGCTCGTTGTGTGGCTGAGGGGGAGGTGCCGAGAATTTTGGAAGAGGTCCACTCCGGGGAGTGTGGGAGTCACTCGGGAGTTCGGACCCTGGAGGGGAGAATCATCAGGTAGGGCTACTTCTGGCCTACCTTGGGGCATGATGCCTTAGAATTTGCCAGAAAATGTCATAAGTGCCAACTATTCGCCCCCCTCCAACTACAACCGGCTCAGCGACTCAGAAGTATCACGACCCCCTGGCCCTTCGCAATTTGGGGAATGGATCTGGTAGGGCCCTTCCCCCAGGCGAGCGGGCAAAGAAGATTCTTGTTGGTGATGATTGACTATTTCTCCAAATGGATGGAGGTGAAGGCGTTGGCCAAGGTGACCTCGCAGATCATCCGAAATTTTGCATGGGGGGAAATCATCTATAGGCATGGGATTCCCCAAGCCATCGTCACCGACAACGGACCGCAGTTCGCTAGCAACGAATTCATCAAATTCTGCGGAGAGCTCGGAATTGACCTTAGGTTTGCCTCTGTCCATCACCCGAGAAGCAACGGGCAGGTAGAAGCGGCCAACAAGGTTATCGTGAACCTCCTAAAAAAGAAGGTTGAAAATTTGAAGGGAAGTTGGGTGGAGCAGCTCCCCTCCATTCTTTGGGCCCTGAGGACTACCCCCAATACCGCCACATGAGAGACACCCTTCAAACTATCTCATGGAAGCGAGGCGGTGCTCCCCATCGAACTCGAGGTCCGTACTCCCAGGGTCGCTGAGGCGGAAGTCAGAAGAGAGGAGTGGAGAGTTGAAAACGAAGAAGAACAGCGGCTCTCCTTGAACCAGATAGAAGAATTGCGCGACCTATCAGCTGTTCGGCAAGAGGAAGTCAAGAGGAGGATGGCTAAGTATTTTGACAGGCATTTTCGGGTCAAGAAGTTTGTGGAAGGTGACTTGGTTCTAAGAAGGTAGATGCGGCAGGAAGATCGGCTGTCGTGGGCAACCTCCATCTAAACTGGGAGGGGTCATACATCGTAAAAGAGGCACTAAGATCGGGAGGGTACCGCCTCTAAAATGTGGAGAGCGAGACCCTGAGCCACACATGGAGCGGCGACGACCTGAAATGCTTCTATCCCTGAATATTTATATGTGCTTCCTTTTTCAATACAATTTGTTCCATTCATTTGAGCTCTTTTTGCTTGATAATCGTAACGATGACATGATATTTTACGGAACCTTCATAGCATAATATCATAAGCCCTCAAGAAATATTCTAAGTCTTCTCGCTCTGGGGTTAGGTCTCGATTCTTCTGTTGTCAGGCTCCCTCCAAGCTGGCAGGGCAGGGGTCTCGATGGGCGTCGTTATGACCCTAGGGTTGAGCCTGGAGGATGTTCAACACCCGCCCTCAGGCTCCCATCTAGCTGACTGGCCTGGTGGTAGCACCCGAGAGAGGCAAATGTTCTAAGTCTTCTTGCTCTGGGGTTAGGTCTCGATTCTCCTGCTGTCAGGATCCCTCCAAGCTAACAGGGCAGGGGTCTCGATGGACGTCGTTATGACCTTGGGGATGAGCCCGAAGGATGTTCAACACCCGCCCTCAGGCTCCCATCTAGCTGACTGGCCCGGTGGTAGCACCCGGGAGAGGTAAACGTTCTAAGTCTTCTCGCTCTGGGGTTAGGTCTCGATTCTCCTGCTGTCGGGCTCCCTCCAAGCTGGCAGGGCAGGGGTCTTGATGGACGTCGTTATGACCCTAGGGCTGAGCCCGGAGGATGTTCAACACCCGCCCTCAGGCTCCCATCTAGCTGACTGGCCTAGTGGTAGTACCCGGGAGAGACAAATGTTCTAAGTCTTCTCGCTCTGGGGTTAGGTATCGATTCTCCTGCTGTCAGGCTCCCTCCAAGCTGGCAGGGCAGGGGTCTCGATGGACGTCATTATGACCCTGGGGCTGAGCCCAGAGGATGTTCAAAACCCGCCCTCAGGCTCCCATCTAGCTGACTGGCTTGGTGGTAGCACCCGGGAGAGGAAATGTTCTAAGTCTTCTCGCTCTGGGGTTAGTTCTCGATTCTCCCGCTGTCAGGCTCCCTCCAAGCTGGCAGGGAAGGGGTCTCGATGGACGTCGTTATGACCCTGGGGCTGAGCCCGGAGGATGTTCAACACTCGCCCTCAGGCTCCCATCTAGCTGACTGGCCTGGTGGTATCACCCGGGAGAGGCAAATGTTCTAAGTCTTCTCGCTCTTGGATTAGGTCTCGATTCTCCCGCTGTCAGGCTCCCTCCAAGCTGGCAGGGTAGGGGTCTCGATGGACGTCGTTATGACCCTGGGGCTGAGCCCGGAGGATGTTCAACACCCGCCTTCAGGCTTCCATCTAGCTGACTGGCCTGGTGGTAGCACCCGGGAGAGGCAAATGTTCTAAGTCTTCTCACTCTGGGGTTAGGTCTCGATTCTCCCGCTGTCAGACTCCCTCCAAGCTGGCAGGGCAGGGGTCTCGATGGACGTCGTTATGACCCTGAGGCTGAGCCCGGAGGATGTTCAACACCCGCTCTCAGGCTCCCATCTAGCTGACTTGCCTGGTGGTAGCACCCGGGAGAGGCAAA
Source organism: Platanthera zijinensis (assembly GCA_039513925.1). Classification (NCBI taxonomy): domain Eukaryota; kingdom Viridiplantae; phylum Streptophyta; class Magnoliopsida; order Asparagales; family Orchidaceae; genus Platanthera; species Platanthera zijinensis. The sequence goes on from CM077097.1 coordinate 96,071,779, forward strand.
TGTTCTAGGTCTTCTCGCTCCGGAGATAGGTCTCGACTCTCCCGCTGTTAGGCTCCCTCCAAGCTGGCAGGGCAGAGATCTCGATGGACGTTGTTGCGACCTGGGGGCTGGGCCTGGAAGTTGATACGAGAAAAGAATGTACAAGCAAACCCACCAATCAGAAAGGCGAGCTCAGGGGGTCTTGTCCCCCTTAGTTTTCTGCTAAGGAATTTTTGATCTCGTCTCTGGTTGAGAGAAGGGTGCACCTCCCAGGCGAGCCCGTTCTCGCAATGGTCCGCTCGGCAAAGGGTACTTCTCGGTATCTTAGGCGGGCACCGGCGGCGGCCTGACCCCAAACACATTTTCCTTGTGAATTTTCAACAAAGGAGAGCGAGGTGCGGCTCGCAGGCAAGCGGAGCGTTCGCGAGTCTGATCGCGACCGACGCTCAGGGCCCCTTGGCGAGCGTGAATCCTAACTCACGTGCATTCTAGCGTCGAAGGTAAAAAGAAGATAGAAAATTTTTTATCATTATAGTTTCAAAAAGGGGGGCTCGCCTCGACGAGATTACAAAAGGGGGGGGGGATAGATTACAAGAGGAATGCAGAAAGTGGGGGAGGATATCCGGTCAGCTCTCGCCCTCCTCCCCCGAAGGATGATCCTCCTCCTCGCCTCCGAGCAGCGGCTCCTTGTCCTTTGCCTTGTCGAAAAGGGAGCCAAAGCTTTCCTCTTTCCCGTTAGGCGGAGACGACGGAAATAAGCTCGGCAGAAGGTCTCGGACCGCCACTCCCTCACAGCCCTCCGCCAGGATCCCCGATCCCCTCATGGCGCCCAGGAGGCATTCGGTAGACTCGATCGAGTTGACTCACAGTCTCTCCATGACCTCCCCCTCGCAGAAAACCCGAGGCCGCTTATAGGGAAAAGGTGGCTCGGCGCCGTCCGGGGGGAAAAGGGCTTCCGTCAGTCGACGAACCTCGCTTTGGAGACCCCAGTTCTACTCCTTCAGCACCTCCACCTCGGCCGCCGACCGAGCAGCAAGAGCTCCCTGCTCCGCAACGTGAGTCTCCTACTCGCGCGAACTGGCCTCCTGATCAGCGAGGCGGACCCGCAGCTGGGCGACCTCGCCCTCCAGCTCACTAGCGCTGGCCTGTAGCGCTCTGGCGGCCTCGACATCCTGAAAGATAAAGAGGTCAGATTCTTGGTGAAATTTTTTTCTAAGTTAAAATGAGAGTTTGTCAATTCTTACCAGCCCGCCCGAGGCTTCGTTGAGTAAGTGCTCGACAATGCCGAACTTCCGCTCCGCGTCGGCAACTCTCTCCGTTGCCAGGTCGCGCTCCTGCTCGGCCTTTTGCAGGATCTGGCTGAGTTGAAAGCCACGACGAACCATCATGTGATGGAGTTCAAAGGCCCGCAGATGGGCCTTCATACCCTCGTGGCCTATATGCCGAGGGGTCATGCTTTTGTAGGCCTTGGCGCCATCCCGGCCGTACAGGCCAAAACCGAGGGCGAACGCGTGGCCCGTAGCAGGCCGACGAGCTCCCCAGGAAGGGGCGCGAGTAGAGACAGAGACTCGGTGGGCCCCCTCATCCCAGCTCAGCATCGGCTCGCCGACCGCGTCCTTGCTTCTTCCCCCCTTGCCAAAGTGGGGGTGGTCCTTTGGAATGCCTGGATCGCAGGGAACAACCTCCTCCATGGAGGAAGGGGAGGAGGGCCCACGCTTCTTCCCGCGGGAGGACGACGCCTCCTTCAGTGGGCTCGCTGGGGCTTCGTAAGAAAAAACCTCCGGCGAGCTCATAAATTTGATATGCGACGAGGGTTGCTGCGGCTGGCCTCGCGAGATCACCCTCGCCTTTTTCTGCTTAAGGGCCGAGGGACGGTGGAGCGAGCTCGGGCCACCGAGTTCCAGCCGCTTCTTGCTGGAAGGCTTGCCTTTCGCCTTCTCTTCTCGACATGCCTCGACCGCATCCCGAGCTCGCTCGATCAGGTCCGAGATACTCCCGAGTTAGTGAAGGGAGGGTTCACCGGGACCAGTCGCTCCCCAGTAAAAAAGACTTAGTCGAAGAAAGGGGTTTTTGACCGACCATGCTGAGCATGACGAAAATAAAGTAGGCGAGACATACCTTCGCCAGGAAGGACGGGCGACAGGGATCCGAGGCCGCAGCGGAGGTGGGCGACTTCAAAGTCCTTGTAAAGGAAGAACTTGTGAAGCTCGGCGTCGTTGCCGGACACGGACGGTGGGCGGTACACCTCCTCGCTATTCTGCTGGGGGGAGAAGGGAATGTTGTCGAGGTCACCCCAGATGAAGACAATCTTAGACTTCCAGTTATGATTCTTATTGGCGACCTCGCAGATTTTTATGGAAGAGCCGCCAAAGAAGACGACCCCGTACGCGTTGGCCTTATAAGAGAAAAGTTTGCGGAAGACGTTCATATTGAACTCAATCCGCTCTCGGCGGAGGTAGCATGCGAATCCAACTACCATAATAATGGCATTGGGGTTGAGTTGCGCGGGCACGACGCCATAATATTTAAGGACCTGGCGGACCTCAGGCCAGAGCGGCAGGTGCAACCCCACCTCGAAATATGAGATGGGGAAGGCGAGCTCGTCCTCGAAAAAGGAGTTTATGGCCTCCTGCTCCGCCGGGAGGCGGGCCACGAAGCCGGCGGGATCATGGTCCGCCACGAACTCGGCGAGCTCGTCCGCCGTGGTATTGCCCTCGAAGAAGCAATGGTCGGCAAAGTTTTGGGCGCACTTGACGCAACCATCAGAATCAGGGTGTCCTTTTCCCATACTCGTCGAGGGAAGGAAAGCACGCGAACAGAAGACAAGGGAAGCAAGGAGGGGAAAAGATAAGAAAGCAATAAATGCGTAGCCAGGGGGTAGGTGGGGATCCCTATTTATAGAAAAAGGAAAGGAGAATCGGAGCCGACCGACTAGCCCCGCTCGCTTACTCCGTCTCGCCACTCTCTGCTCGCCGACCTCGGCAAGCCTAGGATGAGGAATTCGAAAAGGCACACGCCGTTACATATTCAAAAGAAATAAAACACGCTCGCGTACGAAAAATTATACAGTGTATTAGCATAAAGGAAGCAAATTGTCCAGAACAAGAAAAATTAAAAGCACACGCACGGACCAGGAAACAGCAGGGGCGAGTACCGGTCGGCTCGCAAGGGAGTCGCCCTTAATTACCCCATTCTTGCCGGCCCGATGTTGCCGGCCGCTGCGCGAAGAGTTGCCGAAGCTGCCCCAGGTTCCTGTTCAACACTCGCAAGTTCTCATCGATCTCATCAAAAAGTGTGGAGGAAGACGTCTCCGCATATGCCGAGCTGACCCTCGCCTCGCCCGCGAGCTGCGCGCACTCCTCCTGCAGCCTGAAATTATCTTTCTTCAACTTGTGGAGCTCGCGCACTAACTTTTTGAGGACCAGTTGGCTTCGCCTCGACCGTTCGGGACTATCCATCTCCGAATCCAGGAAGATGTCTGAGGCACGCGGCGACGGAAGAGGCGAGTAGCCAGCCCGTTCGGCTGAATCATCAGCCCCAGATCGGCTAGGAAGGCCTACACGAGAGAGTCAGGATAATGAGTAGGAGGCGCGAGCGTAGTTGAAATCAGACGCAATTTGAGGGGATCAAAGACCTACCTTCAGAATCTCGGTGGGAATCGGGAGCGGATGAGTGCTCGGCGTCTTCCCCGATTGCCGCGGGAGTAGAAGAGGGTTGTCGTGAAGGGGTGCGAGCCGGCGACCCCAGCTTCCGCGAGTCTAGCTCCATGGTCTCGGCGGCAGGGAGCGAGTCTTGCGGACGTGGGTCAGAGGATGGCTCAGGCGCATTGACAGGAAGATTCTCGACCCTCGGCGTTGAGATCTCGCCACCATGGTCTTGCTCGGTGGTGAGGTCCACAAAGTCTCTACCGTCAGGGACCAGAGCAGGACGATCGGAGGAGCCAGAGCCATTAACCAGGGTGCTCTTCAAGTCAGCGAAGATGTGCTCGGCCTCAAGAGGAAAAGGCCTCGCCCTCTTGACCGAGCCGAATTCGGTGAAGTGGTGAGCCGGGACATTCAGATTGGTCAGGGCCGCAGCACGAAGGGCGGTCTCCTCGCGGGATTTCGCGAGTCGCTCCATGAAATCTTTGGGGAGCGGCATCTCGACAGGGCTTAAGTAAGGGGAAGGGCAGAGGTCAGCCGGGTACGCTGGGTATTTATATATAGCCATCGGTGGGACCCACCAAGAGATTCCTTTTGGCTCCTGTCGCACTCGCAGGATCCTATGGGGTTGGATGTTTCTTTCCGAGTTTGTGCCAACCTCGCAAAGAACGGGGATTGTGTACAACCCTGTATCCAGCGAGTGGGCTAACAGGAGCCAAACCGGCCGGCTTAGACCTCCCCAGAGCCCCAGGCGAGTTGAGCGGAGCATGCCGAGCTCAGCATGCCGAGTACGGGCTCGGCAATCGTCGGGCCGATCTCGGAGTTTGTGGAGTTGAGCCTGACGAAAGGAAGTCAATTCATCGGGCGAGCAGATCCGGCCGAGTACGTGCGCGCCCAGAGCCAAGGGTCGGGAGAGTGCCAGTCCGCCCGTCACTCGCGAGCAGAGGCTTCAGAGCCAACTCGCCCAGGCCCAAGGTGAGGCGAGCCAGGCCTGTGACGTTGAGAAAGGCGAGCTCACTCAATGCCTTCTCCCGCGGCGTTGGGTAAGGCGAGCTCACTCAACGCCTTTGCCCATGGCGTTGAGTGAGGCGAGCTAGGCCTATGACATTGAGTGGGGCGAGCTCCCTCACCGCTTTTTACCTCGGCGTGGGGTGAAGCTTTTCCGCTCTAGTACTCGCCGCCCTTGCCGAGTGGACGCCATCTCAGGGCCAGCTCGCCCCTCAGCTGTGGTGTATTTTTACCATGTTACCCCTTTGGACTGCCTATAGTCCTCGAAAATAGTGAAGGTTGGATATTTGCAGACCGTCTTTTCCAATAAATAGGACCCAAGGGGTACCTCAGAAGGACACGTTTTTCTTGTGCCTGATCTTCTAGCGCTTTCCGAGGTACCTTAGCTTCAGCACTTGGCTAAGGAGGGGAAGCGCTCTAAGATCTTCCGGGTGTGTGGTGGGACCTCCGTGCTGGAGCCTTGGGTCTGTCCCCAGTCCTTTTTTCTTAGTCATTTGGGCTCGTGAGGAGAGAAGTGTGCGATCACCCCTTCCCCAAGGGTCGAACTCCTCCGAAACTGGTTTTTTGGTTTCAACACATGGGGGTTTACGGGCGGCGAGGAGACTGCATTTTTATTGTAGGTAAGGGGTTTTGCCTATAAGATAACACATTTTTAAAAAATTAAAGAAAAAACACATAAATTAAAGAAATTGAAAATTTTGTAATAAATAGAGATAAAATCAAAAAGTTGAATGTTTCACCAAAGGGTATTTTTCCCTTTCAATGTAGTATAAATATTTATATAACATGCTTCCCATGCGCGGTGTATGATGATGACAGTACTTGATCATCACTCATATATAACTCGTATTAAACGAGGGGGGCCGAAGCCTAAATGAAGGACCCAGGGCCTTAGACAATTGATCGTTGACCGTTGACAGAAGGGAGGATGTCATCAAAGACAAATTGTACTCATTTGAAGCTCGCTATTTTAGTATATCACCTCGCAGGCGAGCTCTCTCCCAGCTTAACCAGCACGCTCGCCTAATGTAAGACCCGAACTCGTGTTGTAAATTAAATAAATAATTTGTTATTTTGATAATCAAATCTTCCCCTATAATGAGAAAGAGAATTTAGTGTTAATTTGACGTCGTACGTTTATTTTTCATGTTCGAGTTTTTCCAAATGATTTTGCGATGCTCATTTCGTTTCCGTTTAAATTCTTTCACGAATTATTGGAATTAATTTTCAAATGAGCTGGTTGAAATGAGAATTAAGAGAGGCTTATGTTAGCAGTTGACTGGTTGGCTCACTTGTGCTGAATGAAATAGGGGTTGGTTTTGGTTTGACTGGTCTTCTTTGATTTTTTTTATATTTCACATTGGATGGGTTAAGCGGTGGAATATTATAGAGCTGGGTGCAACATTGCATATCATATATCTATCGATCCCTTCATTCAATTCAATCGCTCAGTTTCATACCTCCTAAAGCTCACACCTGCTGGTTCCTGCATAGGGTTTACCTGCGCCTCCTTCCTCTTGTTTGTTGCTTGTTGTGAGCTACTGTTGCTGCTTACTGTGAGCAGTGGCGTATCCAGAAAATTAATAATGGGGGTGCACAAATTGATAATGGGGGTGCACAAAATTTTTTTTTGAATGCGTCACTGGGTTCTAAAAATTATAACATGGGAGACCAGACATCAACTTCCTTCAAAATAAAATTTAAACGTTTCAATCTTATCGGAGTTGTTTCTCCCTCATCTGGTAACTGTTTTTGACATATAAGCAGTCAAAATTCATTGCATCGACGAGAGGAATCTAAATACACTAATCATTTTGAAAAATAATGGGGGTTCCAGTGTCCCTCGGGCCCCCCCTCTAGATCTGCCCCTAATTGTGAGCTGTTGTTGCCAAAAAAAATTTGTGTAGCAGTTGTTGTACGTGGTTGGAAATTGAAGCTTGGGCGACAGTTTTGGGCTGCACCTCCACAATGTGCTTCTTTTTCCCCTTCTCTCCTTATGGTTGCTGAACTATGAGTTTTTATGTTGAAATTTGGAAGGGATAAAGTTAGGGCTTTTATATTTGGGGTTTTTTCAATGTTGTTCGGCTAGGATTTCCTTGATTTGGACTGATTAGGTGTTAAAGTAATATTTAATTGTTGATTTGACCTTGATTCCCTATGGAATTTTGTGGGATCTCTTCATGACCTTTAGGCCGGCTGTTGGGTGGTGTTTTGCCTATCACTGCTTGGCTTCCTTATTGCCTTATAATTGTTCCCTTTATGATGGGTTGTTGAGAGCGTTGTTGGCTTTGTATTTGTTGGTCGGCTGTTGTGGGATGGGTATTGCCATTGGATTTATTGTCTCTTGATGACAACTTTTTGGTGCTGCTGTTGGCAGCTTTCAGTGCTACTGTTGGCAGCTTTTGGTGTTGCTGTTGGCAGCCTTTAGTGCTGTTGTGGGCAATCCTTGTTGTGGCTAACAACATCCCTTTGTGCTGCGATTGGTTGCTTGAACTGTTATTCTTGTGCCTTTTCGTTGGTCGAATTGAAGTGTCAAGTGGCCTTATTTGATTGATGACATTAATGGAAAAATGTTGATTTGAGTTTACTTTCGTTGCATCACCGAAGCTAGTCTGTCCATAGAAAACTCCTAGAGGTTGTAGTTTTGGCCATTTTAGGAGTCCATACATAATTATTTCTCGGCGGAACCCTAAAGTAAATGATTTATTGATACAACAGTGGATGACGTCTGGCGATAGACGCGACCAGAATCCTACAAAGGACAAAAAAAAAAAAGTTGTGGTGAGTCCTTACCGTTTTGATTACGAATATTTAGAATTATTTTGAATATGAACATGTCAAACCCTTTTATTCTGAGATATTTACATCGAGTTAGAATTGATTTGGAATGAAAACACTCAAAAATTTGAAATCATAGAAATTATGAAATTGCTAAAAAATTAAACATGGATTAACAAGCGATAGAAACTCTGAGAGAATATATATATATATATATATATATATATATATATATATATATATATATATATATATATATATATATATATATACACGAGTGACAGGCACGGGCCTCCGTCCCGATGACCACGCGCCACACTACCCGGCCGGCGACAGAGGGCGAGGCGAGCTTCGCCCGCCCGCCGGCGGGCTTCGCCCGCCCGCCGGCGGGCTTCGCCCGCCCCCCGGCGGGCTTCGCCCGCACCCGGGCTGTTTTTTTTATATGTATTATTATATTACCTTATTTCTGTGCCTTTACTGTAGCAGTCTCGCCGCCCAGACTTTTCGGGTCCCAAATCGAAGGTCAAGGAGCCTCCAAATCAAAAAGTGATCAACATGAAAGTTGTTCGGTTCGCCGAGATCTACAACTTTCATGTTGACCACTTTTCGTTTTGGAGCCATGTTGACCCTCATATTGGGCCCCGAAAAACCTGATTTCCGTGCCTTTACTGTAGCAGTCTCGCCGCCCAAACTTTTCGGGTCCCAAATCGAAGGTTAAGGAGGCTCCAAATCTAAAAGTGATATGAAAGCTGTTCGGATCACCGAGATCTACAACTTTATGTTGAGCACTTTTCGTTTTGGAGCCATCTTGACCCTCATATTGAGCCCCAAAAAATCTGATTTCCGTGCCTAAACAGGCGGGTGAACAGTTCACCCGCCTGTTTTAGTCTCACACCGTCCATTCTTAGGATTTTTGCGGGTATATATTCAATATTCCGCATTCAATAGTTGAAGTAATGTTGGCTGGCTGACTTGCGGGCGGGCTTGCTTGCAGGTTTTCGCAGGATGGGCTTACGGGTCATTTGCGGGCTCGCCGGTTGCGGGTCCGCTAGTTTTTTGGTTGTCCTATAGTAGGTTTAGGACTGTCCTAGAGTAAGTTTAAGAGGCCTATAAAAAAGTCTGGATAGAGGGTTGGTTTGATCCAACGGTTCATGATCAAAAATCTGAAATCCGACGGCCACCTAATTACCCTCTAATTTCGAACTCATGCTATATGCAGGCCACCATATTTCTTTATAATATGGTATATATATATATATATATATATATATATATATATATATATATATATAAAATATGAATATGAATTGAATATAAAATTGAGAGCACGTTGATGCATCAGAATGCTACGGGTCAGCCCTGTAGGGGGGGGGGGGGGGGGGTAGAGCGACTCCTACACCTTGTGAGAGGGGGAGGCAGAACTCTCACACCTCGTAAGGGGGGATTGAACTCCTACAGATTTTGATATAGAATTGTCCAATTTAGGAGACGTGGAAGCTTGCTGCGCTTGTGAACACATTAAAGTGGGCATTGAAGTGATGGGCAGACGGGACCAGATGTTCAAGAAAATAAAGAATGACCCCCAGCATTTTGAAAGAATGAAGTATGATATGAATTCCCGATCTGCATTGATTACATAAATGAATAAGAATGAAATGAATAAGAATTAATATCAGAAATTGTTATCTCTGTTTACTAGCTCACTATACCTTACCTTTTTTGTTTAGATACATATTCATTTTAATATAGAATTGATTAACTGTTTATTACTGCTGACTTATCTTGTCTGCCTGTAGTGCGGTTGAAGAGGTAAGAAACTCACTTAATTTTCTAACTAATTAGTTGTCGGTTTTTCTTCTTAGGATCAGACCGCCAGCGTACCAAGCCCCGTTAGGAGGATACCTGTAGAGGCAGTTCAAAGACAGAGGGAAGGCGTGATTCGTCCATGTGTTAGCAATTGTTTTCGTTTGTTTTAGATCTACTATAATCCGTATTTGATGTATATATATGTTTAGTCTTTGTTTTCTTGTACCTTGGATAGACATGATGTATATGAATAAAAAGTTATTTTTCTTCTACTAATACCATTCATATGTTTTGCTTATTACATCTCCTGCATTATTTAATTATGAAAGACCGCTCAGAATAGATTTAAATTGTGGTAGATTCCGGGTCGTTACACCTAAAGTCTCTGAGCTCGCTCATGAGCTCTCACCCTGGTTATGCGATCGGGAACATCTTGGTCATTCAACCTATCAAGTCACTTGTTCAATCTGTATTCAGTGAACAAGCTCAGAACACGTTCAGAAAAGATATAGGCAAGATTAGGCCAGACGAGCTCAACACACACGAGCTTAGGCCAGACAAGTTCAACCCAGGTGAGCTCAGGCTAGGCGAGCTCAGGCCAGGCGAGCTCAGGCCAAGCAAGCTTATATCAGGAGAGTTCCAGTCATTCTAGTCTTGGTACTCACCCAAACCAATAGGATGCAATCTTATGGCATTCAACTATCAGCTGATCGCCAGGATCTGTCCATAGTATTCTCGAAAAGAGGAGGCCGCTGTCTGCAGACAATTTTGGTCTAAGATTAGTAATTTCATAAAGGTAGAAGGAGTTATCCCTAGGCCGTAAAAGGCCTTTCTTCCCTCGAGAATTTTTGCCTATAAATAGACCCCAAAGCACCTCAGAGAAGGCATACCCAGCCTTTAAGAGCTCACCTCTTTCGAGCCTCTTCTCTGTGTCGTCTGAGGTGCCGAGTTCAGTTTTAGGCTTTGAGAGGGGAAGTTGAGAAAAGAACTTTCGGGTGTGTGGTGGGACCTCTTCGATGCAGCTCATGTGTCTACATGTAGACAATACATACTTTACTTCTGAGGGTCCTCTCTATGCTCAAAATATCAAAGTCTGAAGTGTTTGAAGACTAGTCAAGTAATATAAGATGCATCCTCTTAGCCTGAACACTGTTGAACCCGTTTTCGGGTTTCAATATTTTTGGTGCGGTGAGCGTTGACTAGTAGCTTGTGAAGAAAATCTCACCCGACGACACTATGACTGGACATGGAGAGCACAGAGATTACCAAGACAACTCCTATCAGTCCAACGAGTTCATTATGTGAAGCAATTTTGCAGAGTTCAGGAGATTAATGGAGGAAATGTTACGAGCATTACTCTCACCACTCGACAAGGTGGCAGAACCTCCATCACAAATCATCATCTCGCCTAACAACGTGGGTCATAGTCGGTGATATGGTAAGGAATTTGCACGGGAGTAAGAGGATCAAACATTGTACGCGAGAGTCTTCTTCATGAATACTCCAGCAACTCGTTGCTCCGAAAGTGAGTTTGAGCGAGATTGGCAGGTCGCCCTGGCGAGTCCCTCTTACATGTTGATCTTGTCAGCCTCAGTGCCGGAAGGATTCACAAAACCAGCCACGACCTACTACTCTGAAAGGATGATCTCGTCCAACACTTGTAGTGGTTTGAAGACATCGTTTTGATAAGGCAGATGATGGACACATTCAAGTGCAGGTTGTTCACCATCACATGTAGGGGAAAAGAAAGAGATTGGTTCCACCAATTGACAATATATGACTTTGAGGACCCTCGAATGGGTTTCCTGATGCACTTTGCCACTTCAAAAAAGAGAAAGAGAGGACCTTAGGCAGTGTTCCTCATCAAGCAAGGCCCCCATGAGTCGCTTGGGGCATACATCGAGTAGTTCCAGGAAGAGGTCCTCACAGTTCAGAAGGTACCATAGCACACCCTACAACTCGCCCTCACCATTGGTTGTAGGTGTTGAAGATGGGAAATCCCTACTCCAAAATTTGGATCAAGGCAGCCCAAGGTTACCGACACAGCGGTCAGGCTCGATGACTTAGCAGACTAGAACACAAAAATGGAAGGAAACACTAGAAGGACCTCAGTGTTGTGGCAAGGAGATCCCACCACGTGTCTGGATGCTTGAAAGAAGTTTCTCCTCCACAACCAAAGATGGTCGAGCAGGGTACAAGATGTACACTAGTTGGCGACTATTAAAGGATGGTGATCAAGGGGATGATCATTATCTCGCACAACTAGAAGTCCAAAAAAATCCTAGTCGAGATATTTTGCGAGATTTTGAGGTCCATCTCCTCGTACCTCTGCGGTCCTATTTATAGGAAAACCAAGGGGTGTGGGGGGTGGGGTGGGTGGTCTTATTTATAGCCCAACCCCCACCAATGACTAGGAGACCTCTGGGGGAACTCACCCGACTTGGGCGAGTATCTTACCAAGTCGCCTACCTGGCGAGTATGTGAGGAGAGCTCGACATACTCGCTCATGACTTCAATAGTCTTGAATGCTGACTCTGATCTCTGCCTTCACCTGCTAACTTTGACTTCTTGTTGACTCGGCTCTGAGTGAGTCCACCCTTGACGTATATGGGCTATACACAATCACCGCTCTTTGTGAGCGACATAGGAGCTCAGAAATAAACATCTAACGCTTATTTGATGAGCTGCTTCTAGTGACATCTGGACTATTCACAACCTGTGGATGCCTGCAAACACTATAAATAGGGGGCTCATATTTGAGGCACACATTTTGAACTTGCACGCGATGTCAAAATCTGCCGCTGATGTCTACAACACGAGCCTTGCTGCTTTGTCGGTATTCTTGGAGCCAAAGAAGTTGAAGAGGCCGTGGGATGGCGATGATACCGCCAATCTCCCTCCATTGAAGAAGAAGAAACTGAAGAAGAAGAAGTTGCTAGCCTCCAAAATAGACCATCTTCCTCTCGGTGCCGAGGATGTCGCCACCCCGAGCGACAACCTTGAGATCCCTGTCCATACTCAACAACTCCTCGATGACCTTAGGCTGAGAAATATTCCTGAACCTTCGAACCCTGAATCTTCTTTCCCCCTTCGTCAGCTTCTCCCCCTGCTCTGAACCTTGTTGGGTCCCAGGGCTAGATGCAGTCGGACCTCGCTACTTCGCAAGGTTAATACCTCGTTGTTGGTTTCTTCGAGTCATAATATTTTCCTGACTTGCCGATATACTGATGTTTTTCTGATACTCATAGCTTCACTGACATTGACCGAAGCCTCCGGCGAGCATCTGCCCATTTCTCCTCAGTGAGCCATCCTTTTGGTTACGCTTGAAGCCTAGCAAGGGCTGCGACCAAGTCACTCTGTCTGGATCAATCTCGACTCTAAAAGACACATAGGGAAACAAGTCCCCGAAGTAAGAACTGAGGGTCCTTCTACGGAGAAGGCCTCGCAATCAGCGTCGATCAAGGCCCCTCTCCCTGCAACAGGCTTGTTGTATCCCTTAGTGAGCACTTCCTTGTCACTGCCTCCGCCTCTTCCTTTGTCGCCAACTTTTGTTGCTCGCCCTGAAGTTCGAACTGAAAGGACTCAGGCTCCTTCGAGCACCCATGCGAGCTCATCGAGTGATCCGGAAGGAAGGCACCATAAATACTTCCCGCCGAGGACCGGAGGGCAAGAATTTGGAGGTCGCGGCCAGGGGCAAGCCACCAAGCATCCAGAAGACTCATCATCGGGCCAGCAAAGACCAACTCACCGCAGCCCTTCTCCCCGCCGATCTCGGTCACCTCTGCCTGGTAACTCACTTGTTTTGGATTGGCAGACATTTGATTTGATGAGGCTTTATCTGATGTGATGACTTTCACTATGCTTGATAGGAGAGGTTGTTCTCCGAGTCGTATGAGAGGTTGTTCTCCGAGTAGTATGAGAGTTGTCTCCGAGTTATAGAAGTTGAGTCTCTGAGGTGTAAGATTGTTTTCAATCTGAGATAAAGGTGAAGTAGCCGAATCTATCCCTTCATGGTAGATAGGCGAGGGGGGACAGTGACGTACCCAACTCGGGAAACCACTATAAATTCTCTGTGTTTCTGTGTGCTTATTTTTGTACAAATTTTTATTCTTCTATAAGACGCTGAACTCACATATTCACCACCCTCTAGGTGATTTAGGTTGACCACTAGACACTTTCACTAAGCAGGAGTGCAGTTTTATGGGAGAAGATCATTTGAGGAGGTATTCCTAGAGGCGTCCCATCGCATGGACCACCTTTGCTCTCAGATGGATCATCTGACAAACAACTTGTATGACTTTGGAATCCATATGGGATACTTCTATATTGAACCCTCTGGGGATCCTGCTCTTCTTGAGGATCAAACTAGGTGGTACCTTTGAGCGGTTCTTCTTTATTTTTCTCTTGCAAGTTCAGTCTTTATCATTTTTAGTTGATTGTTGAACATTATGATGAGACGGGATGCTGGTGGATTTGTGTATACGAAGATGACTTCTTTTTGAGACTATTTACTTTGAGTTGCGTCATTAATATTATTATGCTAGCAACTAATCCATATCATTAATTAGTTTATGCAATCTTTACATTGCGCCAAGATTTTACAAATATTCTAGGGGTGGATGTGACCTTCTTTATATCTTTTTGATACCTTATGTTCGAATGCTACTTTTCTGTGTTGGGTAACTTCTACCCTTTTACTTTTACTTCTTGTTTATTTTATGTGCATTGAGGGCAATGCTGAAAATAAGTTTGGTGGTATGAGTGCATAGGTTAAAATTGCATCCAATTTTCTTTTTGCATCCTCATGTCATGCTTTAATTGTTAGCCTTTAAAACTAGAGTTATAATTAAATACAATTAAATCTTGCTCAATTGTGCTTAGTCTTGAGTATAATTAACTTAGTTTAGTGAATAAATTTGTTATTTGTAGCTTTTGTTATTCATGCATGTAATATTTAATTCAGTCAATATTTATATGTGAATTTTTTTTTTTGATTCCCTTTAAATCAGTATAGTTGTGAGCTAATCCTTTATTCTGCAAATAATTCAATTTTATTCTCTTGTCGGTGCCAAATGTAGAGTTTCTTATTAGTGTAGTGGTGTAGTAGATCACATTGGGTAGAATTCCTTACTCTCTTGAAATCAGAATAACCTACTATAATTCCTAGAACCTGCTTTAATGATATCATGGAAATGTTCGTAAATGAATTCAGGTTTAGAATAGGATCTAGTCCTTCTCTTGGGTAGTTTGAGCCTTTGCATCATACATGTGCATCTCACATTTGCTCACCCAATTTGATCATATTCTAAAGACGCTTATTTTGGTGAAGAGATTTTATAAGGGCGGGGGGGGGGGGGAGTGGATAAAATTCATCCCCCCCCCCCCCACCCCATTTCAAAAACCTGAAAAATGAAGAAGAAAGGAAAACGTGCAAAGGAAAGACAATTTGTGATGTGTGTTTAAAATTTTGGTTGTAGCACAAAATGTTGTTGAAGTGTTCCCATATTTCAAAAAAACAAGCTTGGGGGAGTTCACTTCAATTGCTTATCCTTGCGGTGAATTGAATTTTAAGACTCAATGTTACTGCTTAAGTGTGAAGTAAGTCTTTCATATTTATCTTTGACCACCTCACCTGAAGTCTAGACCTAATGTTTTGTCCTAATTAAGCCCCGGTGATTCTAAGCAAGAATCTCATGGATGTTGTGGAGAGGGCATAAAAGGGAAAGCTTATGGGGGTTGTTCAATAGCGGATTCCATTGCGGGTATTTCATGTACCTGCGAGTCTGAAATCCAAATCTGATGTCAATTTTTTTTCTCAATGCACTAGATTTGAAAAAATACACGTGTGTATTACAGTTCCATATAAAATTTATTTTCCTTGCTATGTAGAGATATTAGAGCTCACACTAGATTGGTTTAGCTTCATTTATTTGAACCTTCATTGTAAATACTATAGTGGATTAGAATGCTATCTGAGTGAATGGTTAAGCTCTTAAATTTCATCTTTTATCTCCTATGGTGAGTATGTTTGCTTGAGACAAGCAAATGAAAAAGGGAGGGGGGGATTTGATACCTCTAATCTATATAGTGTTTCTACTGTAATTCACATCATTTTCAAACTCTGTTTTCATGTTTTTGGTACAGTTTAACGCATTTTTCATTCATATGTTTGTCTATTTAAATCCGGATATCATTATGAGAATTAAATGTGTGGGCTTTTTCATAGGTTTAGGGAAGGTTATGTGCAATTTTTTCCATGCACGTTCGTGCGCTTGTCAAACACACGTGTGTGCTTTGTGATCTAGTTCAATGGTCTGGGCTAATTTTTGAATGTTATATTATTGTGTGTTTTTTAATCACGCACACCCATGCACAACCTATTCCTTGCCCATGCGTGCTCTCGACTTTAAATTCAAGGTTTGTTGTCCGGTGTGCGTTTTGTTCAGGTACATTCGTGCGCGTTCATTTCATCAAAATTATGTTCTATGTCGTCGGGTGTGCATTTTTTCATGCACGCCCATACGCCCGTGCACGCTCATTTTATGGTCATCTTCTTCTGCCTGCAAATTTACACGTAATAGCACGCGGTTCGTGCGCAGTCATTTTACTGTATCACTATATATGTTGTTTTAGGTCATTTGAGGAAAGTTCACCATTTTTAGTGTGATTTTCATGCCGCCATGCTCCTCCCACGTGATTTTCAAAGGGAGAAACTATCATCACCTCCAACTAAAGCTTCATGGAGACAATCTAATATGGGAAAAGATTTCTAGAGGATCGATGTCAATAACGTGAGGATTCAGACGACTTGAGGAGAGGACGAGTCAATTAATTGGAGGTAACATATCCTTCCTCTACTTGGACGATAGCTGAAGGTTTGCCCGGAGAGTCAGAGTGACAATTCATTGGTTCTTCCCATTCCAAGAAATAGTCTCTTGGTTTGCTTTTTAGTGCCACTATCTTTGCCTCTCACCTTATTTCCTACTTTTTTTCTTCTACATTTTATGGTTGTAATCTTTAATTGCATTGTGAATTAAGATCGAATTATTTTTGTATTGAATTATCACTATTCGGTTTCATTTATGATTGTCCTATTCTCATATTTTGGTCTTTGGATGGAATCTTCCTATTATTTGTGTATATTGAATATGCTAATTGCTTAGTTTAAGTTTAAATTGTGCTATAGGAGTATGAAAGATAATCTCCAATCAATCATTTGTTTAGATCCAAGGTGTAAGAAGTCCTCAAATCTTCACGCGCGCTCTACGTGATTCGATACTCGGTGTGAAACCTCCATTTTATATTACTTTGACTGGTGCACTGTAGACATAATTCTGCCCTTTAGCGGTCATATCTTCAGCCGCATCTCATAAAAAGAGACCACGACGACCAGGCATGCTCTTAATTCGCCAAAAGACTTGCGCAGGTCAGCACGAAACTCGTTAACTAACAAGGCGGCACATCGGCAAGACGGCTTTGCGGGAGTAATTAGATCTGAAAAAGTGTAAAATGGTGAATAGGCTGTTGTCTACTCCACAAAAGTGTCCAAGTACAGATTTCCTACCTTAACAGTGATTTAGGGTCTGCCTGCCCCGGCGAGGGGACTGAGCGGGAGAATAATTATGGAGAGGTCTTGCGCCTTCTTGATCATAATGGGGACTCGATAACCATGTCGAGGGTGAACCCCACTAGGCTTACCAACCTCGGAAGGAGACGGTAACGTGTGTTTCTTCCCGTGAGATGCGTGCTTGATAGCACGCGCTGAAAGAAGCCACGTCATCAGAGCCTCGTGAAGAAACGAGTAACGGTGCCTGGACGAGGTCCATCGCAGGTAGTCTGCGAGTCCCTGACACAGGCAAACAAAGAGGAACCGGCAACAAGCATCCCTCAACAGGCATAGTGGAGACCCTGATACAATGCCCTGCCATAACGGGAGGGATGGTGATGGTAGCATGGTCCTCCAATAAGTGAGCGTGCTTCGAGTTCAAAACTAGCTCCTTAATCGAGGCATCAGCGCGAGGATCCGGATTTCCTGAAGTTTCTCATTTGCGCAATAACGGTGCGGAATTACAAAAAATGGTTAACATGAAAGTTGTAGATATCCCCGAGACGAATAACTTTCATGTTGAATATTTTTTGATTTGAAGTCGTTTAGACCCCCGATTTGAGCCCGGAAAAAAATCAGTCCGAAAATAATTAATTTAATTATTTTCGGACTGATTTTTTTCGGGGCCCAAATCGGGGGTCTAAACGACTTCAAATCAAAAAATGTTCAACATGAAAGTTATTCGTCTCGGGGATATCTACAACTTTCATGTTAACCACTTTTTGTAATTCCGCACCGTTATTGCGCAAATGAGGAACTTGGGAACTCCAGGGGATCCGGATCGTGGGCGCGAGGCGAGAGTAGCCTTGCATCTGGCAGAGTCAGTAGAAGAACCTTCTTAGAAGAGCGTGAGGTGTTGGACATTTCACTGGCAGTACAAGCTGCATGCGACCCAGTTAACATGGGCATACAAATGTTCTTTCTTGAGCGAAGAACTCTACTCATCGGGTAGGGCGGAGAGGATGGTCCTCATCTTGCCTGAGGAATCTTCGTCGTCCCCTCCTTGCGAGGCGGTGGCGACATCATAGTCACATATGGTCAATTCTGTGGTGGACCCAAAGGAACCCTGAAAACTGTTGGAAACGACGGCGCGCCAACTCCACTAAAACACACCGACGAGAACTCCCCCTTCCGGCGAGAGAACCACCTGTGAAAGGTGGCGGGAGCAACCTTCTCCGCGAGAACGGCAGCTCCGGCGAGACCTCCTCTCTTGCGGCGAGACGGGGCCGGCGAGAACTCCTTTGGCGCGAGCCGCACGGGCGAGATGTCGACCACCGGCGAGGGCTTCCGGCGAGAAGTCTCGGGCGGGAGTTAACCTCTCTCTCTTTCTCCTAACCTACTCCGGCGAGAGTCAGCCCCGGCGAGAGCTTGCAGCGGGAGCACCAGGCGAGAGCTTCGGGCAGCGGGAAAAATTCTGCGGGAACAAAAAATACTCTCTCACTCTCTCTCTATTTCTCTCTCTCTCTCTCCCGTGAGCTCTCTCACTTTCTCTCGCTTCTCTCTCCTGCCGAGAGTTCACCCTCTCTCTCTCTATCTCTCCTCTCACGCCAACACACCTCTCACTTCCGTGAGCTCTCTCTCTCTCTATATATATATCTCTCCTGCAGGGGATAAAAATGAGAGTTTTTTTTTCTATATCACGCTTTAATTACAATAAGAAGGGGCCTTTATATAGGCAAACTTGACTACTAGAAGTAAGACACTTGGCATGCACATTTAATGCCATCACCATCACACTCTCTCTCCTCCGCCATGCTTAATATATATATATATATATATATATATATATATATATATAAAATGCAACGTTGACCCCGGTCAACAAAACCAAACTAACAAACTCCCCCTCAAACTTGGCAGCACATGCCGAGTTTGCCTTTGAGCTTTAAGAACGTGTCCACCTTCAACGCCTTGGTAAAGATGTCCGCCACTTGCTCTCCGGTCGGGCAATACTTGACCTCCACGGTCTTCAGCTCCACCTGCTCTCTCAGGAAGTGATACCTTGTATCGATGTGTTTGCTCCTCCCGTGGAGTACCGGGTTCTTCGCGAGCTGGATGGCCGACATGTTGTCTACCAACATGGTCGTTGGCCCATCCACTCCATGCTGCAAACTCTCCAACAAATTCCTTAGCCAAATGGCTTGACAGGTGCCAGCTGCTGCCGCTATGTACTCCGCCTCGCAGGACGATAAAGCTATCGTGGCCTGCTTCTTCGAACTCCAAGAGAACACTCCTGTTCCCATGTTGAAAGCATATCCGGAAGTGCTCTTCCGGTCATTGACATCCCCGCCGTAGTCACTGTCCGAGTAACCTACCAGCGTCAGCTCCTCTCCAGTAGCATACTTCAGCTCATGTCCTCTTGTCCCATTGATGTACCTCAGGATCCTCTTCGCCGCAGTGAAGTGGTCCTCCTTCGGTTCCTCCATGTGTCTACTCACCACCCCGACGGCATACATGATATCTGGTCGGGTGAAGGTCAGGTAGCGTAGACTACCCACCAAACTTTTGAACAAGGTGGAGTCCACCGCCCCTTCCTTCGATTCTTTACTCAGCCTCATCCCTGGGTCAGCAGGAGTGGAGATAGGCTTGTTATCCTCCATCCTGAACTTCTTCAGAATCTCTTCAGCATACTTTTTCTGGGATATGAAGATCCCGTCTTCTCTCTGCTGCACCTCTACTCCCAGAAAGTAGCTCAGCTCGCCCAAGTCCGTCATTTCGAACTCTCTCTTCATCATACCCCGGAACTCTTCATACATCCCAGCATTGTTCCCTGTGAAGATTATGTCATCCACGTATAGGCAGATAATCATCATGCCTCCATCCTTGTCTACCTTGGTGTAGAGTGCGTACTCATGCGGGCTCTTCTGATAGCCATGCTTCTGTAAGTAAGCATCTATCCTGCCGTTCCAAGCTCTAGCTCCCTGCTTCAGCCCGTAGAGTGCCTTGTCAAGCTTGCAGACCTTTCTCTCCTGCCCTTTCACCACGTACCCTGGAGGCTGCTCGATGTACACATCCTCCTCCAGGTAGCCATTCAAATAAGCAGAGACCACGTCTATCTGCATTATCTTCCACCCGTGATGTGCGGCTAGCGCGATGATCAGCCGGGTGGTATCTATCCGCGCTACCGGTGCGAAGACTTCATCATAATTCACCCCCTGAACTTGGCGGTAGCCCTTCACGACTAGCCTCGCCTTGTGCTTCTCCACGCCCCCATCTTTATTTTTCTTCACCTTATACACCCACTTCACCCCGAGGGGTTTGTGGCCTGCAGGTGCATCTACCAGCTTCCAGGTATCGTTCTTCTTGATGGAGGCAATCTCCACATCCATCGCCTTCCTCCAAGTTCTCTCTTTGGCGGCCTCTTCATATGAGCATGGCTCAACATCTGCAAACAAACAGTATAAAGAAAAATTATTATGAGTTGCCGCCGTCTCTTCATAGATCTCCTCCAACCTCCTTGTCCGAGGTTGAGGACGATCATCCTTAGTTCCACTGGTGCTTGCTCCACCAGATCCTCCTCCTCTTGAGCTTGCTCCACTTGAGTAAGGGGTGAGAGCTCCCCCTGAACCTCCGCTAGGTGGTGATGGTGGTTCAGCTCCACCCATCTCCGCTTCATCTTCCTGACCACCTCCTTCTTCTTCATCATCGAAGAACATCCCCTTGATGTTCTTTAGCTCCTCGTTCCAACTCCAGCTGCTTCCTTCTTCAAACATCACATCTCTTGAGATGATGGCCTTCTCCGTGTCCGGGTTGTACAACTTGTAAGCCTTGCTCGCAGGAGCGTAGCCTACAAAGATGCACCTCTCGCTCCGGTCATCAAGCTTCCTCCTCCTCTGGTCCGGGATGTGAGCATAAGCTACACACCCGAAGATCCTTAGGTGCTTCACACTAGGCTTCCTCCCACACCAAGCTTCAAATGGTGTCTTGAACTTCACACTCTTGGTTGGGCAACGGTTCAGCAAGTACACCGCTACCTGCACTGCTTCCGCCCAGTACTTCTTTGGCAACCCCTTGCCCTTCACCATACTCCTCGCCATGTTCATAATGGTTAGGTTCTTCCTCTCCGCCACTCCGTTCTGCTGAGGCGAGTACGCCGCCGTCAGCTGGTGTGAGATCCCCCATTCTCTGCAGTAGTCATCAAACATCCTAGAGGTGTACTCCCCACCTCTATCTGTTCGGAGCACCTTCAGTGGCTGCCCAACTTCCTTCTCAGCCATCGCCTTGAACTCTCGGAACTTGTCCAGAGCCTCGGCCTTCTCCCTTAGAAAATACACCCAACACTTTCTGCTGAAGTCGTCGGTGAACGTGATGTAGTATCTACTTCCACCTATTGAAGTAGTCTCAAACGGACCAGCGATGTCCGAGTGAACTAACTCCAATGGCCTTGTCGCTCTTCGGGACTTGCCACCTTCAAACGTCTCCCTTCTTTGCTTCCCCTTCGTGCATGCCTCACAGACCCTTTGAGGAGGTGTGATCATAGGCAGTCCTTCCACCATCTTAGATCCAGACAACAACTTCAGGCCTGTGAACCCCAGATGCCCCATCCGGTGGTGCCACAGCCAAGCTTCCTCCTCTTCTCCTGTCTTCGCAAGACATGCCGTCTCCTTGGCATCCAAACTTAGAGGGAAGAGACGGTTCGTCGCCATCTTCACTCTCACCACCTCCCTTCCTTTGCTATCCTTCATCGCCAAGATGCTATCCCTCAACAAGACGCGATAGCCCTTCTCCACCAGCTGTCCGAGACTTAGGATGTTACTCCTCAAGCCCGGCACATAGAAAACGTCATTGATGAGCACCTCCTTCCCATTCATCGTAACCGCGATCACTCCTCTTCCTTCCACGGAGATCTTCGAGGCGTCGCCAAAACTGACATCTCCTCCATTCGCCTCAAGGCTGGTGAATAGCTCCTTCTCACCACACATGTGGTTACTAGCCCCAGTATCTAGGTACCACACTCCATTCCTCCCTCCTGCAGCGCCTTGGATGGTAAGGAACATCATCGGGTCTCCTCCCGTGTTGCTTGCTTCCGCATAGTGGTTGGCTTCACCACCCTTCCTGGGAGCCCAGCAGTCATAGCTCATGTGGCCGAACTTGCCACAGTTGTAGCATTGGGTCTGGGACATGTCTCTTCCTCCTCTTTGACCTCTTCCCTGGTCTCTTCCCTGTCCTCTGCCTTGGCCTCTACCTTGGCCTCTTCCTCTACCTCCTGCATCTTGCCTCCAACCATGATGTTGCTCTACCGCTCCCTGGTTGAACTGATTTCTCCCAAAATCTCTTCCACCTCTTCCTCCTCTACCTCTGCCTTGGTAGCCTCGGCCTCGCTGGCCTCCTCCTCTTCCTGAGCTTTCTCCAAAGTTAAGTTGAGTCTGGAGTGCTTTTCCCAAGCCACTCGACTCTTCCTCGTCTTGCACCATCCGATACTCATGGGCTTGTAGCGAACCAACAAGCTCATCCACCGCCATCGTGGTGAGGTCCTTCGACTCCTCAATAGCCACCACCACGTGTCTAAACTTCTTGGACATCGACCTCAAGAGCTTCTCCATGAAACTGACATCTTCAATTGTCTCCCCATTCCTCTTCATCTCGTTCGTGAGCGTCCGCAGACGAGTCACGTAGTCGCCCACCTTCTCCGAGCTCTGCATCCTCATCACCTCGTATTGAGCTCGGAGTGATTGCAACTTCACCTTCTTTGCTTTGTCCACTCCCTGCATGGAGCGTTGTAGTATCTCCCATGCTTCTCTCGATGTCTCCGCATCTGAAATCTTCTCAAACGTCGCCTCGTCAACTCCTTGGTACAATAGGAATAGGGCCTTCTTGTCCCTCTTCTTTGCTTCCCTCAACGCCACCTTCTGAGCGTTAGTCAACGCTGCTTCTGCTTCGGCAGTAAGCACCTCGACACCTTCTTCCACAACATCCCATAGCTCCTTAGAGGCGAGCAACACTCGCATCTGGATACTCCAATTTCCATAATTTGTTTTGCTCAACTTGGGGACTTGCCCCGACATTCCGCTGCCCATCTCCATCTCTTCTCGTCACAAACTTCCGAGCACACTTCCGAGCACACTTCCGAGCACACTTCCGAGCACACTTCCGAGGATCGAACCTGGCCTCTGATACCACTTGTTGGAAACGACGGCGCGCCAACTCCACTAAAACACACCGACGAGAACTCCCCCTTCCGGCGAGAGAACCACCTGTGAAAGGTGGCGGGAGCAACCTTCTCCGCGAGAACGGCAGCTCCGGCGAGACCTCCTCTCTTGCGGCGAGACGGGGCCGGCGAGAACTCCTTTGGCGCGAGCCGCACGGGCGAGATGTCGACCACCGGCGAGGGCTTCCGGCGAGAAGTCTCGGGCGGGAGTTAACCTCTCTCTCTTTCTCCTAACCTACTCCGGCGAGAGTCAGCCCCGGCGAGAGCTTGCAGCGGGAGCACCAGGCGAGAGCTTCGGGCAGCGGGAAAAATTCTGCGGGAACAAAAAATACTCTCTCACTCTCTCTCTATTTCTCTCTCTCTCTCTCTCCCGTGAGCTCTCTCACTTTCTCTCGCTTCTCTCTCCTGCCGAGAGTTCACCCTCTCTCTCTCTATCTCTCCTCTCACGCCAACACACCTCTCACTTCCGTGAGCTCTCTCTCTCTCTCTATATATATCTCTCCTGCAGGGGATAAAAATGAGAGTTTTTTTTTCTATATCACGCTTTAATTACAATAAGAAGGGGCCTTTATATAGGCAAACTTGACTACTAGAAGTAAGACACTTGGCATGCACATTTAATGCCATCACCATCACACTCTCTCTCCTCCGCCATGCTTAATATATATATATATATATATATATATAAAAAAAAAATGCAACGTTGACCCCGGTCAACAAAACCAAACTAACAAAAACCGGACAACAATGGAGTAAGAGATCAGAGGAGATGTTAATTCAGACCAAAATAGACAAACCCCGCGTTCAAAATTACCGTGTCAACCTGCTGTGGAAGCAGGTATGGGAGCGAGTTAAGGGTGGTGGAAGAGGGTCACTTCCCTCTCTGAAAGGTTCGTCCTTACTTAGGACTTGACCATTAAAAGCCTTGACCTCAGCATCTTCTTGTTCTTTTCCTTCCTAATGTGGTTAAAATTACTGTGAGAGGGAATTCCTTTGAATTGAGTTCAGAAGTTTGTCATAGCCATGGCCTAGGAGGCTAATATCGAGCCCAACCCAAACACCGGGCTACCATTTATTGCGGTGGGCAAGGAGATCTTCTTTCTGTTGGCCAGGATCTAAGTTTAATACTTCAGGGGTCTCAACCTCTATTTATAGGGGAGGGAGATCCAAGACCCCTCAGCTTGGCAAAGTGCAGTTTGCCAAATAAGGGTTGGATGGTTCTTTCTAAGTTCTAGGCAGGCTTGCAAAAAGCAGGGATTATGTACAATCCATATTCGACGAGGGAGAGCCTAAATGAAGGACCTAGGGCGTTAGATAACTAACCATTGACCAGAAGGGAGGACGCCATCAATGACTCACCATTTTAGTATGTCAGCTCGTAGGCGATCTCTTGCCAGGATTAACCAGCAAGTGCGTCTAATGTCTTTGAGCTCGCTCACATTCTCTTATCCAGGTCGGGCGGACTCGAACAACTCGGGCATTCAACCCATTAAACTAAGGACATCGGACGGTATAGCAAGCTCACCCAGCATTTTAAAGCTCGTCCACGGGTTCTCTTCTCCGGAAACCTCCAATGTAGCGACGTCACCCTAATGGAGCATGACTTAGACGACCATACCTAAATACGTCTCAACTAGCTATCAACGCCAAAAGACTCCCAATAGTAAGGTCGCCCGAGAAACATGTATCTAGCATCCAACAAAGGCAGGTCTGGCTATTTTCATGCCATGTAACTCCCTGAACTGCCTATAAATAAAACTCAGGGCACAAGTAGTATGCACGTTGACCCCCCACCCCCTGCCCCAATATTCTCCCAGTCTTCAGAGTTCGGTTGTCTTGTGTCTAGCTATATTGGCTTTAGGAGGGGAAATTCCTATAATATTTCGAATGTGTGACGGGACATCCTTACTGCAGCACGCATGCCTTGTCTGTAGGTAATCCAAAGTATTCCTTAAGCTTCTTCTTGTTGTGTTTAGTCATGGTCAACCATTGAATTGGTAAACTTTGGTCACCCATTGACCTAAACTTCGCGACTCGGATTTTCTGGTTCCATCAGCACGAGCAATGATTAATTATTTCTAATGTTGCGCAATGCATGTGAGACCCTTATGCTTAGCTGGTAGTATCTATAAACAAACACTCACATAGGCGCACACGCGCACAAGCATGCACGAGACTTCACTGGCACCAAGCGCACGGGCTTCGCCCTTATTTTTTGAATCATGGAAATACTTAAATAAAGAAAGGTAAAGTTCCAATAATGAATGTTTCACCAAAGACTTCTTTTTTTTAAAAAAAAAATGCAAGGCAAAGATTCATTTGATTTATTCAGAACCACGACTTCCCAAGGATTCTTTTTTTAAAAAAATTGTAGTGCATATTTGATCATTTTTCCCCTATATTTCTAAAGTTAAAGGTCACAACTTTCAATATAGTCATTACAAAGGATAAAATTGAATAATAAATTAATTAGCCTAATTTTATTATTTTTCATAAACAAAGGTAAATGTAATTTTGAAAGATAGAGTGTGTAATTTGTAATTATGCAAACTCACAGGGTAGGTTGAATTAACCTTATTATTATAATATAATCCTATAAAGTTGAAAAGTTCTAAAAAAAAATCCAATTTCCAATTAGATTATTTTTTCGGACTTTTGATTGAATTAATACAAAAAAAATTTGTATGATAGCGCAAAATGAACTTTATTTTATTTTATTTTATATTTTTTTACTTATCTAATGTGATTATATGAATTTTTTTTTAAAAAATTGAGCTGTCAATAGTCAATGGACTGCCATTATTGATTTATTTGACTGCTATTATAATTGAACTGACAATATCCAAAGTCGAGTTGCCAATATAAATACCCTTTAAATACTATCACACAAGACGAAGAATTCGAGGCCGAAAGAGAAAATTGTATCCATTTACTAGACACCCAGCCAGCTATTTCAAATTTGTATAAACAAATTCATGCAAAGCCATAAGACAATCCGAGCCTTGTATTAGAATAGAAAAAGAGCTCAGCATGTTCGGATGTTTTTTCTCTCTTCTCAGTTTTATGTCTCCCACAGCAGCAACGAGGCTCCATTCAAGAACACTACTTTAACTTTGTTTCCAACTTACATCATCTCCAAGCACAACCACAGACCCAAACAGGATTGCCTGTTTGGGGCGCGCTGCGGCTCCATATGCCACCGGAACGGTGGAAGACGAAGGCGCCCCAAACAGTGCACGAGGCTCCGTCGGCATTCCCCCTTTGGCGGGGAAGGAGAGTCTCCACTGAAACCCCACTGCCCGCCAAAGAGAGAATGACCTCCATTCGCCACCCGCATGGAGCCCCTACGGTACTAAGCCCAATAAACTAGTGAACTCATCAAACATCAATGTCTCAAAATCTTCATTGGGAGGGGATTTCATTGCAACAATGCAGTTTCCACGAAGAGCCGACAAGGCACGGCGGGCTTGCTTAGTGTTGGTGTCGGCCAGCCGGGGTTTTCGTGAACAGCAATTTAAGTCAGCACATTGGAGCAATAATGTATGAACAGTGAATATAAATACCAAATAGGGTTGCATTTATTGTTTCAAATAGTAAGGTTATATAAATACTTCATTAGATAAGCCAAATAAAAATACATGGTGGTGTGATGCCCTCACATGAAAAACAAGTATTTCCAGTCCCAGGCATTACTCCAATGGAACTGGAGGAGTCCCAGGCATTACTCCAATGGAACTGGAGGAGTTTGAGCCCAATCCTTCAGACAGTGCAGCCTAGGCAGAAAGACCTCACTGAGTCCCTATGATCATCAGCAGAAGGATTCAAGTTGTCAGAAACCTTAGAAAAGATGAAATGAATGCATGACACATTATGTTCATATAAATTACATAATTACCGACAATAGCCTTATTATCCGACACATAAAAGGGCAGCCCGGTGCACAAAGCATTCCCCGCACAGCGAGGGTCCGGGGAAAGATCCAACCGCAAGGGTGAAATGAATGCAAACCTTACCAAGGCATGCGGATCAAAAAATAAAATAAAATAATAATCTACCATGTGCGACCCAAGTTGTCCACAGCAAAAGCCTGTAGTAAGCGCGCAGAGCAGGGCCATCAGCCGAGCTTGTTTAGGTCACTCCAGGTCAAATGAATCAACCACCGATGGTTATGGCTTCTGCCAGGGTTCTCATGTTGCTGCAAGCTTTAGCATAGGTGGACTTGGAATTGTTATCATTCTGACTTCGAGCTAGGCCAAGTTAGTAGGCTAGAAGCCGGCTCAATGAAATTCAAGCTAACTTAAAATTGGTGAGTGCAACTGGCTCGAACCATTTGGGTTCGATGGGAGCAAAAACTCTGGACGATTTTTAGCGATCATTGAGCCATCATAAGAGCCCTAGCATGATACCTCTTCAAACTATATTCCTACATAACCAATTATTGTGCAATAGAAATACTATTTCGGCTGGGTTTGGCACCGCGGCAAGATCCGGTAAATGCTCATTCTCCGGCCTTAGCTATTAAAGGCTCAAGGCACACCGCAAGGGACAAAGGGGTCTTGGAGCCTAGGCTCAAGGCGCAGGCGCGCGCCTGACGAGAACAAGACGCAACCGCCCTCCATTTTAATTAATCAGTATCAAACATCAGTTCATTATCTTGATCAGATTTTTCATCTATTATACTCATTAATCATCCATTAATATCATTTATATCTCTTAAAAATAAAATCAATGTGGTCACTCACATAATATCTATAAGTCTCAATGCTAGATTATCTTTCACAAATATTAAATCATGCAAAATTATTGAGTTCTTACATTATTTCTTTCTTTATTTTGAAAAAAGAAGTTTACAACAAAAATCTCACTCAGACGCGTCTTTTATACTTCGAAGGTGTAAAAAAGATGTACGATGTGCAAACCTCTGAGCCTGATGAATCTTGAGCCTTAGGCACGCCTGTAACAACATAGTTGCCGGCGTGAGCAAATCCGCAAAAAAAAAAGGACTTTCCTTGGACCTAGACCACAGCCCCTTCTCACGCCAAACCTTAAGAGACTACAGACTTGTAAGTCCATGGTAAGGCTTGATAACATAAGATTGTTTTGAACTTTTTCAAGATCTGTTGTACCACTTTTCAACCAAAAGTATTTCAAAGAGACTATAGACTTCTAATGTGGTAGACCGAGGACTGCAGCTGTCTTATATGTGAAGGAATACAGCTGAGAATTCAAAATGGTGAATTGTATTCAGATTAGTGGTTTAAAAAGTTATAAAAATAAATTCTCCTTTAAACAGCCATTTCATTTAGCCCTTGATGAATCATATAATTTCCTTAATACTTTACTAGCATTGGGGCGTGGTGTCTCCTATGCATAATACTAGATGCTGTCAAAAATACTCCACGCCATTCATAGTGTGGATTGGTATTGTGAGTTTTGTTTCATATATTCCATTGTAGACATTATTGGGCACTACATTGGGAGAGTACTGCGTGGAACTCCCAAAGTGTGGAAGATTGCAATCCCGGCACCGCTTCCTCCGGTGAAATGCATAGGATCCAAAAATTGGTATCAGAGCTAGTGCTTTGTAGCTCACTTATAAGGCTTCACATCCTTGGAATAGATCCTAGTGTCCCACAATTTTCCCAACAGCATCAAGCGGGAACATCAACCCACAATACATCATCCATTATTTGACAACAATTCATTGGTTTTTTGGAAAAATCATATGGCCATGTATTTGAAATCAAATGTATCAAATCTTATCACTACTCCGCACATATAGAAGTTATAAATCGTATTTCCATTGATAAACCATTAAATGAATGGTTTAGTAGTAAGATTGAATGATACGCTAGAGTCGTATATAGATCAAAGAAACAAAATAACATTGCATTAAACGGCGAAAGATACAATAGAGAACAAGTTCTCGCCAAGCATCCGGAGGCTGGGTCCTCCGTAACACTCCACTCTCCAATAGAGCCAATACCCTAGACTTCAAAAAAGTGCCCATCTAAAAAAACAACCACTCATATATACAGGCAAGTGGTGAGAATACAAATTACAAAAAAGCCCATGGGCTACATAAACTAATAATCGCATGTGGAGGCCACATCGTATCAACAGGCTCCGCACGAAAAACAACCTTATCCTCAAGGTCGAGGGTCAAAGGGGTTGTAGAAAGCGTCAGCGGATCCAGTTCCCCGAAGTCAAGATCAGTATCTTCAGCTCCCAGCAACACACACAGATTCCTGAGAGGCAGACATGGGTGGGCGAGAACGGTTGCTGGAAGCAAAAACAGAGGCCCTTATGGCAAAACTCTTCTTGTTGTTGGTAAGACAGATGATGGGGTCGTCGGAGGGACGGTGGACATGGAGCTGGCGAATGAGCAGGTTGAGTCAGTAGCTGGGGCCCAGGTGGGGGCAAAGTGTCCACGGGCGGGCGGAAGAGGTGACAGTGGTGGTTGCGGCGGTGGGGGCGGTCGTGTCGAGGAGGATGGTGGGGCTGGGTAGACTTCCTCATCGAGATACCTAGCATGTTGCATTGCGCGGAAAAGAGTAGTCGGGTTGTGGACCTGAAGGCGCGCACGGAGGTGAGGGTGCAGACCCGCCAGAAAATAGCCCAAGTGGTCAGGGGCCAGGTCGGGAACATGTGTAGCGACCGTGATGAATTCGTCGATGTCGGTTGCCACAGAGTCAGACTGACGGACGGAGCTGAGGAGTTCAAAGACATTACCTGCCTAGCAGTTGTCGTAGTGGCGGATGAGTTCCTCCATCAATGTGGGTAAGGACATGTCAGGTGCCTGCTAGCGCATCCAACGCACTCAATGGAGCGTCGAGCCTTCCATATAGATAGTGGCAAGGGGGACCTTCTGGTCGGCGGGGGTGGCCTGCAAGTCGAAGAACTTCTCGACGCGGGCGATCCGCCCGAGAGGGTCGGTGCCATCGAACACCAAAATCTCAATCCGGCGGAGGTGGGCCGGGACATAGTCTGTCGTGGGGTGCGAAAATCCCATGTGGTTAGGAATGATTGGAATAGGTGTCGGTGGAGGGGCCGGAGGGCGATTAACTGTCGCGGTAAGTACTCGAAAGAGCGTGAGGTCCGCCAGCTGAGCCTCAATGTGATCAATGCGCTGAGAGTCCGAGTTTGCAATGGTGGAGGTGTTCTCGTCAGCATGGAGGGCCATGGCCCGAGTCTTGGGCATGAACCGCGGCTAGGAGAAGCGGCAAGGACCGCCGAAAGGCAGCAATCGTTGGAGAATGGTGGCCGGACACGACAAAAGGTCACGAAAAGGAGGCACGGCCGTTGGAAGACCACAGAAGCCGCATGAAGGCCACAGAAGCCGTTGGAAGGCCTCCAGAAGGCAGGTGAAGAAGCAGGGAGACGCTGAAAAGCGATGGAAATGCCCGGGACGGCTGGACGCAGTAGGTCGGAGGCGTATCAGGGTGGAGGAGTCGCCGACAGAGACTGTGGCACTGGACACGGCGGAACACTGGCAGAGTGCAATGGGCGGTGCTGAAAAAACTGGAGAAGTCGGCGAAGAGGAGGATCGGGTCGTAGAGTCACTGGCGCAGCGTGCGGAAGGGCGAGACAGTCGACTGCGGAGGAGAAAGCAAGGCGATGCGAGCGATGGAAGACGCAGGCGGATCAAGAGGGAGCCTCTGGATCTGGATCGGCACCGGGCAGAGCGTCTTGTGGTGGAACGCGGGATCAGTAGCGAGCGGAAGGGCGGCTGGATCGGGATCGTGATTAGCAGGCGGTGGAATTAGGGGTTGTGAGAACCCTAATAAACGGCAGGTCGAACCAGTTGATACGATAGAATCGTATTTAGATCAAGGAAACAAAATAACATTGCATTAAATGACGAAAGATACAAACGAGGACAAGTTATCGCCAAGTATCCGTAGATTGGGTCCTCCTTGACACTCCACTATCCAAGAGAGACAATACCCTAGACTTCCAAAAAGTGTCCATCTAAAGAAACTACCACTCATATATATAGGCGAGTGAGGAGAATACAAATTACAAAAATGCTCATGGTCTATATAAATTAATAATCACATGTGGCGGACGCATCGTATCATTGAACCGACAATTACAACAACAACACTCAAGCCTTTATCCCACTATAGTGGGGTCGGCTATATGGATCCATTGTCGCCATTGTGCCCTATCTTTTGTCATAATCTCACTAATGCCTAAGTACATCATGTCTTTCCTTATAGTTTCATTCCAAGTCTTTATTGGTCTACCCCTCCCTCGTTTAACATGCCTAGTGACTACGACTCTCACAATGCCTAACAGGTGCCTTTAATGGTCTCCTTTGTACATGTCCAAACCATCTTAGTCGAGCTTCTCGCATCTTCTCTACAATTGATGCTACCCTTGTCTTACCCCTGATACATTTATTCCTAATTTTATCCAGCCTCGTGTGTCCACACATCCACCTAAACATTCTAATCTTCACAACTCCCATTTTTTGCTCATGTACATAATTCACTGCCCAATACTCAGAACCATAGAGCATTGCTGGTCTCATTGCAGTACGGTAAAACTTGCCCTAAAGTTTTAATGGTACCTTACGATTACATAAAATCCTTGACGCGCCTCTCCACTTCAACCAACTCGCTTGGATTATGTGTCACATCTTTATCAATACCTCCGTCCTTTTGAACTATAGATCATAGATATTTAAGAGGAAGCAAAGTCTCTACAGCCCTCATGTTGTCGAGGAGTCTACAAGAGCGGCCACTCTCATTGGGATGGAGCTTAAAAAGAAGCAATGGGAGCGCGATGCCGCAGAAAAGAGGAACCTTAAGGAAAGAGATCTCAAGCAAAAAAATAAACATGTGCGGTTCGATGTGCATTCGAGCACGAATAAGCATCCGGAGAGCACATCCGTGAATCCGGATGCAAAGAAATCCCAAGTGACAGTGAGCTAAGCTGGTATGTTTTTAAATTAGAGATCTTTCAAAAAAAATTTACGAAAAGCAAAGGATGTCCTAGCATTTTCGTCATGGGTACTGCTTTAGTGGGCACGAGCACCTCCAAACCACAAGAAACTACGAGCAATGAAATCCAAAGGTTGGGAGGCCAATGCATAACTATGGAGGCAAGTACAGAGCTTGTATAGGGCTGAACAGCGCCAAATGACAAAGATCAACGGCCATGCCGCAAAAGGGAATGTGTTATCTGAGAGGCAATCGCAACCTCCCCCAACAATTCTGAGACTTCCAGTAGTTAAGGCGTATTCCAGATTTCCAGATCAACCAATGTTGAGAGAGATGCGGGGAGAATACACTCGCTGATCGCGAAACATAATGTCCATATGGTGCAGATGTCAGTTATCATAACCCAGATAATTGACATAGTTGCACATTTGGTAGAGAGTGTGACCATAGAGAATAAAATCTCATATGTAGTGTATGTAATATGTATTTTGTAATAATGTTAATGAAGAGATGTTTCTACGAGTACTGTATGCCTTCTGAATAATGTCCACGAGCTATATCATATAGTGTTGGCAAATTCCATTCTGCTACTTTGTACATTTAAATTTTAAAAAAGAAACCGCAAATACTTACATAAGTGTATGCAAATTATTTCTTATATGGCATTTTGACTTCCATTCTGAGTTTCTATAAATAGGCCTTTACTGCATAGTGCATACATAATTACTCGTGAAGGATCACAGAGCACTGAAAGGGTTGCGAGCACTAGAATGCACAAATGATGAATCGAGAATGTACTGATACCAATTTGTGACAAGCATGCCTGTAATGAGTTGATAGCTCATCGAACAGAAGGTGGTCAGAGGTAGCATGGTTGGAAAGGATGGCGAGGATACAAGGGGAGTAATCTGAAAGGAGCGAGTTTAACCAACAAGATGAGACGAGAAAGCCGAGATCAACCAATTGATGCCCTAGATAGGGTACCTGCTAAGAGGAGAGAGAGAAGAGGGATACCTAAAGAAAGGAAGAAGATTATATTTTTTTTTCTTGGTTTCTTTGCTCACAAACATCATGGTATGTGGTGGTGGTGGTGCTCTCCAAGGTGGTGTTGAGGCTTGTGCGGAGACGGCTGTTACGTGCCTATTTTGGTGAATTTGTTGGTGAGAAGCAGGTGGAGGATACAAGGGATTAAATCCCTAGAAATGGTGGAGGAGATGAGAGAAGATGAAAACCCTAGAAGGGAGGGGGTGAGAAGAAAAAAACTAGAGAGAGGGGAACTTGAGAGAGGAGAACTTTTGATTAATTTCTTGCATGATGATTATGTGACCCCATGAGTTCCCTTAAATAGGACTCATAATGACAAAATCGTAAATACAACCATAAACGCGTGAATATAAAAATACTACGACGCTAAAACTACAACTCGATAATAATGACTCGATACAACACGACTCAACATAATAATAATAATAATAATAACAGTAAACGATAACTTACGGTGGATCCGTAACACTCTATCCGCCTTTGACATCGAGCTTGTCCCCAAGATCGAACTCCATGCGGATGGTCGGTTCCTTGGGCAGCTTGATCTCACGCCAGAACAATGTCTGATCGGGTGTAGCGGTGTCAGAGAGTAACGGTGGCGTCGTCGGAAACACGGGCGGCAGAGGTAATGGCTTCCGCGAGGTCGGTGGAGCGGTGTAGAGCAGCAACAGTACGGAGG
Organism: Platanthera zijinensis; assembly: GCA_039513925.1. NCBI lineage: Eukaryota > Viridiplantae > Streptophyta > Magnoliopsida > Asparagales > Orchidaceae > Platanthera > Platanthera zijinensis. The sequence goes on from CM077097.1 coordinate 96,105,416, forward strand.
TCGGAGAAGCGACGGTCGGTGGCAGAAACGGATCCGTCGGTGTCAGCAGAGCACGGGCCGGCAGAAGAGGCAGCGATGTGCCCGGAGAAGACGACAATGTCGGGGCCGGTGGAGGAAGAGCTGGTAGAGGAGGCGGCGATATGGCCGGCGGCGGCGGAGCGGGTGACCAGAGAGGAGGCGACAACGGTGGAAGAACGACCACCGTGGAGAGTGGTGGTACAGCGGCGGCCGGCGGTGGCGACGACGACGGCAGCGGCGGCGGCGGCAGCGACGTGTCGTGAACGGCGGAGGACGGTGGTGGTACCATCATGGAGGGGGAGGCGACGAGTCTAGCTCCGGTGGTGTTGGTGACAGAAAAATCACCAACGAGCAAGGTTGCAGATGTCGGATGTCGGACTCATGTCGGTTTGAGTTTTTTATGTCGGATGTCAGATTGCGGGGGATATATCGGGGACATTTCAAAATGTCGGATTGTATTGTTATATTTATATATATATATGTTTCATAATATTTTAATATATTAATTAGATGGTAATTATTTTATCCGATTAAATGTAAACTAGAATTTATTAGAGAAAATTAAACTACTAACGAGCGTTAAATCGTATTTGATTGATTTCATTTGGAGTCACTTTCTCACCAAATGCCCAACATAGATCTCTACATGCTATGAAAGAAGCACTAGGTATCTTGTTAGAACCTTCTGATGAATTCATTCTATAAAAAATTATAATTTTTTTTGAACAAAAAAAAACCCGCAATATTGGGCCGACATGTCCGACATGTCGGTCGCAATACTGGAAAACACCAGAAATGTCATATGTGGCAATAACGTGTCGTTTCCCCCTCAAAACCAACATGTCAGCCGACATGTCGGACATGTCGGCCGCAATCTACAAGGTTGCCAACGAGTCGCAAGACATGCGGAGGGCGTCGAGCTTGGGGTCGAGTGCAGCGTCGAGGTGGCTGAGGTGAGCTTCCCGCCGAGCAATACAGCGGTCCAACCTGATGAGGGTGAGGAGGAGCTCAATGCGGTCAGCGACGCTGAGTGACATGATGAAAATGGAGGAAAGAAAAATAAATTAAAAAAAGAAATGGGGTGGTGGAGGAAGAGCTGGTAGGCTGTTGGGATCCAAAAATAAAAAAAAATAAAATAGAAAAAGAGGTGCAGAAGAGGTAACGTGTTGGAGGGGTAAGGGCTGAAAGTCAGCGGGAAAGTAGAATAGAATAAACAAAAAAGAGAGGTAACCTCCCTCCGATACCAAGTTTGTTACGTGCCTATTTTGGTGATTTGTTGATGAATGGCGGATGGAGGATACAAGGGATTAAATCCCTAGAAATGGTGGAGAAGATGAAGGAAGATGAAAACCCTAGAAGGGAGGGGTGAGAAGAGAAGAACTAGAGAGAGAGGAACTTGAGAGAGAAGAACTTTTGATTAATTTCTTGCATGATGATTACATGACCCCATAAGTTCCCTTAAATATGACTCATAATGTCAAAATCGTAAATACAACCATAGACGCGTAAATATAAAAATACTACGACGCTAAAACTATGACTAGATAATAACGACTCGACATAATAATAATAACAACACACAATAACTGATGGCGGATCCGTAACAATGGTATCAATGAATGTGACATTTGGAAACAACAAGCTTAGTGGAGAAGGTGCTCGCTATGCGAACTATTGGGAACAAGTGAAAGCGATGATGGTGCAATGATAGTCAAGAGGATAGTGGGACATATAAGAGTTGGTGGAGTGCCCGTGCTACTATCGATTGGCTCAAGCATCTGAGTAGCAATCGTCCGTTGTTGTGCCTTAGCGTCCTTGCGCTATTCTTCGCATTTGTCAAACAATGCCAACATAGCTCGCATGGACTGTGATGTCACCTTAGGGTGCTAGGATCTCAATGCGTGGACTGGATTGAGGTATCATTTTAAGTAGGTGGCGCGGGCAACGAGACGGGGTCATCAACATAGAGTGATGTTGATGTTGGCGATTTGTGAGGATCATAAGAGAGAAAGTGAGAAATACCACGACGCATTCATGTCCCGTGCAGGTGGTGCCTGCTCGTAAATTGAGGTCAAGAGTGTGTGACAATCACTTGGAGAGTGGGAGGGAATTCAGCAATACTATGATTTCAATGTCGTGAATTGCTCATGCCCGAAAGAGGTGTAGCCTTGCAAATCATTTTCTGCAATCATTCTTTCTTGCATCTTTTTTGATTAAAAAATTTTCATAGCGATTGGCTCTGACATGGAAGCAAAAAAAACAAGAAAATAAATAATTCGTGCGGCAAGGAGCAGCGAGACTCGAGGTGCAGTGGAATCGAGAATGTTAGGTGCATCAATCAAGATATGTAGAACTTGAAAAAGACGTTAAGTTGTGAGGACCGGGAAAAGAACAAAGGAGGACCAGGGGGAGCTCGGCGTTGGGGAATCGTTGGTCGTCAGTGCTACAATAGGGGGAGCAACGCAGATCTGCGTCACTGAGAAGAGGAAGCGTAAATTTGCACCACTATGAAGAGGAAATGCAATCCTAAGTCGCAGGGAAGAGGAAATGCAATCCTAAGTCGCAGGGAAGAGGAAATGCAATCCTAAGTCGCAGGGAAGAGGAAATGCAGTCCTACATCACTGGGAAGAGAAAGCACAGTTTTGCATCTCTCGTAAGAGGAGGATGTGACCCAGTTATTTGTGGGCGGAAGCGCGAGGTGCTTTTGTTTGCAGGTGGAGGAGAATTTGGCTCTAACTTTAACAGAGAGATACTTCAGTCTGTGATCATGTAGAGTAAACACAAAGGCACAAGAAGGAAGCATTGTCGATTCCTAAAGTGGAAAAGGAAGGGTCGCAGGATCTGTCTTGCAGTGTCGCACAAATTCCAAGCGAAGATGATGGACATAGATAGCTCTAATACCAACTTATAACTAGCTTTCTCGTAACACGCTGATAGCTCGTCGGATGGGTGGTCAAAGGAGGGTGGTTGGTGGAGATGTCAGAGATATAAGGGGAGAGTCTGAAGGGATTTTAACTCAACCAACGAGATCTACGGGAGAGCTGAGCTCAACCTCAGGACACCTTACATGGGGTATTGGTTATGGGAAGAAGAGGGAAGACGAGAGGGAAGAGGGGAAACTAATCCAAGGAAAAAAATTTATGCCTTGCTTGGTTTCTTCATGATCCTATGAGTTTTTAAATAGAAATACATAATGGCAAAGGCATAAGAAGTTCAAGCACTTGGACTTCTTATAAAAATACTAATAATTAATAAAATACCCAAAGACTCTTAATGAATCATAACATAGATCAATATAGAATAAAATTTGAAACAAAAGACGACTAGACTCGGGAAAAAAAAGAGACTTATAATTAACATCATTACATAAACTTTCTGTGGTACTAACATACCTTATAGATTTCCAGCCCATTAAAAAAAAATCATTACAGTTCATGACTCACTCCAAATATATTCTAATTACCAAATTGCAATTCCTATTTTTTCCATCCAACATATATTAAAAGATGAAAATTGACATCAGACAAGATATGAGTTCTACATTGATGCAGGACAAATCTACATGTGACTGAAGGCACAAATGTTCTAACTCTATTTGCAATGCAAACAATCAAGAGCAAGTGCAATGGAACCAACGACAACGCTAAAGATGAGAAAGAAATGCACATATACATGCAACATGCCATCCAATGAACGAGAAGCTCACAACATAAAACTCTATGAAGCAAATGTAATGCAATAACTTACCCATGCAATTAATTCCGATGAGTAATTTATTAAATAACAAAACTTTAATGCTCACATACATACTGACACTTTATTGCAAACAGTTCAAATAAGATAAGGGAGCAACAATGATAAATTATAGATATGCATACAACTAAGAGAAAAGCGAGTTAGTGTCATGCTTAATGAAAAATACAAGCCAAAATTAATTAGAATAAAGTATAACTAGAAATAAAATGGTGCATCCGTGTAAAGTTAGATTTGAAAATAAATGCAAATGCACCAAGTAATGGGGCCAAGGACACGGGTATGGAGGTCTGTTGCTTATGGGAGCGACAATGGTGTTCCATAATGACGATGGTGGTCGACGGAAGGGGAATATGACTATTTGTGGACGGATGGAGAGAGAAAGGGCCGAATGTGAGCTAAATCGGGCTGGAAAGGGTGTGAGATGGCTCGGTTTGGGCTCGGGTGTCTAGCTAAGGTTGGTTCAATGGATGGAAGGGGTTAGAGAAGGTTGGTGCAACGGCTGGAAAGGGCTTGGGAAGATGAACGGTGGCTGTGAGGAAATAAATCCAGCGGTAAGAGGTGGTGGCAGGGCCGAGAAAGGTAGTATCGGCAGTGGGAGGTATGAAAAGGGGGGTTGCGGTATAAAGATGGCTTCGACATAGCCCTGGAAGACTGTGATGGAGGAAAAGTGCAGGGATGGCGTCAGCGGCTGCTGGGAAGAGGTCTGTCCAAGGAAACGTCGGTTGGAAGCTCAGAATGAAAGAGGGTAGGAGAATGGAAGGGCGGGCTGGGGGGAGGGTTGAAGGTCGATGAAGACACGTCGAAGGTGGTGGAGGGTGGCAGGACTTGCTTTAGTGAGGAAGACCCGTGGAGTCGGCACCACGAGAGTCCTTCAGCACCTAACATGGGGAGATCATGCGATTCCTTAAGAAAACTACCAAAATCCCCCTACCTAAAGTTCAAAAAATCTATATACAAAGAACGACTTAGGGTAAATATATTTGATGGCTATGATCGAGAATCAGACTATTTACCATAACTCTTAAAACATATATCCATAAATAAATAAAAAATACATGAAATCGAGTCGGTCGCAATCACAGCCTCCGATCGTCCGTCCGACACCAATCTCCCTGGCTCAGTGATGCAAACTGGGCTTCGCAAATTTTAAATTTAAGCGAAAAAACTTGCTTGGCACAATTTTTAATTTTAGTTTTGAAGCAACACCACGTGTCGGAGAGGCTAACTACCGGCTTCCAAAGTTCGGCCTAAGTGAAATGTGGCAAGTGAGCAAACTCGTAGGGATCGGACACTAAAGAAAAAAAACGGTTAGGAAAGCGGGGGGCTAGCGCGCGCTACACTTGGATGTGACAATACCTTGCTGAAATTTTCATAACAAACTACACGTAAAGAGATTGAGAGGCGGAGGAAAGAAATCTCACCGGGAGGTCTCCAACATTCGCATTCCGAGCTCTTCACGGGCATTCACGGCCATCGAGGGAGTGGTCATACGAAGTGGAGGCTGTCGGAGGCTGCTTTGGTAGAGGGGAAGTGGAGAGGCAGCGGTTGAGACATTTGTGGAGGAGACGGGCGGCCGGAGGAGGACGGTGGCAGGAAGGTTGTAGGGTTGGAGTGGAGAGGAGAGGGTGGTGGGTGTTGGGAACTTGAAGTGGACTCATGGAGGGGTTCCAGCAGAGAGCAGTTGGAGCAGGCGGGAACGGGAGAACCCGGCAGCAGGGGCTCGGCGACGGGCTGACGGCTCCCGTACAGGCATCTGGAGGCGAGAGGTGCTAGAAGAAGCTTGGAGGGGGGGAACGACCGGCGGATCGGAGGAACAACCTCCCGGAGCAACCGATGGACAGAGCGGGGCGGAAAGGGCGATGCAGACAGAGCGGCGGAAGAACTCGCTGAAAACAGCGGCTTTCAACAAATCCTCCCAATTCGGTCTAGGGCAAACAAGGGAAAGCTCCTATTTATATAGGCCTCCTCCCTCTCTCAATCTCAATTTTTTAATAAGTAAAATTTTTTAATTTAAGCAACTAATTTCAGCACTTGTCCCCCAAAACTAGCGCGACGACCCACCCCACACAATCCGAACCGAACCAATCCATTTAGGGTCACGTGAGGCGGTCAATCTCACGCGTCGGGACAAAATAACACAGTTCACATGAAGACAAGAAAATAAAAGATAAAATGTTGCGATAAAACATAAAAATACGCCGATGGCAGCGGCAATAAGAAAATAGCTAAAGGGCCGACGACGGGGTCACATCAGTTCCCCCGGGGTTGAGAGAACTCGACTCCGGCGAGACTGTGCTGATGACTACAACTGAGAGGTCCGGATGTCGACGTTGTAACTCTCTGGCACTGATCCAACTGCTATCCAAGACGTCCCTGCCGCGCCAGGAGACCAAGTATCGCTGGTATGCTCCCGCTCGCGTTTGGAATTCCCGAACATCGAGTACCTGGTCAACCTCCTCTGTGGTGGGTGTGAAGGCCAGCTGAAATCCTGCGGTCGTCCCGGGCTCCAGGCTAGGTGGCGGCAAAGGAACGGTAGGTGGAGGGCCGTGGAAAAAGGAAAGGCCTGCCACATTAAAAATCGGCGAAGTACCGAATTCCAAGGGCAGATCAATAAGGTAGGCGTTCTCGCCCAGCCGTTTCCACACCTGAAAAGGGTCGAAACAACGTTGCTGGAGTTTGTGGTACGACCCACTGGGAAATCTTTCCTTTCTGAAATGTACCAACACCCAATCTCCTTCCGAAAAAGACACGTTGCGCCGATGGATATCGGCGCTTTCCTTGTATTTTTTGGATGTTACCTGCAACTTATTATGAATAACTTCATGCAAGGATTTTAAATTATCAATTCAAGTGGTAACTTCAAAGGAAACACGCTCGTGAGAAGGTAATGAGTGGCGATCGAGGAAATGCGGAATGGGGAAGCCATAGAAAATCTCAAAAGGAGACTTTTGGGTGGAACGATTTATGATACTGTTGTAGGCAAATTCGGCTTGGGCTAGTGTCAAATCCCACTGCTTAGGTTGTTCCCCCGCAAAGCATTTCAATAGGTTGCCCAAACTTCGGTTGACCACTTCAGTTTGCCCATCAGACTGTGGGTGATACGCACTGCTAAAATTTAATTTTGTGCCAAGTTTATTCCATAAAGTTTTCTAAAAGTAGCCCATGAAGCGAGTGTACCTATCGGACGTGAATGTGCGTGGTACATCGTGGAGTCTAACTACCTCCCTGAAGAAAAGATTAGTTATGTGCGCGGCGTCGGAGGTCTTCCGACAAGGTATGAAGTGGGTCATCTTGGAGAATCTATCAACGACTACAAATACGGAGTCGACTCCACGCGTCGCACAAGGGAAACCGCTCACAAAGTCCATGGAGAAATCATCCCATGGCCGCTTGGGAATGGGTAAGGGAATGTACAATCTGGTGTTCTGGGACTGTCTCTTATACAACTGGCACGTGTAACAGACACGAACGTGGCTAATAATATCTTGTTTTATGCGGGGCCAATAATAGCGCGTGGTTGCGAGGTCAATCATCTTGGCCTGCCCGACATGTCCACCTAACCCAGATGAGTGCAACTCAGTGAGCAAGGCGTCACGTAGTGGTCCCTGACAAATACATAATCTAGTGCCTCTAAATAAATACCCCTCGCTCACGCAGAACTGTCCCGTCGGGTCAACTCCATGTAGCTGACACTCCGCCCACACATCACTAAAATCGGGATCAGTGGCATACAAATCTTTTTGGGAGTCTAAGTCAGTCAGTCTAGGATGTAGAGACACTAAGAGGTGTGCACGACAGCTAAGGGCATCGGCAACTCTATTGGTGACTCCTGGCTTGTGACGAATGTGAAAGGTGTACTGCAAAAACGCGGCCCACTTGGCGTGGCGTTAGACCTCCTTTTGGGAGTTCAGGTGGCGCAGCGCTTCGTGATCCGTGTTCAGCACAAATTCGCGTTGTATCAAATAATGTCGCCAATGTCGAAGAGCTTGAACAATGGCGAAAAACTCAATGTCGTACGTAGAATATCTAGTTTTCGCATCGTTCAGCTTCTCGCTGTAAAATGCTACAGGTCGACCTTCCTGGCTCAAAACAGCCTCAATACCTATGTGTGACGCGTCACAATCAACCTCTAAAACTTTCTCAAAATCAGGAAGCGCCAGAACAGGCGCACTGGACATCTTCTCTTTCATGAGGAGGAATGTCTGCTCGGCCTCAACAGTCCAAATGAATTCCCCCATTCAGAGACAGTCGGTGATGGGTGCAATGTGGGTGCTAAAATTGCGTATAAAACGTCGTAGAACGATGCTAGGCCATGGAACCCGCGAGCCTCCGTGACGTTCCTGGGGGTGGGCCAGGACTCTATCGCTCGGATCTTCTCTTGATCCACCTTAATTCCCTCAGAGGAGACAATATAACCCAACAAGGTGAGACTGCTAGTGAAGAAGGTACATTTTTTTAAATTGATGATCAAACGATGTTCTCTCAAAATTTGCAGGACCTGACGAAGATGTTCAAGGTGCTGGTCCGGGTCGAGGCTATAGATGAGAATATCGTCGAAGTAGACGACGACACAAGTCCCTATCAGGGGTCTAAGGACCTGGTTCATCAGCCTCATAAATGTGCTTGGTGCATTGGACAAGCCGAAGGGCATGACCAACCACTCATACAAGCCCTCCCTTGTTTTGAAGGCCGTTTTCCATTCGTCACCCGGTCGGATCCAGATTTGGTGGTAGCCACTTTTGATATCAATCTTTGAGAAAACCTGTGCCCTACTCAACATGTCTAGCATATCATCTAACCGAGGAATCGGGAAACGATATTTGATAGTGATTTTATTGATAGCGCGACTATCAACACACATTCGCCAAGTCCGGTCCTTCTTTGGGACAAGAAGGGCAGGAATAGCACCGGGACTAAGGCTCTCCCTCACATGTCTCTTCTGGAGAAGCTCGGATACCTGTCTCCTAAGCTCCTCGTCCTCTCTCGGGCTCATACGGTAATGAGGTAGGTGGGTCAGGCTTGCACCTGGGACTAAATCGATGCAGTGATGGATGTCCCTCAGCGGTGGAAACTGGTCGGGTAACTCGTCCGGGGTGAGGTCGCTGAATTCAGTGATCAGAGGTCGAACGGCCGCAGGAATCTCCACAGAGGTGGTGGGGGACTCCAGGCCAACTAATACATAGGCGATGGTACTCTCTCACCTCGTGACAAAACTGTCGCTGTGTCAAAAGCATATGGGCGGACGGATATGTCATGATGGTGAGCGTGGTCGTGGAGATAGGAACCCCAGCTGGGGCAGCCACCGGGGGGGGGGGGGGGGGGGGGGGGGGGTGAGTCGTTATGGAACAAGACCGTTCTTCTGGGGAAGAAGAACCGTCTTGCGACCGCGATGGTCGAAGGAATAAGAGTTCATTCGCCCGTCATGGATAGTGCTTCGGTCATACTGCCACGGACGCCCCAAGAGAACATGACACACATCAAGGGGGGCAACATCGCACCACACCGAGTCGGAATAGGAAGGCCCAATGGTAAACTCTACGAGACATCGCTGTGATATGACCATCGTGGTGCCACTAGTCACCCAGGATAACTCATAAGGGCGCTCCAGTTTCTGAATCTGGAGGCTTAACTTCTCTACCATGCGCTGGGAGACGAAATTCTCCATGCTCCCGCTGTCGACGATAATAGAGCAGTAGTGCTCTTGGATGCGAGCGGTGGTGCGAAAGATATTGTGCCTCACCTATGCGTCATTGGTAGGTCTCAGAGTAAGTAGACTACGCTGTAGAACACAAATCAACTGATCTGGCTGCTCTCCCTCTACCTCACACTCTCCCTCAAGGGGGTTCTCTGTCTCTCTGACTAAGTCGCTCTCCCAGATCCCATACTCCGGATCTCGTCCATCGTCAACTTCAACAACCGCGGTAAACTGACATCTTGGACACTCAGATGATTTATGTCCCGGCTCCATGCACTTGTAGCATCGAAATACGGGCTCAGAGGTGACAGTCTCCTTCCCCTTCATGTAAATCGAAGAGGGGCCCGCAGGGGTAGGAGCTGGTAGCATTGGCCTAACAGTAGAAGGTAGGCCAGGGGTAGGTGACGTACTCGTCCTAGTGGTCGATGTCGAAGACGAGGAATAATGCGTCCTGTCCGTAGATTTCTAACCGGATGTCCTCTTCTGGAGAACCTCCACTCGATGTGCCCGACTAGAGATCTCTCTCAGGTCCCGGAAATCATGTATCTCTAACTGGTCTCGTATCGCGTACCGTAGCCCATTCAGATAACGGACCACAACCATGTGGTCTTCCTCCTTCAGATTTAAACGTGACTGGAGAACCAGGAACTCGTTTGTGTACTTGTCAATGGTTTGCTTGTCTCTCCGTAGGGGTTGATACCTACGGTATAAGGTCTGCATAAAATCAGCGGGGATGTACCTCCTCTTGAGTTGAGCTTTGAACTCAACCCAGGTGGTGATAGGTGGTCCCATCGTGCATCGCATCCGCTCGACTTGCCCCCGCCATGTGAGTGTGGGGCCTTTCAGCTTTAGGGTAGCATACTCCACTTGTTGGTGGGCAGGTGTGTGCTTCCAGCTGAGGAACCGTTCAAGTCGCTCGCACCAATCAAGACACACCTCAGGCTCAAGTGTGCCCTCAAAATCTCCAACATCCAGTTTGATGTCGGCATCCCATCTAGGGGGATTCCTATTATCTTGATGTACTAGTTGGGGTTCTGGTGGTGGTGTCGGAGGTCGTGTCGGAGGGGTAGGGGGTTGTGCAGCAGGACCCCCTAAGGCCCTAAGTGATACTGTGCTTCCAAATTATTAACCGTAGTACGCAACCCTATCATGACTTGGTTTGTGTCTCTCACGGAGAGAGTGAGTGTAGTGACAGCGGCCATAATTTCTTCCATTCGCTTACCTATATCTCCTAAATTTCCCTCTAGGTCTTCCATTCTCGATTCCATGGATACACTGGAAAACCTTAAACTTAAAATTTCAGAAGCGCAAATCGCTCGGCTATCCCACAATAAGAGTGAGATATCCCAGCAGCCACACAAAATTGATGCGGACCGAGCTTCGCAAATTTTAAATTTAAGCGGAAAAACTTGCTCGGCACAATTTTTAATTTTAGTTTTGAAGCAACACCACGTGTCGGAGAGGCTAACTACCGGCTTCCAAAGTTTGGCCTAAGTGAAATGCGGCAAGTGAACAAACTCGCAGGGATCGAACACTAAAGAAAAACAACGGTTAGGAAAGCGAGGGGCTAGCGCGCGCTACACTTGGATGTGACAATACCTTGCTGAAATTTTCATAACAAACTACAAGTAAAGAGATTGAGTGGCGGAGGAAAGAAATCTCACCGGGAGGTCTCCGACATTCGCATTCTGAGCTCGTCACGGGCATTCACGGTCGTCGAGGGAGTGGTCATACGAAGTGGAGGCTGTCGGAGGCTGCTTTGGTAGAGGGGAAGTGGAGTGGCGGCGGTTGAGACGGGCGGTCGGAGGAGGATGGCGGCAGGAAGGTTGTAGGGTTGGAGTGGAGAGGAGAGGGTGGTGAGTGTTGGGAACTTGAAGTGGACTCACGGAGAGGTTCCGGCGGAGAGCAGTTGGAGCAGGCGGGAACGAGAGAACCCGGCAGTAGGGGCTCGGCGACGGGCTGACAGCTCCTGTACGGGCGTGTGGAGGCGAGAGGTGCGGGAAGAAGCTTGGAGGGGGGAACGACCGGCGGATCGGAGGAGGAACAACCTCCCGGAGCAGCCGACGGACAGAGCGGGGCGGAAAGGGCGATGCGGACCGAGCGGCGAAAGAACTCGCTGAAAACACCGGCTTTCAGCAAATCCTCCCAATCCGGTCTAGGGCAAACAAGGGAAAGCTCCTATTTATATATAGGCATCCTCCCTCTCTCAATCTCAATTTTTTAATAAGTAAAATTTTTTAATTTAAGCAACTACTTTTAGCACTTGTCCCCCAAAACTAGCGCGACGACCCACCCCACACAATCTGAACCGAACCAATCCATTTAGGGTCACGCGAGGCGGTCAATCTCACGCGCTAGGACAAAATAACAGTTCATATAAAGACAAGAAAATAAAAAAAACATAAAAATACGCCGATGGCAGCGGCAATAAGAAAATAGCTAAAGGGTCGACGACGGGGTCACATCACTCAGAAGCATTCATCTTTGGTGAATGGAGATTTGGAGACTACATGCTCTCAAAGCAAGCCAGACAAGACTTTGCCACTACAAGTAGAAACTTCTTTCTTGACGACGTTATACCTTGACAAGTTTTCATCATTCCTACAAGCGCAGTGATTTATAGCTAGCTCTCTTTCCCCTCATTTTGTCTTGCACTTCCTTTTTCCACCACCAAAATTCTTTATATGGGGGCGGGCAACCTTTTTGACTCTTCAAGTACGTTTTTTCATTGATCATTAAATGAAAAGACATAACTTCTCATGTAGCATTAAGATCAACATAAATATCATCAACTAGTTATTCCATAACAATTGCCATAAAAGCAACTTGTTTTTTCCGTTTTCAAGTTTTACCACCGAATTTTTGGCAACACTTTTATCCTTCTCTTAAATTACTATATTTAATTTGTACATCCAACACCACTAGCCTGTATTGTGTTGTCAAACTTTCTCCTGGTATGACTTTGTAATCCTTACAAATCATTTTATTCATTTTGTGAGTCATAAAATAGTCAATTTGTGACTTATTTGAAACGTTTTTAAACGCAGTTAAAGTTCTTTTCTCTTCATGAAAAAATTATTTGTCACAATTAGAGCATGTGTTATGATAAAGACTAAAATGATTTTTTTATCTTCATTTCTTTCTACATACTCAAATCTTTCATGAACGTCTATATAATTCGTGTTTTCCGACCTTATATGTCCATTTAAGTCTGCTCTCATAAAAATTCTCATTTTTGGGGATTTCTCATATCAAATCATCTAAATCTTCCCAAAATTGCACTTTAATAGTTTCTTTTAATTCTACTTGTGATGCATAAACATCAATCACATTAATGATTTTCTTTCATACGACCAGTTTAAGAGCTAAGATTTTATCATTTTTTCTACGTACTCCAACAATTGCATCTATTGAATTAGTATCCACAATAATACTTACTGCATTGCTTGTACAATTTTTTTTTTGCATCATAATTTAAAACCAAAATTATTTGGAAATTTAGATTTCTCACTCACTCATTTAGTCTCTTGCTGACATAAAATATTTATCGTTCTCCTAATCATTGTATCCACTACTTCCATCATTTTTCTCGTTAGCGTACCTACATTCCAACTTCCAAACAATACTAAAATGATTTTTTTATCTTCATTTCTTTCTACATACTCAAATCTTTCATGAACGTCTATATAATTCGTGTTTTCCGACCTTATATGTCCATTTAAGTCTGCTCTCATAAAAATTCTCATTTTTTGGGATTTCTCATATCAAATCATCTAAATCTTCCCAAAATTGCACTTTAATAGTTTCTTTTAATTCTACTTGTGATGCATAAACATCAATCACATTAATGATTTTCTTTCATACGACCAGTTTAAGAGCTAAGATTTTATCATTTTTTCTACGTACTCCAACAATTGCATCTATTCAATTAGTATCCACAATAATACTTACTGCATTGTTTGTACAAATTTTTTTTTGCATCATAATTTAAAACCAAAATTATTTGGAAATTTAGATTTCTCACTCACTTATTTAGTCTCTTGCTGACATAAAATATTTATCCTTCTCTTAATCATTGTATCCACTACTTCCATCATTTTTCTCGTTAGCGTACCTACATTCCAACTTCCAAACAATAATCAGTAACAAATCCTACAATCTACTTTCCTAAGATGCCTAATATATGAAGGCTCTTGCATATTTAACAAAACACCCAAGTCCATTTGGAGGTGTAGCAGTCCTTGTCAAGATGCGCCACATTTGGACCATACGCGAGAAGTCTTGAAGATGCAACGGTCCTTGCCGAAACGTCACATTCGGACCATACAGTGTGTTCCTTATGGAGAACAACCTAGCTTTTGTATAATTTCTCAAACGATCCATATTCATAAGAGTAACTAAATTTTACGTGGGTACTCTACCTAAGATAATCCTCACCATTTTTCATCCGTACTTGGGATCGGCATAGACACTAATACAAATTAATTAATCCTTTATTAAAAGACATCCATAATGCACTTGCCCTTCAATATAAGAATATAAAAATATTTTCATCATCAATAACATTATCAAAACTATTTGGAGTTGACTTTATAAATCCCATTATGATTATTTTCCCACTCCTTAATGTTCAAGAATGTCATTTATTATTATTGAATATTATTTGAGATGTTAAATTAAGTAAATCATCTTGAACAACTTTCATCTAACCATAGATTTACATGTTCTCCTTCATACTTCATCAACGGCAGCTTTAGTTATTTGTCTAATAGGCTCATTGTCTACCTTTCATTGTACACGTCTGAACCATAAAAAACATATTTTTATAATCTTCCATATCATGTAACTCATATTGTTCCTTTAATATAATGTTGTCATACATTCTTCCAGGTTCAATATAGCAATGAAATAAAAATTGTATATGCTAAAATACACTAGAAGACGACTTTGGTTAACATGAAAGAAATCGCTTATGGGGAATAAAATACAATCAAAGTTCTTAAGAAAAAAATAGCATACCAAAATTAGTCGCCACTCAAAGAAGACCTCTACGTCTCTTGTAGTCGCTGACACTCAATGTCAAGACATGTCTCCTCCCATCATTATCAGGTACCCTATAGCCAATAGTTGCTTCTATCTTCTGCTTTCTTGCCATGAAACCAAGATGAACACCTTGAGGACCGCCAAACTTTTGGAGACCGGCCAATGATATTGGCAAATCAAAATTATGCATTGAATTTGATTCTATACCAAGATCAACTGGGGCTGTTGTGTCAACTAATTTCCCCGCACCTGCAGCTGCCTCCAGAGCTGCTGCGGTGGCTACAACACCAGCTTCCACACTATTAACTGCAGTAGCCCCATTCACATCACTTGAACTAGCAACTTCATTCCCATTACTAACATTTTGGATTGCCCCATTCATGTCTAACCCAGGTTTAGCAGGAACATAATAATTTATAGACCTAGTCCATCTTCTTGAGAAGGGATCATATCCTGCTTCACCAACCTTTAAGCTAGTATTAACTGGCTTCAATTCAGATGCATTCCTAAAGTTCTCAGCTTTGTTCCTTTTGTTCATTTCGGCTAACCTGATAGCCTTAGCATCAATTCCCTTTGGCTTCCTGGATAAGTCCTCCAACTCCTTCAGCTTTAGACGAATCTTATCTACCTCAGGGCCATTTCCACGACTCTCCGCCGCTTCTATCTCCTTCCTTAAGCGATCCTTCTCAGCGGCAACATTTAACGGCCTCGAAGAAGCAGATTTCTTTTCCTTTATCATCTGCTTGACCGTATCTGCTGAATATACAAAAGCGTTGGCTTTGAGAATCTCTTCCTTCTTATCATCCACATCCTGCAGACATGGGATCCGTCCTCCATTGCGTTCCACCTCTCTCACCCACTCTTTGAATTCATCCTCTGTCGGCAGAGAGTCGGAAACCATAGCCATCTGCCATCGGGCTGCTGAGGCCTCGCTGCCCCATACACAGTTGAGCCACTTGCAAGTGGTGCGGCCCTCTAATTTGTAATGTCGGTCGGGATCGCTGGCATCCACATTTTTAACGACGCAAAGCCTGTACTTCGGACCTTTATGCGTTTTCCCGATACCAACTCTTACAAAACACCCAACAATAATATTGTCAAAAAAAGGTTCCATAAGCCATTTAGCCAATTTCGATCTGCGAATTGTTATCTCCTTGACATCTTCATACCTAATTGGTCCTACTTTAGATGTCAATAGATCCTCTAAATTATCACCAATATCAACATCATCGGTCAATTTCTCCTCCTCCTCCTTATCGTCTGCACTGATCTCCTCATCATCACTCTCACTTGAATCAAGTGTAGGAATGGAAAGAGGCCGATGCTTTGAAGGAGAAGAATCTCTATTCCCAAAAGCAGACCCAGAACCTCCACCTGAATCCCTTAATCTACGGTTCCCATCAGGGTCCTGGTGCCTCATCCTCTTAGCACGTAACTCGTTTAAAGCGTCCGTTTTCGCAGCTGTCCTCTCTGTTCTAATAGAAGAACGCCCTCGAGAAGCAAGAGGCGGGGGGCTCTCCTTCCTAGATTTCTCCATCTTTGTTGACGATGCCCTAGCTTTCTTCTTTAAGCGGTAATCATCAATCTTTGTGCTCCGCTCTGCTAAAATCATCTCGCGATCTAGCTCAGACATTTTTCCGAGCTCTTCCTTATCCACCTCATCTTTGTACAGATCACTTCCAACAGAAGGTGCGCTATCAGAATCATAGCCACTGAGTATTTCATCGTGTTCATCTGCCCAGTTCCCCATCTTGTCTTTCTCCGGAGGATCGAGCCTCTTCTTTAGAGGAACTTGTGGCGCGGTGTGTCTCCTCTTATTGTACTTAGAGTTATTAAAGTCATCCTCTCTTGAGTCACTTCCATCGGAGTATGAACCCTCTCGTCGCCATCTTGAATGTTGACGGGACTGGTTCTTTCTTGTTGATGTGCCAGTTCTACCAGCGGCTTGGAGCAGCAAATTCTCCAAATCTGCCATGAGTAGCAAATTCTTCTCCGACGACGATCGGAAAAAACGTTCCGTAGAGGGTCTGCAGTTTTTAGAAGAAGCCCAATTTCAGATTTCCTGTTAACAGACGAAAGAAAACGCATCCACAGGAAACTAATTACAGAAAAGATACTCAGGCGGCCGCGTAGATCTACTACTGCGGTGCAAAGGCGTAAGAGCCGATCGACGGCGAGAAGTGAGCCCTAGCAAACCTCCGTCGGTCAACGAGAAGAAAAGGGATCAGAGCGACATGACCCGATGCCAACAGCAAATATGGAAGCGTTTGAATTATTCACGCCTACGGAAATGTAGGGAAGAACCGTGAGTAATCTAATAAAATATTTGATCCTTTATTAATAAATCTAATAGTATTTATTAAAAAAATGTATTTTAAACTCTGTGAACCGTTTGATCGTATCATCAGACAGTCCACAATTCCTTCCTATCTTTCTCTACATGGATTTCTCTTAGCTAATTTTTTTTTGACACATTAATTTTCTTAATAAAAAATGTTAGGGAACGTTCAACGTTCTGGTAAACCAGATTAAATTGGACCGCCTTAGTCCGGGAGCGATCGAGCGTACCAACAGTAACAGTAAGTAAAAAATTGGAAAACGAATTTTTTAACGTGAAAAAGCGTCAACTGAGTGAAAAAATACGTGGCTGGGTCTGTGCCGGCCAAACCTCAACTATTTGTTTGTTGATGTACATAGTTTTCTTGAAGAACTCGGGGGAGACAGACCGTCTCTCGTTACAATTATGGAGAAAGAATGGGAAGGACTCGGAGGGTGACAAATCACTACTCGCTGGGCTATTTCTGTTTTTCGCTACAATTGGGAGCTTTACGCTATGGAGGCTTTGGAGTCTTTGACGTTAGCTTGAAGCAGGAGCAGCTTGTTGCGTTTATACGTCTGGAGCTTGAAGATTCAGGTGGCGCGCTTTGCGCACCTAGTCCTCTGTGGTTTGTCTTATGTTGTGCTTAGAGGAATCTGGAGTGACAGACTTGACAGCGAGTAGGACACCCGAATCGAGCGGCCAAAGAGCTGCCCGATTTAAGGCGGTCCCATTCCTTGCAGGGCGGGATCGCCCGCCCCTGACGGCGAGCAGGCCGCCTGAATCGGACGGCCAGAGGGCCGCCAGATTTGGAGCGGCCCTGCCCTTGGCGGGGCTCCAACGAAGTTGGGCAGTGAGGTTGTCGTCATGCTAGGGTAGCGGGGAGGGTTCTCCCTCGTCGGGATGCCGGCAGAGGCGGCGATGGTGACGGCAGTTGGAGAGACGGTTACACCCAGGGTGGTTACGTCGTGGGAGGTCACACCTCGGGTGGTTCCACGCGGTTCGATGGGTTTGGTTGTGTAACACCCCAAAAATGAGAAGTGATCATTGAAGGTTACCGCCCGGGGATAGTCTTATCGTCGGCGATAGCCTGGTGAATTAAAAGACCAAGCATTCGGGTTTTTACCGCCTGGCGAAAGGAAGCTATCACGCCGCGGTAGACCACTCAACGCTTTCGAGGAATCATCGAGAGCACTACCGTCGGGCGATAGGTGTTACCGCGCCGCGCTAGCCGCTCGATGAATGTCGAAAGGATTTCTCGAGTAACCAGTCTACCGTCAGACGCTAAGAGTTATCGTGGGGCGCTGGCTCTGGATAGCGGCGCCGATGGGTCAAAGCGGTTACCGCCTATATTATCACGCGGCGATAGATTTCAGATAAAGGCTGGACATGAGAATTCATTCTCATTTTCTCTCACACACTCTCTTGCTTAGTTCTGGAGAGGGAAGAGGAAGAAAAGTCCAGGAGCTCTTGTGGAGATCGATCCAAGGTGTGTTTGTGCTTGGAATCAAGATCCGATACTAAATCAGTGTAGAGGAAAGCGACGTGCTCGTTTCCAATCAGATACAACGCTAACGCCATGGCTCCAAAACGAACTACAAAGGTAACGATCTTCCTTCTTGGACAAGTGAAGTCCTTCTTTTGGCATATGCATGGAATCCCCCACCAAAAGGTGGAGAATCGAGGGAATTCCTTTGGGTTGATTCATAAAATCCCCAGCGAGTCTTGCATATAGATCTGGAAATATGTAGTACATAATAGGCATGTTGTATGAAGCCCATCTGAACAGGTTGGTCTGAATTGGTGATGTTTATTTTGCGTGTCGAAGAAGACTCTGAGTATAAACGAGTAACATAGGGGGTCCGCGGGGTACTGGAGTTGCATTCCAGGAAAATACCCTAGAAATCCACGGTTTCAAGACTTATTGGATATCGCTTGGCGACAGTGAGTATCGCCGATGGCGATAGCTCTTGGAGAGCTATTTTTGGTGTGAAAGACCATTTTTCTGGCACTGCAGGACGCTACAGGGTTTAGGTTGAGTTTGGGCACAGAAAGAGAACTTATGTTGGTCCCGCCAAGCGATTGTGATGAACACTGGCACTAACTCCCTTTTTGATTGTGAAGTCAGTCCTTGGAGGACAGTGTGGCTATTGTGAGCTGCGAGCTCTTAAATGCCAGTGTGCCGAATGGGTAAGGGGAAAGTTGCCCGCGTCGATTAACGACTTAAGCAACGGGCAAGGCTGAATTGTACCCGTGTTATGTCTGACCGACTGGTAGACCGAAGTTATTGGTCTCGTTAGAGCTCATAATGAGATTCTTAGACATACGTGTCATTAAGACTAAAATGCTCAAACTTGTTGTTATGTCTGGGACCTCTGAACGGTGGCGGGACCCTGGTTTTCTGGTACACCGATAATGTACCCTGAGTGTACGGAGCGTCGGGTCGTACGACCGACGTTTGTGATATATTGAACTGTGCGTGAGTGCACGTTTTTGTGATATATCTGCTTGTGAAAATACTATGCCTACAGGGAAGGAATACCACTGCCCCGGAAAAGGAGTAGGGTCGTTATAAATTGGTCAGCTGAATGCTGACCGTTGCCTTATTTGCCACCCTCAGGGTGGATTGTCTTTGTGCATGTGTTGGAGAGCCGAGCGGGAAATAGCGGGCTGAAGCGCATACTGCTATGCTAGCCCTCGAAGGTCGAAAAAGTTTTACTGTTTTAATGTGTGGTCGGCCTGCGTACCGATGTTTGTAATCCACACCTGTGAAGTTTAACTGTAAGGCCTTAAGGCCATAACTTTTGTGCATCTGTAAGTGACATTCCGGTTATATATATAAATGGTTTGGTTTATATATAGTGGACATTCATATGGTATGAGTTCATGCAACCCTAAAGCTTCCGCTAGAATGCTCTGAGTTAGGATTCGAGTAGTTCTTTGATATTAACATGTAATCCCGCCGCCTGTTTGTGGAATATGGTGTGGGACCCTGGACGGACCCTCTATTATATTTCATGTGACGGACGGAGGTGTTACAGGTTGAACCGGTGTTGGGGATCCCATCATTTGCCCCCAAGTCATTGCAGCTCACAGTCGAAGCGAATGGAGGGTGGGGACTTTTCCCTAAGTCGTGCACACGATAATTTGATGTGGTCACGATGGAGTTGATCAGCATGACAGAGGCGCAAAAGGTGAACTTATCGACCGAGTGAAATGCTCACGCGTGATGATGTTTGCTTATGGCTGAATGTGTCTGTGGTGAGATGTGCACTATTGGTGTAATGTACACGAAGTGTGTACTGCGTGTGTGGCGCTCAACGTGCGCAATTCAAGGCATAATGTGCGTGAAGCGCGCAGTAGGCGCATTGTGTGAGTTGTTTATGCATGCGTAGTTGCGTGTGTGCAGAGCGGGGTATGTGTCATGTATGTGTAGGGCGCGACGTGCACAATGCGTGCAAGGTACAATGTGCACGATGTGCGCTATGGGCGTGTGGGCTTAATGTGCGATGTGTGCGCGTGGGAGCAATGCGCAATGAATGTGCAATGTGGGCGTGAGGCGCAATGTGCAATGTGCACGTAAGGTTTTACACGCACCTGGCGCAATGCACACCGAAAATTAAGAGATACTTACGAGATTGGAGGTGACGTTCCTTCGCATGATGGTGTGGTCGCGCGATTGTATGATGTGGACGCGGGGGTGCAATGTGCAATGAATGTGCAATGTGCGCAATGTGCGTGTGAGGCACAATGTGCAACATGCGCAAAAGGTGTTACACGCATCGGGCGCAATGCGCGCCAAAAATTAAGAGATACCTGCGAGATTGGAGGTGACGTTCCTTCGCATGATGGCGTGGTCGCGCGATTGCGGCGTATCCGAATTTGGTACTGGAGGACTTTGATGGGAGAGGAGCTCCAATGTTGATGTGGATGAGGTATAGTTCCATCCTTTTTATACCTTTGTGCATCTGCGTCATGTAGTGGTTTTGTACTGTGTTTGCAGCGCCTTGGATGCTCTGTAAGCATTGCTTGATTGATTGTAAAATTATTCAGTTTTGCACATCTACTTGTGAAAGTAGAGTATCTGGTGGTGTTTGAACTGTCATCCCACGCAAGCAAATTTGTTCTGCTTCTTAGATGTCGATGGTTGGAGGGCGAGGTCCAGACGACTCCCAGACAACTAACTCGGCAAAGGGCAGATGGTATCCTTCAAGAGTGAGTGTGTCATTGTTTATTTTGGCTTTGCCAACCTTTTTGATGATGAGTGCGCCAAGCTTGACGTTGGTGAGGAGGAGGAGGCTCCTTATTTTGTTATATCTAGTACTGTCTTGTATACTTGTTATCTTGGTGGCATTCTTGTACTTTTGATGTGTGTTAGCTTACGAGCTTCTACTTCTCTTTGCAGTTCATTGTTGGTTTTATGCTTTTGTTTGTTGTTTTGCCTTCTGTGATTCTCTGACACATTCCTTCAGAGTTTAGGACCGGGGCTTGTCCCTTTGTTGTTTTGCACTTCTCTTGTGAGATTTGTTGATTCCATTATATTCTGGCAATTTTATGGTACTCCTTTGAGGTTTACTATTGAAGGACGAGGCCCAGATAGTCCCGTGTCCCGCTACCAGGGAGAACCCTTCTAGCTAGATAGTGTAAGATCGGGTTCACTGTTTGGGGGATATTGCTGAATGGTTGGCGGTGAAGGACAGACCTTCGAACCCGGGCGACCGCGAAGCGGGTAGGCCCTGGCGATGACGCGACCTACTGCAGGAGAAGGGCATACCTTCGATCGCTTGTAGTGGGAGGCCGCATGCACGTTTTCCTTGAGAGGCGGTGAAGAGCAGATCTTCGAACCAATGACAAGAAAGGGGGAAGGCCCTGACAACGCCGCGACCTACTACAGAGAGAAGGGCAGACCTTCGATTGTCGACAGTTGGAGGCCGTTGGGATGTGGTCCCGAGGAGGTGGTGAAGAGTGGATCTTCGAACTGGTGGCGAGCGAGGGGGAAGGCCTTGACAATGTCATGACCTACTACGGAGAGAAGGACAAACCTTCGATTGTTAGCAGTGTGAGGCCGCTGGGACGTGGACCCGAGGAGGATGTGAAGAGAGGATCTTCGAACCAATGGTGAGCGAGCGGCAGGCCCTGACAAAGCCACGACCTACTGCGGAGAGAAGGGCAAAACTTCGATCGTCGGTAGTGGGAGCCTGATGGGATGTGGTCCCGAGGAGGCGGTGAAGAGCGGATCTTTGATCCGGTGGCGAATGCGAGGGTGGCAGCCCCTGGTGATTTTGTGACCTACTACGAAGAGAAGGGCAAACCTTCTGTAATATCTTTCAAACAACTAGACCCCTATGAGTGGTTTTATCATGACTAGGTCATGACAAAACTCTAAGAAGCTCAAAAGACCAAGTGAGTCATAAAAGTGGAGATCACCTTGGTCTGCCTATAACACAACCTTACCACCAAACCTTGGGTTTTACCTTAGGGCTTTAATTTGACTCCAGGACCCCACCACAACACCCCTAACCCCTTGGGTGGTCTATAGGGTCACTAAGGACCCATTGGGGCAATCAAGGTGGTCAAGTTGACCTAAGTCCACCCTAACCCTAAATGGGTCAAACTGACCTACATAGGGTCAACTGACCTTCCCTTAGCTAAATGGACCCCACCTATACCTTCCTAATCCTTTAGGGAGGTCAATGAGTTACCAAGGACCCATTGGGGGCAACCCAAAAGTTCAATTTGACCAAGGGCAACTTAACCCTAGAATTAGGTCAAACTAGCCTAAATGGCTAGCTCAATCCCAATCCACTTGGGCTAAGCCCAACTAGGGTGGCCCACTAGGGTTATAATCACCATAGAAATACACTCACTTTCTGGAATTGGTGACTAGGAGAGAGAGAGAGCTCCATTTTCCCTTTAATGGAGGAGAGAGAAAATGGGGAGTAAAGGCCATTCATGGCTTGGAAGGCCAAGGGCTCCTCTCTTCTTGCTGGATTCGTCTCCCCTAATGGATTAGGAGGAGATCAAAGGCCTTTCCCGGCAACCAAGGGAGGGAATTCAGTGGGTTTTCAGTTGGCCGAAAATGGGCTTTTATGTCCATTAATGGCATTGGATGCTTGACCCTTCCCCTCCCCCAATTGGCTCTCTTAAAAGCATCCCTAGACCCCCGACAGCCGTCTCCACTATTCCACTGAAAAAATCGACGCCTTTGGCTATACTGCTGTAGAGCACCCAACAGCACCACCACCGGCAATGGCATGCCGTTGATCAGCAAGGCTTCACGCCTCCCAAAAGGTCTTTTCCCTCTCCTCTTTCTCAGTGGATAGATCTCTCTATCCATTGGCCGCAAGGTTTGGGGTCAATTGGCCCTTGATCGGGCAGGCCGAGAGCTTGATTTTCAAGCTTTTATTTCCTATCACAACTCACAGTTCCGGCCACCTCCGGCCAGCCAACCACCGTGAATCGCCAGTCACCACCTCAACGAAGGTGGTGGTGATGGTG
Source organism: Platanthera zijinensis (assembly GCA_039513925.1). NCBI lineage: Eukaryota > Viridiplantae > Streptophyta > Magnoliopsida > Asparagales > Orchidaceae > Platanthera > Platanthera zijinensis. Next base: position 96,128,743 of record CM077097.1, read on the forward strand.
GCCGGCCGGGAAGAGGCGCGGGTGGCCGGGCAATCGCGGGCAAAGTCGGCCAAGGACAAGATAATCCTGGTCGTTGGCTCCAGGAAGAAGACGACGGGATTCCGTCTGTCTGTGCGCCAAGATTCGTACGCTGATGATTTTATTATTTCCTTAATTCCTCAATTCTGTTACATAACTGACAGTAGTTAGAATTAAATATTAAAAATACTTAAGACCCTCTAAAGTGAAAGTAGACTACAAGAAAGTTATGTCCCTTGAATTCTAGTGTATTTTAAAATTGGTTTCAACCAATTTGGGTCAGAGGTCTGTCCACAACACTCAAAAAGGTGCAGCTTATACATAGGTCTAGTCTGGGATTAAATTGAGTGCCCCCACTAAACCAATTGTCCAAATGACTTGAAATTTGTAATGAGGGTCACTCTTACCTATATCTATAACATATCCTAAAATGGGAATTTTTGGAAATTATTTTCCTAAAGGTTTTGTAAAAATTTAATAAAATAGGTAAGAATTAATTTAGGGGTCTAATGACCTCAAATACCTCCAAAATTTTGGTGGATGGTCCTTAGGGACATTACATGTCCCTGATAAAAATCTCAGCCCATTTAGGGTTGATTTTAAAAGGTATTTGTGTGACCAAAGTTTGGTTTCTTAAGGGTAAAATTAGGGCAAATGTGTGCTTGGTGGGTTGAGTGTCCAATATTCATCCAAACTTAGTGAAACTTTGGTCAATGATTTATTGTCACATAAAACATCCCCACAAGAGATTTTGGGTGGTTTGGGGATTGAGATGCCCTAGAACCCTAGTGGAACCCTAGGGTTGGATATTGAGCCAATTGAAGGACATGAGACCATATGTCCTTGGAATGTCTTGAAACTTGGTGGTTGAGTTCATATGGTGGAAATAAGTCCTAGGAAATGTGAATAGAGTTTTTAGAAGCACTTAACCTCTCTGAAATAATTTAGGACCAATTACGGTACTTCTATTTATAATTTTATTGCATAATTATATGATATTGGATGTTCATGAAACTTAAGCAGTAATCTTATATAGTTTTTATTGACCTCTGGAAATTGTTGTATGAATTTTGAATTGATATATTTGGTATTTCATTCACAACCCCAATGTTTTCCCTACTTGCAAGAAAATTAATTATGGGTTTGTTACTCACTAAAAAATTATGAAACTTTGTCAGAGGACTTTTTCGGGCATACTAATGTTTTGTGAATTTTTATGTAATTTTTGGAGGAATTTTCATGTAGGATCATTCACATAGTGCCATAGATTGAATATCATTAAATAAATTATTTATGGGACCAAATGATGTTGAAAAATAATAATTGTTTGTCAATAGACTTTTCTGATCATATTTTTAATCTAGTAATTTTCTCATAAATTTTGGAAGGTTGATTCTATTTTCCCCTATTTATCCTAATATTGTGGTTGTTTATTCAATAATTAATTGATGGTCAAATTCATCCTATAAAATTGGTATTTTTGGTATTTACTGTTATATTGATGTTATTAATCTAAAATAATTTTGTTAAGGCCATACCTAGTCAGAAAAGTGTACTTGGTGTTCAAAAGTCTAGGTGGCCTGAATTTGTAGAAAATTAAATAAATGCCAAACAGGTTAGGAAAAATATTATCTTCTGAATTTATTCTAAATATGTCATGATAGACCCAAAATAATAATTTTAAGTTATTTGGATGAATAATTGAAATTGGGTCATCATTCCTACTCATCATATAGCTTAGGTTGGTCGGTACATAGTAAATTTGCAGAATTGTGTTAACATGTGGAAATGACATAGGGAGGTGGGTTAATGATATACTGACTTGGTAAGGTGAAATTTAGTTCATCATTAGGAGTCAGGATGGGGAGGGTGTTGGTCTGACTAGTGTTAAGTGATGCTCGGGATCGACGAAAGATCGTCTTTCTTGTGGAGAGAGAGAGTCAAAATACACAAGGGTTAGATTTAGTATAACATTAAATGGGATTGGGACATGGTTAGATATCAATAATAGTAAGTGCCTTGAGAAAGGGAACGATGAGCTTCAGCTACCATCATAGTTCCTTGTGCCCCCGAGAGCCCTTCATAGGGAATACCATGAGCAGTCCAAGGTTAACCTTAAATCGTAAGATTAAAATGTTAAAGAGCAATTAGATATACTAGAACTTTACTCTCACTCACCCCGGTGACTCGGGAGGTTAGCTTGTTTAGGTTGTCCGAGCGGTAGGCCCGGTGGTTATGAAAAGGGGCAGGTTAGCCTAGCGAGCCGAAGGCTCGGAAGGTAGTTGTATCAAACTTGTTAGTCCAGGGAGCCGATGGCTCGGGAAATTCATGGTTGCACGTGAATAAAGTGGTGGGTATTCGGTATTTTATGGGCGTTCACACCGACGTCGATACGATGACTCAGCGGGTGTTGTTTACACTTAGTCAAGGAAAAGACTGGCGATGGGTCAGCATAGTACATGGTGACTTTGGTGTGTCCTTCAGAGACGTACGTAAGGGCTAGACCTGTTAGTGTGAATACTTATCTAGGAGTGGGATGGCCCGACCCACTGTCTCCGTTGGCCACTATGGAGGCTCCTGGGAGTGATGCTAGCTTCCTAATAAGGGAAACTAAAGGTCTGTGCGCATAGAGTCGTGAGCGTGTATTGCACTTGCATGAATCATGACATAACATAACACTACACTCATACTTGCATACGACCTGACACCCCATCATATAAATTGGTATATGACTTTTTATACGATGGGAGCCTTGCAAAAGACCCCTTAACTTATAAGTTTGTATGAGCATTCATATAAGTTAAACTTACTTATTTCTTAGTTTACCTTTCATTCACTTACTGCTCTACTCTACTTGCCTATACTACTGCTCCCTTATTTTAGAACTGCTAGCTTACTTTTCCTTTTATAGCTCTATAGATTTACAATATACCTTCTAGAATAGGTCCGTCTTCATCTGCCTTGTTCCTACTCTCCACCATCACATCTTTCCTATCATTCCTCCCGCACGGTGCCCAGAAGCCACTAGGGGAGGGGTGGGGGAAATTAGGATTAGTATTTTTACTAACGGTCGGTGGACCAAACATTTTAGGGACTCCGAAAGGGGGACAAGGAGCAGCAGGAGGAGATGAAGCACCAGCGGAGTACGATACACTTGGAGGTGGGCCAGTCTAGTACGAGAGCACTAGCCTCCGGCTCCGTGAGTGTTAGCTTTACTTAGCTTCCGCGAGAGGGTTGTAGTGAGGATTTGATGTATCGGGCATAAGCCCGATTATTATCTTTCTATTTTACTGATCTATTTCGGTACTTATTTTACTATGAGGACTTGTTGTGATTTATATCTCATATATTATATGTGATTTGTGGACTTGACTTTATAGTCTTTTAATTGTAAACTTTTACTCTTGATGATCGTCAATGCCAGCAGAATCAGCGTTTTGTAGTGGCGAACCTCCCGAGTGTCGGTGTCACCACAAAACGGAGGTTATAGGCGTAGGACCCGGTAGTGTAGCAAAAAAGGGGGTCTTACAAACTGGTATCAGAGGAAACATCGATCCAAAGAGAAGAAGTCCACAAAACCCTGAGCCACCCCGCGCGAGCTTAGTTTGAGGACAAACTAGCAGCAGAAGCAATGGTGTGCCCATAAAGAGAATCACATGCAAGAAGTCCACATTTTCCTTTCATTAGTTCCACTTGTACATCAACTAACAATTGGAATTTTCCTTTGTAGCCTGCGACGAACCCTACTCCACAGTTAGGGTACACCTCAGGCACAGAATATGGTTCCACCCCCGCCGGCTCCGACTCCGTTCCAAGTAGACGGAGATGGGGCATGACACTGACGGCTATTCTGGAGACCTTCAGGGCTCAGCAGGCTCCAACCACACAGCCAAATCCCGGGGCTAACTGGCCGAGCGCCTTCTGGGGGCTCTCTCCTCCATCCTACCTCGGGACGGAGTGAGCAGTCCGTACAGAGAAGTGTCTGTACATTATCTATGAGATGCTTGCTGGGATTAGATGCCCGACGGAGGAGGCTATTGCCTTGGAAGTTTCCTTCTTGGAGTCGCATGCGAAGAGATGGTGGAAGTCACTGTTGGACACCACCTTTGCTGGAATGGTATTGCACAGACATTTCCTGGGAGGAGTTCAGAGCAGCTCTATTGGAGCATTTTGTACCTCAGTCGGCGAGGGACGAATTAAAGGACAGGTTCCTACAGTTGAGGCAGGGCAGCATGACGATGTTGGAGTGTTACCGAGAGTGTACACATCTAGCCCGCTTTGCGGACTCATATCAGCTTGACGATACGGGCTACGCGAAGAGGTTCTACAAGGGCCTTCATGATGATATGAGGCATGCCCTCCTCTTCATTTCTGACGGAAGCTTGGCCAGGATTTTGGAGATGATAAAGAAGCTGGAGGCAGACCAGCTTACAGTTCGGGGCCGGAAGAGACCGGCTAACGACTCAGTGATTGGAGGCAGGAGAGACCAGCCCAGAGGTCGTGTCATAGGGGCAAGGAGGAATGGGTACCAACCCTGCCAAGAGAACATGCAGGAGCAGAGGAACCTAGTGGTGTTGGCTCCTCAACCTTTATAGATACGGGAGATGTCGAGGGAAGTAGAGGGGGCACACATATGCTTCCGGTGCAACCAGTCGGGGCACTTCAAGAGGAACTGCCCCATGAGGGAAGCACCCCTACCAACACTTCAGGATGCCCCACCTGCTCGATAGTTTGGTGGTCGAGGACGTGGCCGAGGATGTGGATTTCAGGGTAGTGACCGCAGACGGGACAGAGGGCAGGTGTATGCCCTAGACTTGGCTCAGCCCAGAACTCAGAGCGGGTGATAGCAGGTACGCCAGTTATTTAAAGTTTATTTCCCTTTCTAGAAGTTAGATTACATGAATATAAAACTGTAGAACTAGGAAGAAATCAGAAACTAGATAACTAAGAAGAATAATCTTAACTAACTCAGGTATAGTGATGGTGTGTGGCAAGCCTGCCCACACCCTATTCGATACTAGAGCATCACACAATTTCGTCTCAGAGGAGTTTATCAGAGACCTGGACCAGATCAAGAGCTTTGAGGGAGTTGTCAAGAGGGTGCGTCTCCCCAACGGGACGGAGATACAGTCTACAGCCAAGTGCGTTCTGAGAGTGACCATTGATGATGTAACTTTCGAGACCCCGACAACAATCTTGAGGATGCCGAATTTTGACCTCGTCCTGGGCATGGCATGGATCACCTGGAACCATGCGCAGATTGTTTACCCAACAAGAAGGGTCGTGCTGAGACATGGCGACACTTACCCGACCTTCGAAGGTATTGCCTCAGCTTCTCGTCTTCTACTTTCCTCTATTCAGGCCGTCAAGGACCATCTGCAAGGAGACGAGGTTTACCAGGTGTTGTTTGAGACGGCCGAGGCCAAGGATTCTATTGCTAGTATCCCAGTGGTGTGGGATTTTGCTGATGTATTTCCGGAGAAGTTGTCAGGGTTGTCGCCGCATCGAGAGAAGGATTTTTCAGATACAGCTCGTGCCAGGAGCTAAGCCGGTATCCAGAGCTCCTTATCGGATGTCCCCGAAGGAGTTGGTGGAGTTTTGAAGCCAGCTTCAGGAGTTAGTAGAAGCTGGGTTTGTCAGGCCGAGCTCTTCGCCATGGGGAGCTCCGGTGCTATTCATGAAGAAGAAGGATGGGACACTCCAACTATGCATCGATTACAGAGCACTAAACAGGCTGACATTCCAAAACACGTATCCTCTACCGAGGATAGACAAGCTAATTGATCAGTTAGAGGGAGCTCACTGGTTTTTGAAGCTTGATCTGAGGTCAGGGTACTATTAGTTGCAGATTCATGAGAAGGACATCCCGAAGACCACTTTCAGCAGTAGATACGGGCTGTATGAGTTCACCGTGATGCCCTTCGGGCTCACGAATGCACCATCTGCGTTCATGAGTTTGATGAATCGGATATTCGAGGCCTATCTGGATGTCTTCATCATAGTGTTTATTGACGACATCCCCATCTATTCAAGGACCGAGGAGGAGCATGCGCGTCATCTGGCACTGACTCTAGAGAAGCTCTGAGAGCATGAGTTGTATGCTAAGTTCAGCAAGTGCCAGTTTTGGCTGAAGGAGGTGGCCTTTTTGGGCTATATTATCAGTGGAGCAGGACTGGCAGTGGACCCGACAAAGGTTTAGGCAGTACGTGATTGGCCACCGCTGAAGACTGCCACCGATGTGAGGAGTTTCCTAGGACGTACCGGTTACTACCGCAAGTTCGTAGAGGGTTTCTCTCGGATTGCCCTCCCGCTCACCTCTCCGACGAAGAAGGAGACTCCATTTATTTGGATGCCGCAGTGTGAGGCTGCCTTCCTGGAGTTGAAGGGTGGCTTACCTCGGCCCCTATCCCTGCCCTTCCATCTGGGAAGGAAGGATTTCAGGTTTATACCGACGCATCGTATCAGGGGATGGGTGTCGTTCTGATGCAGAACAAGCACGTGATAACTAATGCTTCCAGACAGCTGAAGAAACCGAGCAAAACTACCCGGTGCACGACTTGGAGATGGGAGTGGTTATCTTCGCTTTGAAGATCTAGAGACACTACCTCTACGGTGTCCACTGCGATATCTTCTCAAACCATAAGAACCTAAAGTACATGGACACGCAAAAGGAGCTGAACATCCGACAGAGGCGTTGGGTAGAGTTTTTGTCAGACTACCAGTATACTATGCACTATCATCCTAGGAAGGCCAACGTGGTAGCGGACGCCCTGAGCCAGAGAGCCACCACATCAGGAGCGGAGCCTCAGCTGATGGATATGGAGCTGGTGCAGATGTTGGAAGAGATGTATATATCTCTGGTATCCGTGGACGATCCAGATATTTACGAGGAGTACCTAGCATCGATGAGTACCACTGACGACACCCGGGATCGCATCAGGGATGGGCAGAGGCTGGATGCGAGGATGGAGCCGATATTCAGGGCATTGGAGGAAGGCACGACATGGGATTACTCTTTGAGAAATGGGTTGCTATACTTTAGAGGCAGAGTTTATATACTGGTAGGAGGCCAAATTCGGGAGGATATCATGGCAGAGGCACACTGCAGTAGATATTCAGTGCACCCGAGGATCATAAAGATGGCAGCGGATCTGAAGAAGTCGATGTATTGGCCCAACATGAAGAAGGATATTATGTACTTTGTGACGCATTGCAAGGCTTGCCAGCTCTTAAAGACGGAGTGTAAGAGTCCGACCGGGTTATTACAGCAACTTCCGGTGCCGGAGTGGAAGTTCGAGGACATAGCCATGGATTTTATACATGGGCTACCCCGATCTCATGCGGGGAACGACTCGATTTGGGTGATCGTCGATAGGTTGACTAAGGTGGCTAGGTTTATTCCAATCAGGAAGGACGCTCCGGTCGTTGATCTGGTACGGAAATTTGTGGAGCAGTTTGTCCGCTACCATAGAGTGCCCAGGACGATCGTGTCAGATCGGGATGGATAGTTTACGTCTAAGGAGTGGAGGTCAGTTCAGGCCTACCTAGGCTCTTGGTTGACCTTCAGCATGACTTTCCACCCTCAGACGGATGGACAGACGGAGCGCACCAACCAAACACTGGAGGATCTTTTATGCCTATGCATTTTGGACCGCGAAGAGCCCTGTGAGAGACTATTGCCGCTGAGCGAGTTCTCCTATAATAACAGTCATCATTCCAGCATAGGCATGGCCCCTTACGAAGCATTATACGAACAGAGATGCAGGACCCCACTATCTTGGATCCAAGATGAGGATCCAAAGGCACTCGACTCGAAGTTCGTGGAAGACACAAATACTCAGGTGAGATTGATCCGGGATAGGATGTTGGAGGCCCAGAGCAGACAGGCCAAATACTACGATGCGCGACATCGTTGGGTGGAGTTCCAGGTGGGAGACCGGGTTTTCTTGAATATACGACTGATGTATGGAGTCTCGTGGGTTCGCGAGAGGAAGAAGCTCAATCCGAGATACATGGGGCCTTACAGGATCCTGGAGCGGATCGACCCCTTGGCTTAAAGACTGGAGCTACCGCCAGAGTTAATAGGATTGCACGACGTCTTCCACGTATCTTCACTTCAGATGTCTCTACTACTACCTGAGCAGCTGATTTCCACTACAGATGGCCTGGTGGCTTCAGATCGATCAGTCAGTATGGAGCCGGTCAGGATCGATGATACAACGGTGCGGGTCTTGCGGCGCAAGAAGGTACTGCTAATCAAGGTCTTGTGGAGGAACCATGGACAGGAGGAGCACACTTGGGAGCCACGATACTTGATGCAGCAGAGGTACCCGGATCTCTTCGAGTAAGGTATACCATCAATTCCTAGGGATGTTACATACTTTTACTTTAGTAGAAACCCTGTAGGTCTAACCTTAATTTCGGGGATGAAATTTTTATTTTTATATATTGGGATTTGTAACATCCCTCACACAACTAGACCCATGAGAGTGGTTTTGTCATGACTAGGTCATGACAAAACCCTAAGAAGCTCAAAAGACCAAGTGAGTAAGACATAAAGGTGGAGATCACCTTGGTCTGCCTATAACACAACCTCACCACCAAACCTAGGGTTTTACCTTAGGGCTTTAACTTGATTCCAGGACCCCACCACAACACCCCTACTAGGAGATAGAAAGCTCTATTTTCCCTTTAATGGAGGAGAGAGAAAATGGGGAGTAAAGGCCATTCATGGCTTGGAAGGCCAAGGGCTCCTCTCTTCTTGCTGGATTCATCTCCCCTGATGGATTAGGAGGAGATCAAAGGCCTTTCCCGGCCACCAAGGGAGGGAATTCAGTGGGTTTTCAGCCGGCCGAAAATGGGCTTTCATGACCATTAATGGCATTGGATGCTTGGCCCTTCCCCTCCCCCAATTGGCTCTCTTAAATGCATCCCTAGACCCCCAAAAGCCATTTCCACTATTCCACTAAAGAAATTGAGGCCTTTGGCTATACTGTTGCAGAGCACCCAACGACACCACCAACGGTAATGGCATCCCGTCGATCGGCAAGGCTTCACGCCTCCCAAAAGGTCCTATCCCTCTCCTCTTTCTCAGTGGATAGATCTCTATCCATTGGCCGCAAGGTTTGGGGTCAATTGGCCCTGGATTGGGTAGGCCGAGAGCTTGATTTTCAAGCTTTTATTTCCTATCACAACTCACAGTTCCGGCCACCTCCGGCCGGCCAACCACCGCGAATCGCCAGCCACAACCTCAACGAAGGTGGCGGTGCCGGTGGCCGGACAGGAAGAGGCGCGGGTGGCCTGGAAATCACGGGCAAAGTCAGGCCAGGATGGGCCAATCTTGGTCATTGGCTCCAGGAAGAAGACGACGGGATTCCGTCCGTCTGTGCACCAAGATTCGTGCGCTGATGATTTTATTATTTCATTAATTCCTCAATTTTGTTACATAACTGGAAGTAATTAGAATTAAATATTAAAAATACTTAGGGCTCTCTACAGTGAAAGTGGCCTACATGAAAGTTATAGTCCTTAAAGTCTAGTGTATTTTAAAATTGGTTTCAACCAATTTGGGTCAGTGGTCTGTCCACATCAGTCAAAAAGGTGCAGCCTATACATAGGGCTAGCCAGGGATTAAATTGAGTGCCCACACTAAACCACTTGTCCAAATGACTTGAATTTTGGAATGGGAGCCACTCTTTAGCTATATCTATAACATATCTTAAAATGAGAATTTTTTGAAATTATTTTCCTAAAGGTTTTGTAAAAATTTAATAAAATAGGTAAGAATTAATTTAGGGGTCTAATGACCTCAAATACCTCCAAAATTTTGGTGGATGGTCCTTAGGGACATTACATGTCCCTGATAAAAATCTCAGCCCATTTAGGATTGATTTTAAAAGGTATTTGTGTGACCAAAGTTTGGTTCCTTAAGGGTAAAATTAGGGCAAATGTGTGCTTGGTGGGTTGAGTGGCCAATATTCATCCAAACTTAGTGAAACTTTGGTCACTGATTTATTGTCACATAAAACACCCCCACAAGAGATTTTGGGTGGTTTGGGGATTGAGATGCCCTAGAACCCTAGTGGAACCCTAGGGTTGGATATTGAGCCAATTGAAGGACATGAGACCATATGTCCTTGGAATGTCTTGAAACTTGGTGGTTGAGTTCATATGGTGGAAATAAGTCCTAGGAAATGTGAATAGAGTTTTTAGAAGCACTTAACCTCTCTGAAATAATTTAGGACCAATTAGGGTACTTCTACTTACAAATTTATTGCATGATTATATGATCCTTGGATATTCATGAAACTTAGGCAGTGATATTATATAGTTTTTATTGATCTCTGGAAATTGTTGTATGAATTTTAGATTGATATATTTGATACTTCATTCACAACTCCAATGTTTTCCCTAATTACCCGAAAATTAATTGTGAGTTTGTTACTCACTGGAAAATTATGAAACTATGTCAGAGGAGTTTTTAGGGCATTCTAATCTTCTGTGAATTTTTATGTAATTTTTGGAGGAATCTTCATGTAGGAACATTCACATAGTGCTATAGATTGAATATCATTAAATAAATTATTTATGGGACCAAATGATGTTGAAAAATAATAATTCCTTGTCAATAGACTTTTCCGGTCATATTTTTAATCTAGTAATTTTCTGATAAATTTTGAAATGTTGATTCTATTTTTCCCCTATTTATTCTAATATTGTGGTTGCTTATTCAATACTTAATTGATGGTCAAATTCATCCTGGAAAATTGGGATTTTTGGTATTTACTGTTATATTGATGTTATTAATCCAACATAATTTTGTTAAGTCCATACCTAGTAAAAAAGTGTACTTAGTGTTCAAAAACCTAGGTGACCTGAATTTGTAGAAAATTAAATATACGCCAAATAGGATAGGAAAAATATTATCTTCTGGATTTAGTCTAAATAAGTCATGATAGACCCCCAATAATAATCTTAGGTCATTTGGATGAATACTTGAAGGGGTCAACATTCCTACTCATCATATAGTTTAGGTTGGTCGGCACATAGTAAATCTGCAGAATTGTGTTAACATGTGGAAATGACATATGGAGGTGGGTTAATGATATATTGACTTGGTAAGGTGAAATTAAGTTTATCATTAGGAGTCAGGATGGGTAGGATATTGGTCTGACTAGTGTTAAGTGGTGCTCGGGATCGACGAAAGATCGTCTTTCCTGTGGAGAGAGAGAAAGAGAGTCAAAATACACAAGGGTTAGATTTAGTATAACATTAAATGAGATTGAGACATGGGTAGATATCAATAATAGTAAATGCCTTACGAAAGGGAACGATGGGCTTCGGCTACCATCATAGTTCCTAGTGCCCCCGAGAGCCCTTCACAGGGAATACCCTGGGCAGTCCAAGGTTAACCTTAAATCGTAAGATTAAAATGTTAAAGAGCAATTAGATATACTAGGACTTCACTCTCACTCACCCCGACGACTCGGGAGGTTAGCTTATTTTGGTTTTCCGAGCGGTAGGCCCGGTGGTTGTGAAAAGGGGAAGGTTAGCCCGGCGAGCCGAAGGCTCGGAAGGTAGTTGTATCAGACAGGTTAGTCTGGGGAGCCGATGGCTCAGGAAATTCATGGTTGCATGTGCATAAAGTGGTGGGTCTTCGGTATTTAACGGTCGTTCACACCAACATCGATATGATGACTCGGCGGGTGTGGTTTACACTAAGCCAAGAAAAAGACTGGCAATGGGTCAGTATAGTACATGGTGACTCTGGTGTGCCCTTCAGAGGCATATGTAATGGCTAGGCCTGGTAGTGGGAATACCCGTTTAGGAGTGGGGTGGCCTGACCCACTGTCTCCGTTGGCCACTACGGAGGCTCTTGGGAGTGATGCTAGCTTCCTAACATAAGGAACTAAAGGTCTGTGCACATAGAGTCATGTGCGTGTGTTGCACTTGCATGAATCATGGTATAACATAACACTACACTCATACCTGCATACAACCCGACACCCCATCGTATAAATTGGTATGAGACTTTTTATACGATGGGAGCCTTGCAAAAGACCCTTTAACTTATAAGTTTGTATGGGCATTCATATAAGTTAAGGTTACTTATTTCTTAGTTTACCTTTCATTCACTTACTGCTCTACTCTACTTTCCTATACTACTGCTCCCTTTTTTTAGAACTGCTATCTTGCTTTTCCTTTTACAGCTCTATAGATTTACAATATACCTGCTAGAATAGGTCCGCCATCATCTGCCTTGTTCCTACTCTCCACCATCATAGTTTTCCTATCATTCCTCCCGCACGGTGCCAAGGAGCCACTGGGGGAGGGGTGGGGGAAATTAGGCTTAGTCTTTTGACTAACAGTCGGTGAACCAAACATTTCAGGCACTCCAGATGGGGGAAAAGGAGCAGTAGTAGGAGATGCAGCACCAACAGAGTACGGTACACTTAGAGGTGGGCCAGTCTAGTACGGGAGCACCCGCCTCCGACTCCGTGAGTGTTAGCTTTACTTAGCTTCCACGAGAGGGTTGTAGTGAGGATTTGATGTACCGAGCATAAGCCCGATTATTATCTTTCTATTTTACTGATCTATTTCGGTACTTATTTTACTATGAGAACTTGCTGTGATTTATATCTCATATATTATATGTGATTTGTGGACTTGACTTTATAGTCTTTTAATTGTAAACTTCTACTCTTGATGATCGTCAATGCCAGCAGAATCGACATTTTGTAGTGGCGACCCTCCCGAGTGTCGGTGTCACAGCAAAATGGTGGTTCTGGGCGTAGGACCCGGAAGTGTAGCAAAAAAGGGGTCTTACAAATGGTATCAGAGGAAACATCGATCCAAAGAGAAAAAGTCCACAAAACCCTAGGCCACCCCGCACGAGCTTAGTTTGAGGACAAACTAGCAGCAGAAGCAATTGTGTGCCCATAAGGGGGAATCACATGCAAAAAGTCCTTATTTTCCTTTCATTAGTTTCACTTGTACATCAACTAACAATTGGAATTTTCCTTTGTAGCCTTCGGTGAACCATACTCCACAGTAGGGTACACCTCAGGCACAGAATATGGTTCCACCCCCACCGGCTCCGACTCCGTTCCAACAGACGGAGATGGAGCAGACACTGTTGGCTATTCTGGAGACCTTTAGGGCTCAACAGGCTCCAGCCCCACAGCCAAATCCCGGGTGTCGGTGTCACCACAAAACGGCGGTTCTGGGCGTAGGACGTGGTAGTGTAGCAAAAACAATGGGGTCTTACACCTTCAATATTCGGTAGTGGGAGGTCGCATGCGTAGGTCTTGCGACATTATCTATTGGCAGACACCGATCACTAATGGCCCCCACTAAGGGGGACCTTACCTATTGGCCCCCTAAGGGGGTTAGCAATGACATGCGTAGGTCTGCGACCTTACCTATTGGTAGGCGCTGCCGCTAGGTAACCCCCAACTAGCAGGCATGCGCAACCTTACTATTGCTTACCTGAAGTATATGAAAAAGTGAAGTATTGGCAGGAAAAACATAAAATTTTAAACGCTTGATGTTGATAAAGTCGGTGGGGTAGATGAAGAGAACCGCTATGGTTGTAAGGCTATTCTTCGGGATTACTTAGGGTTGCCCCCCAATCCCCCCAGGGTGGCGATCCTTTGTCGGCCGAGTGCTGGCATTCTGTGTCTTGTTCTGCGAATCTTTTCAAAAACCCTTGGCAAAGAAGGATTTCTTTCTTTAGTTTGTGTCCACCGTCAACTACCTTACCTATGGGGGGGGGATGGTAGTATTTGCGGAATTAAAATTGTGCAGAATCAAAACAAACCACACAGCACAGAAAATAACCGCTAAGGGGGTTAACCCCCAGCGACGGCAGGCATAGGTCTTGTAACCTTACCTATTGCAGTCCTCCATCTGAAGTATATGAAAAAGGGAAGTCAGTTTTGCAATTTGTTAGAAAAAAAATAAAATTTTAAACAAATGTCTTGAGTCGGCGGCTGTTGTATTCTATTTTCGTAAATACACAAATCGGTATTTATACAATGTCATGGGTAGCCCCACCAAAGAAGACCAAAGTCTGGTTCAAATATGCTAGCACAGTCGGAAAAATAGCCCAAGGCTCGGCGAGAATGGTTGTCGGCGAGAAAAGATTCTCGCCGAATTCTACTGGCGAATTGGCAGCACAGGTTATAGAGGCCGGATTGAATCACATTATTCTCGCCTCTGAGGGTTGCCGAGAATCCTTAGTGATTCCAATCCCTTAGAGAATTTTCCTGCGGCGAGACAGCCAGCATGAGAATCAACTAGGTGGATGATCCTAGTGATTTTCAGCGAGTCTTAATGATTCTCGACTATTTACCTGGATTCTCGTCTTTCAGTGCTGGCTGATCCTTGCTCCTTGTCTTCTGCTTTATCATGCCCTATCTTGTTACACCCCAATAGAGAGAGCAGGCCAACACAATCTCAACGAGGGATTTCGCGCAGACCCAAAAACCCATTGGTTGTACTTAGCGAAGAAGCACAACTTGATTTCATCAAACACATTGTCTATTTACCTTAGCTTGTTCAGGGGCTTCTTTCTTTACCCAACAGTTTGGTATAATATTCCGTATTATTCCCGGGCCCGCGATGAAACTCACAGTACTACCATTGATTACCTTTGTTTGGGGCGATAAGCTTAGGCCTGTGGAGTGGTACCTTATCTTGGATTGCATAGAGTATGTTGGTTATGGAAGTGTTGAGGAGAGCATGGTTCTGATGCTGTTGGGCTCACGGCTTGTTGCGACGATCACTTCACTTCTTCTAAGGCGACGATCGTCGTTGCACTTTCCATTCTGAACTATCTTGAAACTACTGCTGATGTGCTTTGACTGCTTCCTCGACTGCAATCTGGGCATTGATCCGATGAACGAGATCGGCGTAGCTGTGCTCAATATCTCGTACCAGTGTAGAGTGAAAGCCACCAAGTTAGAACCCTGCAAGAAGAAGCCCTCGAAGAAGCTCTGGGATGACTTAGGGATTTGTCACGCCTCCAGAGTGAATTGATGGAAGAAGTCTTTGAGGGTTTCCCCTTCATTTTGGCAAATCTCTGACAAGTGGGAAGGGTCTTTGACTATCTATCGGCTGGTGAAATTCAAGGGTTGCTACTCACCTAGAGGGGGGGGGGGGGGTGAATAAGTGATTTACTTATTTTTGGGTTTCTTGTAAATTCATAATAATCAGCACAAAAAAAAAGTAAAACACACAATCAAATCACAACACAGAGATTTATAATGGTTCCCTAAGAATGGGTACATCCACTTTTCCTCTTCACCTATCTAGTAAAAAGCTAGCTTAGGCCAAACTTCTCTAAAACTTTTCTCAGATCCTCAGATCTTACAACTCAGGAACGCAGTTCCACACCTCGGACCTTTACTCAGGTCCTACAACTCAGTCTATACAAAAGCCCTACAACTCAGGATTTTCTCAAGCCTTACAAACTCAGACACCAAGCCTTACAACTCAGGCACCAAGCCTTACAACTCAGGCACCAAGCCCTACAAACTCTGGCTTTAACATAAGCCCTACCTCAATCTACACACACATAGATTTACACTTAGATCAAAGATCTTACAGCTCAGATTCACATGGAATCCTACAAAGAAAATATAGTATAGATTTTGACTCAATAGATTAAAGTTTGAGTCTTCCACTAGAAGCAAATACAGTAGGCTTCTTCTTCTTCTTCTTGAACAACACTTGAAAAATCTTCTTTGGAATAACTTGCTTGATCAGGAAGAACCTGTGGTTAGAGAAAGAGTTCTTTCTCTGAATGTTGCAGCAATGGATGAAGAAGTAAACACTTGAACGAATGATCACTGCTACAGAATTTTCATAGTAGACTTGAGAGAATGAGTAGTGAAGGATCTCGGTCAATACTGAGAGCTTTTGAAAAAAATATTTAAAGGCTAGAACTTCAAAAGCTTCTCTTTCTGTTGTGTTTTGAAAATCTCTACGTCTTTTTTTTATACTTCACTTGGTCAGCCGAGAGAAAATGTTGAATTTGAAATCTCTAACGGTCGGGTCAATCTTTCTTGGGCAACTTTTTTGATTAGGAAAGTCCAATGGCTAGAATAAATTTGTATAAGTAAGATTTATAGATTATAACTTATTATGACAAAGCCTTCTTCAATCGGTTAACATGCATTTAGGAAATAATCCTGATTTGGTATAAACAGCGGCTGTCAAAATCTGATTAAAGAATAATTTTGAAATAAAGAATTATTCTCTCATAAATGAGAATATTTCTTCCTGCTGGCCGACCCTTGATATATGCAGCAAATCCCGCTTTGCAATTTGATTTAAATATTCCGCACAGTTTGTTCCTTAAATTAAGGACCTAGTCGTGGTGCGACGTGTCAGCTTGGGAGAGATTGGTCTATATGACCATGTCATGATACCATAGACTAAGTCTAATAGCACCCATGAATTTTACTTAGATAGCCTTAAACCTTATTAAAGTTATATAAGAAAACTCCTTGCACTTATCCATTTCAGCCTGTAGAAGAACATCTGTCACCTTGCAGTTGATGCAGTCGAATTCTATCTCTGATGCAATCGATGCAGTTAAACTTTTGCAGACGATGCAGTCGAACTCTTGCAGTCGATGCAGTCAATTTCTTACTTAGCGGTAAAATCAGTGTGTTCGATGCAGTCGAACTTTTTCTCTTCAATGCAGTCGATGCAGTCGAACTTTTGTAGTCAATGTAGTCAATTTCTTAGTTCTTAACTCTATGCAACTGATTATTTACTTAGAATAATTTTTTATTCTGCCCTTTGTTTTCTTCTGTCCTAAGTGACTTTTCCAAATGGTAGTCACATGACTAATATATATTTTGTACAGAGGTAAACATGAATTTTGCTTCTTGAGGGATTGCAAGTGCAAAACCTTGTTTGGGTGACCAAGTATCTAATCATACACTTGTCATGCACTTAAGTTAAACCTGTCACATCAAAACTAGTGAGGACATCAAATACAAGATGTTTATTATCATCTTAAGGACTTCTTCAAATCAAGAATATTGAGGACAATATTCCCAACAGCTGGCGATGAACTGGTCCGTGAATTGTTGAGCCAACTCTGTGAAATTCTTAATTTCTCCATCCTTCAGGGAAAGAAACCACGTGTGAGTTAGTCTCTTTAGAGTCGCCGGGAATGCTTTGCATAACAGAGGATCTGGGGTGTTGCATAGTTGCTTTCTCTGTGTGGGTGGTGTATGAAAACTAACAAAAAAATAAAATGAAAATATTACTACTTTGAATTATATCTAAAAATGGTAAATAAATGTGAAATACAAAGAATATAAATGATAAAAATGTGTATGAAATATAATGATAAATAAATGCACTAGAAAATAAAATGATAAATAAATATGTAGGTAATAAAAAATATGACATGCATAGGACTTGAACCTAAGACCATAGAGTTAAATATTATAAACTCTACCAACTTGATAAAGATACTTGCTTGCTTAAATTTATTCATGATATATATATGTATATTTTATATCTGCCAAATAAATAAATTGTGCATTCTACTATTGATAAATGATATTTTTAAAAACCAGTTTGGATGGCTTCCCACGCTGGGCCATATGTGGGTCCGCCCCTAGTTGCATCATGATTGCAAAGTGTCTGACATGCTCTAACGAATCGCCCATTCCATCATACATCTCGATCTTTGGGAGCATGAAACCTGGTGGGATTGGATGTGTCGAGATCTCATGTGTGAATGACGAGCGACGATGGAGAGGGAGGGGGCCGAAGCGGCACGCTGTCTGGCTTGTTCGCTCTCTTCATCAATTATGCCACGAACTTCTTCAGGCGCGAGTCTCCCATTGAGGTATGCTGCTTCAGGGCGGTTGCAGTGATACCGAGCTTCAGGTCCTCCGTCAGGACAGGCTCCGCATCCTTGAATATTCGCACTGGGGAATACTGCTTCAGGCATGTTGTTTAGCAAGGGAAGAAGAATTGGATCAATGTGCCCCCAAGGACCGTTCTTTCTGATGTGCGGGCCTCTTGTTCTGCCATGCTTTCTAGCCACAAGTACTGTTGTATTGAGGGTACTGTCTTCTATGAATGTCAGGAACCGTCTTCCCACAGACGACGCCAAACTGTTAGGGATCGCTCAACGCTCTAGCAGACCAAACTAACTTGGACTGTCTTAGCCCGAGAGCGATCAAGCGTACCAACATTCATAGTAAGTAAAAAACTGGAAAAGGAAATTTTTTAACGTGGAAAACCCATCAATTGGGTGAAAAATCACGTGACCGGGTCTGTGTCAGTCAAACCTCTACTATTTGCTTATTGATGTACAAAGCTTTCTTGAATAACTCAAGGGCGACAAACCGCCTCTCATTACAATTATGGAGAGAGAATGAGAAGGACTTGGAGTGTGAATAGACACTATTCAATGGTCTAATTTTGCTTCTACCGCAATTAGGAGCTTTACGTTGTGGAGGCTTTGAAGTCTATGATGTTAGCTTGAAGGCGGGAGCAGCATGTTGCGTTTATACGTATGAGGCTCTTGAAGGTTCAGGTGGCACTCTTCGCGCGCCTAGTCCTCTATGGTTTGTCTTTTATTATGCTTAGAGGAGTCTGGAGTGGTAGAATTATCGCTGTCCGACGAGCTTGCTACTGAGTCGAGGGAACTGGGAATGTTGAGCGTCCTGCGCATCAGGTTGTTGTTGAGCGGTCTTTGGCAGGCTCTGAAGTTGCTCTTATAAACTGCTAGCGGTGCATGTCACATGAACTTTGGGTGCTCTAGCAGGCTTGGTCTGCTAACATTGAGGAGACTTGTTTGTCTCAATAGAGCATGCAGAGATGCGGTTGGAACGACCTGGATCGTGTAGCACGTGGAGGCGTGCTTTGGTGGTCATGGCGGCGGGGAGTGCGGAGGCGCGCTTGGGCGATCTCGATGACAGAGCACACAGTGACACTCTTGGATGGTATGGATGGCGGAGTGCGTGGAAGCGCGCTTGGATGGCCTTGACGGCGGAGCGTGCGGAGGCGCGCTTGCACGGTTTTGACGGTAGAGCAGGTGGAGGCGCGCTTAGATGGTCTTGACGGCAGAGTGCGCAGAGGCGCGCTTGAATGGTCTTGACGTCAGAGTGCGCATAGGCACGCTTAGATGGTCTTGACGACAGAGCACTTGTTGAAGGTGAGTGCGCAGAGCGCTAGTTGGCGAAGAGCGCACGAGGCACTTACTGGAGGAGAGCGTGCAAGACGCTTACTGGAGGAGAGCACCCGGGGCGCTTGCTGGAGGAGAGTGCATGTGATGCTTGATGGAGGAGAGTGCCCGGAGCGCTTGATGGAGGAGAGCGCACGTGACGCTTGCTAGAGGAGAGCGATCGGGGCGCTTGCTGGAGGAAAGCGCGCAGGGTGCTTGCTGGAGGAGAACACGTTGGACGCTTACTGGAGGAGAACGTAGGGGGGGCTTGCTGGAGGAGAGCTCTAGGGGCGCTTGCTGGAGGAGATCCCGTGGGGACCCTTTTGGAGGAGAGCGCATGGGAGAAGGCGCAAGGAAGAGGCACGTGCGCTGCACACGGAAGAGGAGCACGCGGGGGAGCGCACATGGAAGAAGCATGCGAGAGCATGCAAGGAAGGGGTGAGTGTGGGAGTGCGCAAGGAAGGAGCGCGTACGGGAGCGTGCACAGAAGAGGCGTGTGTCAGAGCACGCACGGAAGAGGCACGCACGGAAGCGCAAAAGGAAGGGAAGTGGTGGAGAGAGAAAATCATAGGAGGAGGAGTGGAGAGAGAAAATTCGTAGGAGGATTTTTCGGGTCGGGAAGAAGATGAAAATGAGACGGAGAGGGGTCTATTTATAGATTTTAGGAGGAGCGGTCCGCTAATTTCTCTAAATAATCACCGGCTAGACCAATAGAATCGTCCGAAATGGGGCACACAGATCGCCATATTTATGTAAATGATGAAACTGCCCCCATCCGGAAAATAACCGTCCCCGCCGGAAAATAACTGCCCCTCTTGCGACGGGAGGGGTGGCCCGACGAGGCTGGCGGCTGGCGGGAAAGGGTTGGCGGCCGGGGCGGAACTGCCCGCTCCTTGGACAGCAAGCAAGCTGCCCGAATCAGACGGCTAGAGAGCCGCCTGATTTAGGGCGGCTCAGTTCTTTGCAGGGCGGAAGCACCGCCCGCCCTGGGCGAAGAACAGGCTGCTTGAATCGAGCGGCTAGAGAGCCGCCTGATTCGAGGCAGCCCCACTCTATGTAGGGTGGCACCACTGCTCGCCCTTGATGGCGAGTAGGCCACTCGAATCGGGCGGTCAGTGAGCCTCCCAATTTAGGGCGGCCCAATTCTTTGCAGGACGAGATCGCCCGCCCTGTACGGTGAGCAGGCCGCCTGAATTGGGCGGCCAGAGGGCTGTCTGATTCTGAGAAGCCCTACACTTGGCGAGGCTCCGACAAAGTTGGGTAGCAAGGTTGTCCCCTTGCCAGGGTAGCGAGGCGACTGTGCCCTCGCCGAGATGCCGGCGGAGGCGGCGATGGTGACAACGGTTGGAGCGACGGTTACACCCCGGGTGGTTATGTCGTGGGTGGCCGCACCTTGGGTGGTTCCACGCGGTTTGATGCGTTTGGTTGAACCGATTTGGGGGATCCCATCAAAAATATAGTAATAATAGAAGCCAAAATTTGTGAAATTTTTTTTTAGGATTTGTTGCAGCCGAACTTAGGCTTGTGCCCATCAAGATTAATGTCATTATTCTTTAAAAAATAAACATAAATCATCAAAGCATTGCTTAAGTAGAGAGTTTGAATAATCATCTTGATAAGTATTGTTACGAGAGGCCCAATTTTTCTCCGGTCCGGAGAATCAGACAGTCTTGGCTCCGAGTCAGATCGGGCGCACAAACAGTTAAATGAGAAGCCAAACAACAATACAAAAGACTTTTTTTAACGTGGAAAATGGTGAAAAACCATGTGATCGGATCTGTGTCGAGCCAAAAGCCACTATCTTCTCATTGTTACAAGTATTTATAATTTCTCGGAGGGTGACAATCCAGCTCTCTGTTAAAAGTTTTGAGTACAAAGAAAGGAGAAAAAAACTCAGCCCGTCGAGCTTCCACGATGCGTTCATGAGAGCATCCACAAGAGTGTTCTCTTACGCCTTCACCCGAGTTCACTAAAGCATCCAAGTGAACGTTAAATGTACTAGAGAGAGCATAGTCAATCCCAAGCAAAACAATGATCTAAGTCTCACGTTCTCGGGGGAAAACCTCAGAGCTCTCTCTAGTCTCTAGAGTTGCTTGTCTTTAAATGAAGATTTTAGAGCCTTTTATAGCTGCTGAAGGGATGCATTGGTAATTACGCCCGGCTGGATCTTGAATTGGTGAATGAAGTTGCTCTATTTTGGTCACCCGGATCACCAATTTTCCTAAAATGAGGAACATACCCCTCGGGCGACCCAGGAGGCCCGAGCGGTCTGGGTGGCCCGGGGGCCCGGGCATGTTGCCTAGTGCCGGCCGGAGACATGTGTATGCACGGCCCAGGCGCGTGCGCTGCGTGCGCTGGAGCCGACGACGCATGTGGGTGGGCTACGGGCGTGAATGCTAATTGCGCGCATGCACTTTTCAGCGGGAGGACGTTTGCCTCGGTCATCCCTTCCGGGATTATTTTGCACCTTTTGAGTAAAGGCGGCTTGTTCGGTTGGGTTGCATTGCTTAAGTGCTTTGGTTGAATTTCTACCAGTTTAGCTCGAGAATTTTTAGGGGGAACACCATCAAATGCCCCCAAATTTTTGTGAGTTGTGATTCACGAAGTGACGAGCCCAAAATTTGTTGATTTTGTCCTTTTCGTTGTATGGTCATGAACTTAAAATCATTGCTTTGTATGTGTGCCACAAATCATTTTTTGTCTACGACATGGAGTGTCTTTTTCGTTGAGTTTGGAGGTGTGTGGTGACCCTTTGGTGCCACTTATGTTCGTCTTGTGAGAAAATTCAGCGGTTGTTGTTTGGATGGCAGTCTTTGTAGTTAATTGCTCGTGCATCGCTCTTGATAGCTATGTTGCCTTGTAGTGTTTTGCAGGGATGTTCTCCTACTCTAAGCTTTGAGCATCGTGTTGGTTCGGAAGTATTTTGCTTTCCACATTCCCCTTTATAAGAACGCTTGGGTTACTGTGCGCTAGCTTTAACAGTTGTCGTTAAGCACCAATGCTTGGGGCAGACGCTTGGATGGGGTGTGGAGGGACACTCCGCCCCTTGTCTTGGTGGTGCGGAAGGATTAGTGGGTCCATTTTTTATTGGAATCTGTATTGTGTATTTGGGATTCACATTCATTTTAGGGAGCAGGAGGGCTCGGGGACTGTTCTGATTGTCACACAAAAGGGTCCGCGGTCATTCACCGAAGGCTCGGGGTCCGTTCTTATATTGGAGCATCAGAGGACTTGGTGTTTGCTCTTCTCGAGAGTTAAGGCAGAGCCGTTCAAGGTGGATTTCATGCTGGATCGATTAGAGGAGCAAGCGTCGATGGCTATCGTATTCCAGGACGTAGAGTTTGCACAGACTTCGGTGATCATTGAACACATGGATTGGAGCGATGACTTGAATGATGTTGATATTGATGTTGGGGAGCGACATAATTGTATTTGCGATGTACGCACGCTTTGTATCCTTTGTTAGTGTTGTGCTTGGAGTGTTGTATCCCTCCCTCGCCTTTTGCTTTTATTGGTGTAGGCGTGACTTTATCATGCGACCTGTCTTTGCTGACAGTGTTACAAAGTCACTCTCCTATTTGAGTCTTGTGTATCTTGAGCATCACATTGAGTTCGTGACCCCCATTGAGTGTTATGCCTGGGGGTTAATGCTCAGATGTAATGTGGAGGGTCTCTTGCCCCCCTTTGTTTGGATGACGCTTAAGGACGTAGAGTCCGTTTTGAGCCCAATGGTGCAGATGGTCTCGTGGTCCATCTTAGTCGAGCTCCATAGGAGGGTTGGGAGCTTGCTCTTGCTTAGAGGTATGGAGGGACCTTTGTCCGCTATCACCTTAGGAGGATTTAGGGTCCACCCGTTGGGAGGTGGCAAAGGACCTTTGTGTGAAAGCCTCTCCCCCAACAGTAGCTTGGTTCGGAGAAGGGCTTTACTACCAAAGATGGCCACCCTACGCTTTCCAAGTGGGTAACATGCATACTTTCAAAACGTAGAATGATCGTTTTGTCAGACTATGATAAATCATCACAACAAACCAATTATGTTGAAGTAAATAAGAAACCAACATACATTTATATATAGTCAAAGGATAGTAGCCAACTATTTATACATAGGCCCACTGGGCTAAAAAAACCGTTGCTGCTCTAGCTTCTCTGAGCCCTACAGTTTCACATCTCTAAAGTCAGGAGACTAAACTGGTGTGTCAGGTCGAGCGGGCTCAATAATAGGTACTCTCTCATGTTGTGGTTGGGCCTCTCGCTGCTTTATCTCCAAAAAAGAGTGTACGATGACACATTAGTCATAAGATTAGTAGATTCACACCTCCTATCCAAGATCCCTAAGACTCGTGGATGAGATTAAGCCTCTACAATAGCGATAGCTGAAGCAAATAATGTTAGCAACAATATATATATACATATATATATATACATATATATACATATATATACATATATATACATATATATATACATATATGTATATATATGTATATATATGTATATATATGTATATATATGTATATATATATATAGATATATATATATATATATATATATATATATATATATATATATATATATATATATCTATATCTATATATATATATATGAACAAGAAAGTAAGCTGGGAGAAAAAGCTAGAAGCAATACATCAGTAAATAATTGAAATGCACTTTATCTATAAACAATTATTTAAATAAGCTCGACTAGATGTGCTTCTAGCATCCCTTCTTGTATTATTCTTATTATTGCGGTGGTATCATCGATGCACGTGACACCTAATGCCTCATGATCTTTATTATGGCCCTAGATAGAGGTGTTTGACAACATCTCCTGTAGAGTGCTTCATACGGTGTCATTTTGATGTTGGCCTAGAAGATATTATTGTATGAGAATTTTACTAAAGGTAGGAGTTGCTCCCAAGGCTCGTTATGCTCTACTATGCATAGTCATAGAAGATCTTCTATGATTCATTCGTTCTTTCTGTATGACTGTCGGTTTGGGGGTGAAAAGCAGTGTTTAAGGTTATCTTGGTGCCCAATTAAGCCTGCACTCTTCTCCACTCTCTTGAAGTAAAGTGTCCATCACAATCAGAGACGATCGTTTTGGGTATTCTATGAAATCAGACCACTTGCTATATAAAGAGTCTGACTAACACATCAACACCATTATTCTGCCGATTCGGTATAAATCGGGCTATCTCAGTGAGGCGATCTTCCAAGACCCATATAGAGTTGTTTCTTGCGCGTGATCGAGGTAGACCGTGGACAAAATCCATTGAAATATCTTCAAATTTTCACTCTTCTATTGGCAGAAGTTGCAACACACCCCCTAAATTTTTACAGTCGGTCTTGACCATCTGACAAGTCTGGCAATGCGCTATATTATCTACGATGTACTTTTTTATTTTGGGCCAATACAAAGTATAGTACAGGATAGTATACATTTTAATTACTACAGGGTGAATAAAATACCTAGACTGATGTGCTTCTCAAAGAATCTCCTCTTGGATTCCTCCAATGGAGGGAATAAATACTCGGTGCTTGTATTGCTGAATGCCATTGTACATATTGAAGACCTTTACACACCATCTTGTAGAGATTTGATGATCAGAGCTTCCTTTAGGTCAATCTTATGGGCATTACGAATCGGATCCCGAATATCGCACTAGATTTCCATCCAATACAACTTAGCTTGATATTCCACCGGATATCTATGAGTAATGTTGGTGATACACAAGTCCGTTAATGATCATAACAAATCCTTTGGAATTACCAACATCCAACTTCTAGCCACTGTGGGTTGACGACTCAAAGTGTTGATGCGATTATGGTAAGTGCATCAGTCATTCAAGTAATATAAAACGAGGAGTTGATCCCCGAGTATCGATCTCACATGGAATGCAGAATGGAATGTGATTTTATTATTAAGTAAACTAATTGCAAGGTGGAAAACGATGATTTGATTTGGTGGTGGTGGTGAATGCTAAAAAGAAAAGTGTGTGGGTCGCCTTCACCGCTTTGCCTTCGACTTCACAAAGCCGAGCTCAACTAACTTAAATGTGGGTCGACTTCCCCACTTAATTTGTAAGAGTGAGAGCGAGGGTTGAAAACACATCTTCGCTTATCATTAAAAGCTTTATCACAATTCAATAAATCCTAGATTTCCACCATCATAAGTTAACTAAATGATTCCATTTCCAAAGCATGAACAACGCAAATGCTGAAGAAAGTCACAATGAAAACATTAAGAATTTAAAACACATGTTCAACGTGGCCATCATCATCAACATAGGTGACATTCACCATAAAATCCTAGGGATACAGAATTTAAGGGGAGAAATACAAACAATGAATGAGGTTATGCAGTAGAAATGGGAGGATGCACTAGGTTGTCAATCCATGTCTTACATGCCACTCTTCGATTGCATCTGGGGACAATGAAGGCTTCCATCACTTCCTAAGTTCCTATCTTCTCGTTTATATACATTGTGTATCCAATCCCTTAGTTCTTCTTAACTTAGCAGAGATTAAGGAGTGGAGATCACTTCCTTGTATCTTGGATGAAGGGAATCACCATATGGACTCAAACCCTAGCTTGGAGGACAGAAAAATGGCTGATGGAACTCACCCCTAAGGGTTTTGGCAGAGAGCCATGAATGAGCTGAAAAGGTAGCCTATACAAGAAGTTAAACATAATTTGGTCGCACACAGTCTAGCGCACAATCATACATGTCAACCGTGCGAGACCATCAAGTTTAAAATGACGTTTTGGTGCAGCATTTGGCACAGATATACTATTTAAAAGAAGCTACAACCCCCATGCAATTTGTTCATGCGCGGTCAATATAGTGTTGGGTTTTCTCTAGATGAGTGAGATCATCACATCAGGTATGCACGATGGAATAAAACATACAAGAAAACCCCAAATAGTAAGGGATCTTACAAAATCCATGAATTAAGAAATGAAGATAGAAACAGTTTTCAAGTTACCTGTATGGAGTCGATTCATAATAATCAACCAAATTGCTCCAGCAAAACTCCTCGTTTGTGTTGGAATCATATTCCAAGTTTTCTTTAATATTCTGCCACTTAGTCGGGTCAGTAGCTTGTGTCCAGAGCACAGAAGTAAATATGTGCCTCTACAGTAGTGTACATGAGTGACGAAGAACCCCACGATCTTGTCCAATAAGATCTGGGTCAGAGAATGATTGTCCTTCAGCGTTTCAGGCGAACTGCTAGGTTCGATCAAGGGAGAGACGGCGACAGCTAGTGCCGGGGCGGGTCTCGCAATAGTAGTAGCGGAGGGCTATAAGGTTTAGGGTTTGCGAAAAATAGTGTTCCACCAAAGCCCTCAAAAAGGCCTTTCGGAAAACCTAATCACATGTCAATTTATACCCAAGGATGTAAATTTGACTCGCGCTTCCTCTATCAACAGACCATGAACTTAATTGGAGCGAATTGCCAAGAGATGTCGTGTTAATATGATGAACACGATACTTATACACCCAATGTCGAGTCAATATAGCGCTACACCAAAACAACCACAACAAAGGAGAGGCGTCGTGTTAACATGATGAATATGATGCTTAACCACGACTCTCGTTGAGTCAACACGATGCTCGACTATCTGATAAGTCCAGCTCTAATGAATCAAAAGTTTAGTCCTTCACCCACAGCCAATATGAGTAAGACCAACACAATTCTTCCTCCAATTTCTCCAAACGCTCTTATGTGCGACTTTATAGGCTCATTTTGCGTTGTTAGTGAGACTAGTTGTTTGACTACTTCTAGATCACCATGGAAACACCAATAATCTCTCACTTGATCTAGAACATATCAACAAAAGTCTCCCACTAAATAAGCTAGTCTCTGACCAATGTATTAGTCTCTTCATATCATATTGTCTTTTACATCTAGATTTAACTAGAGGTATGGACCGTGTCACTCTCATAATTATTTAATCCTAATTTCTTGATCTAGAATAGACTTCTAGAAATTGGTGAGCCCAATATCATATATTGACTCAACCAAGCATGTCCATGCCTTTCTCAGTCTCATTCAATCAAGAGGTTCATGGATGCAACTCCTATCATATAGGAGGATAAATCTCATTTTTGTCCACACATAAATACCCAAATGATTTATAACATACCCAATAACAACCCTTATAATTAACCTTTCTCAAGGAAGACTTTATATGACATCAAAGTATGTTCTTCCTCACTTGAAGAATACTGTCACTTCAAGTAAAAAAACCACAAACACCATTGCCACTTGAGACCTACTTGTGATAGATTCATATAACAATCCACAAAGTAGTCTCATGGTGGATCTGTCCAGTACAACTTATTCATGAACAAGTATCTATATGATGACTTAATATCACAATATCATGACCTATGTGAATTGATCATCAGTCAATCTACATACTAGTCTTGATGTATCATCTTCACCCAAATTTCTAAGATGATATCTCGACTATAGACCATTTAAGAATGATGCTGCTTATAAACATAAACCCTCAAATTCAAGTCACACACTTGAATTCATATGAAAACAAACATTCTAAGGGTATTTATTACATTAATTAATCTATTACATAAATATAAATTAATATAATAAAAGAATATGTCATAAATATAAAATGGAATACATAGTACAATCCATCATATGAATATTCAACTGACATAAACAATCAAGAAGACTTCCACTAGAGTTGATCATTCAGGTATCTAATACCAATTGATTTAGTATGACGTTTTCTCTATGCAAGAGCCTTTGTTAGTGGATCCGTAATATTCTTCTTAGTTGGTACTCTGTATATGCTTACATCTCCTCGATCGATAATCTCTCGAATAAGATGGAACTGTCGAAGTATATGCTAGGAGAGCTGAGGAGATCTAGGTTCCAAGCCTGTGCAATAACACTGTTATTGCCATACTAAAGAATTACCGGATCAACAATGATAGGAACTATATCAAACTCGTTAATGAATTTTCTGATCCATACAACCTCCTTTACTGCATTTGCATCAACGATATACTCGACCTCTATTATAGAATCAACAACTGTCTCCTGCTTGGAACTTTTCTGACTCACAACTCCATTCAGAAAAAAACACAAAACCTGACTGAGACTTTAAGTGGTCCCTATCAGTCTGCAAGCTAGCATCTATGTAACCCTTTACAACGAGCTCTTACTCTCCACCAAAACTAAGAATACAATATTATTCATTCTTAAGTACTTCATGATATTCATGATTGTTGTTCAGTGACCATCACCAGGATCAGACTGATATCTTTTAGTCATGCTCAAAGCATATAAGACATCAGGTCAAATATATAATATTACATACATAATCGATCTAATTGCCGAATCATATAGAATCAACTTCATGCAGTTCTTGTCTTCCAAATATATAGAACATTAGTTCTTAGAGAGGCTCACACCATGAGACATGAGTAAGAATCCATTCTTAGACTCAACCATGATGAACCGCTTCAACTCTATCTCAATGTATGTACTTTGGGTCAAACCCAACAACTTCTTCGATCTATCTCTATAGATCTTAATACAAGATATATAAGTTGCTTCACCCAAGTCTTTCTTAAAAAGCAGTCCCCTAGCTATTCGTAATAGCTTGTAGGGTCTGAATGTCATTCTTAATTAACAACATGCCAACTACACATAATATTAGGAATATGATAATGCTCCCACTAATTTTCTTTTAAACACAAGTTTCATCTTCATTCTTGATGAAACTAATCTCTTTGATTTTTTTCATCAAAACGTAGATTTCAACTTCGAAAAATTTATTTTAATTAATAAATGGATCTCCACAGCTTGCATATTTTAGTGGTTTAATTTGGAGATACAAACCCCTTGGATTGTGTCATGTACACTTCCTCAAGAAAGTTTCCATTAAAGAAAGCTATTTTGACATCCATTTATCAGATCTCGTAGTCATAATACACATCAATGTCAAACCGAATTTTGATAGACTTTACCATCACAACAGGGAAAAAGGTCTCATCATAGTCAACACTATGAATTTACTTGAAACCTTTAGCCACTAATTTCCCTTTGAATGTTTGTGTATTCTTATCCATGTCGATCTTCTTCTTGAAGATTCACTTGTGCCCTATGGGTCTTACCTATTCAGGTGATTCCACCAAGGTCCAAACTTAGTTTATATACATGTAGTCCATTTTAGTTTTTATGGCTTCAAGCCACTTCTCAGAATCCAGTCCATTCATAGGCTCTTGGTAGGTTGCAAACTCATTATCATTATCCATAAGCAACACATTATATATTTGAGATATAAGAAATTCATATCTTTTAGGCTCAAATCTAGGTCTATAAGATCTATTTAGAACTTGTGTTTCTTGAGCAAGCTCTCTAGCTATAATGACTTATAATACTTGCTCAGGTTCCAGTTCTGGCTCATTAATAATTTGTAGTTCTTAAACTTCTTCAAGTTCTACCAATGTAGTCTTTTTGGATAAGAACTCTTAGCTTTCTCAAGAAAGACACTAGTTCTTGTGATAAATACTTTGCCCTCGGATGGTAAATAAAATAGTACCCTTTAGTTTTCCTAGAATACCCCATAAGATAATACTTATCTGACTTGATTCAAGCTTGTCAGGAATTTGGCACTGCATGTATGCCTTGCAATCCAAATCTTGATGAAAAACATATTGAGACATTTCCCAGTCCATATTTCATATGGTGTATTTAGAACCATTTTCGTTGGAGCACGATTTAGTTTTAAATCAGCAGTCTCTAAAGCAAATCCCAAAAAGGAAATAAACAAATCTGCATAACTCATCATCGATCCTACCAAGTCTAACATAATACGATTTTTCCTCTCAGAAACACCATTATGTTGTGGTGTTCTAGGTTGAGTGAGCTGTGATATAATATCACACTCTTTCAGATGATCACGAAACTCATGACTCAAATATTTGCCACCTCGATCAGATTAAAGTGCTTTAATTATTTTTCCTAGTTGGTCCTTTACTTCATTCTTAAACTTTTTTTTAACTTTTCAAAGGTTTCAGATTTGTTCTTTATAAGATACACATATTTGTATCTACTAAAATCATCAATAAATGTAACAAAATAGTAGAGCCCATCTCTAGCCATATAATCCATGGATCTGCATATATCACTATATATTACATCCAAAAGATAGTCAACCCTCTTAGTATGACTAATGAAAGGGGATTTACTCATTTTGCCTAATAAACAAGATTCACATATCTTAAATGATTCATAATCAAATGAGTCCACCATTTCATCTTTATGGAGCTTGGATATTCATTTCTAGTTTATATGTCCCAAACAACAATGCCAAAGATGTGTGAGATTTGAGTCATTTGTTTTTAGTATTTTAGTATTTTTTACGTTATAGATCTGCTGGTCTAAGTTCAAAATATATAAGCTATTAAATAATTGGGCTACACCATAACAAACATCATTCATAAATATCAAACAAAAAGTGTTCTTAATAATGAAAGAAATTTTTTTCATGTCAAGACATGAAATAGATATAATATTTATAGTTATGGAGGGAACAAAATAATAGTTATCTAGTTCTATTACAAGCCCAGTAGGTAAAGAAAGATGGTAAACTCCTTCGAAAATGGCAACAATTCTTGCTCCATTTCCTATGCGCAGATCCACCTCTCCTTTACCCAATAATCTTCTTCTTCCCAGTTCATGCACATTTGTACAAACGTTAGATCCACATTGGGTATCCAATACCCAAGATGAAGGAGTAGAAAGGTTTATCTCTATAACAAATACACATAAAGGAGAAGTTATACTTCCCTTCTTATTCTACAGATCTTCAAGATAAAGAGGACAATTCCTCCTTTAGTGCCATGCCTTGCCAAAATGGTAGCACTTTCCTTCCTTTCAAGCCTTTTCTTTTCAGTACTAAAGACTTGAGATCAAGATATAACTTAGGTCCTATCTTAGTCCTCTTAGATTTCTTGGTCTTGCCCTTACTTTTATCCACCATTAGTATGAGGCTAGCAGATTTAGTCTTCTTCATATTTATTTTGGCAGTTCTTAGCATGCCTAGGAGCTCGGGCAGTGCCTTGTCAACCTCATTCATATTGTAGTTCAAGACAAACTGCTCATAATTGTACAACAATGATTCCAAGATCAAATCAGTGGCTAATTCTTGCCCCAAAGGAAACCCCAATTTCTCAAGGTTCTCAATATGTCCAATCATCTTGAGCACATGAGTCCCTACTGGGTCTCAAGCTCCCATCTTGCACTAAAACAATGCCTTAGAGATGTCAAACCTCTCTTGTCAAGCTTGCACTTGAAACATTTTCTTCAGGTGCACGATTAACTCATAACCGCACATGTTTTAAAGTTGCTTCTAAAGCTTAGAGTTCATGATAGCAAGCATAAGACATTCAACATCTAAGGAATCAGTTTCATACTTCTTATAAGCATCTTCATCTACATGAGTGACATATGTGGCTGGCTCCTTGAGGAATCTTCTTCTAAGACATAGAGCTTACGCTTTTGCCTAAGAACAATTCTCAAGATCCTGAACCAGTCCAGGGAGTTAGTCTCATTGAGCTTGTCCTTCACAAGGATGGCTCTAAGGGATAAGGTGGAGTGCAAATAACTTGTCATAGATATTCTACAAAAATTATGCAAAAATAAATTTGGTACTATATTTCAAAATATATTTTGTTTTAATATGGACTTTTATTAAAAGCTCTTACTATTTCATTCAAATTGATAACTCTTAATAACAATTCAGAGAGTTTATGCAAGCTACTCTCTAGCGGACAAGATATGTATTTCATCGACATCATAAGTCAGCTTTAGCTAATCACCTGTAAAGTGGTTATTTGGGTAGGCAACCTTTGTCAATTGCATCATCAAGAAACTCTTATATGGTTGTGAATAACTTTTTATTTATATCTATCATATGATGCATGCCAACTCTATGCCCCTATGCACTCAACTTTTGATTTCACCAAGTTAAGTTGGGCCTGATTTCGACAGTGAGATATCACAACTATCCGCTCACATTCTTACCAAGATAGATTAATGCATCTTACTTTGGCACGCCCACATTTCATCGATCGAGGCAGGAAGAGATTCATCTATTGGAAGGCATCCGTATACTTAATATTGGGTTAAGCGATTTTTCATGATATGTTATTAACAATTAATCACTTGCACATATTAACAAAAACTATGAAATAGATTACACCATTCTCATTTCAAATACATCCCATATGTGTACAGAAGAAAAAAATCATCAACACTTGATGTAAACGGGCTAAATCAGAACATTTAAAATATTTCTAAATCTTCGGATTCACATATACTGGATAGAAGCACAAGCATTCATCCTTATGATAATAGACAAGATCATCTCTCATTGTCGAATTCAAAATTCAAGACAGAATTTGGTTTCACAATCCACATAGAGAGACAGTTACTGTTAAGGAAAAAACATTTCTGAAACATGAAAATCACAGCAAAATCACAGATGTTCCTGGTGGGGTTATAAAGGGTTGTGCCCCTAGC
The DNA here is from genome assembly GCA_039513925.1 of Platanthera zijinensis. Taxonomy (NCBI): domain Eukaryota; kingdom Viridiplantae; phylum Streptophyta; class Magnoliopsida; order Asparagales; family Orchidaceae; genus Platanthera; species Platanthera zijinensis. Next base: position 96,161,524 of record CM077097.1, read on the forward strand.
GGGGTCTTAGGGGCAGAGTGCACTCTCCTGACATTTATTGGGTCACTATAACCCTAGTGGACCCAATAAAAGTGACTCGAACATCCACCCGAGACTTATAAGGTGTAGGAGATGACCCTATTTTGGGGATTTCGAGCTAATGAGCTCCGATTCGATTTCTGTTTGTTGCTTTGGGCTCGTATAACTGGTACGAGTGTAACCAAACTCGTTTCATTGCAAACCGAGGTCATATGGTGGATATGACCGTTCCTCATAGAACATCGCAAATACGAGAAATTTGGATATTGAGCTAGAGAACTCCGATTTGAGTTCCGTCAGTTCCTATGACCTTATATAATCAATACGAGTGCGTTGAAACTCGTTTCATTGCAAACCGTGGTCATATGGTGGATATGACAGTTCCTCATAGAACGTCGCAAATACAAGAAATTTGGATATTGAGCTAGAGAACTCCGATTTGAGTCCCATCAGTTCCTATGGCCTCGTATAATCAATATGCGTGCGTTGAAACTCGTTCTGTTATGTTCTGAGGTCATATGGTGGATATGAATGTTTCTCGTAGAACGTCGCGAAAACGAGATTTTTGATTATCAAGCTAGAGAACTCCGATCTAAGTTCTGTCAGTTCCTATGGATTTGTATAGTCAATACGAACACATTGAAACTCGTTGCATCACAATCCGAAGTCTAAATATGAATATGCCTGTTTTGAGTTCTGTAGCGTGCTACGACGCACAATTTTTGAATATTGGGCAAAATGAACTCGGATTTGACCTCAGTCAATTGCGTTGGATTCGTATGATCAATATGAGGTCAACGGAGTTCGTTCCAGTCAACTCTTATAACGGGAGGTCAACCTCAGTCAAAATGAGCTTTTTAGTGCACCGAAAAGCGTGCGCGTGCCGATATTACCAAAATACCCCAACTTTGACTCGTCACCCGATGACTTTGACCTACTTTGACACAAATGGGGAACCACCCATGGTTGACTTTTGGTCAAACTTCCTAAAATCCAATTTTCTTAAGGGAATTTAATTTCAAGTTGCCCCCCACTTGAAGGCACTCATGTAGGCCACCTTTGGGCTCAATCTCAACCCCATATGGGCCTTGGATTCTAGCAAGGAGGATAACCCTTTGGCCAAATCAAAAAGTCAAGCCCATTCTCCTCTTTCTCTCTCTTTCTCCCTCTCTTCCCTTTCCTCCATATAGTCTATGGCCTAGCTAGGCTTATAGGGTGTACAACCCTCCATTAGGAGGCCACCAGCTGTCTTAAACCAACAAGCTTTGTATGGCTTGGGAGTCAAAGCAAGGAGGGGAGCCAATCCTAAGCCTCCACATACCCCTCCTCCCCAAACCAAGCTCCAAGCCACCATGATTTTAACACATAGATGTACCTCCACCTCTAGATATCTTCCATTTGTCCCAGGCCAGCCGTGAGCAACTATTCATCTTCTTCCATGGGAGATTAGTCCCAAAATATGAAGAAGAAGGGGAGGGCAGGTTTGCCTTCCCTATATAATGAACCCCATGGAACCAGAGGACTTCACTCCTCTCCCCAGCCATAAAACAACCCCAGCCACCCCCTCAGCTGGAGCTCCACCTCATTGGAGAAAGAAAAACCGAGCTCCTCCACCTCCACCACCCTTAATGGCCGATCTCGTCGAAAGCCCCCTAAGGCCTCGAAACTAGGTGGGACCTCCTCCTCTCCTCCCTCCCTAGCTTTCTGATGTTTTGCATGTGAGCTCTAGTGGCTGGAGCGTCGCCGTCACCCCCCTCTCCACCGTTAAAAAATAAAAATAGCTCCGACGATGGCCGGTGGCGGCAGGCCGCCGGACCACCGTCGGAGGTAGCGCCCACCTCGGGAAGTTGGCCGGGGGAGGAGTCACAGATGCCTGCGATGGGGAAGGCTCGTAAGGTATGGGTTCTCTACAAGCTCTCTATACAAGCGGGGGGGGGGGGGGGCACCGAGTTCCTCTCTGGTATGAGGGGGAAAAAGCGGGGTGGGGGGAGGGAAGAGAAAGAAAAAGAGGGGGGGGGGTGTCACAACCCGCATTTTCTCCGAATTAAGAATTATCAGAGTCTGAGAAAACGCGCGTCGTGATGCCACGTCGAGCAGGGGATAACCGCTGACGCTCAGGCAAAACACTATCTACTTTACTTTAAGAAAAAAAAATCATAAGTTAAATTACTAGAAATTCAGTTATATTTTTAAGGCCGTATCCCTCGGCTTTGTGGATCATCTAGTCCACCCTTCAAAATTATACTTATACGCAACAGAAAATACTTTATTTACATTTATGCATCCTAAGAGAGAATGCATAAGTGTCCCCAGGGGACATCTTATACTATGCAGGACCCTAGATTTAATTTATATATATATATAAGAGAAACGATCTTTTACGTCGCATTGAAAGTAGTGTATGAGTTTGTAAAAACATGCAGATCATGAGTTATATATATACTTAATAGTGTTTTTAGGTTTTAAAAGTAACTAGCATCCTAACATAAATCATCCCAAGAGCAAGTTTAATATAACCAAAATCAGCAAAACTAACAGTGCAAGCAAGTACAAAGTATCTAAAAGAGAAACCACCAGTGAGCGTCAACAACTGACACGAATCCATTGGTGTGTAGGTATGTCTATACTACAAGTCTAAAGAAACTACCTCCCAAACAAGAGGAAACAGAAGTCCACTGTAGTAGCTGAAACACTAGAAAACCTCTAGGAGCAAACTAGCCGCACAGTCGGCTAAAAACCTGCACCTGAGGTATTCAGAAAGAAAAGAATACCTCAGCAAATTATAATCAACAGGAAAGGAAAGTGTAATAGTAAAAGCAGGAAATAAAACGGGAATTTAAAAGTACTCTTCAAACGGTGAACATGGTAAGAAAGGGGGGGGGGGTGCACCAAGTGCACGATTGAAGCCAAGCTTTAAGGATCTCTGCAAAAGGATTAGTACAATAATCATGACATGCAATCGGCTAAAACAGAAAGAGTCACCTAGTACTGGAGATGGATAAAAATTTAGTAACAAGTGGCATAGACTGGCGGCCGCATGTCCAACCAAGTCCGTTCAGCCTAAATATCCTCATGGGCTTTGGTGGTGGTATCCGTCCAACTCAACCAAACAGCCCATATTGCCATAATAAGGCAAGAAAGAAAACCAGGGTGGCGGCATCGGTCCGACCTACCCTAAAACCACATCTTACTCCAGTCCTAAGTGACCCGAGGAAAACTCGAGCTGAGGGTCTCGTATACCACAAAGCAAATTCCAAGAGCCTTAAACTCACTAGAGCAACCCACCTAGGAGCCCTATAAAACTAAACAGACACCGAGACTCGCTACTAGCTATGCGCGAACAGATAGATACTAATCCCCCGCAGTTGGTCTGACCTGGACCTAAGCCTGAGATTCTGATCCCCCAAACTAGGCGTATGGAATTAATTCATACCCGACCCTACACGGTCAATTTGATTTCCGACGCATCTACAACGAGATTTTCTTTTACACCACCCCCATGCCCCGTTAATTTACTCCCCAACACATGCATCATTAACTTGGCGCCAACCCCGCACAATTAATTTCATACCTAACATAAATGACTAACTGGATGCGAACACAAACTATTGGCTCCATCGCATATCGGGTTGGTCTTGGCTTTCACCCAAAGAAGACCTCCACCCGCTACAACGTATATTGACGCGAACGGGGTCCTAACAAGTGCGCACGTCTGAAAAGAAAGAAAATTGAACAAAAGAACAAGTTTTGATACCCAACTTAATTTTTCTTAACCCTTACTCAAGTTCCAACCTAGGCGCCCCACCACTAACTGTTGAACGTGGCGCTGACATGGCTCACAAACCCCCTCAAAAAAAAGCGAAACAACCTACCAAAAAAAATATCCTTGTACGACCGGATCCCATACCTAAATTGGTGAGTCCGCAACACACACAAAAAAAGGTAGCACAACGATTTCGGGTAGATTTCGGGTAGGATTTGGGTAGGAGCAATTAGGATAACCGTCATAAGAAAGTAACAACAACAAAACAACGAATTAAGGAGGTCACACGGCAAGGGCGAAGGGCGCACTTGCCTCGATTCTCCACCAAAAATTTCGCCAGCACAACCTTGCAATCCGGCCTGCCACAAGCACGCAAAACCCCTCAGAAAAACTGAGAAGAACAACCCATTAAAACAAAGGACTAAAAGGGGCGAAGTCAAACTCAAGCTCATACGAAAACCATGGAGGAACACCAAAATACTCACCTTGGAACGAAGATCGCGGCGAGAGGAGTTCGGATCCAGCCTCCGAGGAAGATTCCGGGTCTGAAATCGCCGGAGGTAGGTGGCCGGAGCACCTCCGTCGCTCGGCTCAGTTTCGCACGGGAAGGGGGGATGCTCTCGGGTTCTGGAAGGGAAGGGGCGGGGGAAATAAAAACCTAAGTGGTTTGCAACCTATTAGACTATATATAAACCTATTATCCTATAATATATAATTTACAAATAATACCCTGTATACACCTAACTCAAAACTTAATTAATACCTAATTCTACTAACCAACGGCAGCCCCCCTGTGAACCAAAAAAAAGAATTTAAATCAAATTTATAACCTAAACTAAGCCACTAATTACTTCATCCGTTAACTATGCGCATAATTTAAAGCATAAACTCGACACGTACACGAACCCTAACAAGCGACGTACACGCACCGACACGCCCAAGTCACTAATTCGACCAAACGTGAAGCACTAACATATATTTATAATTAAAATGACGACCCACTAACTAGCGACCATCGAAACGACGCAAAACAAAACATTCTCGAATTTCGACCAAATCCGCACCGTAGCTAAACACTCGGGCTACGGAAATAATTGCAAAGTCGGACACAACCTCCGACGATCACACACTCGAGCTAACCTCGCCCGAAGCCAAAGCACAAGGATTCCCTAAGAGGCTCAGCCGGGCCTCCAAAACAGACGCCGGCTAGCTAGGGAAACCATACAACATGCTATAACCTCTAAGAACACCTAATGAGATACTCTAACAACGGCATGAGCCGGAAAAAAAAAATGCGTCCACGTAACGCCCAAGGAGAATTAAATAAATACCGAAAAAAAATAGGGGGCGTTACAGGGGGGGTTAAGAAAGAAAGATGAGGGAAAGGAAAAAAAGGAAGGGAGGGAGAGACGAAGTAGTCAATGTTATAAACAATGCCTCTCTCTCGCTCGTTCCTAGCTATGTTGATCAATACCTATTGATACACACATTCCCATAATTATACTCTTTGCTGACTGAAAAATATTGAGAACGTCTAACGATGATGCTCTAATTTGTTTTCGATCATTTCATAGTTTTTATATATAATTCTGAGCATCTCGAACTAAATTTTATAAAATACTTCAAACCCTTTTGCTATTAGAATCAAGTCCCGGAAGTCTGCTCTATCAATTAACAACTGTTGGGTACATTGGAAAATGTGTACCTGATTTGAAGAAGCCCAACTTAGCTCAATGATATACATCAAGGTGTATTTGATGTTGTTTTGAGTTGACATGTGCAGGTGAAGAAGTATTAAAGAATGCAGAAAAATATTCTAAGTCCACATGTCGACACCTGAAGAAATTGTGTCGACACTTCAGAATATTTGTGTCGACACTTCAGAATATCAGTGTCGACACAGAGAAAGATAGTCGACCACACTTATGTCGACACTGGGAAGCAGTGTCGACACATAAAGAAAATCGTCGACCTCAGCACTGGGAAGCAGTGTCGACACAGTGAAAGATAGTCGACACCCAGAGAAAGTTTGTCGACTAGTGAAAGATAGTCGACCAGAGAAAAATAGTCGACTAGTGGAAGATAGTCGACTAGTGAAAGATAGTCGACCAGAGAAAGAGTGTCGACTCACAAAAGAAGATAGTCGACCTCAACTGTGTCGACACTGGGTGGATGTGTCGACACCAGAAGATTGAGTCGACACATATTGACAGAAGTCGACTATGCTTGTGTCGACACCAGAAGACTGAGTCGACACATTTTGGCAGAGTTGAAGATTGCTGTGTCGACACCAGAAGACCGAGTCGACACATTTTGGCAGAGTTGAAGATTGCTGTGTCGACACCTGAAGGCTAAGTCGACACATATTGAGTTATGAATCTACAACAACTGTGTCGACACACAGGACTTGTGTCGACACACTGCAGAGTCTAGACCAAGTTATTTTTTGAAGAAGCTATGTCGACTTAAAGACAACTTAGTCGACATCATCAAAGACTGTGTCGACACCAAGGTCACTTGTGTCGACACAGATAGACAGTTTGGTCTCGACACTTTCTAACAGACTGTCTCGACATTTTGCTGTCCAAGGCTAAGGTACAGGAACTGTTTGAAGACTTGATAGCTGTGGGTTGCCACCGTTTAACTGAAGCTGTCAGACCTGTCAGAAAACAGTTAGAAACCGGATCAGCCGGTTACCATGAAGAAAGTCTATAAATAGACACATTCAGAAGGAAATCAAATTAAGAAAAATAACTGAAGAAGATCTAAGAAGAAGAAACAGAAGGATTACGATCCTGGTGTAGTTTCAATTCAAGAAAGTGCTAAGCTCTAAAGAAGATCTTCATCAGTTGATCTAAGAAGAAGAAGAAGAAGTCTGAAGTATCAGAAAAGGTGTTGGATAGAGAGGGATCCAGTCATCTTGAAGATGAAGAAGGAAGCCATCATTGGTTTCTCAAGAAGCTGTTTGGAAATCAACTCAGCTAAGTTCAGATTCAAGAAGCTTTGAAGAAAGCTCAGATTCAGTTGATTTCATCAGCTGATCAAGAAGTGTCTTGTCCTTTTCTCTCTCAACAAAGGCAAGACATTAAAATATCTTTTCTAAATTTCTATAGGATCTGTTTACACAGATCTGAGTTGTAAGCCTGTGTTATAAAGGCTGAGTGTAGGAGAGGTGATCTCTGAGTGGTAGGGCTATTTGCCTGAGTGTAGGAGAAGGTTATTCTCTGAGTGGTAGGCCTTGAGGCAAGGCTGAGGTAGGGCTGTTAAGCCTGAGTTGTAGGAACCTATCCAGGTTCTGAGCTGTAGGATCTGAGGATCTGAGAATAGTGGAAGTTTGGCCGAATCTAGCATACTGCTAGATAGGTGAAGGGGGAAAGTGGATGTACCCAGACCTTGGGGAACCACTATAAAACATTGTGCAATCTGTGATGCTTAGTTATCTGTGAATGCTGTGTTAGATGTTTTAATTTGTAATTGAATTTTACCTAGAAGTATAAACAAGAAATTAGAACCTATTCACCCCCCCTCTAGGTGTTTAGGTTGTCTTGAAAGTAAAACTATCAAGTGGTATCAGAGGGAGGTTCCTCAAAAAGGACTTAACAGTCTGAGGTAGATCTGAAAGGCAGAATCAAGATTCAAAAAGATGGGTTCTGGTGAGAATCATAAGGAGCTAGGGTCTATGAAATTACCCATATGCAAGAAAGAAATTTTTGGAATTTGGAAAGAAAGAGTCAGACTGTTTATGGAGGCATCTGACCCAAGGATTTACATCACAGTACAGGAAGGCCCCTTCATTCCAATGAAGGTATCAGTTCTTGATGCAAATATCCAAACTCCAAAGAGTTATTCAGAAATGACCAAGGATGAAATCATCTTGGCAACCATGGATAAAAGAGCTCAGAACATTATTGTTAGTGCCATAGATGATTCAACATTTCAGAATCTGATTCACTGCAAGACCTCCAAAGAGATGTGGGACACATTGATTGTCTACATGGAGGGATCTGAAGAAGTAAGGCAGGACAGGAAATCTATGCTCAATCAGGAGTATGAAAGTTTTAGACAAGGAAAATCTGATAGCATAACTGAGTGCTACAAGAAATTCTATAGAATTGTGAATGAGCTTATGACATATGGAAGAGTCTTCAGTACTTATGAACTGAATGACAAATTCTTGAGATCCTTAACAAAGGATTGGGACACAAAGATCTGTGCCATAAGAGAAGTGGCTAAATTGGCAGAGATATCTCCTCCCACCTTGTTTGGAAAGTTGCTATCCTATGAAATGCAACTTATGGTGAGGAAGGAGGAGGAAAAGAATTCAAGAGGAGAGCATAGAGAAAAGACTGTGGCATTCAATGCAGAAGCCACTAGAAAGAATAGGAGGAAATCACCATCTCCTCCTAAGGAAGTTGCAGAAGATAGTTCTGAAAATTCAGATAAGGGTTCAGAAAGCTATGATTCAGATGCAGACTTTGCTGCATTCACAAGGCAATTCCAGAGGTTCTTGAAAAAGAAGTAATGGAAGTCTAGGCCTTCCACATCACAGCAAGTTGATGACTATTATCAGAAGAAAAGGTCATCAAGGAAAGAGAAGAGCAGATCAAAGCCCAGCAAAGCCTCTACTTCAAAGATTGTCTGCTATTGTTGCAATAGGCCTGTACATGTAGTGGCTGACTGTCCTGATAAGAGAAAGGAGTCTTCAGACAAGAAGAAGACTCATCAGAAAGGCAAGAAGGAGAAATCCTTTGTTGCAAAGAAAGATAAGAGTCTAACAGACCAGTCAACTTCAGAGTCAGAATCTGAAGCTGAAGCATATATTAGACTATATGCTGCATCTGAAGAAGAGGAGTTTCTGCAGTTGCTAGACTCCATCAATGAACAAAAGAATCATCAGTGTATGGGGCTGATGGCAGGATCAGAAGAGGACATATGCCAGAATCAGTCTGGTCCTAATAAGGTACAATGTCCTTCTATTACATCTGATTGTTGTATCAGTGAAGAATCAGCTACATCTGCATCAAGTGATGTAGATGCATCTGAATCTGAAGGTGATGTCTATCAATTGATAGACAAGTATGGGGACTTGTTGCAGGCCCTTAAGAAAAAGCAAGAACTTGGTTAAATCTCAGGCTCAGGAAATTGCTGAACTAAGGGTTGCTACAACTGAGTTAGAGAAAGTTATTGATCAAAAATTAAATGAAATTATCAAGCTGAAGAATATAACTATTATTCATATGGGCACAATTAATTATACTAATGATCAAGTGAAGAGTCTGGAGGCCAGACTTAGAATTGAAAGGGATTTAGTGGCTAGTTACTCTAAGCCAAAATCTGTCTTACCCTTGATAGATGAATTTGTCACTCAAAAGGGTAAGGCTGGATTAGGATTCAAAGGTAACTTCAGGGCTGACAGATTCAAGAGGAAAGGCAAAGCTCCTGTTCAGCCACTAAACCTTTCAGTCCCCATAAAGTTTAGTAAGGTGAAAGTGCCTTCTAACAAATATGATCATGAAGATATTCAAGGTCATATTAAGACTAATGTTCTGAAGAACAAGGGTGTAAATGCAAGCAGGCCTACCTATGGTCATAAACCCAATGGTTTTAAGAAATCAGTAGGTGAAGTTGCTGCAGCACCAGCAATGAACAGAAATTCTTCTGACAAGGATGTATCTAGATCTAGATACAATAAGTTTGAATGTTGGTGTTGTGGCAAGAGAGGCCATTTTGCACTAGACTGCTGGTATAACCCAAGTGTTATAAAGAACAATAGTCTACCTGTTAGAAGAGGTTATGGTAGCTTTATTAATGCTAACCTGAACCAAGGACCCAAGACTTACTTGGGTTCTAAGGGTAAGTAATTCTGTGTTGCAGGTGAATCCAAGTAACCATGCCCCTATATGGTACTTGGATAGTGGTTGTTCCAGGCACATGACTGGAACAAAGGGGCTGCTGAAGGAGTATTCATCTGTCAAAGATGGACCTAAAGTGATCTTTGGTGGATCTGAAAAAGGAGTCATCAAAGGGTTTGGTAATATTTCTTCTAACCTAATTACTATCACTCAAGTGGCTTATGTAAAAGGTTTGAAACATAATCTAATAAGAATAAGCCAGCTAAGTGATTTAGGATATGACATTTCATTTGTTAAAGATGGATGTCATATCAAGAGGTCAAGTGATCAAAAGATCATACTGACAGGGTATAGGAAGAGAAATGTATATTGTCTTAATTTTGAATGTGAGAATAAGGCTTCTCCCATCTGTCTTGTAGCTGATGACAATGCTTCTCATTGTGTTAAGTGGCACAAGAGATTGGCTCATCTAAACTACAAGACAATTGGCCAACTCTTTAGCAAAGAGTTAGTGAGGAATGGACCTCAAGTTAAGTGTATAAAGGAAGGGATATGCTCAGCTTGTCAAAAGGGCAAGCAGACAAAATCCTCCTTTCAAAGCATTGAAATCAAGGATTCTGTGAGGTGCTTATACCTCTTGCATATGGATCTTTTTGGTCCTATGCCAGTTCACAGTCTAGGTAGGAAAGTCTACACTTTTGTGGTTATAGATGACTATTCAAGATTTACATGGGTGTTCTTTCTGAGACAAAAATCTGAAACCCCAAGTGTATTACTTAATTTTGTAAAGCAAATTTAGAATGAACTAAATAGTACAGTGGTCAAAATCAGAAGTGACCATGGTACTAAGTTTCAATCTGAAAGCATAACAAAATTGTGTAAAGACTTTGGGATTTTCCAAGAGTTCTCCTCACCTAGAACACCTCAGCAAAATGGAATTGCTGAAAGAAAGAATAGAACATTAATTGAAGCTGGTAGAACTCTATTGAGTGACACCTCTCTCCCAGAATATTTTTGGGCTGAGGCAGTTAACACTGCTTGTCATGTAATCAATAGGGCTACTATCACCAAAAGCCACAAAATGACTCCCTATGAGATTGTGAAAGGCAGAAAACCAAATCTATCTTACTTTAGGATCTTTGGTTGCAAGTGTTATATACTTAACAATGGCAAGTCATATTTGACTAAGTTTGCTGCCAAATCCCAGGATGGGATATTTGTTGGGTACAACACAAATAATAAGGCCTATAGAGTCTTCAACTTGACTACTCAAGTTGTTGAAGAATCTGTGCATGTTGTGTTTGATGAAACAAGATTAATCAACTGTGAGTTGTCTTGTAGATCAAATGACTCAACAGGTATAAGCAAATGTATGGACAAGCTCTCCATTACTGAAGTATCAAAGGAAGATGGGGCATTGGAAAATGAAGACTTCTGTCCAGGGGGAGAACAAGACACTATAGAAGCTGAAGAAAACCAAGAGATTCAACTAAATGAAGGAGCTGGAGATGTTCAACCAGAAGGGAATCTTCCTCCAGCTACAAGACATTTAAGAGATCATCCAGCTGATCAGATAATAGGTGATCCAAGACAGGGGGTGCAAACTAGAAGCAGAAATCAAAACACAGTTCTACATTCAAGTTTCCTGTCACAAATGGAGCCTAAGAAGTTTGAAGAAGCTATCCAAGACCAGTACTGGATTGATGCTATGCAAGAGGAGCTGAATCAATTCAGAAGGTGCAATGTCTGGGAGCTTGTTCCTAAACCAAGAGGCCACAATATAATTGGCACAAAATGGATCTATAGGAACAAGCTAGATGAAAGTGGAATAATAGTAAAGAATAAATCAAGATTGGTTGCAAAAGGATACAGGCAGGAAGAAGGGATTGACTTTGATCAAACCTTTGCTCCAGTAGCAAGGCTGGAGGCAATCAGAATATTCCTTGCCTATGCAGCCTATCAAGACTTCAAAGTATACCAGATGGATGTGAAGTCAGCATTTCTGAATGGTGATCTTAAAGAAGAAGTATATGTAGAGCAACCATCAGGTTTTGTAGATCCTCTTAAACCTGATTTTATTTATAAGCTTAGGAAAGCTCTGTATGGGTTAAAGCAAGCCCCAAGGGCTTGGTATGAAACCCTGTCTACTTTCCTTATTGAGAATAAATTCTCAAGAGGAAAAATTGACAAAACTCTATTCCTTAGGGAATCCAAAGGCAAGATCATCTTAGTACAGATCTATGTTGATGACATAATCTTTGGATCTACTGAAAACAACCTTTGTAAAAAGTTTGCCAAACTTATGCAAGGGAAGTTTGAGATGAGCAGTATGGGGGAACTGAAATTCTTCTTGGGACTCCAAGTAAGACAGACTGATGATGGCTTGTCCATATCCTAGTCTAAGTTCACCAAAGAATTGATTAAGAAATATGGTATGAAATCATCCTCCACCATGAGAACTCCTATGAGAACAAGTATGCCTATATGCAAAGATGATGCAGGTAAACCTGTTGATGAGACTTTGTATAGAGGGATAGTTGGCTCACTACTATATCTCACTACTAGTAGACCAGATATTATGTATGCTACATGTGTCTGTGCTAGGTACCAAGTCTGCCCTAAAGAATCTCATTATACTGCAGTCAAAAGAATTCTGAGATATCTTAAGGGCACACCTAATCTAGGTCTTTGGTACCCTAGGAATAGAGATTTTCAACTAACAGGCTATTCGGATGCCGATTTTGCAGGATGTAGAGAGGATAGGAAGAGTACTACAGGTACTTGTCAATTCCTGGGAGGAAGACTAATATCATGGAGTAGTAAGAAGCAGACCAGTGTGGCAATTTCCACAGCTGAGTCTGAGTATGTTGCTGCTGGAAGCTGCTGTGCACAGCTATTATGGATGCAGCATCAGCTTAAGGATTATGGTATTCAAGTAAGTAGAACACCTCTTTTGTGTGATTCTAAGAGTGCAATTTCTATTGCTAATAATCCTGTTTCTCATAGTAGAACTAAGCATATAGAAATAAAATACCATTTTCTTAAAGAACATGTAGAAAAAGAAGACATTTCATTGGAATTTGTGAAAACAGATTATCAAATAGCAGATGTGTTCACTAAGCCCCTAGATGAGACCAAATTCAATAAATTCAAAATTGAATTAGGTATGTTAACCATTGATTAGTGTAATCACAAAATCATCAACAATGGAGTTGAAGTGGTAACAAGACATTCAAGTGATATAAAGACACATTGAAGTAGTATCAAGTACTTTGTAGTACTTATAAGTTGTGTTGAACAAACAGAAATTGGCTAAGTAAGTTGGTGTCGACACATTCAGTAATAATGTGTCGACTCAGAGTAGTAATGTCGACAAGTCAGAGATGTTGTGTCGACACAGAAAATATGTGTCGACACTTAAGAATCTTATTGTCGACTTATCCAGGAATGTAGTGTCGACTTCACCAGGATAGTGGTGTCGACACTTACAGATTTTGTGTCGACACTTATACTAAGAGTCGACACAGAATTTCTGAAGCTCTACTATATATCTCTGGTGTCGACATAACCGCAAATTGGTGTCAACACATGATAGACGGACTTGAAGTCGAGACAATAGAAGCTTGTGTCGACACATTCCATCTGTGTCGACACTTATAGTCTGTTTTTGGCGACTTTTGATCTTCTTTAAACAGAAGGTATAAATAGGTCAAAAACTCATTCTGTCGACACGCTTACAAGGTTTTCGAAACCCTGTGTCGACATTCTCTCTCTCTCTCTCTTTCTCTCATCTTTCAAGCTTTCTCGACTGATCAATGGCGCCATTGATTGAAGATAATGTGAATGAAGGATATGAGTTGGTGCGCCAGGCCTTCGCTGCTGCTCCTCCAGATGTTCTCGGGGTTATCTCTCTCCTCTCCGACTCAGGATTAGAATTTCTGGTCTCCGAACCATCTAAGATATGGAAGAAGGAGGTACATGAGTTCTTTACTTCTGCATCTGTAGACTCTGAGAGTCATGAGATAAAATCCACAGTTCATGGGTCACCAGTGGAGATTACACCAAGTAAGTTAAGAACAATTCTACAATTACCTATAATTGAGAATAAAGAGGATGTCCCTGCTTCTAAATCAAGGGAGGCTCTTCAATGGTGTGGATTGGATTCCACCATGAAAATTGGAGCAGCATTCAACAGGAAAGGAATGAATCAACAGGGCAAGTTCCTGTCTGAGGTGGTTGGAAAAGTTATTCTGTGCAAGCCAGGTGGACATGATAGGATTTCTGCCTATATGTTCAGCCTAATAACCAGGATTATGTTTATAATTCCAACGGATTGGTCAACTGTAATCTTTGAAAAGATTAAGGAAGGAATCAAGAAGCCAAAGCTGGCTAGAATAATGAGTATCTACCTAAGTAAGGAGATTCCTGATGTTATGCAACAATAACCTGGAACAAAAATTAATCACATGAGAAGGATGGACATGAGATTGTTCTCCAGATGGGATAGGGTGCTGACCAAAGAGATGCCTGAAGTGGAAAGGCAGGATTCACCTGAGAAATCCCCAGGTCATGCTACCAGTACTGAGCACCAACAAGAAGAGCAAGTAAGACAAGAGGTTGAGGATCAGCCTGCTTCTACACAAGTTCAGGATGCCACAATACCTGTAATTCAAGAAGAAGAAGTAAGAATACCAGCTCAGCAAGTTTATTCACCTACACAGACTGTATCTACTCATGACCAGGTACAGGTGCAGGGGGAGCTGGTATATTTTCCTACAAAAGAAATTTCTAATATTTCTATTTCTGCACAGGTCCAGGAAAAGCAAGTGTCCTCACCTGCCCAGGACATCCCCAATACTGAACAAGTACAGGGGGAGAAGCTGTCTGAGCAAGTGCAAGAGGAAGCTCAAATTGATTTATCTCAAGATTTGAATACTGCAGATGTACCAGCCCAGAAGGAATATACTCTTGAGGAGTTATTTCCAAATGATGAAATAGTTACTGATAGAATGGAAGTGGAGCAAGCAATTGAGGGGGAGCCTGTGCATGTTGAGACTGTACAACATGGCACTGAAGCAGCTGTTCCTCCTCCCAAAGAACGAGTTCAAATTGATAGTACTTCTAATTATAAGAGTGAAGAAGCCAGGGTGGCTAAGAAGAGAAAACTTATGGTCTTCCAGAGAAGGAGCAAGAGCTACAAGCAGGCTCTACAGTCTACAGCACATCACACTCCTTCTGACTTTGATTATAACAAGTTTTTGGTCGATTTACAAGTGAAATTGGATGAACACAGAGTGGCCATTGAAAAATATGTTGATGAGAACAACAAGTCCCTGCAGTTTGACTTAGCTCAAGATATAAAATCTATTAGGTTTGAGGTCAATATGCATAAAAAGGAGATGACAGATTGCTTCCATAAGGGAGGTAATGCTGTGGTGTATTTGGCAAAACAACAGCAGACTATCATCCCTAAGGTGGATGATATTGCTTTAAAGCAAAGCAATGTCTTGGAAAATCAGTTAAGGATGAATGACAATTTAACTGAATCTCATCATGAGATCATTGAGGAATTGAAAAAGATTGTTCCAGGCCTGCCTGCAGCTAGAGCAAAAGAAATGGAAGAATTTGATAAGAACTTTCAAGCTGCTATTGATTCTGTTAAAACTGCTATCACTACCTCTCAAAAGGAAATATCCGCCAAGCTTCTAAAGTTAAAATCATTCTTTAAAGAGGGTGTGAATTATCTGGATGGCCAAATCAGATTTCAGAAGGAAGATCTAAGAGATCATATTTCTAGAGAAGCCATAAAGGGGGAGAGGATGTTAGTTCATGCAGGCTCAGAGCACACCAAATGGGTGACCAATAGTATTCGAGCCACATTGGGATATCCACCATTGTGTGATGATGCTATGGTGGCTGAGTCAGGAATACAAACAAGTCTACTTGAAGGCAATCAACCTGAGGTTGCCCAAGTCATTTACCCTCCTCCAGATTATGATATGATTGATCAGCAAGTTCAAGGAATGTATAGTCCTCCAAAGGAGGTTACTAATGTTGTTATTGGAAAGGTTGATAAACCTGAGGCTACTTTGAAAGACCAGCAAGATGCTCTACTATCTAAGAAAAGATTTAGAGAGCAGGCTGAACTTAAGCCAGACTTTGAGCAGTGGAGTCCTACTTCCAGAAATATAATACTCACTGCATGGAAGGCTGTCAAAGACCAACAACATGAGAGAGGCAAGTGGTTCAATGAGATGGAATGGCAGAAGTATGAAGCCAGGCAAGAGGCAATAATCCAGTTTAGAAGAAAAGCCAAGCTGGGTAGGCAGCCTCCAGATGCTCAGGAGCCAAGCAAGTACTTCCCAAAGCCCTTTCATTATTTTGAAAGGCAAAGGCTCAAGGAAGAAGCAAAGAAGAAGGCTGATCTAAAAGGCAAGAAGCCAGCTGAAGATTCTGAAGCTCCTGTAAAGGCTCAAGTTCTATCTGGCAAAGGGATTGTCATTAAAGAGCCTGATCAGTCTTAATTTTTAGTTCTTTCAAAGTATTTTGTAATGTTTTGATTAAATCATTAAATGTAAATCTCTGTATTCAAATATTATCAAGTTATAAACAAAATGTTGGTTGGTATCATATAATGTTCATTCTGTGGTGGATTGTTTTTATTTTGTTTATATTAAGTATTCCTGTTATGTCATATCATCAGTTTATACTTTTTATAAATAGTGTATATCATTGGCTATAGGGTTATGACTTCTCCAAATAGGGGGAGATTGTTGGGTACATTGGAAAATGTGTACCTGATTTGAAGAAGCCCAACTTAGCTCAATGATATACATCAAGGTGTATTTGATGTTGTTTTGAGTTGACATGTGCAGGTGAAGAAGTATTAAAGAATGCAGAAAAATATTCTAAGTCCACATGTCGACACCTGAAGAAATTGTGTCGACACTTCAGAATATTTGTGTCGACACTTCAGAATATCAGTGTCGACACAGAGAAAGATAGTCGACCACACTTATGTCGACACTGGGAAGCAGTGTCGACACATAAAGAAAATCGTCGACCTCAGTACTGGGAAGCAGTGTCGACACAGTGAAAGATAGTCGACACCCAGAGAAAGTTTGTCGACTAGTGAAAGATAGTCGACCAGAGAAAAATAGTCGACTAGTGGAAGATAGTCGACTAGTGAAAGATAGTCGACCAGAGAAAGAGTGTCGACTCACAAAAGAAGATAGTCGACCTCAACTGTGTCGACACTAGGTGGATGTGTCGACACCAGAAGATTGAGTCGACACATATTGGCAGAAGTCGACTATGCTTGTGTCGACACTAGAAGACTGAGTCGACACATTTTGGCAGAGTTGAAGATTGCTGTGTCGACACCAGAAGACTGAGTCGACACATTTTGGCAGAGTTGAAGATTGCTGTGTCGACAACTGAAGGCTAAGTCGACACATACTGAGTTCTGAATCTACAATAACTGTGTCGACACACAGGACTTGTGTCGACACACTGCAGAGTCTAGACCAAGTTATTTTTTGAAGAAGCTGTGTCGACTTAAAGGCAACTTAGTCGACATCATCAAAGACTATGTCGACACCAAGGTCACTTGTGTCGACACAGATAGACAGTTTGGTCTCGACACTTTCTAACAGACTGTCTCGACATTTTGCTGTCCAAGGCTAAGGTACAGGAACTGTTTGAAGACTTGACAGCTGTGGGTTGCCACCGTTTAACTGAAGCTATCAGACCTGTCAGAAAACAGTTAGAAACCGGATCAGCCGGTTACCATGAAGAAAGTCTATAAATAGACACATTCAGAAGGAAATCAAATTAAGAAAAATAACTGAAGAAGATCTAAGAAGAAGAAACAGAAGGATTACGATCCTGGTGTAGTTTCAATTCAAGAAAGTGTTAAGCTCTAAAGAAGATCTTCATCAGTTGATCTAAGAAGAAGAAGAAGAAGTCTGAAGTATCAGAAAAGGTGTTGGATAGAGAGGGATCCAGTCATCTTGAAGAAGAAGAAGGAAGCCATCAGTGGTTTCTCAAGAAGCTGTTTGGAAATCAACTCAGCTAAGTTCAGATTCAAGAAGCTTTGAAGAAAGCTCAGATTCAGTTGATTTCATCAGCTGATCAAGAAGTGTCTTGTCCTCTTCTCTCTCAACAAAGACAAGACATTAAAATATCTTTTCTAAATTTCTATAGGATCTGTTTACACAGATCTGAGTTGTAAGCTTGTGTTATAATGGCTGAGTGTAGGAGAGGTGATCTCTGAGTGGTAGGGCTATTTGCCTGAGAGTAGGAGAAGGTTATTCTCTGAGTGGTAGGCCTTGAGGCAAGGCTGAGGTAGGGCTGTCACTACTAGAAAACTGACTTTTAGCCACGGCAGATTGCCGTGGCTAAAAGTCCAAAACCGTGGCTAAAGACTTTTAGCCACGGTCTGCCCACGGAAAATGGGCGTGGGCAATACGAGCGTGGCTAAAAGTCCAAACCGTGGCTAAAAGTCCAAAACCGTGGCTAATACTGGACTTTTAGCCACGGTTCATTGCCGTGGCTAATAGTGGACTTTTAGCCACGGTTTAATCGTCGTGGTTAAAAGGCCACTCATAACATAAAAAATTCAGGCCGGCCGGCCGCCGCCGCCGCCGCCCGGCCGCCGCCGCCGCCGCCGCCGCTGCCGCCCGGCCGCCGCCGCCGCCGCCCCCCGGCCGCCGCCGCCGTCCCCCGGCCGCCGCCCGGCCGCCGCCGCCGCCATATTTATTTCAAAGGCTAATTGAAATAAATTCCTTATAAACCCAAAAATCTCATTTTTTTTTGCCGATGTGGGACTAAACGATGCCACGACCTTTTGCCACGTTTCAGGCAAACCGTGGCTAATAGTAGACTTTTAGCCACGGTTCAGGCAAACCGTGGCTAAAAGTCCAGTATTAGCCACGGAATAAAACCGTGGCTAATACTCACTATTAGCCACGATTTTTCCCCGTGGCAAAAGAAACCGTGGCTAAAAGTCATTTTTCTAGTAGTGTGTTAAGCCTGAGTTGTAGGAACCTATCCAGGTTCTGAGCTGTAGGATCTGAGGATCTGAGAATAGTGGAAGTTTGGCCGAATCTAGCATACTGCTAGATAGGTGAAGGGGGAAAGTGGATGTACCCAGACCTTGGGGAACCACTATAAAACATTGTGCAATCTGTGATGCTTAGTTATCTGTGAATGCTGTGCTAGATGTTTAATTTGTAATTGAATTCTGCCTAGAAGTATAAACAAGAAATTAGAACCTATTCACCCCCCCTCTAGGTGTTTAGGTTGTCTTGAAAGTAAAACTATCAACAACACTTTTTGCTATTTTATGAAAGTACTAATTAAGATGATGTTTTATTATAATTAAGCTTTTTTTTTATTCCTTGATGTCTCTTTAAAAGAAAATATAAAATATAATATTTGTTTTTGTAAAGAGGGAAATTATAATGAATATAACATGTACAAATTTGATGCATGATTAAATTATATATATAACGAATATAACGTGCGCAATTTGATGCAAGATTAAATTTATATCTATACTATTGTTCTTAGATTCAGTATGTAAAGCTCGTCTCAACTCGAGAGTCAAATAAATACATGCACAATCAAATTAGAGTCGACACAATAGTTTGTACGTGGAAAATCGTAATAGAGAAAAACCATGGAGTTGGATACAATTTAAATCCATTAGCAATATTTTTGAAGTACACAACTATTTTAGCAAGGGTGACATGTCACTGTTTGCTTTACAATGTTAGCAAAGAGTCTTCTAATTGTTATGCATATCAGGGACACACTTTGGGGAACTACGTGTGCATAACATATTTTGGAGAACCAAGTGCATGGACGCGCTATGGAGAGTGGTGATCGTAGTATAAAGCAGAGCGCGAGAGCATGCACTGGAGAGCGGAGTGTGGGGGCATACCCTAGTTCAAGATTCCTGCCAAAGAAGCAAGATGTATTTCCTCAAAAAATGACTAAAAAAGAGTGTCTGTCAAGTCAAATATTTAAAAGCTAACCTTCTTTTCTGTTATGGTTCATCATGTTCTCCCTCATCTATTCCCGCTTCACACTCACCCAATTCCTCACCCTCGCTAGAACCTGATAACTGCTCAAATGCTCCATGACTAGATTCTATATCTCTTTTAGGTACACCAGTCATACCATCATTTGATCTGTTCAAGTTCGAGTGATCACGCAGTGTGCATAAGTCAGCGTCCTTGGTATCAGAGTTCCTGTTCAAATCAGTTGCAATTTCTTTTGGCCGTTTATTAGATGGTGGCTTCTAGTGATTGTGTTGTCCCTTGTAGCTAGGAGTGCCATAAGGGATCACGAGTAATACACGCAACAATATTATTATAAAAAATGAATGTAAAAACAATATGACATATAAATGTGGAAGGTAAAAATATTATCTTACACTTTACAATATGAATTAGTTCGATACAATCAATAAATAAGAGAAAATTGTAATATTTTATACAGATACCTACATAAATGTCTTCAGTGGTATTAATTACATGAGATGTCTTGCTTATTCCCTCCTTGGTTCAATGAAACAATCTATCAAAAACATCAAGATGCCAATAATGCATATGAACCCTTTAAAGATTGTATAACTTCTTTAGGTAATACACTCAATACTATTATTTTAAAAAGTGTAGCAAGGGGATAAAAAGCAAGGCATCTATTAAAGCTCAATGGATGGATAAATACAATCAAAAGCAAAGTAAATTATGACCATCAAAATGGTTGCCATACATCCGCTTTCCGAAGTAGAAGAAATCCACCATTATATAAAGAGCCTAAACCCAAACTCATCATTAATGCACTTTAGAGTAGTGATTAGTAGCCATTTTGCAAAAAATGAAGATAAATGAGTAATAACTTAACTAAATAGTGCCAAAAAGCAAGTTGTTTTAAATAATGAAGCAGATTTCATGGATGTCTTAAAAAATAGACTATAGTTCAAATATGTATGTGGTTGTTGCTGCATTTTTTCATCCTGAAGCACTGAGCTCCTCCATTTGCAATATTACATATTCGTAAAACCATTTAAACTATATGATGATCAAATAAATTTTAGATTGTTTTTGTTTTTGATGAGTGATGGAATTTTGATAATTTGTATTGAAAGTGAGGATAGATACAACTCTAGCGGGGGGGGGGGGGTGAATAGAGTATTCAAAAATATGACAATTTACTCAACTCCCTTAGAGTTAATTTGCGGAAAAAGTAAATAGATATATGAAACTCTAGAGCCTAACACAAGGTGAGGTGCACAAGGAAAAGCTAACTGTAATTATAGTTTGAGCTTTAGTCCTAACACAGCAACTAGCAATCCTAGGTAGTTCTAGTCACAGCCATAGTGCAGTAATTAAAATAAGTAATACAGACAACACAAGAAGATTTATAGCGGTTCCCTCTCAATAGGTACATCCACTCTTTTACCACCCTAGTAGGAATCCACTATAGGTTTTTATTCAGGTGCCCTGCCACCAACTGATCTGATTCAGGTAGATCAAGTAAACCCTTTGAGCTTTTGATCAGGAGCTCAAAATCCAACACATGTTTTTGCTAAGGTGCCCTGCCACCAAGGTTCACTTTTGAAGGGAGTAATAACCCTTTGTACAGGAGGTTGAGAGAGTTAGAATGTCTTCTCTATTGTTAAACAAAATTAGAGAAGCTAGTGGATTGCACTAAGCTATAGAAAGCTCTGAAGGAATCAAAGCTCCCCCTGACTTAGAGAATATCCAGGAAGAAGCCTTGCTTCAGGGTGCAGGTTCTCTTTAGAACTCTTGACAGAGAAGATCTGTTGTCTTGAAGTTCTTTAAGGAGCAGCTTGAAGAAGACTCTTGATATGGAATGGTTGTTCTTCTTCAATAGCTTTTCTTTCTTCTTCTTCTACTACTTGAAGCTCTGAGTATGAATGATCCTGTAAGCAGGATGAACTCAGGATTGAAGAAGAGAGCTCTGAAGAGAGTTGTTCTACACTTATTCTTGTTGTTGAATCTGTGTATCTGTGTATATGAATATCTGTATATCTGTATATTAACTTCTCTCACTAGCTATTTATATATCAGCCTTTGTAACGGCTTCTATCTTTCTCTTGATTTGAATCTTGTCTTCTTCTGAGATCTGCGATCTAGCCTGCAAATAATGTAATACAGCTAGCCTGCAGAAAGGACATTCTATAAAGAAATAAAGCTTTCTTAGAAGCTGCTTATCCATTTTGCAAGTCCAAAAGATATTAGAGAAAGTCACATCAAAAACAAACTCTTTATGGCCAGAGAAAGACATCTGTGTCTAACGGCTATAAAGGATAGCATGACAGATAAAGCACAAAGATTTTTCAACTAATAGGACAAAAGACTTTGTCAGATAGAACTTGACTTATGCATAAAGAATGAGACAAAGATTGCCTTGATATGTAAGCATAAAATTAGTGAAATAATCTTTAATAAAATAAGCCAGATATATAAGAAATAAATCACAGAATAGAAAGAGTACACAATAACTAAATGCAGATAAAAAGATAGTCGAACGAATCACAACGATCGTCGAACTATCAGAGAAGATCGTCGACCTACAAGAAATCTGTCTAAGCAAAAGGAGTCAAGCAGGACTCGACGATCGACGATACTGAGACCACAGATCGTCGAGCTAACAGAGTTGAACTAACTCAGAGATAGTCGATCTGCTGATAGACGATAGTCGATCAACTGATAGACGATAGTCGAGCGGTGTTCGACTATAGTCGAACTAAAAAAAACACTTAACCAGATTTTCAACTGGATAAACAACAACTCTACACAACTGATGGAATCTAACCTAAATCTAACCTTTGACCATAGATAAATCTTGGGTCAAGAAACTAATTGAGAAGACTTAACTCAAATCCAAACTAGGGTACCAACAATCTCCCCCTATTTGGGTCAAGTCTCTCAAAATAAAAAGAAAGCTATAGATAGATATAAAAACAATAATAACCTGTTAGGATCAACGTGTATCATATCATATCAATAAGCAGCATTTCATATCAAACATAAAATCAAACAATCAAGCAAAATAGACTGTCAATACAAATAAATTTATACATTATTAGAGTCTGGTTTAGAAGTGAAAGAAACAGGAAGGAAGGAAATTTTCCTTTTGGGATCAAGAGCATCCTTCTTTGAAGTCTTCAAGTCCTGTTCTCCAATAATCTTAGATTCTCCTGCTCTAGGCAAAACAGCCTCTGGATGCTTTTCCATATATTTTGAGGCATCAAAAACTTCTGGTCTTACTTGAAATCTGTCTAGTTCCTTTTCTATGAACTTTGACATAGTTGTTAAGCCTGTTATGTCTTTTCCTTCAGCTTTAGCTTTTCTAATTTGGGCTGATCCAACTAACTCAAGAAATCTTGCCATCCTGAACTCAGTATTAAGCTCTTGGCTTTCATAAGCATTTTCATCAGCTGGATCTAGAGGCTTTATAATCTTGAACTTTGTAGAAAGGTCTAACAGACCTGCAACTGGTTCTATGTCTTCTTGAATAACAAGAGATGATGGTGGAGCAACCTCTGCAAATTTCTTGCTTGACTTGTCAGAGTAAATTACTCTTTTTTACTTTTGAATCTACTTGCTTAATCTGAGCTGGCTTTCTGGAGGGAAGAATTTTGCTCTCCTTAGGAGGTGAAACTTTTCTTTTAGGTGAAGAAGGAGGAGAAAATGTTGGTTTCTGGTAAGTCATCTCCTTCACCTGCTCTTTAGGTCCAGCTACTTGTCTTTGCTGGCCTGAATGAGGTCTGCCCTGGTAACCTGGGTTGCCTCTTCACTGATAGGCCTGAGAAGGAGTAAATCTGGCTGGAGGAGCTGAGGGATTAGAAGATACATTCCCTGAATCTCCTGCACTAGGAGGAGGAGGAGGACCTATGGGAGTCCACTTGGGAGCTGGAGTATCATATCTCTTGCTCTTCTTCCTCTTCTTCTGCTGATTCTTAGACAATCCCATCCAATGTTGAAAGTCCTTAGACTTGGGGTCAATCCCTTTCAATATGTAATAAGGGATGTCATTCTCTGGATTAGGAGGAGGAGGAGCTTGAGCTTTCCTTTTCCTTTGAGCAATTTTCCTTTTCTTGGTTCCTTCAGAATCCTCTGAATCTTCCTTATCATTAGAATATGATGACTGAGGTTGGTCATATGGATCAATGATATCTTGAACAACTTTTGCTTTGGCTTTTAAAACAGCCTTTTCTTTTTCTTCTTCTATGGCATCCTGAGCCAATAGAGAATCCAGATCTGGTCCTGGAGTATCATCCCAGATAGTTGATCTTTCTACTGACTCATCTGTAACTGTCTTGGGGACAAGTTCTTCTGAGGCTTGCACAAATTCCTAATCTGGTATAATAGTCTCAGGTTCTTTATTTTCTGCAGCAGGTTCTAGAGCAGGTTCTTGAACATCTTGAGCTTGATCTGTAGCCAAAGGGACACAAAAGTTTTCTAAATGGTATAGAAATATCCCTTCAAGGTATACACAAGTTAACATGTCAGTCAACAGGTCAAAGAATTGAGTAATTATATTACCTGCAGAATTCCCTAACTCCCATAAATCATCTAGGTAGGAGATAATGACTCCTTCTAGGTACATGGCAACAATAGGAGTAGATGATTCTTCAAGACAAACTCTGAAAGCAAATTCAGCCTCAGTTATAACTTCAGCTGTCCTTTGTTCTGAAACTTGAGCTTCTGGAGCAACAGCTGTGTCTTGAATTTCAGCTATAACTTCAACTGTATCTGGAACTACAACTGCAACTGATGTTGTAATTTCTGAATCTGCAGCTGTAGGAATTTCATTGGATGGTGTATCTTCTGGAACTTCAGCTGAAAGAATTACCAGTGGAAGTTCTGAGACATCTTCCTGGAACATCTCCCCCTGCCTGACTTCAGTGGGTACTGAACTCAGGCCCCTAAGAGAAGAGGGCTCAGCAAAATTTGAGAGGGCTGCAATGGAGGATGTAAGAGATGAAATGGAGGAAACAAGAGGGGCAATTGCTGCTTCAATCATTGATTTGATTGAAGGAGTAATTAGCTCCATGATGCTTGCAATGAGAGCTAGTGTGATTTCAAAAGATGTAGATGGGGGAATCACAACAGATGGATGAGCATCAGTGATGATGTTCTCCTGATGAGATGGAGTGTGAACTGGTGATGGAGATGCAGATGCATGAAGATCAATATGATCTTGAGGTGAAATTGGTGACTGAGGTGGAGTTGGAAGTGTCTCAGAAACCAACAGATCAATGCTAAGATTTGAAATCCCAGCAAGGTGTGAAGGAGTTGGAGATGCTGGTGGTGATTCATGGAGAATAGTTAATGAATGCAGTGGGAGAAGAACAGTGGATGTAGATGGTACTGCAATAGAAGTGGATGGCAATGCAGATGTATATGGAATGGGGGAAATGGAAGAGCCTTCTTCAATTAGGTGGGGGGTGACTGTTACTGTCATTGTGTTCTCAGATGGAACAGGAGCAACCCCAGCAGGTGAAGGCTTCTGGATATTCCTTCTCCACTTGATAAACAGAGTGGGATCCATCTTCTTGCTTGCATTAATTGATGTTGAGACTGTTCCCAACAGCTGAGGATATTTCTCTCTTAGAAATATCCCAATCACCCTTCCAAGGGTCACCTCTTTCTCTGAGTTCTTTATCCTGATTAATTCAAAAACTATTCCAGCCTAATTGATTGCTTTCCTGTTAGCAATAACACACATTAAGGCAAACTGCTTCCTGGTAATGTTATCGTGTGCAGAGTGCTTTCCCAACATAACTTTCCCTACTAGTTCTGCTAAGAACTTGATCTTCATCGGGAAGCTTATCTTCAGCAACTTGGAAGGAATGCCTTCAGCATGTCCTAGCTCTAATAGCATCCTGCTATACTCCTGAGTATCTTGATCATACTCTTCTTGACCATTGATCAAACCAAAAATCTCAGTTAAGACGGCAGGAGTCAAAATTACCTCCTCGCCGCCGATAGTCCCTGCCATCGATTCGTCGCTGGAAGACAATGTATAGACCCATTCTTTGATTTCTGGTACATTTATCTTAATCCTTGTAGACATAAGCTTCTCCAGTCCTTGATCTTTGCATAACTGTAGCATCTCGAGAATATCGGCATCGCAGGCACTAAAAGAATCAAAATTGACGCTAAAGCCGGCATCAAACTTCATCACGGTCAGCAAAGCTGGAGCAATCGCTATGGATTTGGTTGGGGAAGACGAGAAAAACAAAAGCAGAAAGCGCGGGGCAGAGCTCAAGTCAAACCTTTCAAGCAGGAATGAGGAATATGAAAAGACGAGCTCTGTCGACTACAAAAAGCACGATCTATTAACCTAGGTCGACCATCAGTTTATATTTAAACTGTAATCGTCGACCTATTTCAACAGATACTAGAAACGATGGTCGATCGATTGTTCGACGATCGTTTCCTAAAGCAAAGTAGTCGAGCTATCGATCGACAATTTCTGTCTTCACAAACAATCAAGCCATCATCAACCATAGGTCGACGATAGGCTCAACCTGTTCGACTATAGTCGAACGACATTCGACGATATCCGAGCAGATTTCAACATAGGCAGAAATTACACTTGGTCTATTCCATTTATCATACCTAGTTTATTCAAAAAGAACAGATGCTTCTGTTCATCTAAGGGCTTGGTGAAAATATCACCTCTCTGAAGGTCAGTGGATATGAACTCAAGACTGATTTTATTCTTTTCCACACAATCTCTTAGAAAATAGTGTCTGATCTCAATGTGCTTGGTCCTAGAGTGGTGCACAGGATTTTGTGCTATGAAAATAGCACTGGTACTGTCACACATGATTTTTGTGTTCTTGTGTGTGTACCCATAATCCAAAAGCTGGTTTTGAATCCACAGGATCTATGAACAACAACTAGCAGCTGCTATATATTCAGCCTCTGCAGTTGAAGTTGAGACAGAAGCCTGTTTCTTGCAGAACCAAGAGACTAATCTCTCTCCCAGGAACTGACATGTCCCTGAGGTACTTTTCCTGTCAACTCTACAACCAGCATAGTCAGAATCAGAGTATCCAATTAACTCAAATTCTGATTCAGCTGGGTACCACAGTCCTAAATTTGGACATCCTTTCAGGTATCTCAAAATTCTCTTGAGAAGAATCAAATGAGATTCCTTGGGGTTGACCTGGAATCTAGCATATAGGCATGTGGCAAACATTATATCAGGTCTACTTGCAGTTAAATATAATAGGGAACCAATAATGGCCCTATAGTTTTTTTGATCAACTGGCTTACCCTGATCATCAGAATCTATAACTACATTTGTAGCCATGGGTGTATGCATTGCTGAAGCATCAGCCATCCCAAATTTATTTACCAATTCCTTGGCATATTTGGATTGGGAGATGAAGATGCCATCAGCATCTTGCTTTACTTGGAGACCAAGAAAGTAAGATAGCTCACCCATACTACTCATCTCAAACTTAGAGTGCATCAGATCTGAGAACCTTTTGCATAGTTTGGGATCAGTGAAACCAAAGATAATATCATCCACATAGACTTGAACTAATAGGATTGTGTCCTTGTGATGCTTAACAAACAGTGTTCTATCAATTACTCCCCTAACAACATTATGCTCTAACAGGAAACTAGCTAGAGTCTCATACCAGGCTCTGGGTGCTTGCTTAAGTTCATAAAGAGCTTTTTGTAACTTATAAATAAATGAGGGTTGAGTTGAAGAAACAAAACCAGGTGGTTGTTCAACAAACACCTCTTCCTTTAGCTCACCATTAAGGAATGCACTTTTAACATCCATTTGAAAAACCTTAAACTTCATATTAGCTGCATAGGCTAGAAAGATCCTTATTGCCTCTAGCCTTGCAACAGGGGCAAAGGTTTGGTCATAGTCTTTACCTTCCTCCTATCTGTATCCCTGAGCTACAAGCCTAGCTTTGTTCCTTATAATAGTTCCTTGGGCATCCAACTTGTTTCTAAACACCCACTTGGTGCCTATAATCAGTTGGCCTTTTGGTCTTGGAACCAAAGTCCATACTTTACATCTTTCAAATTGATTAAGCTCCTCTTTCATAGCAATGATCCAGTGGGGATCTAGCTCAGCATCTTTTATGGTGGGGGCTCAATTTGTGAAAGGAAACAAGCATGCATCACATCCTGTCTTAATTTATGTCTTGTTTGCACACCAGCTGATATGTCACCAATCACTTGAGATGTAGGATGATCTCTAAGTGTGACAAGATCAGTAGGTGGGATGTGATCTTCAACAATAGTTTGGATTAATTCTTCTTGTTGAATAGGATTAACTGTTGGTGGTATAGTAACTGCTTCCACAGTGTCTTCATCACTGTCTGAATCAGTGATATGAAGAGTTGATAGAGGGTGAATCTCTTGGGTGAGATCCTTGCATAACTCAGGTACCTGCAATGAGTTTGAGGAAGGAGAAGTTTTCTTCTCCTTGTAAAACATTTTTGACTCATCAAAGGAAACATGCACAGATTCTTCTATTTTTAAAGTTGATTTGTTAAACACCCTATAAGCTTTGCTTACTTGGGAATATCCAAGAAAAATTCCCATTGAAGCTTTTGCTTCAAACTTTCTAAGTATTCTTTGTTGTTATTGTGAATGTACACTACATAACCAAAGACTCTAAAATAGTTAATTTTAGGTTTCTTTCCTTTAAGTAATTCATAAGGAGTTTTACCCTTAAGCTTATGTATTAGACTTCTATTCAGAACATAATTAGTTGTGCTAACAGCTTCTGCCCAATAAGAGAGAGGCATGTTAGCATCTGCCAACAATGTTCCTGCAGCTTCAATTAGTGTTCTATTTTTCCTTTCCACTACCCCATTTTGTTGAGGAGTTCTAGGAGCAGAGAAGCTATGTTTGATACCTTCTTTCTCACAGAATTCTTGCATGAGAAGAGACTCAAACTCAGTACCATGATCACTTCTGATCAAGGCAACATAAGTAGAATACTCAGTCTGCACACATAGCAGAAAGTCTGTAAGAACTTTGAAGTTATCAGCCTTAGTTCTCAAAAGAAACACCCAAGTTAACCTAGAGAAATCATCTACAATCACTAAAGTGTAAAATTTCCCTCCTAGATTCTGTACCTTTATTGGGCCAAAAAGGTCAAAGTGCAATAAATACAGGATTCTAGGTGAATCACTCATATTTACAGATTTGAAAGAATTTTTGGTTTGCTTGCCTAATTGACAAGCCCTGCATAGACTTTCCTTCTTGTAGGGGCAAGAAGGTAAACCTCTAACAAGGTTGTATTTAGATAACCTAGATATATTCTTGAGGTTAACATGGCTAAGCCTTTTATGCCATAAGGTGTTATTATTGGTTACTTAATTAAACAAGAAGATTTCAGATTGAGTTGAATTAAAATCTACTAAGTAAATGTTACCCTATCTAATGCCTACTAACACTACATTACTATTTAAAGTAATATTACAAAGAGTGTCAGTGAATGATACCTGATAACCTGCATCACATAACTAGCTTACTGAGATTAAGTTGTGCTTCAGCCCAGTTACATATGAAACCCTTTTGAATGTCACTGCTCCAATGGTAAACTTACCATATCCTTCTGTTTGACCACAACTGGAATCCCCAAAGATGACCTTTGGTCCAAGCTTGGCCTTGAAACTTGACAGATTGTTTTTGTTTCCTGTCATATGTTTTGAACAGCCACTATCCAAATACAATTTGTCTTTAGTAATTGGATAGGTCTTCACCTACAAAATAAATAGTTAGACATTATGAACCCAGACAACCTTGGGTCCATTATTCTTCCCATAATTAAAACTTGAAATGAAAGAATAAGCAAGCTGAGGTTTATATCCTAAGGAATAGAATCTCCTAGGTGGAATACTCCATGCAGTTGATGGGTCAATGAACCTAGTGTTTCTATTTACCTTAATGTTTCTAAGGTTCTGTTTATTAATTTGAAAATCCTGTTCAGATCGTCGATCAATGTTCGATGATCGATGCTCAGATCGTCGAGTATCGGTCGACCATTGGGCATGCGATCGTCGAGCATAGTTCGACGATTTTTGTATTTCTTTAAATTGCTGTTTTCTCTTTTCTCTCTTAGCCTTATTTAAAGCTTTGTTAACTTGATTTACTTGCTCAGTATTCTTTATTCCTTCAGCTGAAATAAAGTTTACTAGGGTGGAAAGATGGTTTTTCAGAACCATGGGGGGTTCACTTGGTGAAGCTCCTAAGCCTAGCTTATTGTTACCTGTCCTAGTGTTTGACATGCTAGTAATCTCTAGCAGCTTAAGAATTCTACCATTAAGAGATTCTTCTAATCTTTTAGATTTGGCTAGTTCAATTTTAAGAAATTTGATTTCTTCAATAGATCTAGTGAGTTCACCTTCTAGCCTAGCATTTTCACTAAATAGGGATTCTTATTCAGCTATCCTATTTCTAAGCTCCTTAATTTCCTTCTATGAGCTAATTAAGTCTAAACAGAGAGATTTAAATTCAAATCTGAATTCAACAGAAGTAAAATCATAAGAAGACAATACCTGATTTTCAGTAGGCATTTCTTCTTCATCAGAATTTTCTGCAGCTGAATGATTGTTGCAGGCATCAATTGCCATTAGACAAATTTCTTTTGCCTTCTTCTCTCCCACATCTTCACTGGAGCTTGAGGAGGAAGATTTCTCATCAGTATCACTCCAGGTTTCAGCCACAAATCCTTTCTCCTTCTTCTTATTTTTGTAGGAGGAGGACTTGGAATGGTTCTTTTGATATTCTTTGTCTTTTCTCTTCTCCTTGTTCTTTTCCTCTGGACACTTAGGTAGAATATGTCCAGGTTTCCTGCAGCCATAACATATAAGTTCTTTAGCTGGTGTTCTGTCATACCTTGGCTTGTCTTCATATCTAGAAGACTTCTTTCTGAAGTCCTTTCTGCCCATTTTGAGAAATCTTTTGGCAAAGAGTGCCATTAGCTCCTCATTTGATTAGCTTCCTTCAGATGCATCAACAGCCTTTAGAGCAAGAGTTTGCTCTTTCCTGGTAGGAGTGGGAGTCTTGTCTTCAGCTTCAGCTTCCTTGGTCTTCAATTTTTTCTCAAATGATTTGAGCTTACCAAGGAGAGCTTCAGTTGAAATCTCAGTTGTACTTCTGGACTCTTTGATGGACAAGATTTTGAGATCCCATGTGCTGGGGAAGCACATCAATATTTTGTCATTGACTCCTGTCAATGTGATCTCTTTATCAAGGGTTCTCAGCTCATTGATGATGGAGCTGAGCCTGGTGTACATTGCATCAACTGATTTTGCTTCAGTCTTCTTGAAATTCTCATATTGGGATATGAGGTTGGACCTTCTGTCCTTCCTCTCATCAGCTGAACCAGCTATAATGTGGTTCAGTGAGTCCCACATGGCTTTTACTGAGGTGCAATCAGCCACTTTCTGGAATATTTCATCAGACATGGTCTGAGCCAGAATGTTCATAGCTTTTGCATCAGCTATCTTTGCTTTCTTGTAAACATCATTATAGTCAGGAGGTGGCACTGCACTCAGATTTGTTGAAGTTGTAGCAGTAGTTGCAGCAGGTGGTGTTGGTGGTCCTGTCAAAATAGAAGAAAAGATATCTTCATCAATAGAATTCATATACAGTCTGATTCTTGCCTTCCAGATGCTTAACTTAGCTAAGTTGCATACTTGAGGTCTGGTGCTATAGTAATCCTTGTACTGGGCCATGAAGTGAATATCTATAAACTTGGTATCTATTTAGATCTTGTGACTCAGGTGTTAGCCTGTACAGTCAGTCAACCTCCCTCTGATATCAATTGAAAGTGAGGATAGATACAACTTTAGAGGGGGGGGGGGGGGGGGGGGGTTGAATAGAGTATTCAAAAATATGACAATCTACTCAACTCCCTTAGAGTTAATTTACGGAAAAAGTAAATAGATATATGAAACCCTAGAGCCTAACACAAGGTGAGGTGCACAAGGAAAAGCTAACTGTAATTACAGTTTGAGCTTTAGTCCTAACACAACAACTAGCAATCCTAGGTAGTTTTAGTCACAGCCACAGTGCAGTAATTAAAATAAGCAACACAGACAACACAAGAAGATTTATAGTGGTTTCCTCTCAATAGGTACATCCACTCTTCTACCACCCTGGTAGGAATCCACTACAGGTTTTTGTTCAGGTGCCCTGCCACCAACTGATCTGATTCAGGTAGATCAAGTAAACCCTTTGAGCTTTTGATCAGGAGCCCAAAATCCAACATAGGTTTTTGCTAAGGTGCCCTGCCACCAAGGTTCACTTTTGAAGGGAGTAATAACCCTTTGTACAGGAGGTTGAGAGAGTTAGAATGTCTTCTCTATTGTTAAACAAAATTAGAGAAGCTAGTGGATTGCACTAAGCTATAGAAAGCTCTGAAGGAATCAAAGCTCCCCCTGGCTTAGAGAATATCCAGGAAGAAGCCTTGCTTCAGGGTGCAGGTTCTCTTTAGAACTCTTGATAGAGAAGATCTGTTGTCTTGAAGTTCTTGAAGGAGCAGCTTGAAGAAGACTCTTGATATGGAATGGTTGTTCTTCTTCAACAGCTTTTCTTTCTTCTTCTTCTACTACTTGAAGCTCTGAGTATGAATGATCCTGTAAGCAGGATGAACTCAGGATTGAAGAAGAGAGCTCTGAAGAGAGTTGTTCTATACTTGTTCTTGTTATTGAATCTGTGTATCTGTGTATATGAATATCTGTATATCTGTATATTAACTTCTCTCACTAGCTCTTTATATATCTGCCTTTGTAACGGCTTCTATCTTTCTCTTGATTTGAATCTTGTCTTTTTCTGAGATCTGAGATCTAGCCTGTAAATAACGTAATACAGCTAGCCTGCAGAAAGGACATTCTATAAAGAAATAAAGCTTTCTTAGAAGCTGCTTATCCATTCTGCAAGTCCAAAAGATATTAGAGAAAGTCACATCAAAAACAAACACTTTATGGCCAGAGAAAGACATCTGTGTCTAACGGCTATAAAGGACAGCATGACAGATAAATCACAAAGATTTTTCAACTAATAGGACAAAAGACTTTGTCAGATAGAACTTGATTTATGCATAAAGAATGAGGCAAAGATTGCCTTGATATGTAAGCATAAAATCAATGAAATAATCTTTAATAAAATAAGCCAGCTATATAAGAAATAAATCACAGAATATAAAGAGTACACAATCACTAAATGCAGACAAAAAGATAGTCGAATGAATCACAACAATCGTCGAACTATCAGAGAAGATTGTCGACCTACAAGAAATCTGTCTGGGCAAAAGGAGTCGAGCAGGACTCGACGATCGACGATACTGAGACCACAGATCGTCGAGCTAACAGAGTTGAACTAACTCAGAGATAGTCGATCTGCTGATAGACGATAGTCGATCAACTGATAGACGATAGTCGAGCGGCGTTCGACTATAGTCGAACTAAAAAAAACACTTAACCAGATTTTCAACTGGATAAACAACAACTCTACACAACTGATGGAATCTAACCTAAATCTAACCTTTGACCATAGATAAATCTTGGGTCAAGAAACTAATTGAGAAGACTTAACTCAAATCCAAACTAGGGTACCAACATGTATCCATACCATGTATCCTTCCTAATTCTTAAAGAAAAATATAAATTATCGCACTGGGGAATTTACAGCCAAGTCGGACACAAGATTTTCATATGACCCGGGCACCAAGTAAAGAATATAAATTTTTGATAATATTTTTTTAATGAAGTAGGGATGCAAATATAGATAAATGGGCATTTCCTCCATTGAGAGAACAAAAAAACTGCAAGTTTGAAAAAAAGTTAGGCAAAGCAAAAGAAATTGGAAATTAATCGAGTATGTGGAATTAAAAGTAAGAAAAAAACCTGAAGGGGGGCTCAAGCTGGATTGAAAGGAATCTCGACCTGTTTTGGAGCACAGCTCTCCCAATCAATAATGTTCCGCATCCAACCCCAGAACATAAAACTCATCACAGTTCCTGATGACTGATTCAATTAGAATCCTTATCAATTACAGAAGCCAATCTGAAACCATCAATGAACCAAAAAATTCAAGTCAATTACAACACCCAAATGGTGCAGGCACACAATATTAACAACATTAGTTTTTCACTCAAAACAACCGTTGCAGGGCATTTTAAATACAGTTGCTCACTGTATCTTAGTTTTCACTCAAAACAACTATTGCAGGTCATATGGGTTTCCTCAGTTGAAAGCTGCCTATGCATTTTTCAAGTTGATTTATATCAATTTGCTAAATTCTTTTCTATATCCGTCAGCTTTTAAAGTTCATATGAGAATATATGCTTATCACATTCACTGATGGTTGCTGTAATGCCAAAGCCTCCTGCAAAACATCTTCGCGAAGATGATGATAACGATGATGATTTGGTAATACTTATTCTTATTTTACCAAGTGCGCCACCTATTTTTCACAAGCTAGAGCAAAAAGCAATTTAAAATTAGGTAGAGATACAATTTGAGCATAACCAAGCAAAAATTTATACATCCATAAGTGCACATTTGCAAGGATTTATACACCCAGATATCTAATTATAAATGATCAAGCATTGTGTGTGATCGTACATAAATGATCAAACATTGTATACATTTTAACAAATCATTACTGTGGAATGATCAAACATTATTTGATTATTTCACTTTTTATACATCCAAAAATCTCAGGTTTGAGGTGAAAAAAAATTACAAGTGAAGAAATCTAAAATCTGACAGTGAACAAATTAGTGAACAAATCAGTGATGAAATCGGTGAACAAATCAGTGAAGAAATCGGTGAACAAATCAATGAAGAAATCGAAAATCTAGAACGGAAAAATCATGGAAATGAAAGTTTTCTCGTTACCTGCAGTGGACCGGAAAACAATGATGGAGGGCTAGTCGGTGGAGAACGATGGTCGGCAGACTCCTAGTCGCCAGAGAATGATGATTGAGGGAACCTCCGGCAATCAGGAGCGTCCATCGGGCGTGAAGAAGGTTTTCTAGGGCACCCGACGTGTTGAACAATGATGGTCGAGGGCTAATCGGTGGAGAACGATGGTCGGCGGAGGCCTAGTCACCGGAGAACAATGATGGTCGCAGGAAAGGAAGGATATTCAGCAGCAGCTGCAAGGAGAGGAAGGAGACCTGGCGCCCGACGGCAAGGAGAAGATGTCGCTGCTCGCTCTTTTGTCCCGTCGGGAAGAAGATGCTGTGCAGATTTTTTAAGGGAATTGATATTCGCAGACCCGTTCTGGCTATTTGTACCCCCTTACAATTAAAATTTACTTAATTTTTTGCTAAACTAAAAACCCTATTCATACCCCTTCCGGTTTTCTTCCCCCTTTCTCCCAAACCCGCGCCCACTTACAGAAGCCGCACGCCCCCCTTACCGCCGACGCCTCTATTCGCCATCCTCCCTTCCGAGGCCGGCTACTCGTCTTCGACGACGACCCACTGCTGCGGTGCAACCCCCCTCCGGTGCGCTCTCTCTCATTTTTCTCTCCTTATTTTTCTATCTAAAGACCTAGGTTTTCTTGAAATCCCTCAAATAGTTCTTTGTTTGGTTTCAGATTACTCTTATTTACACTTTATTCTCTCAAGTGGATCCCAAACGTAAGTTTTCAATTTTTCTACCATAAGAACCCTAGGTTCTTCAAATTTTTTTTCTTATTCAGAAAATGGATATTAGAAATTTTTTGATAGGTTGTGATTACTTCAAATCATTCAGTTTTTCTTGCCCTTTATCGTGGTTTTGATCATTCAAGATATTATGCTTAGATTTCACAAAATATTGTTTGGTTTTACTTCCAATTAGATTTTTGAATTGAGAGTATGTTATGTTAATGTTGTTAAAATGAATTCAAACAATATTATGTTGTTGGCAAATGTTGAATTTTCTAAAGATGACCCGCTTGATGTTGGTATACATTTTGGTACAAATTTGACTTTTCCAAGTAATGAAGATTTAGGTGCATGAGCACAAAGTATTGCAAAGAATTTGAGTTTTGTTATCATTATTTTGAGGGCAGATAATCTCACTGCAAGAGCCAAACCTAGGGTAATTCTAGGTTGTGACAGGGCCGGATCTTCTCGTGAAAGTCAAAATAAGAAAGGTTATATAAAGAAAAATATCTGAAAGTCAAGCTCTAAACGTTGTGGATGTAAGTTTGCACTGAACGGACGTCGAGAAGAAAATAATGAATGGACAATTGAAGTAAAAAATGGTTTACACAATCATGAATTTGTTCACTTAGAAGCGCATCCGTATGATGGTAGGCTTGATGACTCGATGTTATTGTACTTTAATATTTTGTGGACTGGACTTTTTGACAAAAATATATTGGTTGGTAAGATGTATTTGACAAAGAAATAATCCTAGATTTGACTACTTTTGTTAAGAACTTATTCTATATAACATTATTTTTAAAATTTTCATTTTTTGTGGGGTACGAATATCTATTGTGAGTACAATAATAATTCTGTGAGGTACGAATATCGGTGGGTATAAATAACCAAATATGATCTGCGAATATCAATTCCCTTTTTTAAATGATATTTTAAATATATTTTTAATGGTTTTCAGTCAAATTAAGTCGACTGAAGTGAGGGGGCGGAAAATTTATAAAATTTATATTTTTATAATTTTTTATTTAATTATAATTAAAAAGGGGTTTTGATTTTTCGGAGGCTAAATTATAGGGCTGATGAAAAAGTTTTGAATATAAAAAATATTCCTCTTGATGTGAGCAATATCTCATAAAAATTGAAAAAAATTTAGACACTATTGGTATTTTTAAAAATTAAAATAGTGTTTATTTGACTAATTTGGGGAAGCTAAAATGCTCATAAAAATCTAATAAAATTCTCAGTGAAAGTTGGAGCCCTTGTGCATGTACTATAATGATTTGGAGATATTTGGTTATGGTTTGATATTTTTCAAGCATTTAAAGTGATGATTTTCACCATTGAAAATTAATAGAGGCCAATTTTCCTGATCAAAATCTCGTAAAATCTCATGAATGATTTATATTTACTAAAGGCATGAGACGATGAAATTTGAAAAAGTTTTGAGCATTCCTGCTATTTTTGAGATTTTAATGCATGCTCGAGATTAATTTAAAGCTTCCTATATACAAAATCTTCCAATTAAAATATCTTATATCTTTATAAGAAATTCCTGTGATTAAATACATGATTTGGACATATTCAAGGAATTTTGAGGCGCTCCAGACATTTTAATGAATTGATTTAACTCGAGCATGTTTTAAATAATGTTAGAGGCTATGTAAGATCTCGAAGCGATGTAAATTATTTTGAGAAGCATGTATTTTATACTTAAATACTCTGCCGCAGTTTGGTGATTTGAAATGTCTTATTTTCAAATATAAAAATAAGTGTTTATTCGAGTCTTAATGAATTATTGAAGCTCAATCAAATATCAAAATAACTCGAGAAACTCTTGAGGTTTTTGTTTTCGTGAATTCAACCTCGAGTTCTGATTTTCCTCAATTTCCGACACTTTGTTACAAAAAGAGATTTAAATCGGAAGAAAATGATATTGGACTTAACATAGAAACTTGATCCGCCGTTATGCAGACAATTGAGGTTAAGAGATAGTGCTAAACCTCTTGCGGATATTTAGTCTTCAGCTCAATAATCTGTATAACGAGAAGCAAATTATTATAATAAGATTATAATCCCTAAATATAAGTCCGATTAAACCGTGTTTAAGAGGCGCAAATGAACTTAATATTATATATTAATAATGGGTGAAACCCAAAAGAAGCTTTCTAAGAATAGAAATGGAACTGA
This sequence comes from Platanthera zijinensis, assembly GCA_039513925.1. Classification (NCBI taxonomy): domain Eukaryota; kingdom Viridiplantae; phylum Streptophyta; class Magnoliopsida; order Asparagales; family Orchidaceae; genus Platanthera; species Platanthera zijinensis. The sequence continues at coordinate 96,199,045 of CM077097.1, forward strand.
ACTTGCCTCCTAAGAACGGTGACGAGACTGAACTTGCCTCCTGAGAACAGAGATAGAAATGAACTTGCCTTCTGAGAACGAAGATGAAACTGAAACCTCCTGAAAGGAGTGATTGAGCTACTAACTATTTCCTTTATGATTTATTCTAGTCATGCACTGATCCAGTTCCTTTATTTATTTCAGTTCAGTTCTTTCTTTTCAGTACTCCAGTCTCGTACTGGTCCTACTTATTTACTTTCAGTTCAGTTCATTTTTTTTAAGTACTACTTCAGTCCTGTACCGGTCAAGTTCATTTTAGTACTTAAATTACAGTTCTTTTTATTCAGTACTACTCAAGTCTCGTACTGGTCCAGTTTATTTCAGCACTTTACTTCAGTGCATTTACAGTTCAACATTTCATTACTGTAATTTGTACTTTACTTCAGTACCTATTTCTGTAGTCTATTTCAGTAGCATATTTACTTACCGCTCTTATTTATGCAATTTACTGTTTCTGCATATCTAAACTTGGGACCTGCTCTAACGAGCAATTGGTTTTTTGGTAGAGCATTAGTTGGGGATAATCGAGAGTTGAGTTATTCCTCCAGGGTTAGCCCTAAATAATGTGATCTCATACTCGTTGCACTTCTTGTATGAAGTTTAGGAGCACGTTGATTCGAGAAAGCCATTTGCCCAAATTATTTCATGTCGAGTAGGGCAGGACGCCGCAGACCCAATATATGTTAGTTAATTATTTATTGAAATGCTTGTGAATTGCTTGCGGTAAAAAAAGTGGCGAGTCGATCATGCCCATAGACCGTACATTCCGATGTGGGAAGATTGACGACTAAAGGCGACAGGGAGGTGCGTACCACGAGTGACCGACCGTTATGTTTTTCCCCGTTGGGTTTCCTCCGCTGGTCGGCCAAAATATTCAATCATCGGATGTCTCTCACATCTAAGAGTACACAGGTTATATGTGGGGCCTGAGTAGTGCGTACGTCCACACCCAGAAGTGGCAAGACTGGCCACTATCACTACGACCACATCGGTGAGGCTCGCAGGGTTTACTACCCTGATGGAAGAGAAGCAGTCCAATCTATGTTGACATAGTGGGCGTGACAGGTTTGAATGTTTTGGTATGTGCGCGACTATGAATGCTTGCGTTATGTGCGTGACTGTGAATGCATGCGGTATGTGTGTGACTTCGAATGCCTGCAGCGTATTGGCGAATTTGAATACCTGCAATGTGAATACAGGTTGTGAATACATGTTGTGCTGATAGCTAGTGGAGCATTTATTATAACTGATATATAATGTTGTTGTTATTCTAATTATACTATGATGCATCTCCTTTTAATGGTTGCTTCTAGCTTATATATGAAATGTTGTATTAACTCTCTTTTGCTTCAGCTATTGTTGATAGTGTTGAGGCTTACTCTCGTCCCCAAGTTTAGGGATCTTGGGGAGGAGGTGTGAATCCACTTAGTCCCGTGACTAATAGTTATTTAAATAACCATTCACAGAAGATGGAGCAGTGTGAGGCCCGAATAGTGCGTGACAGTGTACCTGCCTTAGAGTCAGAACGAGCAGAAGCTCCAGTCTCATATCCAGTCCTTAGAGATGTGAGTTCTTAGCTTGATAGAAGTAGAGAAAGTGTTGTAGTTTTCTTTAGCCCGATGGGCTGCATGTATAAACTTATTGCTACGACCTTTGTTATATATATGAATTGATTTCTGATTTACTTCCGTTGTGATCTGATGTGATGTGATGAGTTTCAATAGCTTAATAGGGCGATCATTCTATGCTTGGTGAGTGGGTTATTGCCACCTGGATAGCGTAGGGTGGCCGTCTTGGGCGGTAAGGCCCGTCTCTGACACGACCCAGTCTAAGTTTTGGGGGAGGGTCTTATACAGATCCCCTAACAGGGTCCAAGGGGCATCTCTCCTAGTGGTGGTCTCACTAACTAATCACCAAGTGGGAACAAGGGGAAGCACCCTTACAAGAGAGAAAAAGGAAGTAGAGGGAGGCGTGGACCTCATAGTGGTTTTGTGTGGGGTGGCTCGACATGAGTCATTGTTTGTGTTAGATGCTCCAAGTAGTTGTAACGCAATTTTCGGGAGACCCCTTTTTGATGATTTTCAAGTCATCTCGCCAAACTATCATCATGTGTTAAGTCGTTGGGTTTTCCTAAAGTGGTTACACATCACATGTGTGCAGCAGAATAGATTACTAGAAAACCCTAAATAGTAATAGGATCTTGCGATAATTAATCAAGAAGTGAAATACCGTAAATGCTAAGCCCTTACTTAAGAGGGATCGATACAAAGTCGATCAAGATGCCCAAGAAAAACTTTGTTGAAAGTGTACAACCCCGCATTCGGTGAATGGGGCCCTTAAATAGGGTCAAGGCGGAAAGGGGACTGTTCAGGTCTAGGCGGGCTAAATTGGCAGGTGGAGTGGGACCTTTTCGGCTCGTGTGTGGCAAGTGCCCAGAGCGGTCAAGAGGCGAGTGGGGTATCTTGGCCTGCACCCGCCCCAGGTCCAGAGCAGATGGTGGGCGAGTGGGGCGACGTGGCCTACACTCGCCCCCGAGCCTGGTGAGCAGCGAGAGCTAGCCTCACCTTACATTCTCCTCATCTGGTGAGTGTTCGACTCGCTCGGAAACTTTTCTATAAGAGATCCATTTTGGTCTGCTAATAGCCCATCCAAACAACAGAGTTTCATTGTTGGCAGACCAACCAAAAGGAGGGATTCTGCTATTCGTAGACCAGTCTTAAGAAATTATAAATAGACCCCAAGGGCACCTTTGGAGGGGATTCTCTTTTTGGGCTTCTTCCTCCTCTGGTTAGTTTTGGTTAGCTTCTAGTGCCCTCCAAGGTACTCAGCTCAGAATTATTTAGGGAGGGGAAGCTCTCTTCGATCTTCTGAGTATGCGGTAGGATCTCCATGCTATAGCTCAGGGTCTGTTCCTTAGTCACAAGTCATTGGTTTAGTGCTCTTCCTTTGGATAAGTAGGCGCATGTTAGCCCTCTTTGGGTCCGAACTTCTCTTGGGACCAAGATTCAATTTAAATATTTTTTGGTGCGGTGAGCATGGACGTAACCTGTATAGGAAAATCTTAAGCAAGTCTCATGACTGGAGGTGAAGGATAAGGTGCTGACCTAGAAACTCTCCACCCCCGACGAGAGTAGTCACGGTTGGGATGTTTGAAGAGTTCAAGAAAGAGAACTCGAAGACACTGCAACACACATTTGTTGCGCGTAGTGTGTGCTTGACACCATCTGTCCCGATGGTTGCGCCACCATCCCTTGGCGAGAACGCCCCCATCAAGCGACCTATGAAGGAGGTAGTGGTTAAGGGTAGTTAGCGGGATCTTGCCGGGCGAGAGCTTTTCCCTAGCTCGACGAGGGCCGGTAGGGAGGACAAGCCAACGTCACGGGACCAGCCGACTCGCCCCACAGGGGTAGGAAGACCCTTCAACGAGCTGATTGTCTCAGCCCTAGTTCCTGAGCGGTTTTGGGAGCTGGAGATGACTTACTATACCGACATGGATGATCTTGTCTAACACGTCCAGTGGTTCGAAGACTCAGTTTCTATCAGGCAAATGTCGAACGTCTTCAAGTGCTGACTTTTCTCCATCACTTTCATAGAAAAAGGCAAGGGATTGGTTCCACCAGCTTCCCTCCAGCTCAATCTACTCTTTTGAGGACTAATAGTGTGGCTTCCTGTTTGGATTCTCGACATCAAAAAAGAGGAAGAAATAAGTAGATTTTTTGTTCACAGTCAAGCAGGGGCTGACCAGAGAAGACTCTGGGAAGCTATGTGGATTGGTTCCAAGAGGAGGTTCTCCCAGTCCAAGAGGTACTAGGGTACACTCTGATGCTATCCTTCACACTTGAGCTTCACCAGGGATTCTTTAGGATGGAGCTGAAGTGAGAGCCTCCTATATCTTTTGAGGAGTTTATTGAGAGGATGACAAAGAAAATTGAGGGGGAGGCAACGAACTTAGCGTTATCCAAAAAGTTGGTTAGGTTAGTGGAGGGTGAAGTGAGGGAGTAGGGAGGAAGCAGGAAGTAGGAGGTGAGGAGAAGGGATGAGCCCAGAGGATAGGGATTCCATGGACAACAACAGGGATGAGGTCAATAGGAGCTGAATAATCAGTTAGCTTTGGGGCCGCAAGGGGGCCCGTTCATGGCCAAAAGAGAGGATTCAAGGGTGGGGGGAATTACCACGGAGAGCAGGGATGGTTCAATCCTCCAGTGTAGAGACCGGCCTAGAGACCTCTCCTACTACCACCTCAGCATGCCATGACTATTAGACAAAGAGATAGAGGAAACAAGAGAGGAGTTCCGGCTAGAAGGGGAAAGGGTGGGGTGATGTTGCCCTACCGTGACGTCCACCTGGAGGAAGGCCACGTAATAGCCACCTTAATGTTGTTTTTGGAGATGAGGAGAGCAATAGGTCCGACGCAGCATCAACAAATGCAACAGGTGTAGATTGAAGAGGTTATACCAGTAGAAGGTGAGGAAGATATGTGTGAGTACCAGGCTGATGTGGGAACCCAGGAGGAATCAGGGTGATCCATGAAGGAGTGGGGATTTTGGCCACCCACAAGGGGAGCCTCCAAACAATATTCTGGAGGAGCGTTGCTTCGACCTCCCAGACCCTGCCACTAGAGGAAAGAATTACCTTCTATCAAAGGATATGCCAGACTATAATGACCCGTTTTGTGATGCCTTGGTGATCCAGACAACCATAGAGAACTTCACAGTCTCTAGAATCCTTGTCGATAATGGGAGTTCGGTGAATGTGATTTTCAAGACGGCCTTCGATAAGATGAAGGTGGCCTCAGATGGACCCTTGTTTGGGTTCTCTAGAGAAAGGAGGAGGTGGAAGGGGAGTAGGGCTCTATGTGACCCTGGGGGAACTTCCCAAAACTACCGGTTCATCATTATGGATGCTTCGAGCAGCTATAATTCCATTTTTGGATGACCCCTCATCAATGCCTTTCGATGTATGGCCTCCCATCCCATCAATGCATGAAGTTCAACTGCAGAGGATTCTAGGTTCAGATTCAGGGAGACTCTAATGTGGCGAGGCAGTGCTACGTTATAGCTGTCAACATTGTCTCATGGATGGTAGAAGCTGAGGAAGTAGATAAGGTGATGGAAGAGTCAAGGCTGGAGGTGGTGATGGAAGTAGAAGAGGAAGTGGAGGGAGAAGAGGTCCTCGTCCGATGGGAGGATGGAGAGTGAGATAGAGGAGAAATCCTTGCTGGAGCCAGTAGAGGAGGTGGTAGAGAAGGAGGTCCTCATCCATAATGGGGGATGGAGAAGGTGCGGGTCAACAAAGGGCTGAGCCCGAAGGACCAAGAAAGGATCTTGGCCTGCGTCCAACAGAACATGGACATCTTTGCCAATAGATTCACAGACATTCCAGGAATTGATGTTGATGTGGCGTGTCATCGCCACAATCTTGATCCAGGAGCCCGCTCCATCCGTTAGAAGAGGAGGTCCATAACTGAAAAACTGGAGGAGCTAATCCGAGAGGAAGTGGAGAAACTCTGGAAGGTCGAGTTTATATCAGAGATCCAGTATCCAGGTTAAGTCTCCAACGTAGTGATGGTAAAAAAGGGGGATGATAGATGAAGGATGTGTGTAGATTTTTCTCTTTTGAATAAAGTATGTCATAATGATTGTTACCCCATACCTAGAATCGATGCGTTGGTTGAATCAGCCGTCGGTTTTTCTGTAATGAGTTTTTTGGATGCCTTTTTAGATTATCATTAGATCAGGATGCACTAACTGGATGTCAAAGATGTCACCTTCATCACACGAGATGGGTTCCATTGTTATAATATGATGCTCTTTGGGTTGAGGAATGCGGGGGAAACATATCAAAGGATGATGGATAAAGTCTTCCAAGAATAGAGCAAAAGTTCAAGATAACGCTGAACCCCCTAAAGTGCGTCTTAAGAGCTAGCAGAGAAAAGTTCTTGAATCATATCCTTACCCTAGCGGGGGTAGAGCCCAATCCCAATAAGGTGAAGGCAATATTAGAGTTGGAGTCGCCACAAAACGCTAATGAGATTCAACATTTAATAGGAAAGCTTACATGGTTGAGCAAATTCCTCTCTCTGGCAGGAGAAAAGTGTTCCCCTTTATTTAGAGTATTGTAGGCTAATCAGAAGTTCGAATGGTCCAAGGAGTGCGAGGAAGCCTTCTAGGCTCTGAAGGTTGAGCTCACCAAGGCCCCACTATTCCAAGGGCCCAAGGAGGGAGAGGATTTGACTTTATACCTCGGAGTGGGGGCGGAGGTTGTGAGCTCCGTCCTAGTCTGGGAGGAAGGTATGAAACAACTGCCCATCTATTATGTTAGCAGAGTCTTGAATAAGGCGGAGCTCAGGTACCTGATCCTGGAAATTCTTGCTTTTGTCCTTGTCATCTCGGCCAGGAAGCTAAGGCCTTACTTCCAAGCACACTCGATCCGTATAGTGACCGACCACCCTCTTCACAACATCTTTGAGGGGGTGGAGTACTCAAGAAGGCTCGCAAAGTGGTCAGTGGAGTTAAGAAAATTCGATATCTCGTTTGTTCCCCGCCAATCGATGAAGTCCCATGCAATGACATACTTCTTAGCCAACTATGTGGTCGACGTGGAAGAGTTAGGCTCTTCTCAGTGGGTCTCCTGGAAGGTATTTCTATATAGAGCTTCAGGGAGAGATTACCTAGGTGGGGGTGGTTTTGGAAAGCCCCCATGGGACGAATATAGAGTAAGTGGTAGTAATACACTTCCCTATCACAAACAATCAGGCAGAAGATAAGGCCGTGATTGCGGGACTCCATTTACCCAAGGAGCTAGGGGTGCATGATGTGGAGGTACTAACGAACTCGATGGTGGTAGCTTCCCAGGTCAATGGAGAGTTCGAGGAAAGGGAGCTCACACTCCAGCGGTACTTAACAAAGGTGAGGGGCCTCATTAGGATGTTCCAAATGTTCTCCATTCAACATGTATCTTTGGAAGAGAGTGCTCCCATGGATCAATTGGCCAAGTTTGGACCTCAGGCAGGAGGGACCTTGATGGATCTATTCCACCCTTCGATCGAGGAAGAAGAGTTGATGGAAATAGATCGATGCCCCTCGTGTATGGACCCTTTTGTGACTTTCTTGACCACTGGTAAGTTTTTGGAGGAGGTCCCGAATAAAAAGCATTTTAGGCACAAGTCGGCGAATTACCTGTTACGCGAGGGGGTTCTATACCGAAAGACCATCTCGAGGCTTTTGGCGTGTTGAGTACCAGAAGAGCAGGTCCCTAAGTTCCTAGAGGGGATACACTCCAGGGAGTGAAACAGTCACTCTAGGAGCAAGACCTTGGAGGGAAAGGTGTTACGACAGTGATACTTTTGGCCGGCCATAAACAAAGATACGGTGGAATTCATAAAGAAGTTTCATAAGTTCCAGCTATTTGCACTGCTCCAGCTTTTTCTATCTCAAAGGCTTAGGAGCATCACAACGCCATGACCCTTTGCAATTTGAGGAATGGATTTGGTAAGACCTTTTCCTCAAAAAGTGGGCAAAAGAGGTTCCTCATGGTCATGATTGACTACTTATTGAAGTGGTTAGAGGTTGAGGAGCTAGCCAAGTTGACTTCCTAGGTAATCCTCAGCTTTATTTGGGGAGAGATAATTTGCCGACATGGATTACTCCTAGCCATAGTCAATGACGATGGACCATAATTTGCTAGTGAGGAATTCGTCAACTTCTGTGGCCATCTCGGGATAGATCTCAGATTTACTTCAGTACATCACCCCAGAAGCAACATATAGATACATGCGGCAAACAGGATTATCGTGAACTTGTTGAAGAAAAAAGTGGAGAACCTGAAAGGAAACTGGGTGGAGTAGCTCCCCTCGGTATTTTGGGCCCTAAGGACTACACCCAACATGTTTACAAAAGAAACCCCTTTCAAACTTTCCCATGAATCTGAGGTCGTGCTGCTAGTGGAGTTTGAGGCCAAGTCACCACTAGTGATTACCGCAGGAGAAGGAGATGATAAGTGGAGAGTGGAAAATGAAGATGAGTTGTTACTCTCGTTGTACCTAGTGGAGGAACTCTGTGATCTAGCCGTCATTCGACAAGAAGAGGTCAAGCACCGGATGGCTAGGTACTTTAATAAACATATCCGGGTCAAGCAGTTTGTAAAAGAGGACCTCGTCCTAAAGAAGGTTGATGCAGTCGAGAGGTCGATGGCTGTTGGGAAGCTTAATCCTAATTAGAAGGGCCATTATATAATTGAGGAGGCCCTGAAATCAGGGGGATACAACCTCCAAAGTATGGAGGAGGTGTCCATCGGTCACACCTAGAGTGGTTCTAACTTGATGACATGTTTGATTGAATGATGGTGCCAAGCAGATTTCGTTGACCACGCTCTCACTAGCTGGCAGAACTGGAAGTCACTCGGTGACGGGTTGTATATGAAAGATGTAGTTAAATGGATAGCTCCGAGCAGATTTCGCTGGCTAGGATCTCACTAGCGGGCAGGGCTAGAAGTCACTCGGTGGCGGGTTGTATATGAAAGATGTGTTTGAATGTATAGCCCCGAGCAGATCCCACTGACCAGGCTCTCACTAGCTGATAGGACTAGAAGTCACTCGGTGGTGGGTTATATATGAAAGATGTGGTTGAATGGATATCCCCGAGCATATCTCGATGACCAGGCTCTCACTAGCTGGCAGGATTAGAAGTCACTCAGTGGCGGGTTGTATACGAAAGATGTGATTGAATGGATAGACCCAAGCAGATCCTACTGACCAGGCTCTCACTAGTTGATAAGAGTTGAAGTCACTCGGTGGCAGGTTGTATATGAAAGATATGGTTAAATGGATATCCCCGAGCAGATCCTGCTGACCAGGCTCTCACAAGCTGGCAAAACTGGAAGTCACTCAGCAGTGGGTTGTAAATGAAAGATGTGGTTTAATGGATAGCCCTAAGCAGATCCCGCTAATCATGATCTCGCTAGCTAGCAGGACTGGAATTCACTCGGTGGTCGGTTGAATATAAAATATGTGGTTGAATGGATAACCCCGAGTAGTTCCCGCTGACCAGGCTCTCACTAGCTGGCAGGACCGAAAGTCACTCGGTGGCTGGTTGTATATGAAAGATGTAGTTTAAGTCACTCGATGGACTTAGTTACTATCAGCCTCAGATATAGGAAGAGGATATTCCCAAGATAGCTTTTAGCTTTCATTATGGCCACAATGAGTCCATGGTTATGTCGTTTAGGCTCACCAACACACCATCGACCTTCTTGGAGTTGATAAACAAGGTGTTTGAACCGTTACTAGACTACCTCGTGATTGTCTTCGATTTACTCGATAACCAAGACAGAACGCTCTAGACACCATATTTCAATGGATGCTGAAGTGCAAGGTTGCGAATTGAAGAATCACTTGACTTCTGCCCCGATTTTTACGATTCCCTCAAGAATCGAAGGTTCTTAAATCTATACTGATGCATTCTTAAAAGGGTTATGAGCTGTGTTAATGCAACACGATAAGGTAATTTCTTCTGCACCTCGGTAATTGAAGCCGAATGAGCTGAACTTCTCGGCCCACTATCTGGATTTAGGCGCGATAGTCAACCCTTCAAGTTTTGGAGGCATTATCTATATAGAGTTTGGCGCAAGATTTTTCTCCAGTCATAAAAGCCTGAGATATGTCTTCACCCAGAAGAAGTGGAAGCTCTGGCAGCGCCGGTGGTTGGAATTCTTGTATGACTACGACTTTTCTCTCCAGTACCACCGCAGGATGGCTAGCAGAGTTGCAAGTACATTAAGTCGTCAACTCTTAGTAGTCGGGAGCTGGATGGGGCACAAGATGATCTGCAAGACGGTATTTTGCAGTTTAGGTATCGTGTTTCATTCCCTTTACTAGAAGGAATCAAGAAGAAATTCTTCGTGAGACACACCAGTCGAGATACTCCATTTATCCTGGTGTAGTTAAAATATATGTTGACCTACGCATGACCATATACTGGCCAGGGATGAAAAGAGACATCCCCAACTTTGTTGCACAATGTCAGACCTGTCAAAGGGTCAAGGCTGAATACCATAACCCAGGAGGCTTGATACAACCCCTACTAATACCAAAATGGAAATTTAAGGACATCTTTATGGATCTTGCCCACGGCTTACCTCGGTCCCATGCTGGAAATAACTCAATATAGGTTGTTGTGGATCGACTTACAAATGTGGCTCGATTTATCCCGAACGTCAAAGTGATTATATGGATGTCTTGGCCAGGCTTTTCATAGAGCGGGTAGTCCGATTCCATGGGGTGCCAAAGTCCATAGTGTCTGATTGTGATGGGTGTTTCACTTCAAAAGAGTGGATAAGGGTGAATGTTTACTTGGGAACCAAATTGTCTTTCAACATCGCTTTCCATTCCCAGACAGACAGTCAGACAGAAAGGACAAATCAAATGATGGGGGATCTTCTTCGACTATGCATAGTGGAGCACAACGAGCTGTGGGAGCAGCTGCTACCACTAGTAGATTTTTCTTATAATAACAACTTTCAGGCCAATTTTAAGAAGGCACTCTACGAGGCACTGTATGGAAGATGTTGACGGATCCCGTTGTCTTGGGCACAGGATGAGGACCATGAAGCCATGGGAGTGGCTTATATTAATGACACTACGAAGATAATATAACTAATCTTGGATTAGATGCGGGAAGCGCAGAGCCAGCAGGCTAAATATTATAATGCGCGACACCGACCAGTGAAGTTTGGCGTGGGAGAAATGGTATTTTTGAAAATCAAGCCCATGCACGGTATCTCTCGATTTAAGAAGCAAAAGAAGCTAGATCCCCGCTATTTGGGCCCCTATCAGGTGATAGAGCGCTTTGGACCAGTTGCGTATCTATTAGCCATGCCCATAGAGTTGGGAAATCTTCACGATGTTTTCCATGTCTCTTCGTTAAGGCGAGTTCTTCGACAACTAGATCAACATCTTCCTATGCTACTAGTACCGCTGCAGTCGGACAGACCCATCCCATTTAAATCAGTGAAGATAATGGACTTCAAGGTGAAAAACCTGCAAAAGAAGCCTTTATCGATGGTGAAGATCACGTGGTTGAACTGCGGACGAGATGAGGACATGTGGGAATTTGAGACCCTCGTCCGAGAAAGCATCCTGAGCTCTTTTCACGAGTATGTTATACTTACCCCTTCTTTAAGCAAATTTTCGGGGACAAAAATTCTCGTAATTTTATTGAATTGTAACATCTCGACTTTTATTGGGTCACTAAAACCCTAGTGGACCCTATAAAAGAGACCTGAACCCCTACTTAAGGCCCAAAAGAGGTAGGAGGTAACCCTAAATGGGGAAGTTAGATAACTCCGATTTGAGTTCTGTCAGTTTCTATGACCTTGTATAGTCAATACGAGTGTGTTGGAACTTGTTTTGGTGTATTCGTATGTCATATTACAAATATGACCATTATGAGTTTTGTTGCGCGCCGCGACGTGCGTTTTTTTGAATATTAAGCAATTAAACTCTGATTTGAAGCCGGTAAGTGGCATTGGATTCGTATGATTAATACAAGATTAACGGAGTTTGTTCCGGTTAATTTTGATCATGGTTGGTCAATCAGCGGTCAAACCAAGCATTATCGTGCACCGAAAAGTGTACGCACACCAATTATGGCATGATACCCCAACTTTGACCTGACCCCCAATGACTTGGACCTACTTTGACCTTGACCCCCACGGGGGACCCACCCCATGGTTGAATTTTGGTCAACCAATTTTCCTTAAGGAGTTTTAATTTCCAAGCTACCCTCACTTGATGCCATTCATGTAGATCACCCTTGGGCCCTATATTAACCCTATATGGGCCTTAAATTTTAGCAAGGAAGATGGGCTTGGGCCTAAAGAAAACAATGACCATACCCTCTCTTTCTCTCTTCTATTAGCTGAAAACCACATGCCTAAAACCCCATACTCAAGTTATAGTGAGTACTACCATCCAACCCAAGGCTGCCAGCTGGTTATAAAGGCAAGGATACTCAAGCCTCCCCCCATCCTTCTCTCTTTCTCTCTCCTTCCCCAAACCAAATTTCAAACCACCATACTCCCAACCTCCCGGATTTAAACAACTGGTTGTACTTACCTACCTAGATGAAGGCCAGCCCTCCTGCTAAACCCAACCAAGGTTGAGGTATCCTAACCTCGGGTTTGCCATGGCCGAGAAGGAGAAGAGGAGAGAGGGGATCTCCACTCCCTCTATATAAGGAACCCTCTCCCTCCAGAGGATTTCACTCCTCTCTTAAGCTCAAAACAAGCCTAACCTACCCCTACCGGAGCTCTGCCTCACCAGGAAAAGTCCAGCCGAGCTCCACCACCCCTCATGGAAACTTCGTTTGAGACAATAAGAAGACCCTGAAGACAGGTGGATCCTCCTACTCTCCTTCCTCTCTAATTTTTGGACGCAACACATGCGAACTCTGGTGGTCGGAGCGCTGCCGCGGCACCACCGTGCATGGAGAAGAAGCTTTTTGTAGGAATGTTTTCGGTGGTGGCCGACATCGCTAGGCCACCGGGCTACCGCCGGAGTGAGCCCCCACCCCCGAGGAGTCGGTTGGGGGCAGAGCCCTGGCCGGCCGTGGCCGGTCGGCGACGACAGTGGCCCGTAACGGGTTGTTCTTGGTACAGGTCGTGGGGTGAAGATTATAAAATTTTATAATTTTATAATTTCTTTATAAATTTTATAATATTATAATATAAAGGGGTATTTAATTTGGTGAGGCTAAATAAGAGCCCTGATGAAAAAGTTTTGAACATGAAATTTATGCATTTTTATGAGATCCATTTCCAGAAAAAATTGGGATTTTTATGAGGCAGTTTGGTGTTTTTAAATGTAGAAATTAAGTTTATTTAGCTAATTTGGGGAATATAAAATGCTGCTAAAAATCCAATAAAATTCTCAAATGATATTTGGAGCCCTCATGCATGCTCTATCATGATTTGGGGATTTTTGGTTGTGCTTTGATATTTTGCAAGCAATTAAAATGGTGGATTTCATATTTGGAAATTAATAGAGACATTTCTTCCCAATCAAAATTACGTAAAATCTCATGGATGATTTATATTAATTTATTAAAGGCATGCCATGATGAAATTTGAGAAATTTTCAAGTATTCCTGCTATTTTTGAGATTTTAAATCATGCTCAAGATTAATTTAAAGATTAGTGGTTGCAAAAACTTCCGATTAAAATGTCTTATATCTTTATAAGAAATTCTTGGGATTAAATACATACCTTGGACATATATGAGAATTTTTTGAGACGCTCCTGGTATTTTAATGGATTGATTTAACTCGAGCCTTTTTTAAAGATGTTAGAGGCTATGTAAGATCTCAAAGCGAGGAAAATTATTTTGAGGAGCATGCATTTTATATTTAAACCCATTGTCGTAGTTTGGTGATTTGAAATATGACTTATTTTTAAATATAAAATAATGATTTATTTGAAGCTTAATGATTTATTGAAGCTCATTCGAATCTCGAAATGACTCGAGAAATTGTTGAGGTTTATGTTTTGATAATTTCAACCTCAAGTTCTGGTTTCCTCGATTTCCTACTCTTTGTTGCATAAAAGAGGTTTAAATCGAAAGAAAATGATATTGGGATTATCATAGAAATTGGATTTGCCCTGATGCGAGCAATTTTGTTTAAGAGATGGTGTTAAACCTCTTGCAGATATTTAGCCCTCGGTAATCTTTATAATAAGGAGCAAGTAGGTCGTAATCCCTAAATATAAGTCCGATTAAGCCATGTTTAAGAGGCGCAATTGAACTTAATATTGGACATTAATAATGGGTGAAACTCAAAAGATGTTTTCTAAGAATTGAAATGGAACTGAACTTGCCTCCTAAGAAAGGATATGGAACTGAACTTGCCTCCTGAGAACCGAGATGGAACAGAACTTGCCTTCTGAGAACCGAGATAGAACTGAACTTGTCTCTTGAGAACAAAGATGAAACTGAACTTGCCTCCTAAGAATGGAGATGGAACTGAACTTGAATCCTGAGAATGGAGATGAAATTGAACTTGCCTCCTGAGAACGGAGATGGAACTGAGCTTGCTTATTGAGAACTGAGATGGAACTGAAGCCTCCTGAATAGAATGATTGGACTACTAACCATTTTCTTTATGATTTATTTCAGTCTTGTACTGGTCCAGTTCCTTTATTTATTTCAGTTCTTTTTTTTCAGTACTCTAGTCTAGTACTGGTCCTGCTTATTTATTTTCAATTCAATTCATTTCTTTAAAGTACTTCTCCAGTTCTATACTGGTCTAGTTTCTTTTCGTACTTTCAGTTCAGTTCTTTCTTTTCAGTACTACTCTAGTCTCGTATTGGTCCAGTTTATTTCAACACTTTACTTCAGTTCCTTTATAGTTCAACATTTCATTACGGCAGTTCGTACTTTACTTCAGTACCTATTTTTGCATTTTATTCAGCAGTATACTTACTTGCCACTCTTATTTATGCAATATATTGTTTCTGTATTTCTAGCTCAGGTCCTGCTCTAACGAGCGGATGGCTTTTTGGTAGAGCATTAGTTGGGGATAATCTAGAGTTGAGTTATTCCTCTAGGGTTAGCCCCAAATAATTTACTCCCACGCTCGTTGAGCTCCTTGTATAAAGTTGAGCGGCACGTTGATTCGAGAAGGCTGCTTGCCCGAATTATTTCATGTCGAATAGGGCAGGCTGTTGCAAACCTGATATGTGCTAGTTACTTATCTATTGAAATGCTTGTGAATTGCATGCGATAAAAAGTGGCGAGTCGGTCATGCCCGTATACCGTACGTACTAGTGCGGTAAGGTTGATGACTCAAGGCGATAGGTATGCATACCACGGGTGACCGGCCGTTATGTTTTTCTCCGTTGGGTTTCCTCCACTGTTCGACCAAAATGCTGAATCGCTGGATGTCGCTCACATCCAAGAGTACACAGAGTTGTACGTTGGGGCCTGGGTAGTGCAGTACATCCATATCCAGAAGTGGCAGGACTGTCCACTATCACCGACAGCCACATCGATGAGGCTTGCAGGGTTCGCTACCCTGCTGGAAGATAAGCGTTCCAATCTATGTCGACATACTGGTTGTGCATAGGTTTGAATGTTTTCGGTGTGTGCGCAGATTTGAATGCCTGCGGTGTGTGCGCGAATTTGAATGCCTGCGGTGTATGTGCGACTTTGAATGCTTGTGGCATGTTGGCGGGTTTAAATACCTGCGGTGTGAATATGGGTTGTGAATACCTGTTGTGCTGATGGCTAATGGAGTTTTTGTTATAACTGATATACAATGCTGATGCTATTCCAGTTATACTATGATGCACCTCCTTTTAATGGTTTCTCTTAGCTTATATATGAAATGTTGTACTAACTCTATTTTGCTTCGACTATTGTTGATAGTGTTGAGGCTCACTCTCGTCCCTAAGTTTAGGGATCTTGGGAAGGAGGTGTGAATCCACATAGTCTTATGACTAATGGTTATTTAAATAACCATTCACAGGAGATGGAGCAGCGCGAGGCCCGGATAGCGCGTGATATTGTACCTGCCTTAGAGCTGGCACGAGCAGAAGCATCAGTCTCATCTCCAGTCCTTAGAGATGTGATCCCTTAGCTTGGTAAAAGAAGAGAGAGTGTTGTAGTTTTCTTTTGCCCGATGGGTCGCATGTATAAACTTATGGCTACGGCCTTTGTTATATATAAATTGATTTCTGATTTACTTCCGCTATGATCTGATGTGATGTGATGAGTTTCCATAGCCTGAGATGGCAATCATTCTACGCTTGGTGTGTGGGTTGTTGTCATATGGAAAGCGTAGGGTGGCCGTCTTGGGCGGTAAGGCCTATCTCTGACCCGACCCAGTCTAAGGTTGGGGGGAGGGTCTTACACCAAGAACTTAATTGGAGCGAACTACCAAGAGGAATCGTGTTAACACGATGAACACGACGACTATACACAGAGCGTCAAGTCAACACGACGCTAAACCAAAACATCCATAACAAAGGACAGGCATCGTGTTAAAACGATGAGTATGACACTTAACCATGACGCTCGTTGAGTTAACATGATGCTTGGCTGCCTGATAAGTCCAGCTCAAATGAGTCAAAAGTTTGGTCCTTCATCCACATCCAATGAGTAAGGCCAACACAATCCTTCCTCCAATTTCTCCAAATGCTCTTATGTGCGACTCTATATGCTCATATCGTGTTGGCAGTGATACTAACTGCTTGACTACTTCCTGATCACCTTAGAAGCACCAATATATAAATAATGTGAGAAGGAATCGTACGAGTAGCGGCAGAACGAAAAAATTCAGTTTGATAAACATATACGATCAGAAATGCCCGTACCTAGAGGATTTCGCATGACTGTGTGAATATGGCTATTTGCACATACACATGTGATTTTGACGACGCATGATTGAACCCAACCGTGCGAGGCTAAATAACATGGGCCGCAACAGATCACTGTTTTTTTGGCATTTCACAAAGTATGAATGTGCACAAACAAAGCAGGCGTGCATGAAGGACACACACACGATCGTGAATTTTCAGTAAAATGGAATTCTAAGTTAAGGGATCTGCCTGCGTGCATACAATTGTATTTCCGAGGCAAATGGATACCAGCCCGTGCAGGAATATTGCCAAATATCAAGATAAAGATCATGGAGAAAGCGATGCTCTCTCCCCGATAATGATTACACTTGCAATTACACACCACAATCGGCAAAATGTGCGCTTTGTGCTTTAGAGAAATATAAGTATAACTCCATTAAAAGTGTAGCGACTAATATAATGTTAAATCAATGACCGTGTTGGCCTTACCAAGGTGGTATTAAAGAGTGAATTCATAATCGTAGAAGAGTTCCAACAACTGACATTGTCGTAGGTTTAGCTTCTTCTGGGTGATGACATATTTAAGGCTTTTATGGTAAAAATTGTTTTGCACTTAACTCTATACAGGTAATGTCTCCAAATCTTGAGAACAAAAACTACCGCACTTAATTCCAAATCATGGGCCGGGTAGTTAAGCTCGTGCGAATTCAATTGTCGAGATGCATATGCAATCACCTTGCCATGTTACATTAGCATGGCTCCTAATCCCTTTAATGATGCATCTATATAGATTTGGAATACCTCGATTCTAGATGGAATTATGATGATCGGTGTTGAAGACAAGCAATTTTTTAGCTCAATGAATGTTGTCTAATATTCAGGAGTCCATCAAAACACTGATTACTTTTTCGTGAGGGAGGTGAGGGGAAGGGTAATCTTGGAGAAGCCTTCCACGAACTTCTGGTAATATTCCGCCAGTTCGAGGAAACTTTGGATGTTTACTGCTGACTTGAGTGGCGGCTAATTCAGCACAGCTAGCACCTTCTCCCAATCTATAGCTACTCCATTCTTGTTAATGGTATGCCTTCAGAATCCAACTTCCTCGAGCCAAAATTCAAACATGCTAAATTTGGCATAGGGGGAATGCTCTCACAGCTTTAACAACACCATTTGAAGATGTCTCACGTGGTCTGTCTTTCTTTTGGAGTAGATGAGGATGTCGTCAATGAAGACGATCATAAAATGATCCAAGTCAGATTCGAGCATCTTATTCAGTAATGTCATGAAGGTGAAAGGTGCATTAGTTAGTCAAAAAGGCGTTATCATGAATTCGTAATGTACGAATCAGGAGCTGAAGGCAGTTTTAGGTATATCTTCCTCCCGAATATGGACTTGGTAATAGCTTGATCTTAGGTACATCTTGAAAAAGACAGAAGCACCTTGTAGTTGGTCGAATAACTCATCAATTCTTAATAAGGGATAGGTATTTTGAACAGTGAGTCAATTTAGCTTTCTGCAATCGATGCACAAACTTAGAGACCTATCCATCTTCTTAACAAACAACATCAAGGTTCTCCGAGGTGAGGAACCCGGGCAAACAAATCCTATATCAATCAACTCTTGAAGCTCTATCCTGAACTTGACTAATTCTTTCAAGGCCATTTGATAGGGTGCTCAAGACACCGATCAATCTCCAGCCACAAGCTTGATTTAGAAGTCCACTTCCCATTACAGGGGAAACCTGGGGAGGGACTCCGAAAAAATATTTGGAAAGTCTAAAATCACTTGAAACTTGGAAAGTACTTTGGTCTTGTCTTTCATTTTAAAGTAGATCAGGAATATCTCATCTCTCTGCATAACTACTTGGTAGTCTTAAAATTAGAGGAGATACCCTTCAGTGTGATAGACTATCCATCCGAGTTTTGGAGATTTATCTCCCTAGTCGAGCAATTGATTTGCGCCTTATGCTCAGCCAACCAGTCCATCCTCAAAATAATGTTGCAACTGGTTATTGCCGATATGGTTGCGTAGACTTCAAATTCCATATTTCCCAAAAGAGCTTGAAATGAACACTTCTCAGTAGAGTTCATATTCGATACATCTTTGAGTCGTATTTGTATCAAAATTCTGGCTGATCGAATGACATTTATCTTGAAAGTGATGAAGTCTCGAGATACAAAGGTGTGGGTGTCTCATGTATCCAATAAAGTTTTTATGGGTTGACCTTCTACCACAAGTAATCCTGAAAAGGTCAATATATTATGACTATATAGATAATCACAACATTATCAAACTAAATAATAAGTACACTGAGAATAACTAGAGATGATGACACAAAAAGTAGTTCTCTACAAAGGGTACCTCTCATCACACTAAGGCAATTGGTCGGGGTGCTGATCATGTTGCCTACTGTGGTACTAGTGTGGTGATGCTTGTACTGGTTATTGTTGGGGCTGGTATGCCTTTCGATACGGTCGGTGGCAGCAATGCTGTATCTTATCTCAAAATTAACGTCGAGGCACTATCTCCCTCTCTCGTCCCCGTGAAGCCTCCACATGCCTCCTCCGCTGCTGGGTCACCAACATTTGATCCATCTCTAGAACAACAGCTTGGGTGGCGATATTGTGGAAAGATGTTTAGGCAATCATAATCAGATCCCGACGGAGGTCATCGTGCAATCCATTATAGAACATAGTATGTATGTCTCTATCCGTCAACGCAAGTATTCCCACATAACGGGCTAAGTGGATAAACTCACTCTGGTACTATGGTAACATCATATCCCCTTGTCGAATCTACAGGAAACACTTCTGCAACTATGCCCGATCAGCATCAGGTATGAAGTGTTCTAAAAATGCCTCAAAAAATTCTCCCCATATAATAATGCTGAGTGGGCATCCTATAAAAGTGGAACGAATAGATGGCCGCCACTAGTCATGAGCATATTTCTCAAGTAGGGTCACCACTAAGGAAACTACAAAAATTGCAAGGCATCTCATCCCTACTAACAACTTCTCGGCTCTTTCTATCTATTCTTCTATCTGCATAGCAGCCTTAAAACCTCGGTAAATAGGAGGTCTCAACCCTCAGAAATTTTTTAAAATGTCAAACTTGTGAATGAATAGTTATTAGTGTTGGGCAATAACAGTTTGGAACGTGCCTTGCAAGGTTATGAGGGTCTGTAACTGCTTTATCTTAGCTAAGGGGACTGCATGAGTAGATCGTGGAGTCGAAGGGTGGTATTGATCTCCCAGGGAAGATATCCCATTATTTGACTCCGCTATCAGGAGAAGTAACAAAGAAGAAGTCAAAAGTTGGCAAAATAAGGGGGTTTGCAAAAACTAACTAAAGTGGAAATGAGTGTGTGCGGGTGTACAAACGTGCAGCTTAGAATTCTTAAACCTCTATCCTAAAGGGACCATCAGACTTATGCTGCATGGTTCATCCCGAACTAAGGAATGGAGCATGAGAAGGAAGGATTCTGAGGCTTCTCCATATGAACAGATTGTGAATAGTATCTCGGGTCGGAGAAGGGCCCTACTGCTCAAGATGGCCACCCTATGTTTTACAAGCAGGTAATGTGCCCACTTTCCAAGCGTAGAATGATCGCCTTGTCAGGCTATGAAAAATTATCATACCAGACCAATTATGCAGAAGCAAATCAAAAATAACATAAATTTATATATAGATAATCAAAGGTCATAGCCAACTGTTTATACATAGGACCACTGGGCTAAACAAACTGATGTTGCTCCTGCTTCTCTAAGCTCTACAAGCTCACATCTCTAAAGTTGAGAGACGAGGCTGGTGCGTCTAGAGCTGTCACTTAAAACCGAAAACCGAAAACCGAACCGGAATCGAATCGGAACCGCAAAGAACCGAACCGAACCGTTCACGAATTATTTAGGTTCTGGTTTGAATTTTGGAACTGTGAACATCATTGGGCCGGGTGTGGTTCTTTCATTTTATTATCCGGACCGGAACCGGAACCGCAACATACAAGTCTCAAGTGGTTCCAAGATTTTTAGACCCGATCCGAACCGGACCGAAACAGAACCGAACCGCAATCTGTTTATTATTAATAATAATTTTATTATATTGTTATTTTTTATAATCCATCTATAATATCTATACATACTAGTATGAGTGAATTTGACGCAGTTTGATCCAAACCGCAATCATACTAAAAAAAGGTTGGTTTTGGACTGAACAAAATTGCATCATACCAAAACTGTGCAGTGTGGTTTGACATTGATGCGATTTGGAGTCGGTTTTTGTAGTACAATTTCGATTTTTACACTATTATATAATCTAGGAAGAACCGGTACGGGTACCGGATACGATACGTACTCGGTACGGCAATACGACAAAATTTAAAAAACAAAGATACGGGTACGTCATGATACGTTATAAAAAATATAATATATATTTATATATCACAAGTGCAATAAGTAGTTCTCAAAATATCGAAACATCAAACATAAATCATAACTTGAAGTAGAAGTTCACAAATCAATGCAACATAACGTGAAGTTTTCAAACATTAAGCATTCGTAAATATTACAAAATTTAACATCTTATATGTTTAACCAAAAGAGATAAAATTAAACTTAAGTCTACTTATCAGTCTTTTTTCTCTTCTTCTTCATTATTGGAGATCAACTTCATTGTTGATACACGTACTTGTAACAAAAATGTACTGATACCAAAATTATACTCGGTACAGATACACAACTTAATTGGGCGTACCAACGCTTCTTAGCATAGAGCCAATTTTTGTTTACTCTAGAAAAAATAGACTCATATCACAATATGCAGAATGATACGCTAAGTACAAGTGTGTCCACATAGGTGTATCCGTCGAGTATCGGGTACGTACCGGTACCAGATACATATCCGGTACAAGTACGCTGCCTTCGGGGAAGTATTCGTGCTTCATAGTATATAATTTATTTTCAATTTTACTCATACATTTTCCTGAAATAATTAAAATAACTTGTACTTATTATCAATGATTGAAAAATCATAACCTCTCAAAGAAAATAATGCGGCACGGTTTTGTCGATTTTACACCGTCAATAAATGCACTGCAAACTATGTTGTTTTGTAACCAACGAAGCTACTCTACAACCAAACCATTTAGTAAGGTTTAAAATCGGCGCGGTTTAAGATCAGTGCGGTATGATGTAATTTTGTGATTTTAGTTTTTAACTTTCAGTGCTACTTACTATATTACATAAAAAAGTAATCTCACTTGGAGTAATACAAAATTCCTACGTCCGAGTCCCGGATTTCGAAGTCTTTGCAAAAAAATCGAACGGATTTACATTTCTCCTCCAAATTTTTATTTTTGACCTCCCCAATTCATTTCGCCAAATTTAGTTTTGGTTCTACTTAGAACCGATTGGAACCAGACCGAACCGCATAGAACCGGACCGAACCGTTAGTGGCCGGTTTGGTTTTGGTTCTTATGGAACCGTAACCAGAACCGTTGACATGACAGTTCTAAAAACTATTCTGGAACCGGAACCAGAACCGGAACCGGTCAAACCATATAAGGTTTTGGTTCTAATTTAAAGAACCGTTACCTTAGTGGTTCGGTTCACGGTTTTAGTAGAACCGGAACCGAACCGGAACCGTGACAACTCTAGGTGCGTCAGCCCGAGCGGGCTCTTTAGCAGACACTCTCTAACGTTGTGGCTTGGCCTCTCGCTGCTCCATCTTCTAAAAAGAATGTGCAGCGACACAGTAGTCATAAGACTAGTGGATTCACACCTCTTTCCTAAGATCTCTAAGGCTTGGGGTGAGAATAAGCCTCTATAATTATGATAGCTGAAGCAAATAATGTTAGCATCAATATATATATATATATATATATATATATATATATATATATATATATATATATATATATATATTTATAAAAACAGGAATGTAAGCTAGGAGCAATATAAAAATAAATAACTAAAATGTAGCTTATCTATAAACAATTATTTAAATAAGCTCTACTAGCTAGTGCATAACCGTACATGTGTTCACAACCTACTATAACACCCTTTGCTGATATTTTTGAAATTTTTCTTCCAACAGGGTAGCGAAACTCGTGGGCCTCTCCATTGTGGCGATTTGTGATCGTTCTTGTCACTTCAGGGTGTAGTCGTACCGCACTACCCATGCCCAAATATACAACAAGTTGTATTTCTGGATGTGAGCAACATCAGGTGATAACAAAATCCGGCTAACTAGCGGAGGGACCTGACAGGTAATAAAACATGACAAAGCTCCTGGGGTATGTTGAAGCCCAAAATGACCTCAACGAATGTTCAAAAACCAGGGCGCAGCCAACACCTACTTCTCTCAAGCCTCGACCCTCGACTGACTGCAAGGGATCTAGAACTGACCCAAAGCCTCAGCATGGAGGTCCCACCTCACACCCGGAAGATCTCTGAGAGCTTCCTCTTCAAAGCCAAAGCTGGGCTTGGAGCTCCTCAGAAAGCACTTGGGGATTTTGAGAATAATGAAGACCTTCTTTCTAAGGAGCTCTTATGGGTCTATTTATAGCCTTTTGTCGACCGGAGATTACTGAAATACCCCTGGCTGGCCTGCCAATAACCAAATCCCGCTGTCCAGAAAACACTAAATGCAGCCCCTGGTGGTAAGAAGGTAATTTTACCCGAGGGTAATTAGGTAATTTTTTCCTGAGCTCTGGGCCCCACTCGACGAGAACCCTATGCTGGGAACCCTCTCGCCTTCGTTTGGCAGGAGCTAAAAAAGGAGTGTCGAAGGCCTCGGAATGAGCCAGCCCCCGCCTTCCGCGAGGCGCAAACCTTCTCGCCGCCTCTGCCGGAAGCGGGTCTTGGCTGATTGATGGTGAACGTCCTTGCCTACTCCTAGGCGGGAGCTCCCCCTAGGAGGGAGCTCTTCTGATCTGAAGCCCAAAGCTAGCTCGGAGCCTGGGCTCTGGGCCGTTGATGCCTCTGGGTCCTATCCAGCGAATATGGGGTTGTACACAATCCCCGCTCTTTTTGAGCTAGATCTGCGCTCGAAAAGACACGTCCAACCCATAAATATTTGCTGGGCACATGTCACCTCAAAAAGAGAATCTTTTTGGTGGGCCATCCCATGACTCTATATATACATGTGCTGATAGACGACCTAAGTCTGCCCCTGAGTCGCTGCTTCCTCTCTGAGCTTTCGCGTGATTTCGCAATGCGTTCCAAACGTGTTGACAAGCCGCTCCCGCAAGACCTCCAAGATCGCATCAATACGGCTCAAGCGCGAGCCTTGACGAACAGTGCTTTGGTTGCTCCTGTGCTGGCGAGAAAGTCGTCAGCCTCTGAGCCTTCCCCGCTAAAGAAGAAGAAAGAGAAGAAGAAGGCGAAGGTGGTCCAGTGGGACCTTTCTCGCGAGAACAGGGACTCACCTACCCCGACTCCAGACCGTGCGGATGATGCTTCCCCTCTGCAGAAGGTATGTCTCTCCGACTTGTTGATCAACAAAATCGCGAGCTGATTACGCGAAGGGGTCGGCAACTGATGGAATACTTCTCGCAGGAAGCGGCTCAAGATGATGACGTCGGGTCCCCGTTGGTGCCTCCGGACTCGTCGTCTCCCCCTCCTGAGGATCGACCATGGGTCCCGTAGGCCACTCCCCTTGCTTTCCCTCCGAGAACCACATGTATACTTTTCTCCCTGTCACTCCTTTCTAATCGTTTCAATCGTAGCCTCCCATACTGTCGAATTAACTTCCCGCAGCATCAGCTTCCGCCAACCCAGGTCTTGCCACCCGGGAGAACGAAATTGATAGAATTAATTTCAAGATAACCCAAACACCTAGAGGGGGGGGGGTGAATAGGTTCTTTTCTTTTTTACTTAAGGCAAAATATTTTTTCAGATCTTAAAATAGAATCTAACTATTCTACAGCAATCACAGCACAGAAATCACAATCACACACACATCACAGATTGCACACAGGTTTATAGTGGTTCCCCAAGGTATGGGTACATCCACTTCCCCCTTCACCTATCTAGCAGTGTGCTAGATTCGGCCTAACTTCTTCCTTCTTCTCAGATCCACAGATCTTACAGCTCAGAATCCTGAAAGGTTCCTACAGCTCAGAGTGTAACCACACTCCTACAGCTCAGGCTAACAACCCTACCTCAGCCTTTCCATAAGGCCTACAACTCAGATAAAAATTTCTCCTACACTCAGGCTCAAAAGCCCTACCACTCAGAGATCTATACTCCTACACTCAGCCTTTATAATATAGGCTTACAACTCAGATCTATGAAAAGATCCTACAAAATTTGATAAGTGTTTAGATGGACTCTTACCCTTGTTGAGAGAGAAGGGATAAGAGGTTTCTTGATCAACTTCTTGATAAGACTGATGGCTGAAATCAACTTGTTCTTAGCTTTCTTCAAAGCTTCTTGAATCTGAACTCAGTAGGGTTGATCTCCTTTGAAGTTGACTAGCTGACATCTTCCTTCTTTGAATTCAGAAATAGATATGAATCCTTCTTAGCAGATTAGTTCAAGATTTGCTTCTTAAGAGACTGGTAAATGTCTCCTACTTTACTTCAACAGTTGGAGATCTCTCTCTCTCTCTCCAAAACTTCTAAAGTTTCTTCAGAATTCTTGCTTGAATTCTCCTTAGATCTTCTCACGAAAATCTTCTTCTGTGTGACGTGCACTTTCTTGATCAATGATCAATCTTTCAATAGTTGTTCATGTGGTTGTTATTGTTGTTCGCATTGTTCACGTTGATTTTACAGAATCCATCTATATATAGACTTCATCCATGGTAACCGGCTGATCCGGTTTCTAACGAACTTCTGACAAGTCTGACAGCTTCAGTAAACTTGTTGGAATACACAGCTGTCAAGTCTCTAGTGAGTTCTTGAACCTTTGTCTTTGTCAGCAAAGCGTCGAGACTGATTGTCATTATGTGTCGACACAAGTAGATTAAGTGTCGACACAAGCTTTTGTGATGTCGACATAACTCCTTTGGTGTCGACACAGCTTCTTGACACTGCATTTGTAGAATGTGTCGACACTGCTTCTTTCTGTCGACATAGACACTTCTTCACTTCACAGCAATCAACATTGTTGAAACTCTGCTGAGTGTCGACACAAGTACTGTGTGTCGACACAGTTGATATAGTCTCAGAATTTGTGTGTCGACACTGCCTCCAGGTGTCGACACAGTTGATGTCGACAAATACTTCTGTGTGTCGACACTGTCTCCCGGTGTCGACATAGTCGATGTCGACTAATATTTCTGTGTGTCGACACTGCCTCCCAGTGTCGACATAGTTGATGTCGACTAATAAATTTTGTGTGTCGACACAGTTGCTTCAGGTGTCGACACAGCTTTTCCAAGTGTCAACACAGGCTTTCTTAAGTGTCGACACATGGACTTTGAAACTTTTTCCTTCATTTTAGCATATCCTTAACTTGCACATATAAACTCAAAATAACATCAAATACACCTTGATGTATATCATTGAGCTAAGTGAGACTTCTTCAAATCAGGTACACATTTTCCAATGTACCCAACAATCTCCCCCTATTTGGAGAAGTCATAACCCTTTAGTCAATGATATACACCACTTATAATAAACAAACATGATTATGTATATAAATAATAAATGACAAGGTAACTTATAAACAAAACATATAACAAAATCACATCACAGAATAAGAATGCAACTTGAATGAACATGAAACATTGTTTTGTTTATATTAACAAAAAGTTTCTTAACAACTGATTACATAGATTTCTTTCAACACTAAGGATTATATTGTTCTTTAAAACATAGTAAATCTAAACTAAGGCTGATCAGGCTCCTTGATGACTATGCCTTTTCCTAGCTTAATTTGTGCTTGCACAGGAGGTTCTGCATCATTAATATGCTTCTTTTCTTTCAACTCTTCCTTCTTCTGAGCTTCAGCCTTAATCCTTTGCCTTTCAAAATAATGAAAAGGCTTAGGGAAGTATTTGCTAGGCTCCTGAGCATTAGGAGGTAGCTTTCAAATCTTAGTCTTTCTTCTATGTTGCACAATGGCTTCTTGCCTTGCCTCATATTTCTGCCATTCCTGTTCATTATACCACTTGCCCCTTTCATGAACTTGATCTTTCACAGCTTTCCAGGCAGTCAGAATGATATTCCTGGAAGTGGGGCTCCATTGCTCAAAATCAGGCTTTAACTCAGCCTGTTCTCTGAATCTTTTCTTTGAAAGTTGAGCTTCCTGTTGAGCTTTCAAGGCAGCTTCTGACATTTCAACTTTTTTTATTATAACATTACCAACTTCCTGTAGAGGACTGTACATAGACTGAACCTGTTGTTGAATCATATCAAAATCTGCTGGAGGGTAGATAATCTGAGTAACTTCAGGTTGATCTCCTTCAACATAAGCAGGTTGCACACCAGATTCAGTAACATTATCATCATCACAAAGGAGTGGATATCCCAGAGTGTCTCTGATGCTATTGGATATCCATTTGGTAGGTTATGAGCCTGCTTTGACTAACACCCTCTCCCCCTTTATGACATCTCTTTCAATGTGGTCCCTTAAATCATCCTTTTGAAATCTTACTTGACCATCAAGAAAATTTATACCATCTTTATAAAATTATTTTATCTTAAGAAGATGATCAAAAATTGTTTTCTGAGAAGTAGTAATGGCTGTCTTAAATGAATCAAAGGCATCCTATAACTTCTTATCAAACTCTTCTTTCTCTTTAGCTCTTTCTTCAGTCATTGCAGTAACTGTATTCTTTATTTCAGTGACTATCTCATTATGAGATTACGTCAGATTGTCATTCATTCTAATCTGATTTTCAAGGACATAGCCTTGTTTAACAGCAATGTCATCCACTTGAGCCTTGACTACTACTTGTTGCTCAGCCAAAAATACTATAGCATTGCCCCCTTTGTGGAAATAATCTGTCATTTCTTTTTTATGAAGATTTACTTCAAACCTTATGGATTTAATATCCTGAGCCAAATCAAATTGAAGTGATTTATGGCTTTCATCCACATACTTCTCTAGAGCCATTCTCTGCTCATCCAATTTAACTTGCAAAGCCACCATTAATGAGCTGTAATCAGCCTCTGGGGTAGGTTATGAAGTAGTAGTTTGCAATTCCTTCTTATAGCTCTGGATCCTTCTCTTAAAGACCATCAGTTTTCTTTTCTTGGCATTTCTGATCTCTTCATCTTCTGAAGCAGATGAACTGGGAATGTCTACTCTTTCCTTAGGACAAGGAGGCAGCTCCTTTTCATTCCTATGCTGCTCCCCCTCAATGTCAGGAAACAATTCTTCCAGAGTGAACTCCTGTTGAGTGTGAACTGGTGATACTACTTTATCAGGAGCATCAGCAGCTCCAGATGTATCCTCCATGATAGCATCTTAGGCTGGAATATTAACATGAGATGTCTCAAGGACTGTTTATGAATCTATTTCCTCTGCCAAGTTGATTGGCTCTTCCCCCTGCACCTGTGCAGTAACTGTCTCCCCCTGCACTTGTGTATTCTGAATAAGGTCCTATACTTGTATACTATCTAGCTCCCCCTGCACTTGTGCACTAACTGTTTCCTCTTGCACTTGTGCATTCTCAATAAGATCCTGTACAGGAGATTTCTCAGCAGCTTCTTATCTTTCTATATCTGGTATGTCTTTTGTTAGGACCCTATCCCATCTTGAGATAATCCTGATGTCCATTTTCCTCATATGATTAATTTTAGAACCAGAAATCTGGTTCATTACTTCTGGAATTGCTCCAGCCAAGTATAAGCTCATCATTCTAGCCAAATTTGGCTTCTTTATTCCTTCCTTAATCTTCTCAAACAGTACTATAGACCAATCTGTGTTGAGCGGAAAGATTATTCTTGTCATGAGGCTGAACATATAGGCTGAAATCCTATCATGTCCCCCTGGCTTACACAGAATCAACTTTCCAACCACTTCAGATAGAAATTTACCTTGCTGATTCATCCCATTCCTGTTTATAGTTGTTCTAATCTTCATGATGGGATCCAATCCACACCATTATAGTGCCTCCCTTATTTTTGATACTGGTACTTCTTCTTCATCCTGAATTCTTGGAAGATGAAGAATTTTTCTCAAACTTTTCAAGGTCAGTTTGACTCTTGCTCCATTAACTGTCGATTTATTCTTCAGGCCAGATGAATCTACTATAGCCGCGCCATAAAACTCAAGTATCTCTTTCTTCCATAGCTTGGTGGGTTCGGAAACCAAAAACTCCAAACAATTGTCAGTGATTAGGGTAATTACTCCTTTAATCTCTGAGTCAGCATCATCAAAGGCATGACGAACCAACTCATATCCTTCGTTAATGTTATCTTCAACCTTTGGCACCATTGGGATGGTGAGAAAGCTTGGATTGAGAGAAGAGAGTTTGTCGATACAAGAGTTTAGTCTCGAAAATCTGGAGAGCGTGTCGACAGAATATGTTCTTGACCTATTTATACCCTTCTAAACAAAGAAGGTCAAAAGGCGGGCAAAAACTGTCTAAAAGTGTTGACACTGTTGAAATGTGTCGACACATACTTCTTGTCTCGACAATGGCGTTGACTACTATGTGTCGACACCAATTGATGATATGTCGACACTAGACATACTTAGTAGTTCATCAGAAATTCTGTGTCGACTCTTATTATAAGTGTCGACACAATTTCTGGATGTGTCGACACCATTACTCTGGTTGTGTCGACACCACTAACTGAAGTGTCGACACCACTTCTCTGGATGTGTCGACACAGATTTACTGAAGTGTCGACATCACTTCTCTGAATGTGTCGACACAGATTTACTTAGCCAAATTTGTTAGACTAATCTATGTTCAACATTCCTAATTCAATTTTAAATTTATTGAATTTAGTGTCATCTAGAGGCTTAGTAAACACATCTGCAATTTGATAATCTGTTTTGACAAATTCTAGTGAGATGTCCTCTTTCTCTACATGTTCTCTAAAAAAATGGTATCTTATTTCTATATGTTTTGTCCTACTATGTGAAACATGATTTTTAGCAATAGAAATGACACTAGTAGAATCACAAAACAAAGGTGTTCTACTTACCTGAATACCATAGTCTTCTAGCTGGTGCTGAATCCACAACAGCTGTGCACAACAACTTCCTGCTGCCACATATTCAGACTCAGCTGTGGAAATTGCCACACTAGTCTTCTTCTTACTGCTCCAAGACACCAATCTTCCCCCTAGAAATTGATAGGTGTCTGTTGTGCTTTTTCTATCTTCTTTGCAACCTGCAAAGTCTGCATCTGAATAGCCTGTCAGTAGAAAATCTCCATTCCTAGGGTACCAAAGGCCTAGATTAGGTGTGTCCTTTAGATATCTCAAAAATCCTTTTTACTGCAGTGTAATGAGATTCTTTAGGGCATAATTTGTACCTAGCACAGACACATGTTACATACATAATGTCTGGTCTACTAGCAGTTAGGTATAGAAGAGAGCTAATTATTCCTCTATACAAAAACTCATCTATAGGTTTACCTACATTATCTTTGCATATAGGCATACTTGTTCCCATAGGAGTTTTCATGGTGGAGGATGATTCCATACCATACTTCTTAATTAACTCCTTGGTGAACTTAGACTGGGATATGGACAAGCCATCATCAGTCTGTCTTACTTGAAGTCCCAAGAAGAACTTAAGTTCCCCCATGCTGCTCATATCAAACTTCCCTTACATAAGTTTAGCAAACTTCTTACAAAGGTTGTTTTCTGTAGACCCAAATATTATGTCATCTACATAAAACTGGACTAAGATTATCTTACCTTTGGATTTCTTTAGGAATAGAGTTTTGTCTATTTTCCCCCTTGAGAATTTGTTCTCAATAAGGAAAGTAGACAGGGTTTCATACCAAGCCCTTGGGGCTTACTTTAACCCATATAAAGCTTTCCTAAGTCTATAAATATAATCAGGTTTGAGAGAATCAACAAAACCTGAGGGCTGCTCTACATAGACTTCTTCTTTTAGATTTCCATTTAGGAATGCTGATTTTACATCCATTTGGAATACCTTGAAGCCTTGATATGCTGCATAGACAAGGAACATCCTAATTGCTTCCAGTCTTGCTACTGGGGCAAAGGTTTGATCAAAGTCAATACCCTCTTCCTGCTTGTATCCTTTTACAACAAGTCTTGCTTTATTCTTCACAATGATCTCATTCTCATCTAGTTTGTTCCTAAAGATCCACTTTGTTCCAATGATGTTGTGGTCTTTTGGTTTAGGAACTAACTCCCAGACCTTGCACCTTCTGAACTGATTCAGCTCCTCTTGCATGGCATCAATCCAATGTGGGTCCAGAATAGCTTCTTCAAATCTCTTTGGCTCCAGTTGAGATAGGAAGCTTGAGCAAAGCACTGTGTTCAAGTTCCTGCTTCTGGTTTGCACTCCATATCTTAGATCACCAATTATTTGATTTGCTGGATGATCCTTTAAGTGTCTAACAGCTGGAGGTAGACTATCTTCAGGCTAAACACCTCCAGTCTCTTCAATATGTTGCACCTCTTGGTGTACATCTGCAACTAGAGAGTCCTGTACTCCCCCTGTACAGTAGCCACGATTTTCCACTTCCTACTCTTCAGTTGATTCTTCTGTAATGGTAAGCTGTCCATTTTCTCATTTATACCTGTAGAACTGCATGAGCTACAAGGCAACTCACTGTTAATCAGTCTTGTTTCATCAAATACAACATGTACAGACTCTTCTACAACTTGAGTAATCAAGTTATAGACTCTATAAGCCTTACTATTGTTGTTGTACCCAACAAATATCCTATCTTGGGATTTGGCAGCAAACTTAGTTAGATAAGACTTGCCATTGTTAAGGGCATAGCACTTGCAACCAAAGATCCTAAAATAGGATAAGTTTGGTTTTCTACCCTTCATGATCTCATAGGAAGTCTTTTTGTGGCTTTTGGTGATAGAAGCTCTATTAATCACATGACATGCAGTGTTTACTGCCTCAGCCCAGAAATATTCTGGGAGAGAAGTGTCACTCAATAGAGTTCTACCAGCCTCAATCAGTGTTCTATTTTTCCTTTCAGCAATACCATTTTGCTGTGGTGTTCTAGGTGAGGAGAATTCTTGAAAAATCCCAAATTCTTCACACAGTCTTGTCATACTCTCAGATTGAAATTCAGTGCTATGGTCACTTCTGATTTTGACCACTATACTGTCATGTTCATTCTGAATTTGCTTGACAAAACTATATAAAACACTTGGGGTTTCTGATTTTTGTCTCAGAAAGAACACCCAGGAATTTCTAGAATAGTCATCTACCACCACAAAAGTATAGACCTTCCTACCTAGACTATGAACTGGCATATGACCAAATAGATCCATATGTAAGAGGTATAGACACCTCACTGAATCCTTGTTTTCAAGGCTATGAAAGGAGGATTTTGTCTGCTTGCCTTTTTGACAAGCTGAGCATATCTCATCCTTTATACACTTAACTTTTGGACCATTCCTTACTAACTCTTTGCTAAAGAGTTGGCCAATTATTTTGTAGTTAAGATGGGCCAGCCTCTTGTGTCATTTGACACAATGAGAGGCTCTCCCATCAGCTACAAGACAAATAGGAGAAACATTGTTCTCACACTCAAAATTAAGACAGTATACATTTCTTTTTCTATATCCTGTCAAAATGATCTTTTGATCACTTGATCTTTTGATATGACATCCATTCTTAATAAATGAAATATCATATCCTAAATCACTCAGCTGACTTATGCTTATAACGTTGTGTTTCAAACCCTTCACATAGGCCACTTGAGTGATAGTAATCTGGTTATTAGAAATGTTACCAAACCCTTTGATGATTCCCTTTTCAGAACCACCAAAGATTACTTTAGACCAATTTATGATAGGTAAGTACTCCTTCAGCAACCCCTTTGTTCCAGTCATGTTCCTGGAACATCCACTGTCCAAGTACCATATAGGGGCATGGTAACTTGGACTCACCTGCAATAAAGAATTACCTCTCCTTAGAACCCAAGTAAGTCGTGGGTCCTTGGTTCAAGTTAGCTTCATACTTAACAAATCGCCCTGCAGCTCTTCTAACATGTAGACTGTTATTCTTCCTGACACTAGTGTTGTGCCAGCAATCTATGGCATAATGACCTGTCTTGCCACAGCACCAGCATTCATACCTGTTGTATCTATTTTTAGATACATTCTTGGTAGTCTAGTTGACATCAAATCTTTTGTTTTGTGCTGGTACTGCTGCAGCTACACCCACTATTTTTTTAAGAACATGGGGTTTATGGACATGGGCTGCCTTATTGATATAAACACTCTTGTCATTCAGAACTTCAGTCTTACTATGATCATGAGTATTCTCAAGGTCATACTTGTTATAAAGCACTTGTACCTTTCTAAAAACAACAGGGACTTTAAAATTCAGTGGCTGGACTGAGGCTGTGCCCTTTCTCTTGAATTGGACAGCCCTGGTGTCACCATTAAAGCCTATTCCAGCCTTACCCTTTTGAGCCACAAACTCATCTATTAAGGTTAAAACTGATTTTGGCTTGGAATAACTAGCCACCAAATCTTTCTCCTTTTGAAGTCTGACTTCCAGACTTTTAATTAGATAATTTTTGTATGTGATTGTTCTCATCTGAATAATAGTTATAGTTTTCAGTTTGGCAACCTCATTCATTTTTTGTTCCAACTCTTTCTCTAAATCAGATGCAACCATCTTAAGATCTGCAATTTTCTTAGCCTGAGTTTTGGCCAGGTTTTTGCTTTTCTTTAGTGCCTGTAACAAGTCCCCATATTCATCTATCAGCTGATGAATATCACCTTCAGACTCAGACCCATCCACATCACTTGATGCAGATGTAGCTGAATCTGTACCAGTACTACAATCTGAATTTCTAAAAATACATTGTACCTTACTAGGACCAGGCTGATCCTGGCACTTGTCTTCTTCTGACCCAGCCATCAGTCTCATGCACTGATGGTCTTCTTGTTCATAGATAGAGTTCAGCACTTGCATTAACTCATCTTCTTCATCTGCTACATATAGACCAATGTATGCCTCAGCTTCAGATTAAGACTCTGAAGATGATTAGTCTGTCAAGCTCTTCTCCTTCTTAGCAACAAAGGATTTCTCCTTCTTGCTCTTTTGTTGAGTCTTCCTTTTATCAGCAGACTCCTTTCTTTTGTCTGGACACTCAGCCACAACATGTCCAGGCCTATTACAATAGTAGCAAACTATCTTTGATGTTGTAGATTTGATAGGCTTAGACCTGCACCTGTCCTTCCTAGATGACTTCATCTTTTGATAATAGTCATCCACAGGCTGAGATGTGGAGGGCCTAGACTTCCATTGCTTCTTCTTTAGGAATCTATGAAACTGTCTTGTGAAGGCAGCAAATTCTATATCTGAGTCACTGCTGTCAGAACTTTTGTTGCCTGAATTATCTGAAGTAATTTCAGCAACTATCTCAGGAGGTGATGGAGACATCCTCTTATTCTTCCTAGTGGCTTCCACCTTGAGTGCCACAGACTTTTCTCTATGCTCCCCTTTTGCACCTTTCTCTTCCTCTTTCCTAGCCATCAGCTGCATCTCATATGACAACAATTTTCTAAACAAAGTTGGAGTAGAGATATCTATAAGTTTGGCCACTTCCCTAATGGCACAGATCTTAGTGTCTCAATCCTTTGTCAAGGATCTTAGAAATTTATCATTCAGTTCATATGTACTAAAGATCCTTCCATAGGACATCATCTCATTTACTATTCTATAGAACTTCTTATAACACTCAGTTATACCATCTGACTTTCCATGTCTGAAACTCTCATATTCCTGGTTCAGCATAGATTTTCTATCTTGTCTGACTTCTTCAGAACCCTCCATGTAGACTATCAAAGTGTCTCACATTTCCTTGGAGGTCTTGTAGTGAATCAAATTTTGAAAGGTTGAATCATCTATGACACTTACTATGATATTCTGGGCTCTTTTATCCATAGTTGTTAGGATGATCTCTTCCTTAGTCATCTCTGAAAAATATTTTGGAGTTCTTTGATTTGCATCTAGAACTGACAACTTCATTGGAACATAAGGTCCTTCCATTACAGTAATGTAGATCCTTGGATCAGAATCCTCCATGAAAAGCCTGACCCTTTCTTTCCACATTCCAAAAATCTCTTTCTTGCATATGGGTAATTTCATAGAACCTAGTTCTTATGATTTTCTCCTGAATCCATTTTCTTAATCTTGAATCTGCCTTATGGATCTTACTAAGACTGTTAAGTCCTTCTTTGAGTAACCTCCCTCTGATACCACTTGATAGAATTAATTTCAAGATAACCCAAACACCTAGAGGGGGGGGGGGGGTGAATAGGTTCTTTTCTTTTTTACTTAAGGCAGAATATTTTTTCAGATCTTAAAATAGAATCTAACTATTCTACAGCAATCACAGCACATAAATCACAATCGAACACACATCACAGATTACACACAGGTTTATAGTGGTTCCCCAAGGTCTGGGTACATCCACTTTCCCCCTTCACCTATCTAGCAGTGTGCTAGATTCGGCCTAACTTATTCCTTCTTCTCAGATTCACAGATCTTACAGCTAAGAACCCTGAAAGGTTCCTACAACTCAGAGTGTAACCACACTCCTACAGCTCAGGCTAACAGCCCTACCTCAGCCTTGACACAAGGCCTACAACTCAGAGAAAAATTTCTCCTACACTCAGGCTCAAAAGCCCTACCACTCAGAAATATATATCTCCTACACTCAGCCTTTATAATATAGGCTTACAACTCAGATCTATGAAAAGATCCAACAAAATTTGATAAGTGTTTAGATGGACTCTTACCCTTGTTGAGAGAGAAGGGATAAGAGGTTTCTTGATCAGCTTCTTAATAAGACTGATGGCTGAAATCAACCTGTTCTTAGCTTTCTTCAAAGCTTCTTAAATCTGAACTCAGTAGGGTTGATCTCCTTTGAAGTTGACTGGCTGGGAGCTTCCTTCTTTGAATTCAGAAATAGATCTGAATCATTCTTAGCAGATTAGTTCAAGATCTGCTTCTTAAGAGACTGGTAAATGTCTCCTACTTTACTTCAACAGTTGGAGATCTCTCTCTCTCTCTCCAGAACTTCTGAAGTTTCTTAGGAATTCTTGCTTGAATTCTCCTTAGATCTTCTCACCAAAATCTTCTTCTGTGTGACGTGCACTTCCTTGATAAATGATCAATCCTTCAATAGTTGTTCGTGTGGTTATTATTGTTGTTCACGTTGATTTGACATAATCCATCTATATATAGACTTCATCCATGGTAACCGTATGATCCGGTTTCTAACCAACTTCTGACAAGTCTGACAGCTTCAACAAACTTGTTGGAATATATAGCTGTCAAGTCTCCAATCAGTTCTTGAACCTTTGTCTTTGTCAGCAAAGCGTCGAGACTGATTGTCATTATGTGTCGACACAAGTAGATTAAGTGTGGACACAAGCTTTTGTGATGTCGACACAGCTTCTTGACACTGCATCTGTAGAATGTGTCGACACTGCTTCTTTGTGTCGACATAGACACTTCTTCACTTCACAGCAATCAACATTGTTGAAACTCTACTGAGTGTCGACACAAGTCTTGTGTGTCGACACAGTTGATATAGTCTCAGAATTTGTGTGTCGACACTGCCTCCAGGTGTCGACACAGTTGATGTCGACAAATACTTCTGTGTGTTGACACTGTCTCCCGGTGTCGACATAGTCGATGTCGACTAATATTTCTGTGTGTCGACACTGCCTCCCAGTGTCGACATAGTTGATGTCGACTAATAAATTTTGTGTGTCGACACAGTTGCTTCAGGTGTCGACACAGCTTTTCCAAGTGTCAACACAGGCTTTCTTAAGTGTCGACACATGGACTTTGAAACTTTTTCCTTCATTTTAGCATATCCTTAACTTGCACATATAAACTCAAAATAACATCAAATACACCTTGATGTATATCATTGAGCTAAGTGAGACTTCTTCAAATCAGGTACACATTTTCCAATGTACCCAACAATCTTCCCCTATTTGGAGAAGTCATAACCCTTTAGTCAATGATATACACCACTTATAATAAACAAACATGATGATGTATATAAATAATAAATGACAAGGTAACTTATAAACAAAACATATAACAAAATCACATCACAGAATAAGAATGCAACTTGAATGAACATGAAACATTGTTTTGTTTATATTAACAAAAAGTTTCTTAACAACTGATTACATAGATTTCTTTCAACACTAAGGATTATATTGTTCTTTAAAACATAGTAAATCTAAACTAAGGCTGATCAGGCTCCTTGATGACTATGCCTTTTCCTAGCTTAATTTGTGCTTGCACAGGAGGTTCTGCATCATTAATATGCTTCTTTTCTTTCAACTCTTCCTTCTTCTGAGCTTCAGCCTTAATCCTTTGCCTTTCAAAATAATGAAAAGGCTTAGGGAAGTATTTGCTAGGCTCCTGAGCATTAGGAGGTAGCTTTCAAATCTTAGTCTTTCTTCTATGTTGCACAATGGCTTCTTGCCTTGCCTCATATTTCTGCCATTCCTGTTCATTATACCACTTGCCCCTTTCATGAACTTGATCTTTCACAGCTTTCCAGGCAGTCAGAATGATATTCCTGGAAGTGGGGCTCCATTGCTCAAAATCAGGCTTTAACTCAGCCTGTTCTCTGAATCTTTTCTTTGAAAGTTGAGCTTCCTGTTGAGCTTTCAAGGCAGCTTCTGACATTTCAACTTTTTTTATTATAACATTACCAACTTCCTGTAGAGGACTGTACATAGACTGAACCTGTTGTTGAATCATATCAAAATCTGCTGGAGGGTAGATAATCTGAGCAACTTCAGGTTGATCTCCTTCAACATAAGCAGGTTGCACACCAGATTTAGTAACATTATCATCATCACAAAGGAGTGGATATCCCAGAGTGTCTTTGATGCTATTGGATATCCATTTGGTAGGTTATGAGCCTGCTTTGACTAACACCCTCTCCCCCTTTATGACATCTCTTTCAATGTGGTCCCTTAAATCATCCTTTTGAAATCTTACTTGACCATCAAGAAAATTTATACCATCTTTATAAAATTATTTTATCTTAAGAAGATGATCAAAAATTGTTTTCTGAGAAGTAGTAATGGCTGTCTTAAATGAATCAAAGGCATCCTATAACTTCTTATCAAACTCTTCTTTCTCTTTAGCTCTTTCTTCAGTCATTGCAGTAACTGTATTCTTTATTTCAGTGACTATCTCATTATGAGATTACGTCAGATTGTCATTCATTCTAATCTGATTTTCAAGGACATAGCCTTGTTTAACAGCAATGTCATTCACTTGAGCCTTGACTACTACTTGTTGCTCAGCCAGAAATACTATAGCATTGCCCCCTTTGTGGAAACAATCTGTCATTTCTTTTTTATGAAGATTTACTTCAAACCTTATGGATTTAATATCCTGAGCCAAATCAAATTGAAGTGATTTATGGCTTTCATCCACATACTTCTCTAGAGCCATTCTCTGCTCATCCAATTTAACGTGCAAAGCCACCATTAATGAGCTGTAATCAGCCTCTGGGGTAGGTTATGAAGTAGTAGTTTGCAATTCCTTCTTATAGCTCTGGATCCTTCTCTTAAAGACCATCAGTTTTCTTTTCTTGGCATTTCTGATCTCTTCATCTTCTGAAGCAGATGAACTGGGAATGTCTACTCTTTCCTTAGGACAAGGAGGCAGCTCCTTTTCATTCCTATGCTGCTCCCCCTCAATGTCAGGAAACAATTCTTCCAGAGTGAACTCCTGTTGAGTGTGAACTGGTGATACTACTTTATCAGGAGCATCAGCAGCTCCAGATGTATCCTCCATGATAGCATCTTAGGCTGGAATATTAACATGAGATGTCTCAAGGACTGTTTGTGAATCTATTTCCTCTGCCAAGTTGATTGGCTCTTCCCCCTGCACCTGTGCAGTAACTGTCTCCCCCTGCACTTGTGTATTCTGAATAAGGTCCTATACTTGTATACTATCTAGCTCCCCCTGCACTTGTGCACTAACTGTTTCCTCTTGCACTTGTGCATTCTCAATAAGATCCTGTACAGGAGATTTCTCAGCAGCTTCTTATCTTTCTATATCTGGTATGTCTTTTGTTAGGATCCTATCCCATCTTGAGATAATCCTGATATCCATTTTCCTCATATGATTAATTTTAGAACCAGAAATCTGGTTCATTACTTCTGGAATTGCTCCAGCCAAGTATAAGCTCATCATTCTAGCCAAATTTGGCTTCTTTATTCCTTCCTTAATCTTCTCAAACAGTACTATAGACCAATCTGTGTTGAGCGGAAAGATTATTCTTGTCATGAGGCTGAACATATAGGCTGAAATCCTATCATGTCCCCCTAGCTTACACAGAATCAACTTTCCAACCACTTCAGATAGAAATTTACCTTGCTGATTCATCCCATTCCTGTTTATAGTTGTTCTAATCTTCATGATAGGATCCAATCCACACCATTGTAGTGCCTCCCTTATTTTTGATACTGGTACTTCTTCTTCATCCTGAATTCTTGGAAGATGAAGAATTT
Source organism: Platanthera zijinensis (assembly GCA_039513925.1). NCBI lineage: Eukaryota > Viridiplantae > Streptophyta > Magnoliopsida > Asparagales > Orchidaceae > Platanthera > Platanthera zijinensis. Next base: position 96,238,082 of record CM077097.1, read on the forward strand.
TTCTCAAACTTTTCAAGGTCAGTTTGACTCTTGCTCCATTAACTGTCGATTTATTCTTCAGGCCAGATTAATCTACTATAGCCGCGCCATAAAACTCAAGTATCTCTTTATTCCATATCTTGGTGGGTTCGGAAACCAAAAACTCCAAACAATTGCCAGTGATTAGGGTAATTACTCCTTTAATCTCTGAGTCAGCATCATCAAAGGCATGACGAACCAACTCATATCCTTCGTTAATGTTATCTTCAACCTTTGGCACCATTGGGATGGTGAGAAAGCTTGGATTGAGAGAAGAGAGTTTGTCGACACAAGAGTTTAGTCTCGAAAATCTGGAGAGCGTGTCGACAGAATATGTTCTTGACCTATTTATACCCTTCTAAACAAAGAAGGTCAAAAGGCGGGCAAAAACTGTCTAAAAGTGTTGACACTGTTGAAATGTGTCGACACATACTTCTTATCTCGACAATGGCGTTGACTACTATGTGTCGACACCAATTGATGATATGTCGACACTAGACATACTTAGTAGTTCATCAGAAATTCTGTGTTGACTCTTATTATAAGTGTCGACACAATTTCTGGATGTGTCGACACCATTACTCTGGTTGTGTCGACACCACTAACTGAAGTGTCGACACCACTTCTCTGGATGTGTCGACACAGATTTACTGAAGTGTCGACATCACTTCTCTGAATGTGTCGACACAGATTTACTTAGCCAAATTTGTTAGACTAATCTATGTTCAACATTCCTAATTCAATTTTAAATTTATTGAATTTAGTGTCATCTAGAGGCTTGGTAAACACATCTGCAATTTGATAATCTGTTTTGACAAATTCTAGTGAGATGTCCTCTTTCTCTACATGTTCTCTAAAAAAATGGTATCGTATTTCTATATGTTTTGTCCTACTATGTGAAACAGGATTTTTAGCAATAGAAATGACACTAGTAGAATCACAAAACAAAGGTGTTCTACTTACCTGAATACCATAGTCTTCTAGTTGGTGCTGAATCCACAACAGCTGTGCACAACAACTTCCTGCTGCCACATATTCAGACTCAGCTGTGGAAATTGCCACACTAGTCTTCTTCTTACTGCTCCAAGACACCAATCTTCCCCCTAGAAATTGATAGGTGTCTGTTGTGCTTTTTCTATCTTCTTTGCAACCTGCAAAGTCTGCATCTGAATAGCCTGTCAGTAGAAAATCTCCATTCCTAGGGTACCAAAGGCCTAGATTATGTGTGTCCTTTAGATATCTCAAAAATCCTTTTTACTGCAGTGTAATGAGATTCTTTAGGGCATGATTTGTACCTAGCACAGACACATGTTACATACATAATGTCTGGTCTACTAGCAGTTAGGTATAGAAGAGAGCTAATTATTCCTCTATACAAAAACTCATCTATAGGTTTACCTACATTATCTTTGCATATAGGCATACTTGTTCCCATAGGAGTTTTCATGGTGGAGGATGATTCCATACCATACTTCTTAATTAACTCCTTGGTGAACTTAGACTGGGATATGGACAAGCCATCATCAGTCTGTCTTACTTGAAGTCCCAAGAAGAACTTAAGTTCCCCCATGCTGCTCATCTCAAACTTCCCTTACATAAGTTTAGCAAACTTCTTGCAAAGGTTGTTTTCTGTAGACCCAAATATTATGTCATCTACATAAATCTGGACTAAGATTATCTTACCTTTGGATTTCCTTAGGAATAGAGTTTTGTCTATTTTCCCCCTTGAGAATTTTTTCTCAATAAGGAAAGTAGACAGGGTTTCATACCAAGCCCTTGGGGCTTGCTTTAACCCATATAAAGCTTTCCTAAGTCTATAAATATAATCAGGTTTGAGAGAATCAACAAAACCTGAGGGCTGCTCTACATAGACTTCTTCTTTTAGATTTCCATTTAGGAATGCTGATTTTACATCCATTTGGAATACCTTGAAGCCTTGATATGCTGCATAGACAAGGAACATCCTAATTGCTTCCAGTCTTGCTACTGGGGCAAAGGTTTGATCAAAGTCAATACCCTCTTCCTGCTTGTATCCTTTTACAACAAGTCTTGCTTTGTTCTTCACAATGATCTCATTCTCATCTAGTTTGTTCCTAAAGATCCACTTTGTTCCAATGATGTTGTGGTCTTTTGGTTTAGGAACTAACTCCCAGACCTTGCACCTTCTGAACTAATTCAGCTCCTCTTGCATGGCATCAATCCAATGTGGGTCCAGAATAGCTTCTTCAAATCTCTTTGGCTCCAGTTGAGATAGGAAGCTTGAGCAAAGCACTGTGTTCAAGTTCCTGCTTCTGGTTTGCACTCCATATCTTAGATCACCAATTATTTGATTTGCTGGATGATCCTTTAAGTGTCTAACAGCTGGAGGTAGACTATCTTCAGGCTAAACACCTCCAGTCTCTTCAATATGTTGCACCTCTTGGTGTACATCTGCAACTAGAGAGTCCTGTACTCCCCCTGTACAGTAGCCACGATTTTCCACTTCCTACTCTTCAGTTGATTCTTCTGTAATGGTAAGCTTGTCCATTTTCTCATTTATACCTGTAGAACTGCATGAGCTACAAGGCAACTCACTGTTAATCAGTCTTGTTTCATCAAAGACAACATGTACAGACTCTTCTACAACTTGAGTAATCAAGTTATAGACTCTATAAGCCTTACTATTGTTGTTGTACCCAACAAATATCCTATCTTGGGATTTGGCAGCAAACTTAGTTAGATAAGACTTTCCATTGTTAAGGGCATAGCACTTGCAACCAAAGATCCTAAAATAGGATAAGTTTGGTTTTCTACCCTTCATGATCTCATAGGAAGTCTTTTTGTGGCTTTTGGTGATAGAAGCTCTATTGATCACATGACATGCAGTGTTTACTGCCTCAGCCCAGAAATATTCTGGGAGAGAAGTGTCACTCAATAGAGTTCTACCAGCCTCAATCAGTGTTCTATTTTTCCTTTCAGCAATACCATTTTGCTGTGGTGTTCTAGGTGAGGAGAATTCTTGAAAAATCCCAAATTCTTCACACAGTCTTGTCATACTCTCAGATTGAAATTCAGTGCTATGGTCACTTCTGATTTTGACCACTATACTGTCATGTTCATTCTGAATTTGCTTGACAAAACTATATAAAACACTTGGGGTTTCTGATTTTTGTCTCAGAAAGAACACCCAGGAATATCTAGAATAGTCATCTACCACCACAAAAGTATAGACCTTCCTACCTAGACTATGAACTGGCATATGACCAAATAGATCCATATGTAAGAGGTATAGACACCTCACTGAATCCTTGTTTTCAAGGCTATGAAAGGAGGATTTTGTCTGCTTGCCTTTTTGACAAGCTGAGCATATCTCATCCTTTATACACTTAACTTTTGGACCATTCCTTACTAACTCTTTGCTAAAGAGTTGACCAATTATTTTGTAGTTAAGATGGGCCATCCTCTTGTGTCATTTGACACAATGAGAGGCTCTCCCATCAGCTACAAGACAAATAGGAGAAACATTGTTCTCACACTCAAAATTAAGACAGTATACATTTCTTTTTCTATATCCTGTCAAAATGATCTTTTGATCACTTGATCTTTTGATATGACATCCATTCTTAATAAATGAAATATCATATCCTAAATCACTCAGCTGACTTATGCTTATAACGTTGTGTTTCAAACCCTTCACATAGGCCACTTGAGTGATAGTAATCTGGTTATTAGAAATATTACCAAACCCTTTGATGATTCCCTTTTCAGAACCACCAAAGATTACTTTAGACCAATTTATGATAGGTAAGTACTCCTTCAGCAACCCCTTTGTTCCAGTCATGTGCTTGGAACATCCACTGTCCAAGTACCATATAGGGGCATGGTAACTTGGACTCACCTGCAATAAAGAATTACCTCTCCTTAGAACCCAAGTAAGTCGTGGGTCCTTGGTTCAAGTTAGCTTCATACTTAACAAATCTACCTGCAGCTCTTCTAACAGGTAGACTGTTATTCTTCCTGACGCTAGTGTTGTGCCAGCAATCTATGGCATAATGACCTGTCTTGCCACAGCACCATCATTCATACCTGTTGTATCTATTTTTAGATACATTCTTGGTAGTCTAGTTGACATCAAATCTTTTGTTTTGTGCTGGTACTGCTGCAGCTACACCCACTATTTTTTTAAGAACATGGGGTTTATGGACATGGGCTGCCTTATTGATATAAACACTCTTGTCATTCAGAACTTCAGTCTTACTATGATCATGAGTATTCTCAAGGTCATACTTGTTATAAAGCACTTGTACCTTTCTAAAAACAACAGGGACTTTAAAATTCAGTGGCTGGACTGAGGCTGTGCCCTTTCTCTTGAATTGGACAGCCCTGGTGTCACCTTTAAAGCCTATTCCAGCCTTACCCTTTTGAGCCACAAACTCATCTATTAAGGTTAAAACTGATTTTGGCTTGGAATAACTAGCCACCAAATCTTTCTCCTTTTGAAGTCTGACTTCCAGACTTTTAATTAGATAATTTTTGTATGTGATTGTTCCCATCTGAATAATAGTTATAGTTTTCAGTTTGGCAACCTCATTCATTTTTTGTTCCAACTCTTTCTCTAAATCAGATGCAACCATCTTAAGATCTGCAATTTTCTTAGCCTGAGTTTTGGCCAGGTTTTTGCTTTTCTTTAGTGCCTGTAATAAGTCCCCATATTCATCTATCAGCTGATGAATATCACCTTCAGACTCAGACCCATCCACATCACTTGATGCAGATGTAGCTGAATCTGTACCAGTACTACAATCTGAATTTCTAGAAATACATTGTACCTTACTAGGACCAGGCTGATCCTGGCACTTGTCTTCTTCTGACCCAGCCATCAGTCTCATGCACTGATGGTCTTCTTGTTCATAGATAGAGTTCAGCACTTGCATTAACTCATCTTCTTCATCTGCTACATATAGACCAATGTATGCCTCAGCTTCAGATTAAGACTCTGAAGATGATTAGTCTGTCAAGCTCTTCTCCTTCTTAGCAACAAAGGATTTCTCCTTCTTGCTCTTTTGTTGAGTCTTCCTTTTATCAGCAGACTCCTTTCTTTTGTCTGGACACTCAGCCACAACATGTCCAGGCCTATTACAATAGTAGCAAACTATCTTTGATGTTGTAGATTTGATAGGCTTAGACCTGCACATGTCCTTCCTAGATGACTTCATCTTTTGATAATAGTCATCCACAGGCTGAGATGTGGAGGGCCTAGACTTCCATTGCTTCTTCTTTAGGAATCTATGAAACTGTCTTGTGAAGGCAGCAAATTTTTTATCTGAGTCACTGCTGTCAGAACTTTTGTTGCCTGAATTATCTGAAGTAATTTCAGCAACTATCTCAGGAGGTGATGGAGACATCCTCTTATTCTTCCTAGTGGCTTCCACCTTGAGTGCCACAGACTTTTCTCTATGCTCCCCTTTTGCACCTTTCTCTTCCTCTTTCCTAGCCATCAGCTGCATCTCATATGACAACAATTTTCCAAACAAAGTTGGAGGAGAGATATCTATAAGTTTGGCCACTTCCCTAATGGCACAGATCTTAGTGTCCCAATCCTTTGTCAAGGATCTTAGAAATTTATCATTCAGTTCATATGTACTAAAGATCCTTCCATAGGACATCATCTCATTTACTATTCTATAGAACTTCTTATAACACTCAGTTATACCATCTGACTTTCCTTGTCTGAAACTCTCATATTCCTGGTTCAGCATAGATTTTCTATCTTGTCTGACTTCTTCAGAACCCTCCATGTAGACTATCAAAGTGTCTCACATTTCCTTGGAGGTCTTGCAGTGAATCAAATTTTGAAAGGTTGAATCATCCATGACACTTACTATGATATTCTGGGCTCTTTTATCCATAGTTGTTAGGATGATCTCTTCCTTAGTCATCTCTGAAAAATATTTTGGAGTTCTTTGATTTGCATCTAGAACTGACAACTTCATTGGAACATAAGGTCCTTCCATTACAGTAATGTAGATCCTTGGATCAGAATCCTCCATGAAAAGCCTGACCCTTTCTTTCCATATTCCAAAAATCTCTTTCCTGCATATGGGTAATTTCATAGAACCTAGTTCTTATGATTTTCTCCTGAACCCATTTTCTTAATCTTGAATCTGCCTTATGGATCTTACTAAGACTGTTAAGTCCTTCTTTGAGTAACCTCCCTCTGATACCACTTGATAGAATTAATTTCAAGATAACCCAAACACCTAGAGGGGGGTGAATAGGTTCTTTTCTTTTTTACTTAAGGCAGAATATTTTTTCAGATCTTAAAATAGAATCTAACTATTCTACAGCAATCACAGCACATAAATCACAATCACACACACATCACAGATTACACACAGGTTTATAGTGGTTCCCCAAGGTCTGGGTACATCCACTTTCCCCCTTCACCTATCTAGCAGTGTGCTAGATTCGGCCTAACTTATTCCTTCTTCTCAGATTCACAGATCTTACAGCTAAGAACCCTGAAAGGTTCCTACAATTCAGAGTGTAACCACACTCCTATAGCTCAGGCTAACAGCCCTACCTCAGCCTTGACACAAGGCCTACAACTCAGAGAAAAATTTCTCCTACACTCAGGCTCAAAAGCCCTACCACTCAGAAATATATATCTCCTACACTCAGCCTTTATAATATAGGCTTACAACTCAGATCTATGAAAAGATCCTACAAAATTTGATAAGTGTTTAGATGGACTCTTACCCTTGTTGAGAGAGAAGGGATAAGAGGTTTCTTGATTAGCTTCTTAATAAGACTGATGGCTGAAATCAACCTGTTCTTAGCTTTCTTCAAAGCTTCTTAAATCTGAACTCAGTAGGGTTGATCTCCTTTGAAGTTGACTGGCTGACAGCTTCCTTCTTTGAATTCAGAAATAGATCTGAATCTTTCTTAGCAGATTAGTTCAAGATCTGCTTCTTAAGAGACTGGTAAATGTCTCCTACTTTACTTCAACAGTTGGAGATCTCTCTCTCTCTCCAGAACTTCTGAAGTTTCTTAGGAATTCTTGCTTGAATTCTCCTTAGATCTTCTCACCAAAATCTTCTTCTGTGTGACGTGCACTTCCTTGATAAATGATCAATCCTTCAATAGTTGTTCGTGTGGTTATTATTGTTGTTCACGTTGATTTGACATAATCCATCTATATATAGACTTCATCCATGGTAACCGTATGATCCGGTTTCTAACCAACTTCTGACAAGTCTGACAGCTTCAACAAACTTGTTGGAATATATAGCTGTCAAGTCTCCAATCAGTTCTTGAACCTTTGTCTTTGTCAGCAAAGCGTCGAGACTGATTGTCATTATGTGTCGACACAAGTAGATTAAGTGTCGACACAAGCTTTTGTGATGTCGACATAACTCCTTTGGTGTCGACACAGCTTCTTGACACTGCATCTGTAGAATGTGTCGACACTGCTTCTTTGTGTCGACATAGACATTTCTTCACTTCACAGCAATCAACATTGTTGAAACTCTACTGAGTGTCGACACAAGTCTTGTGTGTCGACACAGTTGATATAGTCTCAGAATTTGTGTGTCGACACTGCCTCCAGGTGTCGACACAGTTGATGTCGACTAATACTTCTGTGTGTCGACACTGCCTCCCAGTGTCGACACAGTCGATGTCGACTAATATTTCTGTGTGTTGACACTGCCTCCCGGTGTCGACATTGTACAACCCCGTATCCTGCGAGTGGTCGACAGGGGTTGAACCGGCCGGCTCAGATCAACTTGGACCCAGCTTGCCGAGTCCGAGCTCGGCAATAGTCGAGCGAAGCCCAGCTTGTCGAGACCAAGCTCGGGTGTGAAGACAGGGCTCGACGATAGTCGAGCCAAGCTCGACGATCTCTATGCCGAGTCCGAGCTCGGCGATGGTCGAACGAAGCCCAGCTTGTCGAGACCAAGCTCGGGTGCGAAGACAGGGCTCGACGATAGTCGAGCCAAGCTCGACGATCTCCGTGCCGAGTCCGAGCTCGGCGATCGTCGTGCCGAGCCCAAGCTCGGCAATAGTCTAGCCGAGCCCAGCGCTAGCCGAGCACAGTCCGCCGAGCCCGTGCCCGCCTAGGCCCAGGGCGAGGCGAGTCGGGCCCCTTGCCGAGCGAGTGCCCCCTCAGGTCCAGCTCGCATCTTGGCCATGGCACACTTCTACTGTGTGGCCCCTTTTGGTTTGCCTGTAGCCCTCGAAAACAGTGAAGGTTGTATATTGGCAGGCCATCTTTTCCTATAAATAAGACCCAAGGGGTACCTCAGAAGGCACGTTTTACTAATTCTCTGGCCTACTAGCGCTTTCTGAGGTACCTTAGCCCGGCATTTGGCTAAGGAGGGGAAGCGCTCTGAGATCTTCCGGGTTTGTGGTGGGACCTCCACGCCGGGCCCTTGGTCTAGTCTTTGTTTCTTCTTTCCTTTGTCGTTTTCTTGCAGGAGTGAAGTAGGTGCGCGGCCACCCCTTCCCCAAGGGTCGAACTCCACAAGAGACCGGTTTTCCGGTTTCAACATTTTGGTGCGGTGAGCGTGGACAGTGGTCAGCAGAGAAAATCTTCTGCAGGTTCGATGACCGGGGAAGAAGGACAAGGATCAGGCAGGGGCAACTCGCCACCCCCTCCCCCACCCCCAGCGGCGAGCATGCCGGCGGAGCTTAGGGAGGAGATCCTCGGGCTCGTCAGGACCGCTCTCGGCATGCGAGCTGAGAGTGCGACGCCGGCTGTCCCGGTGGTCGCCGTTCCCGCACTCGGCGACGACGCGCCGCTCAGGCGACCAGGGAAGGAGCCCGCCGAGAGGGGCGAGCGCGAGTTCCAGGGGCGAGTTCTATTCCCCAGCTCGGCCGCCGAGTACCACTTCGGCGAGACGGCAGGGAGGGAGTTCCCGACTCGCCCGGCTGAGGGGGGGAGCCCTTTCAGCGAGTTCGTCTCTTCAGCCCCCGTTCCCGAGGGGTTTCGCGAGCCGGAGATGACTTACTACTCCGGAAGAGGAGACCCGGTCCACCACATCCAGTGGTTCGAGGACATGGTCTCCATTCGACAGATGTCAGACGGCTTCAAGTGTCGGCTCTTCGCCATCACCCTCAGAGAAAAGGAGAGAGAGTGGTTCCACCAACTCCCGACCGGGTCCATTTACTGCTTTGAGGATCTGCGACGGGGTTTCATGCTGAGGTTCACCACTTCAAAGAAAAGGAAGAGGGAGGCGGAGTCTTTGTTCCGCATCAAGCAGAGGGTAGGAGAGACCCTGGGGAGCTACCTGGACAGGTTCCAAGAGGAACTGTCCCAAGTTCAGGAGATGCCAGGGCACACCATGATGGTGGCCTTCACCCTGGGTCTCCAGTCCGGGTTCTTCGCCATGGAGCTGAAGAGGTCACCTCCAGTGTCTTTTGAGGCACTTCTAGAGAGGGCGGCCAGGGAGGCCGAAATGGAGGCAGCGCATCCAGAGTTCGCGCGAAGGTTGGCCAAGTGGGCCGTGGAAGAGGAAAGGCCAAGGGGTGGCCGAATTCAGGAGGAGAGGAGGGCTGAACCTCGGCAGAGGGAGCAGCCGCAGCAGCAGCCGCAACCCAGGTGGGTGCGTCCGGAGCAGACCCACCGTTTGGGGTGGAGGCCCGAATGGCAAGACCAGGCACCACGAAGGGGTTATCAGGGAGGAGATAACCGCCAGGGTGGCCGAGGGCAGTACAACCCTCAGGGGGGTAGGCAGGGTCAGAGACCCCCTCTCCCCGACCAGGAGGAGGCAATGGCGATTGCCATGAGAGGAAGGAGGAGAGGACAGCCGAGGAGAAGGAGGGAGGTCAGGGTGGACCTGCCCTATTGCGACTTTCATCAGGAAGAGGGGCACCTCACGTCCACGTGTCCGGAGTTCCTCGAGATGAGAGGGAGAAGAGAGCAGCAACAGCAGCAGGAAGTTCGGATAGAGGAGATCCGGCCCCGGGAGGAGGGGGATCGGTGCGAAGATCGGGTTGATGTAGGCACCCGAGGAAGGATCGGAGCGATCCACGGGGGGGGCCGGGATCGAGGCTTCCCGCAAGTCAAGCCTCCACACCATGTACCGGAGGAGCGTTGGCTCCACATCCCAATCCCCTCCCCCGGAGGAGAAAATCACATTCTCCAGAGAGGATTTGCCGGGTCATGAGGACCCCTTCTGCGATGCGCTGGTTATCCAGACAGCCATCGAGGATTTCACTGTCTCCCGGATCCTCGTGGACAATGGGAGTTCGGTCAACGTCATCTTTAAGAAGGCGTTTGATGCGATGAAGGTGGAGGCCAGGAGGGTGTTGGCCTCGGACGGGCCTCTGTTCGGCTTTTCAGTGGAGAGGAAAGAAGTCGAGGGAGGAGTGGGACTCCATGTCACTCTAGGGGGGCAGTCGCGCAACTGCAAGTTTGTTATCGTGGACGCCCCTAGCAGTTACAGCGCCATCTTCGGGAGACCCCTCATCAGCGCCTTCCGCTGCGTCCCCTCGTCCTTCCACCAGTGCCTCAAGCTCAACGTCGAGGGGGTCCAGATCCGGGTCCGAGGAGACCCCAAGGAGGCAAGGGAGTGCTACGTCTCGGCGGTAAACTCCATCTCTTGGCTGGAGGGGGCCGAGGAGATGGGACGGAGGCTGGAGGAGGAGGGGCAGGAAGCTGACAAAGAGATGGAGGTGGAATACCGCGCTCGGAAGGAGGTCGCGGAAGAGGCTCAGGGGTCGGCCGAGTCCATGGCCGTCGAAGAGGCCGAGGAAGAGGCCCTCGCCCCCGTAGGGGGAGGTACCAGGGAATGGGAGGAACAGTCCCGCCTGGAGGCGGCGGAAGAGGTGGAGGAGATGGAGGTCCACACCATTGGAGGAAGGGTGGAGAAGGTCCGCGTCAGCGGAGGTCTGACCCCGGAAGCTCAAGGCAGGATGCTGGAGTGCATCCAGAGGAACGTGGACATCTTCGCCTGGAGCGCCGCGGAGATGCCAGGGATCGACCCCGACGTGGCCTGCCACCGCCTCAACCTGGACCCGGAGGCTCCCCCCATCCAGCAGAAAAAGAGGTCCATCACGGACAAGCTCGCCGAGCCAATCAGAGAGGAAGTCGCCAAGCTCCTCGAGGCTGGCTTCATATCTGAAATCCAATACCCCGGCTGGGTCTCCAACGTTGTAATGGTTAAAAAAGGAGACGGCCGGTGGAGGATGTGTATCGACTTTTCTCTTCTTAATAAATCATGCCCGAAAGATTGTTATCCTCTGCCTCGGATCGACGCGCTGGTTGACTCAGCCGTCGGTTTCCCTGTAATGAGTTTTCTAGATGCTTTTTCAGGTTATCACCAAATCAGGATGCACCCCCCTGACGTCAAAGATGTCTCGTTCATCACGGGAGATGGGTGTTATTGTTACAAGATGATGCCCTTCGGGCTAAAGAATGCAGGGGCTACCTACCAAAAAATGATGGATAGGGTCTTCCGAGAGCAGAAGGGGAGGAACCTCGAAGTGTATGTGGATGATCTCATGGTCAAGAGCTTGGATGTCGACTCCCACATCCGGGACTTGGAAGAGACTTTCGCCACTCTCCGCCAGTTTAAGATGAGGTTGAACCCCTTGAAGTGTGTCTTCGGGCAAGCCGGGGAAAGTTCCTAGGGCACCTTCTCACCCCCTCGGGGGTAGAACCTAACCCCGACAAGGTGAGGGCAATCCTGGAATTAAGGTCGCCGCAAAATACCAAGGAAGTACAGCAGCTGACAGGGAAGTTGGCAGGGTTGAGTAGATTCCTCTCCCGGGCCGGGGAGAGGTGTTCCTCATTCTTTAAAACCTTGAGAGGGGGTCGAAGGTTTGAATGGACCTCGGAGTGCGAGGAGGCATTCCAGGCTTTGAAGAAACAGCTGACTCAGGCCCCCCTGCTCCAAGGGCCCAAGGAGGGGGAGGACTTATTCCTATATCTAGGGGTCGGGGCCGAAGCCTTGAGTTCGGTTTTGGTTCGGGAAGAGGGGAAGAGGCAACTCCCCGTCTACTATGTGAGTCGGATACTAAAGAAGGCCGAGCTCCGCTACCCCATCCTAGAAAAACTGGCCTTCGCCCTAATCATCTCAGCCCGAAGGCTTCGGCCTTATTTCCAGGCACACTCAATTCGAGTAGTGACCGACCACCCCCTGCGCAACATCTTCAAGGGGGTAGAGCATTCAGGTAGGTTGGCCAAATGGTCGGTGGAACTGAGCGAGTTCGATATCTCCTTCGTCCCTCGACTCTCAATCAAGGCCCAAGCTATGGCTGACTTCCTGGCAGAGTATGTGGTCGAAGTGGCGGAGGAGAAACTCACTCGCCCTCTCCCCTGGAAAGTCAGGGTGGACGGTGCCTCGGGGAAGCATTCTTTAGGGGTTGGGGTCATCTTAGAAAGTCCCCAGGGGATAAAGATCGAGCAGACGGTAGTAGTGCACTTTCCTATCGCCAACAACCAAGCCGAATACGAAGCTGTAATCGCAGGCCTGCGCCTGGCAAGAGACTTGGGGGTGCACGACGTGGAGGTCCTCACTGACTCCATGGTGGTGGCTTCCCAGATCAAGGGGGAGTTTGAGGCAAGGGAGCCCACCCTGCAGCTCTATTTGATGAAGGTAAGGGGGGTCATCGGGACCTTCCAGACCTTCTCAATCAAGCACGTGCCGAGGGGAGAAAATGAGCCCGTCGACCAGCTGGCAAAGCACGGCCCCCGGATGGGAGGCACCATTACGGATCTCTTCCGACCTTCCATCGAGGAGGGGGAGCTAATGGAAGTGGAACAGCATCCCTCATGGATGGATCCCTTCGTCATCTTCTTGTCTACCGGAGAATACCCGGAGGGGATGGATCGAAGAGGGCTCAAGCACAAGGCGGCATACTACCTCCTACGTGAGGGACAGTTGTACCGCAAGACCCTCTCGGGGATGTTGGCCCGTTGCGTGGCCGAAAGAGAGGTGCACAAAATTTTGGAGGAAGTCCATTCCGGTGAATGTGGGAGTCACTCGGGGAGTCGGACTCTGGAAGGGAGGGTCGTCAGGCAAGGGTACTTCTGGCCTACCCTCGGTCAGGATGCAGTCGAATTCGCGAAAAAGTGTCATAAGTGCCAACTATATGCCCCGCTCCAGCTCCAGCCGGCTCAGAGGTTAAGAAGCATCATGGCACCATGGCCCTTCGCCATATGGGGGCTGGACCTTGTAGGACCTTTCCCTCAGGCCAGCGGGCAGAGGAGGTTTTTGTTGGTCATGATCGATTATTTTTCTAAGTGGATGGAGGTGAAGGCTCTAGCCAAGGTAACCTCTCAGGTAGTCAGGAACTTCATCTGGGGGGAGATCATCTGCAGGCATGGGCTGCCACAAGCTATTGTCACGGACAACGGACCTCAGTTCGCCAGCACGGAGTTCATTCGTTTCTGCGAGCAGCTAGGAATTGACCTTCGGTTTGCTTCTGTCCATCATCCCAGGAGCAACGGGCAGGTGGAAGCGGCCAACAAAATCATCGTGAACCTCTTAAAGAAGAAAGTGGAAAACTTGAAGGGAAGCTGGGTGGAGCAGCTTCCATCGGTCCTTTGGGCATTAAGGACCACCCCCAATACGGCCACGGGGGAGACTCCTTTCAAGCTCTCTCACGGCTGCGAGGCCGTTCTTCCTATCGAATTCGAGGTCCAGACGCCTCGGGTCGTCGAGGCAGGAGCCGGAAGGGAAGAATGGAGGTCAGAGAATGAGGAGAAGCTCCGACTCTCCCTTGATATGGTGGAGGAACTACGCGACTTGTCCGTCATCAGGCAGGAAGAGGCCAAGCGAAGGATGGCCAAGTATTTCGACAAGCACGTCCGTGTCAAGCAGTTCGTGGAGGGGGACCTTGTCTTGAAAAAAGTGGATGCGGCAGGGAGATCAGCCGCTGTGGGAAAACTCCACCCCAATTGGGAGGGCCCCTACATTGTGCAGGAGGCCTTGAAATCGGGGGGGTATCGCCTCCAAGATGTAAGAGGGGATACCCTCAGCCACACTTGGAGTGGCGACGATCTGAAACGTTTTTACCCTTGAAAATATTGTAAATGACTTGACTTTAAGAACGAAAGAGAATCTCGTTGCCGTATTTCACGCTCTGTTAAAATAGTGAAGGTAAAGGGATTCGCAGCTTAAACCCCCAAGAGGCAAAAGTTTCTAAGTCTTCTCGCTCTGGGGTTAGGTCTCGTCACTCCCCTGCCAGGCTCCCACCTAGCTGGTACGGCCGAGTCTCGATGGACATCGTTATGACCCTGGGGCTGAGCCCGGAGGATGTTCAACACCCGCCCTCAGGCTCTCACCTAGCTGACTGGCCCGGTGGTAGCACCCGGGAGAGGCAAAAGTTTCTAAGTCTTCTCGCTCTGGGGTTAGGTCTCGTCACTCCCCTGCCAGGCTCCCACCTAGCTGGTACGGCCGAGCTCGATGGACATCGTTATGACCCTGGGGCTGAGCCCGGAGGATGTTCAACACCCGCCCTCAGGCTCTCACCTAGCTGACTGGCCCGGTGGTAGCACCCGGGAGAGGCAAAAGTTTCTAAGTCTTCTCGCTCTGGGGTTAGGTCTCGTCACTCCCCTGCCAGGCTCCCACCTAGCTGGTACGGCCGAGTCTCGATGGACATCGTTATGACCCTGGGGCTGAGCCCGGAGGATGTTCAACACCCGCCCTCAGGCTCTCACCTAGCTGACTGGCCCGGTGGTAGCACCCGGGAGAGGCAAAAGTTTCTAAGTCTTCTCGCTCTGGGGTTAGGTCTCGTCACTCCCCTGCCAGGCTCCCACCTAGCTGGTACGGCCGAGTCTCGATGGACATCGTTATGACCCTGGGGCTGAGCCCGGAGGATGTTCAACACCCGCCCTCAGGCTCTCACCTAGCTGACTGGCCCGGTGGTAGCACCCGGGAGAGGCAAAAGTTTCTAAGTCTTCTCGCTCTGGGGTTAGGTCTCGTCACTCCCCTGCCAGGCTCCCACCTAGCTGGTACGGCCGAGTCTCGATGGACATCGTTATGACCCTGGGGCTGAGCCCGGAGGATGTTCAACACCCGCCCTCAGGCTCTCACCTAGCTGACTGGCCCGGTGGTAGCACCCGGGAGAGGCAAAAGTTTCTAAGTCTTCTCGCTCTGGGGTTAGGTCTCGTCACTCCCCTGCCAGGCTCCCACCTAGCTGGTACGGCCGAGTCTCGATGGACATCGTTATGACCCTGGGGCTGAGCCCGGAGGATGTTCAACACCCGCCCTCAGGCTCTCACCTAGCTGACTGGCCCGGTGGTAGCACCCGGGAGAGGCAAAAGTTTCTAAGTCTTCTCGCTCTGGGGTTAGGTCTCGTCACTCCCCTGCCAGGCTCCCACCTAGCTGGTACGGCCGAGTCTCGATGGACATCGTTATGACCCTGGGGCTGAGCCCGGAGGATGTTCAACACCCGCCCTCAGGCTCTCACCTAGCTGACTGGCCCGGTGGTAGCACCCGGGAGAGGCAAAAGTTTCTAAGTCTTCTCGCTCTGGGGTTAGGTCTCGTCACTCCCCTGCCAGGCTCCCACCTAGCTGGTACGGCCGAGTCTCGATGGACATCGTTATGACCCTGGGGCTGAGCCCGGAGGATGTTCAACACCCGCCCTCAGGCTCTCACCTAGCTGACTGGCCCGGTGGTAGCACCCGGGAGAGGCAAAAGTTTCTAAGTCTTCTCGCTCTGGGGTTAGGTCTCGTCACTCCCCTGCCAGGCTCCCACCTAGCTGGTACGGCCGAGTCTCGATGGACATCGTTATGACCCTGGGGCTGAGCCCGGAGGATGTTCAACACCCGCCCTCAGGCTCTCACCTAGCTGACTGGCCCGGTGGTAGCACCCGGGAGAGGCAAAAGTTTCTAAGTCTTCTCGCTCTGGGGTTAGGTCTCGTCACTCCCCTGCCAGGCTCCCACCTAGCTGGTACGGCCGAGTCTCGATGGACGTCGCTACGACCCTAAAGTTGGGATTGGGAGTTGGCCCGAGGAAAATACCAGGGGGGGGGAGCTCGCCAGTTAAGACGGCGAGCTCGGAATATCCTACCCCGCCCCCTCCCCTTTTTCTCCAGCTCGCTACTAAAGAAACCTTGGTTCTGTCCCAGACTCAGGGGAAGGAGAACGGCTCCCTCCAGCGAGCCCAGCCTCGCTCCAGCCAACTCGGCGAAAGACATGCCCTGATGCCTAAGGCGGATGCCGGCAATATCTTGACCCAAGCGTGTTTTCACTTGTCTGAATTGTCGAAAAGCCGAAAAGCTAAGGCGAGACATGGCAGAGGAAGATGAGGCGCGAGTAGGATATGGCGCGAGCACGTGTCCTAGGGATTCGCCGCGAGCACCGCAGGGGTTGGTCCTAACTCAAAACATTCTACAGGCGAGGTCGCTCTACCCAGCGCGCGGGTATAACATCGCCAGTAAGCTCAAAAAGAAGATAGCAAAATCGTGCAAAAATATCTTTGATTTATCATTACAGGTTTACAAGGCCCGCCTCGGCAGGGTACAAAGAAGAACAGAGAAAAGAAAACAAAATTTAACTCTCGCCCTCCCCCCTCGAGTGGCGATCCTCCTCGTCGCCGAGCCGAGCGTCCTTCTCCCTCACCCCAGCAAAAAGCGAGTCAAAGCTGTCTTCCTTCTCGCTGAGCGGGCTGGGCGGGAACAGGGTTGGCAGGAGCTCCCGGACGGTGACCTCCTCGCAGCCTTCCGCCAAGATCCCCGTCCCCCTCATGGCCTGTAGGAGACACTCGGCAGCCTCGACGGAGTTGACTCGCAGCCGCTCCGCGACGTCAGCCTCGCCAAACACCCGGGGCCTCTTGAAGGGGAAGGCCGGCTCGCTGGCGTCCGGGGGAAGGAGAGCGTCGGCTTGGCGAAGGACCTCTCCCAGGAGCCCCTTATTCTTCTCTTTCAATTCCTCCACCTCCGCCCCCAGCCGGGCGGCAACAGCCTCCTGCTCCTGGGAATATGCCTTCTGATCGGCGAGCTGGGCTTCCCGCTCAGCGAGCTGAGCCCGCAACTGAGCCATCTCGTCTCGCATCGCGTTAGCGGCTTCGGCGTCCTGTGAGACTAGAAGTTCAGAACACGCGCAGGAATAATCTTAAGCAAGGTAAATAGGGGTATCCAGCGATTACCAGGCCGCCGATAGACTTCGCGAGTAGGGCGTCCGCGAGGCCGAACCGCCTTTCCGCGTCGACCGCGCTCTCCTTCGCCAGGTCGCGCTCCTGCTCGGCAGTCAGCAGGGCGTTGCTGAGCTGGAAGCCGCGGCAGACCATCATGTGATGGAGCTCGAAGGCCCGCAGGTGGGCCTGCATCCCCTCGTAGCCGAGCTGACTAGGGGTCAGCTTCTTGTACGACTCGGCGCTGTCGCGGCTGTAGAGGCCGAAGCCGAAAGCGAAGGCATGGGCGGTGGGCGGCCGGCGAGCTCCCCAGGAGGGGGCGCGAGTGGAGACGGAAACTCGGTGAGCCCCCTCGTCCCACTTCAAGATGGGCTCGCCAGCCGCATCTTTGCTCTTGCTCCCCTTGCCGAAGTTGGGGTGATCCTTCGGCAGACTGGGCTCGCGGACGGTGTCCTCCCCGGTAGAATCGGAGGACGGCCCGCTCTTCTTCTTCCCCTTTCGGGGAGAGGAGGCTTCTTTCAGCGGGCTCAAGGGCGGCTCGTCGGACAGAGCCTCCGGCGAGCTCATGAACTTGGCGGGAGACGAGGGAAGGTGCAGCCGTCCGCGCGAGACCACCTTCGCCCTCTTCTTCTTGGGGAGCGAAGAATCGGGGCGCGAGCTCGACCCCCCGGACTCCGAGCGCTTCTTGCCGGGGGGTTGGACTCGCGGTTGCTCCTCGCGACAAGCAAATGCCGCCGCCCGGGCCAGCTCCAGAGGGTCCGAGAATATCCCCGGGTCGGCGAACGGCGGATGCTCCGGGAGAACCCGTTCCCCTGCAGAGAAAGACTTAGTCAAAAAAAAAAGAGAGGGAAAAATCGTATGAGATCCACCTTGATAAAGTTCGCGAGAGGGCTGAGCGAGGTATACCTTCGCCGGGGAGAACGGGCTGCAGCAAGTCGAGGCCGCGGCGGAGGAAGGCGACCTCGAAGTCCTTGTGGAGGAAGAACTTGTGGAGGTCGGCGTCGCTACCCGACAGGGAAGGAGGACGGTATATGTCCTCGCTCTTCTGCAGGGGGCGAAAGGGGATGTTGCCGAGGTCGCCCTTTATGAAGACGAGCCGGGTCATCCAATTGTGGTTCTTGTTCGCCAGCTCGCGAACCTTGATGAAGGACCCGCCGAAGTAGGCGACCCCGTCGGGAGTAGCCTTGTAAGAGAACAACTTACGGAATACCGCGAGGTTGAACTCAATTCGCTCCCGGCGAAGGAAGCAGGCGAACGCCACCATCATAGCGATGGCGTTGGAATTCAACTGCGCGGGCACCGTGCCGTAGTACTTCAGGATCTGGCGGATTTCTGGCCAGAGGGGGAGGCGCAGTCCCACCTCGAAGTGCGAGATGGGAAAGGCGAGCTCGCCCTCCGGGAAGGAGTTGATGGCTTCATGCTCGGCGGGCCTGCGAGCCTGGAAGCCGGGGGGGACGAACGCCGCCGTGAACTCGGCGAGCTCCTCCTCTGAGATGTGCCCCTCGAAAAAGCAGTGATCAACGAAGTGCTGGGCGCACTTAGACCGACCGTCCGCATCAGGGTTGGTCTTCACCATGGTCACGGAGAAAAGGGAAAGCGCGAGCTCGGGAAGACAGGAGCAAAGCAAAAATTCGAAAGCAATAAAGGCGTGCCTCGGGGTAGGTGAGAAGGTCTATTTATAGAAGAAGGTAAAGAAGGGTGGAAGGGAGGGCGAGTCGGCCGATCGGTCCGGTCTCGCCGCGCCACCTCGCCACCCTCTCCTCGCAAGCCTTGCGAGCTGGCCAGGTCCCCGAAGGGGGAATTCGAAAAGACTCGCCGAAATATCGAAAAAGCGTCTACATATACAAAGTAATTAAAAAGTTGTTCCAAGATTATTACATGCAGACCATTCAGAATAAATAAAAGAAAAAATACAAATAGGGGCGCGAGGACCATGCGAGGGCGGGGGCGAGTACCGGCCGACTGACAGAAGAGCCGTTTCATTCTCCCCGGTCTCGCCGACCCGCCGCCGCAGGCCGCCGCGCATGAAGTTCGCGAAGCCGCCCCATGTTCCTGTTTATCACCCGCAGGTTCTCGTCGATTTCGTCCATCAGCACCAGGGAGGACGCCTCCTCGAACGCCAGGCTGACTCCAGCACCGTCCGCGAGACGCGAGCACTCCCACTGCAGCCTGTTGTTGTCCTTCCGCAGGTCGTGGAGCTCGCGCACCAGCTTCTTGAGAACCTTTCGCTCCCGTCTTGCGCGTTCAGGGCTGCCCACCTCGGAGTCCAGGAAGGCGTCCAGGGCGCTTGGAGAAGGGAGGGGCGAGTAGGGAGGTCGATCCACGGACTCGCCGTCCTCCGTCCGCCCGGGAAATTCTGGGTGAAGAATTGAAAGACGGTCAGAAAAGCAAAAATCCACGGAACAGAAGAGCAATGCCGGAAACTTACCGCGCGAGCCTGGCTCCTCCGGGTGGGTGCGAGGAGAGAAGTGGCGCAGGTCCTTGCCACGCCCCGGCAGTTCTTGAGGAGCGAGTTGGTAGCCGGGAACGGGGATAATCCCGGCGCCCCTCCCCACGACCGGGGATCCAGGGGAGGGTTGCCGAGAAGGGAGGCGACTCAGCGACGCCGGTTCTCGCGAGCCCGGCTCCTTAACCTCGGGATCCTGCCGTGGCGAGTTGACAGGAGCACTTTTGGTCCGGGGGGTGGACGCTTCGCCGCTGTTCTCCCGGTCAGAAGACAATTCCACGAGACTTTTAGCGGAGGAGCCAAGAATTGGCTGGTTGGAGGAACCGGCCCCGTTCCCCAAGGCGGCAGTAAAGTCGGCCAGGATGGGTTCGGCCCCCGGGGGAAGAGGCTTCGCCCGCTTGGCCGAGCTGAGATCGGCAAAACGGCGAGCAGGGGCTTCAAGGTTGGTTAGCCCCGCGACCTGGGCAGCGATCTCTCCGCGGGAGCGTGCGAGTCGCTCTAAGACTTCCTTGGGGAGCGGCATCTTGTCAGAATTTGGGGAAGGGCAAAGGTCAGCCAGATGCGCAGGGGTACATATATATAGCTATCTGTGGGGCCTACCAGAAGATTCCTTTCTGCCCCTGTCGCACTCGCCGGATCCCATGGGGTTGGATGTTTCTTTCCGAGCTTGTCCCAACCTCGCAAAGAGCGGGGATTATGTACAACCCCGTATCCTGCGAGTGGTCGACAGGGGTTGAACCGGCCGGCTCAGATCAACTTGGACCCAGCTTGCCGAGTCCGAGCTCGGCAATAGTCGAGCGAAGCCCAGCTTGTCGAGACCAAGCTCGGGTGTGAAGACAGGGCTCGACGATAGTCGAGCCAAGCTCGACGATCTCCGTGCCGAGTCCGAGCTCGGCGATGGTCGAACGAAGCCCAGCTTGTCGAGACCAAGCTCGGGTGCGAAGACAGGGCTCGACGATAGTCGAGCCAAGCTCGACGATCTCCGTGCCGAGTCCGAGCTCGGCGATCGTCGTGCCGAGCCCAAGCTCGGCAATAGTCTAGCCGAGCCCAGCGCTAGCCGAGCACAGTCCGCCGAGCCCGTGCCCGCCTAGGCCCAGGGCGAGGCGAGTCGGGCCCCTTGCCGAGCGAGTGCCCCCTCAGGTCCAGCTCGCATCTTGGCCATGGCACACTTCTACTGTGTGGCCCCTTTTGGTTTGCCTGTAGCCCTCGAAAACAGTGAAGGTTGTATATTGGCAGGCCATCTTTTCCTATAAATAAGACCCAAGGGGTACCTCAGAAGGCACGTTTTACTAATTCTCTGGCCTACTAGCGCTTTCTGAGGTACCTTAGCCCGGCATTTGGCTAAGGAGGGGAAGCGCTCTGAGATCTTCCGGGTTTGTGGTGGGACCTCCACGCCGGGCCCTTGGTCTAGTCTTTGTTTCTTCTTTCCTTTGTCGTTTTCTTGCAGGAGTGAAGTAGGTGCGCGGCCACCCCTTCCCCAAGGGTCGAACTCCACAAGAGACCGGTTTTCCGGTTTCAACAGACATAGTTGATGTCGATTAATAAATTATATGTGTCGACACAGTTGCTTTAGGTGTCGACATAGCTTTTCCAAGTGTCGACACAGGTTTTCTTAAGTGTCGACACATGGACTTAGAAACTTTTTCCTTCATTTTAGCATATCCTTAACCTGCACATATAAATTCAAAATAACATCAAATACACCTTGATGTATATCATTGAGCTAAGTGAGACTTCTTCAAATCAGGTACACATTTTCCAATGTACCCAACAGAAATAATGGCTGCTAACTTGCTCGGCCAAGCGGCTAATCCCGCCCTACTAGCGGGAGGGGTGTCCATCGACCCCTCAATAGCTCCAAAGTAGGTCAGCCACCTCGTGAGAGAGGACGACTTCCCCCCCCCCCCCCCCCCCCGCTTCCGGCTAGGCCGGGATCACTGTGCGTGAGACCTTTCGCCCGGGGCGAGGAAAGCCACTCCACCTCCTCTGTGGGACTGAGGGGGGGGGGCCCAGGCCTTCTCGCCTACCACCGGCCAGTGGCTCTCGACATGTTGCAGGTATGCGAAACATTACCATAGCTTTTACTCAGCTCTCGTCGTAACCATGAAACTATTTTCTCAGAGGATCCAGACTCGCGGACAGGGGCCGATGAAGATGATGAAGACGACGATGAAGATAGAGAGGGGGAGGACGGCGAGAGCTCCCCCTTCCCTTCGTCTGACGAGATGGAGGAGATCTTGAATGACGTCGGGAGTGCGAAAAGGAGAAAGAAGAAGATTGTTGCCCTCCTGTCGAAGCTTGTACGGCGAGAGCTGGCCCGCGCCACTGCGGCAAAAGAATTCCGCGAGATGGTGGAGCAGAGGCTGGAGGCCCTTGAGCGTGACTGTTTCTTTGAAGAGACGGAGCGGTCGGGTGGGCCTACCGCCGAGTCTTCCCCAGGGAGGTGTATCACGCGGATTCGAGACCAGGCCCGTCGGATCAACCTAGGGTGCACCACCCTGCCTTCCTACTACAACCCGCTGGCACCCCCGAGGACTAGACGACGGGAGCGAGGATGATAGCGCTGGGAGCCGTAATGATTTAAAGAAGTCTCACCACCTCTCACCCCTCGGCCTTCCCTTCTCGCAATGTACCCCGTTTCTTTTTATTTTGGACTGCTTATTTGTAACTATGCAATTATTATTTGTTATTTGGCTCTCGCCCGACGAGAGCGATCTCTAATTTTGTTTTTCTTTCTGTTTTACGTGGTCGTCTCTAAACATTTGCGCGAATCTGAATTGTCGGTCGTTTGCTGTCATACCGGACTGAAACCCGAGGCGTCGTTGACTTGGGGCATGGCACCTGTACCATCGCCGTTCTTTTTATTTTTCTTTTTTTAGAAAATTCATCATTATCACAGTTTCCTATAAATAGAGGAGTCCACCAAATACATTTATTTCTCTGACCCGTAACCCTCACTTTCCTCCTGGTTGTTCTTGCGCTTTGCCGAGAATTCCCCCTACTTCCGCATTCTTCTCTCGTTCTCGCCTAATTTTTGCTCTCGCCTCCTTCTTTGAGACCTCGCCTTCAATCCCCTAAACACGATGCCGGGCGAAAGCGAGGGACGCTCCAACTGCGCGGAAACCTTTCGAAAGCACCAGTTCCCCTCTTGCCGCCTAACCATGGAAGAGTACCAGCTAATCACCTCCCGCTACGTTCCCGCCGGCTTCACCGCGAGAAACCTTGGCAATCATGACAGGGTGAACAGGGCGAGGGAGGGGGAGCTCGCCATCCCCCTCGAGCACTTCGAGGTGGGCTTCCACCTACCCATCTGGCCAGAGATGTGTCAGGCCCTCCGGTACTACGGGGTGGTTCCCGCGCAACTTAATCCTAACTCGGTCGCAATCCTGGTGGCGTTTATCTGCTACATGTGATCCGAGAGGATCGAGTTCAGCCTCCCTATCTTCCAGAAGCTGTTCATCTTCCGTGCTAAGGGAGGGGTGGTCTTCTTCTCCGGGCAGCTGCTCAAGACCACCGGTCTCGCCAAAAAACACCACCATTGGGGCGAGAAGTTTGTCTTCGTTTCCGGCGACTTCAACAACGTCCCTCTCGCGCCCGTTCAATATGAGGACACCGCTTACAAGCCGCCCACCCTGGGGTTGCGCGAGAGCACCCTTTTGGAGTTCTTCGGGACGAAGGAGTTCGACGACCAATTTCTTAGGCTGGACGTCGATTCTCTCCCCACCGTCCCTCCTGGCAGAGGTACGGTCTCGCCTTTAACTCGGTATTCCCGTTCCAAACTCTAACGCTGAGCATTGTTGCCTTTACAGGAGAGCGCAAGATTCCCCTGCGCCAACCCTTTGCCGAAACTCCGGCTGCCGAGGGCCATGCTGCGAGAGATCCGCTGGCTCTCACGAAATCCGTGGCTCGAGCTTGTCAGGACGAGCCGACCCAACCTCCTTCGACCGGTGCCGGGAAGCGGAAACCCAACGCCTTTTCGTCCCGGCTGCTGAAGATACCAAAGCCCACCGCTGCCGACAAAGGGAAATCCGTAGCGACTGCGCCCGTCCGACCTCTCGCCCCAGGCCGGTCCTTTGAAGAGATCCTGCAAGCGACCAGCGAGTTGTCCGCTACCGCTATGGGTAGCACCGGGGTCCGTGCCGAGAACCTTCCAGCCGCAAGCGGGGCTGGTGGCATGGGGGCAGCCGCCGAGACCTCCACTCGGGCCTTTATGATCAACTGCAAACACGGCTCCTGACCTTCGACTCCATCCAAGCTCTAATGTGTGGGTTCGAGCTTGCGCGTATGTGCGTGCTTCGGAGCATCACCATCGACCGCAACTTTGGCGAGATGTTTAAGGTGCGGGACCAGGCAGTGGCCAACACAATAGTGCTAAAGGCCGAGCTGGCGGATGCCCAACAACTTCTATCCTAGCGCCCGATGGAAGAGGTAAGCGAGACCATTCCAAGACATTCGCTCTCCCCCCTGTAATCCATAGCTCGTCGTCTCTTCTGTACTAATTGGTTTATCCCTTACGCAAGATTCTTCCCAGAGCACAATGCTTTGCGTGGAGCTGGCCGGGATAAGGTGCGAGAATGTCCTGCTGAGGGACCAGCTCCAGCGCATGGAGGTGGCGGCGGCTATGGTCGCGCCTCCTCCTTCACTGACAAGAGGCTGAGGAGCAACCACTTCTCAGAGTATGACATCGACAAGCTTCTGCAGACCAACGCTCAAGCGACGGTCAGGCTGACCCTTGAGACGTTGCGAGATGTGGGATGCTTGGAAGAGGGCGGCAAGACCATTACCGCTCACCAGCTCGTCCCCTAGCTTTTCGAGCACATACTGAAGCCCCCAGGCGCACCCGACTCCCTGCCCATGGATGTCCCGAAATATCCTACTGCTGTTGGCGAGACATCCGGGAAGGGCTCGGGCGAGAGCTCCCGCGGGAGCTCAAGCGAGAGCTCGAGTGGGTATAGGGCTTCTCCCTGATGGGTCCTCTCCCCCCCCCCTTTTTTTGTAATGAGCGAGATGCTTTAATTTTGTAATCATGAGTAAATACATTGTAAAAATTTATATTTCAGTTCTCTTCCTCTCTCATTTGTAGATGTTTGTATTTTGGATTCACCTATTGAGACTGAATGCCTCTCAAGCATGCTTCCGCTGAGGCCTCTTGGCCCCTTAGGGTAGTCTACCTTAGTGGTCAACAGGTGGGAGCCTGCTGAGAGCTCAAGGCTTAGACGTGTCATTTCCGCGCTCTGCTATGAACCACTTTCCGGGAGCGTCACACGTAGGCATTTTAAGAGGAGACCGCCCCTCTTTACCTTGTGCGAGCGGACCGAACCTTTCGCCTAGATCCTCCCACCGTGGCCAAGGTTCCTCTGCTGGGAGCCCTCCCGCCAGGAACTTCTTTCAGCGAGATCTCCTTGGCTGAGACCTCCTAGTCGAGACCTCTCTAGGCCGAGCCCTATCTGTTCTGCCTTCCGGGTGTGTCTCTTGTCCAACTTAGGTCATCCTCACCAAAGTACTTTCAAGGACCAAACCTCCCCCCTACAGGAGAGCCTTCGGACCTGCCAGCTAGATGAGAGCCTGCACAACGGGTCTACCGAGGGTCGAGCCGAGCTCGGGATAGTGCAAAGTATCAAAGGACCAAGAACCAAGAACCAAACATCTCCCCCACAGGCGAGCCTTAAGACCTGCCAGCTAGATGAGAGCCTGCGCAGCGGGTCTACCTGGGGCCGAGCCGAGCTCTGGGTATCGCTGAAGTTTTCACAAACAGATCCTCTCCCCCACAAGCGAGCCTTCGGACCTGCCAGCTAGATGAGAGACTGCATATCAGGTCTACCTAGGGCTGAGCCGAGCTCGGGGTGTCGCTGAGGTTTTCACAAACAGAGCCTCTCACCCATAGGCGAGCCTTCGGACCTGCCAACTAGATGAGAGCCTGCGCAGCGGGTCTACCTGGGGGTGAGCCGAGCTCGAGGTGTCGCTGAAGTTTTCACAAACAGAGCCTCTCCCCCACAGGCGAGCCTTCAGACCTGCCAGCTAGATGAGAGCCTGCTCAGCGGGTCTACCTGGGGCCGAGCCGAGCTCGGGGTGTCGATGAAGTTCTCAAAACAAGACCTCTCCTCCACAGGCGAGCCTTCAGACCTGCCAGCTAGATAAGAGCCTGCACAGCGAGTCTACCTGGGGCCGAGCCGAGCTCGGGGTGTCGATGAAGTTCTCAAAACAAGACCTCTGCCCCACAGGCGAGCCTTCGGACCTGCCAGCTAGAGGAGAGCCTGCGCAACGGGTCTAAATGGGGCCGAGTCGAGCTCGGTGTGTCGATGAAGTTCTCAAAACAAAACCTCTCCCCCACAGGCGAGCCTTCGGACCTTCCAGCTAGATGAGAGCCTGCGCAACGAATCTACCTAGGGTCAAGCCGAGCTCGGGGTGGTGATGAAGTTCTCAAAACAAGATCTCTCCCCCACAGGCGAGCCTTTGGACCTGCCAGCTAGATGAGAGCCTGCGCAGTGGGTCTACCTAAGGCCGAGCCGAGCTTGGGGTGTCGATGAAGTTCTCAAAACAAGACCTCTCCCCCACAGGAGAGCCTTCGGACCTGCCAGCTAGATGAGAGCCTGCATAGCGGGTCTACCTGGGGCCGAGCCGAGCTTAGGGTGTCGATGAAGTTCTCAACACAAGACCTCTCCCCCACAGGCGAGCCTTCAGACCTGCCAGCTAGATGAGAGCCTGTGCAGTGGGTCTACCTGGGGCCGAGCCGAGCTCGGGTTATCGATGAAGTTCTCAAAACAAGACCTATCCCCCACAGGAGAGCCTTCAGACCTGCCAGCTAGATGAGAGCCTGCGCAGCGGGTCTACCTGGGGCCGAGCCGAGCTCAGGGTTTCGATAAAGTTCTCAATACAAGACCTCTCCCCCACATGCAATCCTTCGGACTTGCTAGTTAGATAAGAGCCTGCGCAACAGGTCTACCTGGGGCCGAGCCGAGCTCGGGGTGTCGATGAAGTTCTCAACACAAGACCTCTCCCCCACAGGCGAGCCTTCGGACCTGCCAGCTAGATGACAGCCTGCGCAGCGGGTCTACCTGGGGCCGAGCCAAGCTTGGGGTGTCGATGAAGTTCTCAAAACAAGACCTCTCCCCCACAGGCAAGCCTTCGGATATGCCAGCTAGATGAGAGCCTACGCAGCGGGTCTACCTAGGGCCGAGTCGAGCTCGGGGTGTCGATGAAGTTCTCAACACAATACCTCTCCCCCACAGGAGAGCCTTCAGACCTGCTAGCTAGATGAGAGCCTACGCAACGGGTCTACCTGGGGCCATGCCGAGCTCGCGGTTTCGATGAAGTTCTCAGCACAAGACCTCTCCCCTACAGGCGAGCCTTTAGACCTGCCAGCTAGATGAGAGCCTGCACAGCGGGTCTACCTGGGGCCGAGTCGAGCTCGAGGTGTCGCTGAGGTTTTCAAACCCTATTCTAACTTTAAGATGAAAGAGTAGACAATGGATCAAAAGTAAGGGATATATTATGATAACACTCGAAAGTATTAATAAAATCACCTTCCCCCTCTTACGGGTAGAAGCGTTTTAGATCATCACCGCTCTAGGTGTGGCTCAAGATTCTTCCCTCCACATCCTGGGGGTAGTAACCTCCTGTTCCAAGGACCTCCTTTACAATGTAAGGCCCTTCCAAATTCGGGTTGAGCTTGCCCAAGGAAGCCGACCTTCCCGCTGCGTCAACCTTTTTCAGCATTATATCTCCTTCGGCGAACTGCTTGATCCTTATATGCTTATCGAAATACTTGGTCATTCGCCGTTTGATCTCCTCTTGCCTGATGGTTGCAACATCCCGCAGTTCCTCCACTATGTCTAGCGAGAGGCTTAACCCCTCCTCATTCTCCAATCTCCAAGTATCATCTCCTTCGCCCGCGGTCGTGACCCGTGGGTACCGGACCTCGAACTCCACTGACAGGATCGCCTCACACCCATGAGAAAGCTTGAAGGGGGTCTCGCCGGTGGCCGTGTTCGGGGTCATTCGCAAGGCCCACAGGACTGAGGGGAGCTGCTCCACCCAATTCCCCCTCAAGTTCTCTACTTTTTTCTTGAGTAAGTTCACAATGATTTTATTTGCCGCTTCCACCTGGCTGTTGCTCCAGGGGTGGTGGACAGAGGCAAACCTGAGGTCTATCCCCAGTTGGGCGCAAAAGCTGATGAACTCTTCGTTGGCAAACTGGGGACCGTTGTCTGTCACTATCGCTTGGGGTAGCCCGTGCCTGCATATAATCTCCCCCAGATGAATTCCTTATAACTTGTGATGTGACTTTGGCCAAGGCTTTAACCTCCAGCCACTTTGAGAAGTAATCGACCATGACCAGGAGGAACCTCCTCTGCCCACTAGCTGGAGGGAAAGGCCTGACCAAGTCCATCCCCCAGATGGCGAAAGACCATGGAGACGTGATGCTCCTAAGTCGTTGAGCAGGCAAGAGTTGGAGGGGGGCGTACAGCTGACATTTTTGGCATCACTTTGCGAATTCCGCTGCATCCTTCCTTAGGGTCTGCCAGAAGTACCCCTGCCTTACTACCCTTTATTCCAACGTCCTTCCTCCCGAGTGGCTGCCGCACTCGCCGGAGTGTACCTCCCCTAGGATCCTCGGGATATTTTCTTCGGTTACACATCTTTCCAGGATCCCTGACAACATCTTGCGATGCAACCCCCCTTCCAACATTAGGTAAAGGGCTGCCTTGCGCTTGAAGCTTTTTGCATCCTTAACCTCCTCTGTCAGCTTGCCAGTGGTCAGGAAGGTTACCAATGGATCCACCGACGAGGGTCGCTGATATACCTCCATCAACTCCCCTTCCTCGATCGCTGGCCGAAATAGTTCAGTGAGGCTCCCTCCTCCCCGAGGTCCAAACTTTGCCAATCGATCGGCAGCTGCGCTCTCCTCCCTTGGGACATGCTGGATTGAGAATGATCGAAACCCTCCGATGATCGCCCTTACCTTGGATAGGTATTTTACGAGGGTAGGTTCTCGAGCTTCAAACTCCCCTCGAATCTGCAATGCTACCACCATCGATCTGTGAAGGCCTCCACGTCCTGTATCTCAAGCTCCTTTGCCAAACGAAGGCCGGCTATCACAGCCTCATACTCTGCTTGGTTGTTGGTCACTGGAAAGTGGTAGGCCACTGCCTGCTCTATAGTGACCCCCTGGGGGCTTATCAATACCACTCCTCCCCCAAGGGAATGCTTCCCTGAGGCCCCATCAACCATCATCTTCCATGCTCCTTGCGGCTGCGGCTCCCCTTCCCCGACTTCAACAACATAGTCCGCTAGAAAATTCTCCACCGCTTGCGCCTTGATGGAGAGCCTTGGAACGAAAGAGATATCGAACTCACTTAGTTCGATTGACCACTTGGCAAGCCTTCCCAAGTGCTCAACCCCTTCAAAGATCCTACGAAGAGGATGGTTAGTCACCACCCTAATCGAGTGCGCTTGGAAATATGGCCGAAGCTTCCTTGCCGAGACGATCAGAGTGTATGCCAGCTTTTCCAGGATGGGGTAACGGAGCTTCGCCTTCTTCAAAATCCGGCTCACGTAATAGATGGGCAGTTGCTTCTTCCCCTCTTCCCTGACCAGAATAGAGCTCACGGCCTCCACTTCTACCCCTACATACAAGACCAGGTCCTCTCCTTCTTTCGAGCTTTGAAGTAGAGGAGTCTGGGAGAGCTGTCTCTTCATCCCTTGGAAGGCCTCTTCACATTCGGCGGTCCACTCAAACCTTTGGTTACCCCTCAACACCTTGAAGAATGATGAAAACTTGTCCCCTGATCTGGAGAGGAACCTGCTTAGCCCGGCCAACTTGCATGTCAAGCGCTGAACCTCCTTGGCGTCACGAGGTTATTCTAGGTCTAGGATGGCCTTCACCTTATCCGGGTTAGGCTCTACCCCTGCCAGAGTCAAGAGATGCCCAAGGAACTTACCGCA
This sequence comes from Platanthera zijinensis, assembly GCA_039513925.1. Taxonomy (NCBI): domain Eukaryota; kingdom Viridiplantae; phylum Streptophyta; class Magnoliopsida; order Asparagales; family Orchidaceae; genus Platanthera; species Platanthera zijinensis. The sequence continues at coordinate 96,267,554 of CM077097.1, forward strand.
GCTAGCCCCGAAGACACACTTCAAGGGGTTCAACCTCATCTTGAATCTCCGCAGGGTGGCTAAGGTCTCTTATAGGTCCCATAGGTGTTAGGTCACACACTTGCTTTTCATCATCAGGTCATCGACATAGACCTCCAAGTTCCTCCCCCTTTGCCCCTGGAAGACTCGATCCATCATGCGTTGGTATGTATCCCCTGCATTTTTCAACCCAATGGGCATCATCTTATAACTAAAACACCCCTCCCTAGTGATGAAGGAGACGTCCTTGACATAAGGAGGGTGCATCAGGATCTGGTGGAAACCTAAAAAAGCATCCAAAAAAATCATAACAGAAAAACCGACGGCTGAATAAACTAGCGCGTCGATTCGAGGCAGGGGTAGCAATCCTTAGGACATGATTTATTTAACAAAGAGAAATCGATACACATTTGCCAATTCCTACCCCTTTTTTAACCATTACAACGTTGGAGATCCATCCTGGATACTGGATCTTTGAGATGAAGTTGGCTTCCAAGAGCTTCCTGACCTCCTCACGGATAGGCTCCTTCAGCTTGGTGGCAATGGCCCTCATCTTCTGGCGTATGGGGCGAGTCCGGGGGTCCAGGTTCAGGCGATGACAAGCCACATATGCGTCAATGTCTGGCATGTCCGCCGTGCTCCAAGAGAAGACATCGATATTGCTCTGGATGCAAGCTCTCACTCGCTCCTGGTCCTCAGGACTTAAGCCCCCGCTGACCCGCACCCTCCGCACCTGTCCTGTGCTGGTGAAGACCTCCATTTCTACCACTTCTTCGGCCGGCTCCAACCGTGACTGCTCCCAGCCAACCCTTGCTTCTTCTTCTATCTCCAACTCCTCCTCCCTTCCTACTTCAACCTCCGCTGCCTCCTCCGGCCTCTCCTACTCAGCTCCTGCTGCTCGCTTCTCCTCTACCTCCATCGCCTCCTCCAGGCTCTCCTGCTGCTGCTCGAATTCCACGCCCCTCAGGGCCTACTGTTCAACTTCTCTCTGCTCCTCCGTGTTCTCCTTCCTCGCCTCCCTTAGGATCACCTCCTCCTCTCCGAAATACTCTTCCTACTCTGCCATCTCCCTTTCCAGCTCTTCTGCCTCGGCCATCCAAGACACGGTGTTGACCGCCGTCACGTAGCACTGCCTCGCCACCTTCGGGTCCCCCCTAATCCTGACCTGCACCCCTCCATTGTTGAACTTAAGACATTGATGAAATGAGGAGTGGACGCATCGAAAGATGCTGATGAGGGGACGCCCAAAGATGGCGTTGTAGCTGCTCGGGGAGTCCACGATCACGAACCTGCAGTTCCGTGACACGCCTCCCAACTTCACGTGCAGCCCTAATCCCCCTTCTACTTCCTTCCTCTCTCCCGAAAACCTAAAAAAAGGTCTATCTGAAGCCAGGACCCTCTTCCCCTCAACCTTCATCTCGTCAAAAGCCTTCTTAAAGATCACATTCACATAGCTCCTGTTATCCACCAGTTTCCTGGAGACCGTGAAGTTCTCCACTACCGTCTGAATCACGAGGGCATCGCAGAACGGATCCTCGAAGTCCGGCATATCTGCTGATGAAAAGGTGATTTTTTTCATCTAGGGGGGGGGCAGGGAGGTCGAGGCGACCCCCCTTCGGAACATGGTCTGGAGGATACCCTTGCGAGTTGCCTCAATCCCCACTCCTCCGTGGATCACCCTGATCCCTCCTAGGGTTCTCATGTCTGCTCTGCTTCACACCTATCTTCTCCCTCTCCCTACTATACTTCCATGATCCTTACCAGCGGATCCTACCTCCCCATTCCTATAGCTTCTCTCATCTCTAAGAACTCTGGGCAGGTGGCCATCGCGTGACCTTCCTCCTGGTGGAAGTCACAGAAGGGCAACGCCACCCTGCCCCCTCTTCCTTCTCCAACTCCCCTTCTTCCGGCTCCTCGGACTCTTCTTCCTCCTCTTCCTTTACCAATCTCCATTGCTTATTGTGGCACCGGGAAGTGACCCCTTGGCCCCTGCCTCCACGTCGGCTGATCAAACCTTCTCGGCTCCTGGAGGTTGTCTCTTCCCTGGAAGCCTCCTCCTTGGCCCTAGGGGCGACCCTCCTGAGGCCTCCAACCCAACCGGTTGTTCGGCTCTCGAGCCCCCCATCCCTGGTGTTGTCCCTGCCCTCGGGGTTCTTCCCTTCTCCCCTCTTCTCTCGACTCCCTTGGCTCCCTCTGCTCCCTTGGCTCCCTCTGCTCCCTCTGCTTCTTTTGCTTTCTTGCTGCTGATTCCTTCACATCATCCTCTGCCAACCGGGTCAGCTTCCTGGCGAAAGCCGGAATGGCTCTTTCAAAATCTATCTCCTTTGTCGCCCTCTCCATGAGCTCCTCAAAATAGAGATGAGGCACTCTCTTCAACTCCATGCTAAAGAACCCTAGTCTCAGCCTCAGAGTAAAGGCAAGCATCAGTGCGTACCCAGGGACCTCCTGGACCAGGAGGATCTCTTCCTGAAACCGGTAAATGTAATGACCCAGCATCTCATCCTGCTTCTGTCTTACTGCGAACAGGCACTCCGCCTCCTTCTTCCGCTTTTTTGACGTCGAGAACCTCAACAGGAACCCTCGATGTAGGTCCTCAAAGCTGTAGATCGAGCTTGCCGGCAACTGATGAAACCAGTCCCGAGCCTTTTCCTTCAACGTGATGGCAAACAGCCGACACTTGAAGGCGTCCGTCATCTGCCTTATTGAAACCACGTCTTCAAACCACTGCACATGTTGTACAGGGTCGTCTTTACCCGAGTAGTAGGACATGTCGGGCTCCCGGAACCCCTCCGGCACCGAAGCCGAGATGATGAGCTCGCTGAAAGGGCTCTCGCCACCTGCCTGCCGAGAGGGCACGTCTCACGACCTAGGCTGGCTCGCCTGATCCGTGGGACCGTGCCCAGGGAAGAGTTCTCGCACTACCGCCTCCCTCTCGCCCATCTCTGTCGGGACCTCCTTCCCGAGGCGCTGGCCTGGGAAGAGCTCCCGCGCGGCCACGTCTCTCTCGCCAACCTCTGTCGGGACCTCCTTCCCGGGCCGCTGTTCAGGGGCGTTCTCGCCCAAAAGCGGGACCACCTCCACCGGAACCTAAGGTGCGCCCACTCACTCCTCGCAGAGAAGGCCAAGCTGATGGTCTGTATGACCTCTCGCCTGAAGTATTCCAGCATCTTTCTCGTTGCTTCCTATCCCCGGGTGGGGGAACCTCCTGAGCAAGACCCTTCACCATCACCTCCAGTCATGAGACCAAACTCAAGGCTTTCTTGTATCGGCTGCCTTCCACGCTCACCACACCAGAACTGTTGAAGCCAAAAATGACCTCAACGAATGTTCAAAAACCACGGCGCAGCCAACACCTACTTCTCTCAAGCCTCGACCCTCGACTGGTTGCAAGGGACCTAGAACTGACCCAAAGCCTCAGTAGGGAGGTCCCACCTCACACCCGGAAGATCTCTAAGAACTTCCCCTCCAAAGCCAAAACTGGGCTTGGAGCTCTTCAGAAAGTACTTGGGGATTTTGAGAATAATGAAGACTTGCTTTCTAAGGAGCCCTCATGGGTCTATTTATAGCCTTTTGTCGACCGAAAATTACTGAAATACCCCTGGCTGGCCTGCCAATAACCAAATCCCGCTGTCTAGAAAACATTAAATGCAGCCCCTATGGGTAAGAAGGTAATTTTAACCGAGGGTAATTAGGTAATTTTACCCTGAGCTCTGGGCCACACTCGGCGAGAACCCTATTTCGGGAACCCTCTCGCCTTCGTTTGGCGGGAGCTAAAAAAGGAGTGTAGAAGGTCTCGGAACGAGCCAGCCCCTGCCTTCCGCGAGGCGCAAACCTTCTCGCCGCCTCTGCCGGAAGCGGGTCTCGGCTGACTGATGGTGAACGTCCTCGCCCGCTCCTAGGCAGGAGCTCCCCCTAGGCGGGAGCTCTTCTGATCTGAATCCCAAAGCTAGCTCGGAGCCTGGGCTCTGGGACGTTGATGCCTCTGGGTCCTACCCAGCGAATATGGGGTTGTACATGGTACACTTTTCCCTAGTACTTAGAGTCGTCAACCTTCCCGTACTAGTACGAACTGTCCACGGGCATGACCGACCCATCACTTTTACTGCAAACAATTCACAAGCATTTTAATAAGTTAAAAGTCGGCACATTCAGATCTGCGACAGCTTACCCTACTTAACATGAAATAATTCGGAAAGACGGCCATCTTATATGAGGCTTGATTGTACCGCTCCACTCTAGATAAGGAGCGCGACAATTAAGTGAGCTCATTATTTAAAGTTAGTCATGGAGGAATACCTCGTCTCTATGTTAACCATAAATAATGTCTAAACAAGTTAATCATTTATTAGAGCAGGACCAGAAATAAAAGTGTAGAAATAAAAGTATTAGTAAATTGTAGTAAATAAAGTGTGGTAAGAGAAATGTTGTTGTAAATAAAAGTGCTGAAAATAATATGCAAGAATAAGAGCAGAAATAAATACAATAATAAAGAGAAGAAAAAAGTAATAAACACAGTTCTCCTATCTATAGTTTCATCTCCGTTCCAAGGAGACATCTCCATTTCAAGGAGGCTTTTAAGTTATTAGGAGACTTCTACATTCCAAGAAGACATCTCTGTTCCAAGAAGGCTTCTCTGCTTATAGGAGGCGGTCTTACAATTTTGTGGCGAATTCTACGTATTTTATCGTATTAGGGTCCGCATGTTTCTTTGAGTCCGATAATTTTTTTAGTTGCACCTTTTAGGATGACTTATCAAATTTGAATTGTTATGTTAGGCTCCGTTCGTTTCGCAGGAATTGAAATACAAGAATTGGAATTGACCTCAATTCCAATTTCGGGGCAGGAATTAGAATTGAAGTCAATTCTAATTCTGTCGTTCGGCTAAATGCAGGAATTCTGTCACAGGATTTGGAATTATTAATTCCACTGTTCCGCTAAATATTAGAATTTTTCCGTCTGAGGGCGCATTTTTCGCCCGAGCGCGCATTTTTTTTCGCCTGAGCGCATATTTTTTCTCCCAAACGTGCATTTTGTGCCCGGAGCGTATTTTTTGCAGGGCGCGCAGTTTTCGCCGGCCGAAAAATGCGCACCCGGGTGAAAAATGCGCGTCGGGCGAAAAAAATTCGCACCCGGCCGGAAAATGCGCGTACAGCCTGAAAATTTGCACCCGGGCAAAAAATTCGGGCCCGGGCAAAAAATTAACTCACTGAAATATTCGTTCCCGGGCGAAAAATTCAGACCGGGTGAAAAATTCGCGCCCGGGAGAAAATTGCGGGCCCGGGCGAAAATGCGCGCCAAAGCAAAAATGCGTGCCCGGACAAAAACAGCGCGCCCGGGAGAAAATTGGGCGCTCGGGCGAAAAATGGGCGCTCGCGAGGAAAAATACGCGTCCGACAGAAAAATGTGCGCCCGGTTGAAAAATTCGCGCTCGGGTGAAAAATGCGCGCTCGACTGAAAAATGCGGGCCCGGGCGAAAATCGCGCGCCCGGGTGAATAAAATCACATCCCGAAGAAAAATTCGAGTCCGGGCGAAAAATTCACGCCCGAGCGAACAAATCGTTCCCGGGCGAAAAATTTGCGCCATGTCGAAAAATGGGCGCTCGGGCGAAAAATGGGCGCCCGAGTGAATAAAATTGCATCCGGACCAAAAATTTGCGTCCGGGCGAAAAATCCGCGTACGGGCGAAAATATTCGCGCCCGAGCAAAAAATTCGTGCTCGGGCGAAAAATTCGCTCCTGGGCGAAAAAATCGTGCCCGGGTGAAAAATGCGCTCCTGGGCGCGCATTTTCGCTCGAGCGAAAAATGCGCGGCCGGGCGAAAAAGCGCGTCAGGGCGAAAAATGGTCGCCCGGGCCAAAAAAATGCGCGCCCGGTCAAAAAATGCGCGCTCGGGCGAAAAATGCGCTTCCGGGCGAAAAATGCGATCCCGGGCAGAAAAATGTGCGTCCCGTCAAAAATTTCCGCTCTTTGGCGGTCCTTGGTGAATAACAAAATTTGCGTTGATATATTTTTGAGAAAGTCGGGGACGCGCTGGTAGGGGTGGGAATCACGAATGAATAACTCGTGAGGTAAGAATTGAGAGAGCCGTGTTTCTTCTATAATCAATTCCCATAAGAATTGAAATGAATTCCAATTCCAATGTAATATTATGACTGCCGACAATCATAATTAGAATTGACAATTGAATGTCATTTCCAAAGCTCAAATTTCATGGATCTTTATTATCATCACTCAATTTAATCATCAAGACTCCATGTTTCCGCAAAGGGCTTAACATAAAGCCCTTAGACCTCAATCAATCTCATCGGAGTGGTTCGAGCTCCGTATTTTATGATCGATAACTTCTAATTTTAAACCTCTTTTAATCAATAAATACTAAAATGAGTTGGAAAATTACAAAACTTAAACTAGAGGTTGAATTTGCCATAACTCAATCCCCATAATTTTTTCAAATCGTTTTAAGCTTGATTTGACCACCGATAAATTATTCACCTCGAATAAACTCTTAAATTAAAATTTATAAGAATTCATTTAGTAGTCCAAAAATTCCCAAATTGTAACTATAGGTTCATATTGTCACCAAAAGCCCTCGGTATTTTTATCAAATTTAAAGAAATAGTTAAAGAAGTAAAAGAAAGCGCTATTTAATTCCAAAGAAAATAGATAGAGTTTTCAACATATCACCAAATTTTTGCTGTGGGTGCACGATAGTCCCACTTTTATTCATAATTTAATTCTGATTTTTCCATTGGAAATAAAGGACTCTAATATTTTTAAAATAGTAATTTCTGCTCAATTTAAATCTTTAAAAATATCAGAAACACATATTAAATTCTTAAAATTTTCCACGGGTTATATCTTCCTCCAACCAATATCATATAAAATATTCAGGAGTTTTAATTGAGCAAACTGGCCTCTGGATTTTTTACAAATGAGAAGAGCAAATTTATTTAAATCATTAAAATGACAGATGATCTTCAAAATTCTTCAAATAATTACACATGATGTAAGTTGTCTCTGAAACTCTCTATGATTTTTTTCAGAATTTTCTGATTGGTTTAAAACCCTCTGATAAATAAAAAACAGAGAAATAATCCTCAATTTGATTTCTAAAATACTTCAACTTTTTAAAAAAATCTGAGATTTTTTAGTGGTCATAGGTCTTACCAGTAGAAACAACTTTTATGTTCAAAGTTTTCTCATTTGAGTCATACATTAAGCTCAACGATTAAAATCTCTCTGCCTTATAAAGAAATGACCAACACCGATCTTGAGCCCACTGGTCCGGCTGAGATCGAGCCGGACCACGCGAGCGCAGAGCACCCATAGCGGATCAAATGTGGATCCGTTGTGGGGTAGCTAATCATTAATTAGCAGCCTTTAAGGTTAGCAGAGCCGTCCGATCTCCATCTGGAAATAGGACGACATCTGCTTGCCTGCAGAGTGGCAGAGGTGATGGAGACGACGACCTCCAACATTTTGAAGATGATGTCGGCTTGCTTACGGAAGATCGATCGCTCTCTCCAATCAAAGACTTGCGACGCCGTGATGACCTTGTGGAGCGACGCTACAATCTCTGCCCCCGACGCAAGACGACTTATTAATATTTCTTTGAACACCTTTGTTATTTTTGTGTGCAATTTTATTTTCATGTTGTGTTTTAATTTATGTATGTGTTTTAATTTTATTTAGGCTGCATGTAGCCGGATGTTTTGTAAGCCTATATAAGACCTTGATGTTGAAGATTTTAAGTAAGTTGAATGAATTGAAAACCTAAAATCTAAATTGAGATTTTTCCCCCTTGCTCTCTCCCCTCTCTCTAGCCGCCGACCCCCTCTTTCCCCCTTTGAGAATTCAGCCACCCACCTCTCTCCCCTCTCTCTGCAAGCCGCCGACCTCCCCCAAGTCCCCTTAGGGTTTCGGCCAACTACAAGCCGCCGCACCTCCTCTTTCCACTTTGGAAAATTCGGTCGGCCTCCTCCTTGAAGAGTTCGGCTAAGGAGCAAAGATCCCGTCTCGTGGATTCAATTCCAGCGTGAAGCGAAGAAGGCGGACAAGTTTTCTCTCCATTCGGCGCGACTCCGGTGGATCCGGTGAAAAACGATCATATCTGGGAGAATACAAATTGTCTCTGAGTGGGGTAACGAAAATTCTACCTTTTGTGTGTTTCCCTCTAGATTTTCTTGTGGTGGAATTACTTTAGCGTGATCTCTTGATAGTGTTGGATTTATCGTGGTTTTCTCTGATCGTTTTGTTGTTCATCTTAATTTTATTTAAGTTCGAGAGAATTGACGAACCTCGTTTCCTTTTTGTTGGGAGAGATCCATCTTTTCCGAATCGTAAATTTTGGTACAACATTCGCTCGATCGGACGGGGTGGGTCCTTTTAGCCTGAGAGAATATTGGCATATAGCCATATATTCGATCTCAAAAGATGTCTCTACCCACGTTAACGTTTGATATATAAAATTGAATAACGTGTGTGATGCGCTGAAAGTTTTTGTGCGAACGTAGAATTGGGACGTAGAGAGAACTTTGTGTTTGTCCGTAATTTTTCAGTGTCAACGTGTGAGCCTACATCAATTTTGTATCAGAGGGAGGTTCGTGCCGATTTCTTTATTGGTACCATCCTAAATTTTCTTAGAACGCCGACACGCACTCGCACGATTCGTTGTCCAAAACAATAAATTTTTTTAAATTTTTTGGTCTGCAAATAGCGGTCTAAAACTTTTATTTTTCTGCAAAAAAATCAAAATTTTTTAATAATCTCCTTATTATTTTCATCAAGAAAATCAAAAAAATTCTTAACTACCCTAGCTATTAAGCGGGAACAAATCAGTCTTTCATAAATTTTATTTGGTCAGAAACATTATTCATTGCATGCGCACTAGGTAAGGTACAGAGTATTCCCGGTCTTCCTCCCATATGGCGGACGAACGGGATACGAGACACGGTCCCACAACGATTGATGAACTCCGCCAAGGAGTTCACTGATCAGTTGACGGTGATTAGGGAGACGCTTCATGAACTGAGATTAAATCTCGCGGCTCCCTGTCATCAGACCGCCAACCAACGTGAGGAAGGGAATAATAATAATATTAATAATGATCATGAACCGCGTGCACCATTTCACAATAACCAGGCACCTTTCGAGTTTGATATTACTAGGGCGGTCCGAGTCAAACCCCCATCATACGATGGATTGGGTGAACCCCAAGTCTTCTTAGACTGGGTTATGGAGATAGTATGCTACTTCGAGTGGCATAAGCTGACTGACGTTGATAAGGCGTGAGTTGCGAGGATGAAACTGTTAGGTAGAGCTAAGATATTCTGGTTGAATGAGGAACGATGCCTTGGAGCCGTGAACGGCTTACCACCCATTGGTTGGGCAGGCATGAAGGTCATGTTGATAGACTAGTACGTCCCTGTGTATCAACAGACGCAGATGTTTGATTATTTAGCTACCCTTAAATAAGGGAATAGGTCGGTCGCTGAGTACATGAGCCTTCTCAAGGACATGATGGTCAGGTCTGATGTTAGGGAGATACCATAGATCACCATCTCTAGGTTTCCATAAGGGGCTAAACCCCGACATTTAGGGTAAGCTTCTACGTTATGACCACACCGACCTAAACACCACTTTTAACACCGCATTGGATATTGAGAACCACAATGTTCACAAGTCTAAGACTCGCTCATTTCAGAAGGGAAAGTACATCTTAGAACCACCCCCACATCCACCAATAAGGATAAGGGTAAGTTCCGATCCACTAACTCGAACTCTATTGTCATTACAGCTAGGAATCTGAAAAACCCTACGGGTGAGAGAGTGCCTGTCAGAAGGATCAGCAAAACGAATGCTACTTGTTTTGAGTGTGGGATTTCAGGGCCATTATGCTAGTGAATGTCCTACAAAGCCCAAACCCCTAGCCCTTTTAGATTCCTCATCTGAGTCTGTCGAGCTCACGTATAAGGCTGGAGAAGAATATGAGTCGGAAGGAGTGCCTAGCGACATAGATGATGATTTCAATGCGATGTATTTTGGCTACACCGCGTGCTTCAGACGATTGGAATAAGACAAATATTTTTTCGTTAAATTTTAAGAGTGGAGAGAAGTGGTGTAAGTTGATCATCGATAGTGGAAGATGTATGAATGTGATTTCTGAAAATACAGTGTCACGAATGTTGTTAACCACTGAGCCGCACCCTCACCCCCATAAGGTTGCTTGGGTAAATAAGACAACCCTTCTGGTTTCGAAGCATTGTTTGGTTCCCCTTACCATAAAGGCTTACACTGAAAAGGTTTGGTGTGACATCATCCCCATGGATGTCTGTCATGTCTTACTAGGACGCCCATGAATTTATGACCATGATGTTACCCACTTAGGACGAGCTAACACGTATGAGTTCAAATTTAATGGCAAGACCATTATCTTTAAGCCCACTCCTCCTAGGGATTTCGTCTGTCCCTTCTAAGGACACGATTATGCCAGTAGAGAAGAAAACATTAAGCTTGATTGGTAAGAAGGAGTTTGAGCCCGATACCTTTATAGAAGGTGTCATATATGCGTTAGTATGTTTACAAGTCAAAGAAGATAGTTCCTCTTTTGAGAACTTACCACTAGCACTGAAGAAACTCTTAGAAGAGTTTAATGATGTCTACCCAGATGATTTACCGTACGAGTTACCCCCATGATAGAAATTCAACACGAGATTGATTTCGTTTCCGGGTTCCTCATTGCCCAACCTTCCCCATTATCAACTTAACCCCTCCGCACAACTTGAATTGCAAAATTAATTTCAGATTTGCTAAGCAAGGGGTTCTTCCATCATAGAAAGAGTCCTTATGTCGTACCCGCCTTATTGGTCCCTAAGAAAGATGGTTCTTGGAGGATGTGTGTGGATTATAGGGCTATTAATAAAATAACTGTCAAATATAGGTTTTCCATCCCTCGCTTGAGGACGACTTATTGGACATGTTAGCAGGGGTCACAACTTTTTCTAAATTGGATCTTAAGAGTGGCTACCATCAAATCAGGATTAGGGAGGGAGACGAGTGGAAGGTGGCTTTCAAGTCAAAAGACGAACTTTATGAGTGGTTGGTGCTGGGGAAATGTCTCAATAATGGCCCGAGTACATTTTCGAGGTTGCTGACTCTATTGCTTTTCCTAGGAAAATTCGTAGTTATATATTTTGATGATATCTTAGTCTTTAGCGCGCGCCTCTCCGAACGATCATGAGTCGCACTTGAGGATAGTACTTACCACATTGCGAAAGGAACAATTATTTGTTAATCTTAAAAAATGCTTGTTCAATGTTCCATTTGTGGAGTTCCTTAGATATATTGTGAGTTCGGAGGGCATACATGTTGATCCTAAGAAGGTCCAAGCCATTAAGGATTGACCGTAACCCACCAACATACAAGAAGTTTCGAAGTTTTCACGGACCTAGCTACTTTTTACCGCCGATTTATTCGAGAGTTTAGTAGTATCATGACACCGATCACGGAGTGCATGAAGAAGGGTGATTTCACATGGACAAAATCGGCCACTAGAGCGTTTGAAACAATTAAATCATGAATGTCGGAAGCTCCTCTTTTGCGATTGCCCGATTTTAATAAGGTTTTTGAATTGTCATGTGATGCATCTAGAGTTGGTATTGGCAGTGTATTGAGTCAGTAGGGTTATCCTATTGGGTACTTTATTGAGAAGCTCGCGGGTCCGAAACTGAATTATTCTAATTATGATAGGGAGTTTTATGCGGTTATTCGGTGCCTCCAACATTGGTGACAATATTTACTCCCTAAGGAGTTTGTTATCCTATCCGATCACGAGACATTGAGATTTATTAATTCACAAAATAAGGTTAGCCACATGCATGCCAAATGGGTCTCCTATCTTCAGGAGTACACCTTTATAATAAAACATCTTAAGGGAACTCTAAATCGTGTGACAGACGCTCTTAGTCGTGTCTCGTTATTATTATCTACGTTGGAAGTGAAAGTGATTGGGTTCGATAGGATTAAGGATGAGTATATTCATTGCCCTGGATTTCAAGGAAATCTATTTATCCACGCAAAATAACTCCCCACTACCATTTCAGCCTATGATATTCGGGACGGTTATTTATTTAAGCATTTGAAACTATGTATTCCTCGTTCTTCCCTATGCCATTTCATCATTTGGGAATTATATAGCAAAGGTTTAGGTGGTCATTTTGATCGTGACAAGACCACTACGTTAGTGGAAGAAAAGTTTCATTGGCCAGGCCTTAAGTCAACGGTTAATAAAATTATGGGAAGTTGTCGTGCGTGCTAGTTAGCTAAGGGTAATAAAACGAATGCGGGACTTTATACCCCTCTTCTGATGCCTTCCATCCCATCGAAAGATGTTAGTATGGATTTTGTACTGGGCCTACCCATCACGTTTAGACGCCATGATTCCATCTTGGTGGTATTAGATTGGTTTTCTAAAATGTCTTATTTTATTGCGTGCAATAAGACCAACGATGCGTCACCTGTTGCAAAATTATTCTTTAAGGAAGTCGTTGGGCATTGGGGCGTTTCTAAGACAATAGTGACCGATAGGGACGTAAAATTTACTAGCTATTTTTGGAAGACCCTTTGGAGGATTATGGGCACCAAACTCTTGTTTTCTTTGGCCTACCATCCACAGACGGATGGACAAACGAAAGTGGTAAACGAAAGTTTGGGTAGTTTACTTCGTTATCTTGTGGGTGACCACATGGGTACGTGGGACCTAATCCTTCCCCATGCTCAGTTAGCATACAATAATTCGAAAAATAGGTCCACAGGTTTATCACCGAATGAAATCGTGCACGGATATAAAGAACCAGTGCCCCTTGACTTAATTCTGTTACCACCATCTTATAAGTCAAGTCAATTTGCATAAGAATTTGTCTTTCATGTTCACAATCTACATAAGCACATTAATGAAGCGCTAACCACACAATATGCATCTTATCAATCTCATGCTCACTTACATAAGAGAGCGTCTCACTTTAACATTGACGATTTGGTCTTGGTGCATCTCATCCCTGAATGGATGCCTTCGGGCACCATAAAAAAAGTTGGTGAATTCAGCGAGATGGTCCTTTTTGAATTTTAAAGAAATTAGGAGAAAACACATATCTTTTGGAGTCACCCACTGATTGGGAAATTTCCCCGATTTTCAATTTTTCAGATTTAATGTCATATATTTCTCCACCACTTGAATTATCTGTCTGTCAGTTTGGTTCCACTGCATTTTCTAATGGGTTGGGGGGGTGAGCTTGTTTCTAGATCGCTCTCTCCATCGGACTCCACTGGAGGTACGTCGAATGTTGATGTAGAAACTTTTTCTCCTTCTTTTCCTAATGCTTTTCCAAGGTTTCCCAGGACCACCTTTGTGCCAGACAGGATCCTCAAAGATGAAGTGCTCTCCTCTCCAAGTGGTGGCATTCGCCGCTACTTGATATGATGGCATGATCGTCCGACCTTCGATTAATCTTGGCTTCCTGAATCGGAGGTGGCTCTTTTGGATGATGCTCTTCTACAACGATACATTCAGGCCAACACATCAGTGATGAGTACTTTTGAGCGGGGGAGGATTGATGGAAACGACGACCTCTAACATGTTGAAGATGATGCTGAATTGCTTACGGAAGATCGATCGCTCTCTCCAATCAAAGACTTGCGGCACCATGGTGACCTTGTGGAGCGATACTACAATCTCCGCTCCCGGCGCAAGACGACTCATTAATATTTCTTTGAACTCCTTTGTTATTTTTGTGTGCAATTTTATTTTCATGTTGTGTTTTAATTTATGTATGTGTTTTAATTTTATTTGGGTTGCATGTAGCCGGATGTGTTGTAAGCCTATATAAGGCCTTGATGTTGAAGATTTTAAGTAAGTTGAATGAATTGAAAACATAAAATCGAAATTGAGATTTTCCCCTTACTCTCTCCCCTCTCTCTAGCCGCTGGCTCCCTCTTTACCCCTTTGAGAATTCGGCCACCCACCTCTCTCCCTCTCTCTCCAAGCCGACACCCCCCCTCTTTCCACTTTGGAAAATTCGGCCGGCCTCCTCCTTGAAGAGTTCGGCCAAGGAGCAAAGATCCCGTCTCGTGGATTCAATTTCAGCGTGAAGCGAAGAAGGCAGACACATTTTCTCTCCATTCGACGCGACTCTGGTGGATCTGGTGAAGAGCAATCATATCTGAGAGAATATAAATTGTCTTCGAGTGGGGTAACGGAAATTCTACCTTTTGTGTGTTTCCCTCTAGATTTTCTTGTGGTGGAAATACTTTAGTGTGATCTCGTGATAGTGTTGGATTTATCGTTGTTTTCTCCGATCGGTTTGTTGTTCATCTTAATTTTATTTAAGTTCGAGAGGATTGACAAACCTTGTTTCCTTTTTGTTGGGAGAGATCTACCTTTTCCGAATCGTAAATTTTGGTGGATCTCTTTTGGTACAACATTCGCTTGATCGGACCGGGTGAGTATTTTTTGCCTGAGAAAATATTGGCCTATAGCGTATATTCGACCTCAAACGGTGTGGCTACCCGTACATTAGCGTTTGATTGATAAAATTGAACAACGTGTGTGCTGCACTGAAAGCTTTTGTGCTAACGTAGAATTGGGACGTAGAGAGAACTTCGTGTTTGTCCGTAATTTTTCTGTGTCAATGTGTAAGCCTACATCAAGAGGCTTTCGGCCCTCTATCGCCATCGTCCGGCCTTCGGCAGGACACACCTCCATCCCCCTTCGACTCACCGGGGGCCAGTGAAACTTCTGGCAGTGGTCTTACAGCCTAGCATCACAGGAAACCATCGTAGGCTCTTTTTATAAAGAGCTAATGCTCTGACACCGTCAGATCTCTCCATTCTGGTAGTGTCGTCGCCATTTACACCCCCTCTCTAACGAGGCCGAGCATTCCAAGAGGGATTGAAGTCCTCTAGAAGGCTCTTCCGTACATGTTTTCCACCTTGGCTCAAAACGATGCAAGGTGACGGTGGTGCTCCAGTGGCCGGAGGTTGCATGCGGCTCGTCCATAAGTAATGGAGGAAGGAGAGGAGATGGTTCCATCTTGTCTGGGGGCCACTGGGATCTCTTCGACTAATCTACCATTAGATGGTGACAGAAAGAGGTGGGGGCTCAGGTAGGAGGTTTCCAGCAAGGTGGGGCTCTGGTAGGGGGTGGCTTGGGCTCATTTGAGCTGGGCAGAGTGAGCTCCTATAGAGGAAGAGGGTGTTGGGGGGGCTATTTATAGGGCCAGGGTAGCCTTCCCCTCCTCCCTCTCTCGATGTAGGATTAACCCAAAAGGTTAGGGACATCAACTAGCATCCATCTAGTTAAGGAGGTACATCCAGGTGTCTTGATCATAAGGCTTGGAGTTTATCTTGGGTAAAGAGGTAGAGGCTTATGATTGGTTCCTTCTTTTGCTTTAGGTCTCCCAAGCTAATTAGGCTTGTTGGTGCCTGCTTTTTCAGAGCCCATTATGGCTATATTGGGCCCATGTGTAGGGGCGGATCCAAGAATTGTAACAAGGGGGGAGACATAAGATCAGATAAAAAATACGGTAAAGAAGCAATGTAATAAAATTTTAAATGCAAATGATAAAGTTTTTTTAATTCTTAATCAAATATTTAAGAAGTAAAACAACAATATTAATAAACAAAATGAGACATAAATAGCTATAATATTAAGTTATTTCAATTGTGCATGCCAATTTTACATTTCATAAAATTCATCTATAATCCAATTTTTATCGAACTTCTCTGTTATTTCTCGCCCAATGTATAAAGTCATGCAATTTACTAGAAATCCATCCTCCATCTTGTTACAAAGTCTTGTTTTAACAATCTTCATTGCTGAAAAATGATCATTCTGTAGTTGTTGAAACTGAATGAGTCAGGATGAGTCGAATAGATCTTTCAATAAAATAATAGGTCTTTGATTTTTTTCACTTCCACTAGTTTTTCACAAAGTTCAAAAATTGTAAACAAATTCATCAAATCCTTATGAGAAGGAACATCAAGCTCATAATATAGTAACTGAGTTTTCAAAACATAAAGCTCATGTTCAAGTGAAATCTTGATGGTAGAAATTCTTTGCAAGAGAATATATATCACCAATACTGAAAGATTTGTATCAATTGCTCGGATCTAAAGTCATGCTAAGACGAAGTAGTTCCATAGAATTTTCACTGAATCTAGAGTTCAGCTCCTACAACTCACAATCTATTGTTCCATTGAAAATGTCCACCCGAAAATGATGTTCCGCTGTAATATTATGATGTGAACTTCGAAAGCGACGATCACTATATTTAGCAGTCATGTCAGGAACATCAACTTTATTTTTCTCACAAAATATCTTCACGGTTTGTAAAAACATTTCCCAACCAAATGACCGTAATTTTTGAATGAGAGATTTTGTTGTTGAAACTAAATTTATAGCATTTAATATATCTTGAGATTGTTGTTGCAACACTTTGCATAAAATATCACTGATTCCCAAAATTTCTTTCATCAAATGTAAGATGAATAAAAATTCAAAAACACCCATCTTTCTAAAAGCTGATTCAGCATCTCCTCGTTGTACAGATGTCCCTTCATTTTCACTAATATCAAGTAATACAGAGCAAGTGTCATTATACATATTAATAACACTATAAACAGAGTTTAGATGAGACGACCATCTTAGTGTCCCCATGTCGTTTAGTGAACAATTTTGATTTGCTCCTATGTCGGTCTCAATTTCACCAGCATCAATCATTTGATCAAAATATTTTTTTTGCGCAATGTAGAGTCAAAATGAGTCGAATCACTTTCCTACAATGAACATAATAAGCATGTGAACATTCATTAAGAAACAAAGCTTTTAAACCATTCCATTCACCACGCATGTCACTTGCACCATCATATCCTTGACCTTACATATCTTGAATACTCAAATTATGATTAGATAGAACTACAGAAATTTCACGTTTAAGTGTTAGTGCACTTGTATCTTGAACATGAACAATATCTAAGAACCTTCTTGCACAAACCCATGGACATCCACAAATCGAAGCACAATAATCATTTGCTCTCTTTTTGATTTGTCTCTAGATTCATCAACGAGAATGCAATATTTAAATCTCTAATTTCTTTATGAATTGTATTTTGAACCATTCATGACATAATGGATAAAAACTCCTTCTGAATATTTGGTGAGATATATATAGCATTTCCTGGGGCGTTTTCTAAGACGACTTCATCAACTTCTTTGCTATAATTTGTAAGCAATTTAATCACTTCAATGAAATTACCCCGATTAATAGAATCTGCACTTTCATCATGACCCCGAAATGCGATTCCTTGAAATACACAATAGCACAAGGCATCAATTGAAGTTCACATCCGCAACTGATTCATTGCGATTTGTTCAGATGTTTCTCTTTCCATCACTTTATCAATATGTTGAGATTGAACCATTAAATGTACACAATTTTTGACAGCAATATTGTGTGGAGAGCAATGATCCTTCCCTATGTGAATCAAAAGGGCACAATTTTTTCCATTTACTTTCTTCTAGTTTCGAAACCCTTCAATATTAAATGTGCTTGATCCACAACGAGGGCTAGGTTGTTTATTGAAACAAAACACGATAAACAATATGCAGCATTTTTCGCAGGAGAATACCCCAATCATGAGAACTTCTCAAACCAAGACTGTTGAAATCTTCTATTATATTCACACGATGCTGAGGAAGGATACTCTTGAAGTTTGTGCTGATAAGATCCCGCTTTAACATAAGCTCGATTCATTTCATCTTGTTTATCTATGTGATATTCCCAAATTTGACGTCGCAATCCAGGATCACGCTAGAAAATGAGTGGGAGCTTTTCAACCAAAGAAGAACCAACATTTACTAAAGGAGAATCAATAATTGCAGGTGAATATTCATTTTCGGCTTCAGTTAATGACTTTTTATTGAAAAATGAGTTAATAGTTTTTAACTTCTTCATATTAACCTAAATTGAAACATCAATACAATGTAAAATAAATTAAAAGAATATGATCAAGTTTTTAGCGAGCAAACAACCAACTGCAATGTAAATTAATAATTTTGGCATGCTTATAATTGAACAAATTATTGAAAATTCATATATCTTTTGTTTCCCACAAAAAAAAATAAGAATGGATCCAATAATAATATGTCGGAATAATAGGAAAATCTTCAAGATTGTGTAAAAAATAGAAAACATTAGAAATTTCTTTGATTGTGAAGAGGAAACAATATCAGCTGATGATGCGTCAAATTGTTCATGTACCTGACAAGGCCCCAAGCTCTCCCGAACTATTGACTGGTATAATCTTAATTTTTACCTTGTTTGGTTTTCTCCCATAAATTTTCTAATTTGTCTTTTCATGTTTGTATGAAGTTGATGTGGTTGCTTCTGTTGTTGAGGCCAAGTATGCCAACACTTTGGTGAGGTTAGCATCAACACCCTCTTCCTATTCTCGCAGTTGTTACTCATCTTCGGTAACATGGATTTTGTTTAGTTTGAGTGACTCAAGGGGTAAGTGGAAATGTGAAGAAAATGAAATAAGGAAAAAGTGACTTACTGAGTTTGCTTGGTTTGATGAGAGAAAAGGATGTGAAATAATGAAGGAATCATTCTAAAACAGGGAAGCCATCAAATATATTTTCTCTATAGCTCAGTTCTAACCAAAAAATAAAGAAGAGAAAAAAGTTTTCTGCTTGTATTTAATTCCATCTTTTCTTTCAAAGCTTAATCTTTCAAAGCTAGTGCAAATGCAAATATGCATAAACAGTCACTCTCGAAGAGGAGAATGACTCCCATAGATTGGTCACACTACTGAACATCAAAAGAAGGGGGAAGGCTTACCAAAAATCTGTTGACTATTGCCTGTTGGAGACTTGGAGTGTTGGTGTCTTGGTGAAATTAGAAATCAAGCCCTGTGGATGAGTCGATCAAAATCCTGTGGAGAGGAAATCAGAAACCAAACTAAAAAGTAAATAGGAAATTAGAAATCAAACAGATTAGTTAAGAGGAAATAAGAAACTATGTGGATCGAAGGCCTAAACCCAGTAAAAACGAGACTTACCAAAGAGGCGATGATCTGGTATTCCGGTGGACGACGCCGGAGTCTGCGGGTGGAAGAAGGAAGGTCCTGCTATATGGGGTTACGGGCGCCGGGTAGGAACGAACAGTGAAACCCTTCAAGTAATAACTTTCAAGTGGTATCAAAGGAAGGTTTCTCAAAAAGGATTTAACAATCTGATTACACCTCCAAGGTTAGCTATAAGATATAAGAATGAGGTCTGGTGTAAACTACAAGGAACTGGGGGCCATGAAATTACTAATCTGCAGAAAGAAGGGGCATTGGAAGCACAGAAGGAAATCCTCTAAGGAGGACAGGTTTTGCCCCTAACTCTAGCAAACATACTTCCTCTAATGTTATTTGTTTCTGCTGCAGCAAACCTGAGCATGTAGTTGTTGACTGCCCAGTGAAGAGGAAAGGAGGAGTGAAGAAGCACCACAAGAGAAAGAAGAAAGAGAAGTCCCTTGTGGCCAAGAAGGAAAAAACCTGGTACGACTCTTCCTCTGGGTACGACAGTGAAGAAGAAGCCTACATTGGGCTAATGGATGTTGCTGAAGGAGAACCTGAAGAATACCCTGTTGCTAGGATAAGGATCAGGGGCCCTCTGTCACATTCAGATAGTGACTCAGAGGTGGATGAAGATGAAGAAGAAGATGCTCAATTCCATGGACTGATGGCAATGACAGATGAAGAGAGCATCCAGGCTCAGCCTGGACAAGCTCAGGTAAGTGCTAAATCTCAACCTTCTATTTCAAGTCATGAGGCTAGCTCAGACTCTGAAGCTCAATCATCAAGAGATGAAGGGGATTCAGAGTCTGAGGATGATGTTAATTCTATAATTGACAAGTATGGAGAACTTCTTGAAGCATTCAAGAAGTGCAAGCTTCTTGCCAAGAGACAGGACAAAAGAGCTTCTCAGTCTTAGGAGCAAGTGTGAGGGATAAGAAAAAGATCTCAATGATATGGAGTCTGTGGTAAGAGTCTCAAATGAAAAACTTATCCAGAAACTTAAAGATGATCTCCTAAATGAGAAATTGTTGGTGGCCAAGTTTTCTAAGCCAAGCACTGTGCTTCCCTTAATTGACACTCTCTTTACCCAAAAGGGTAAGAAAGGGTTAGGATTTAAGGGACCTGCTAGACCTCCCAATCCAAAAGGAAAGGGGAAGGCACCAGTTGTGTCTCTAGCCTCATTGCCTCCAATCTCTTTTCATTAAGTCTTGTTGCCTTCTAACATGTATGACCATGAAAGCTGTTATGGTCATTGGGAGAATGACAGATTCACTGGTATGGAAAAATGTGTCCATAGCAAAGGTGGAAGATACAGTCATGTGAAGGCCATTAAGGTTGCTCATGAGGAAATTCAAATGGCCTATCCTGGACCATTTGTTTTTTGTTCCTCAATCCCAAAACTCAAGAATATTGTTGTTATAGGAAATCTGAGTCATCCAGCAAAAGTAATGACTCAAGGTGAGTCTTCTGGCAAGACTGGAATGGCAGTTTCTGATGCAATCAGATGCATGTTAGCTGAAAAGAGACATACAGCTGGTGGCTCTTAGAAAAGACCAAATCAGTTAGTTAAAAGACTTACCTTCAATCAAATTATTGCTGAAAGGAATCAGAGACATACAACAGCACATCTACCCACTGTTCAAGGAGAAGTCCAGGCAAATGCTGGCCCTAAACAAAAAAGGCGATATAATGTTCATGAGTGATGGTGTTGTGGCAAAGTGAGACACTATGTTATATATTGCTGGCACAATCCTTCAGTGTTCAGGGGTAGCCTACCTGTCAGAAATGCTGCAGGTAGACAAGTCAGATTTCAGTCTAATAGGAACCTAGGACCCAATACCTATTGGGTTCCTAAGGTAAGGTAATTCTGTTTTACAGGTTAGTCTTAGTGCCCAACCCCCATGTGGCACTTGGACAGAAAATGTTTCAGAACTTGGACTGGAACTAGAAAGTTGTCTTATGGT
Organism: Platanthera zijinensis; assembly: GCA_039513925.1. Classification (NCBI taxonomy): domain Eukaryota; kingdom Viridiplantae; phylum Streptophyta; class Magnoliopsida; order Asparagales; family Orchidaceae; genus Platanthera; species Platanthera zijinensis. The sequence continues at coordinate 96,288,654 of CM077097.1, forward strand.
TCATACTCCAGTGAGGAAGTGACCTAAGATCAACTGTTGGTGATGGATATTGACCATCTAGGATATTCCTCTTACTGCCCAAGAGGAAGAGAAGGATGAGTGAAATCCTGAAGAAGGACAAGTGCACACTCATGGATGAAAGCTAGCTGGATCCATCCAACAGGTAGCTCTTCTGAAAGCAGCAAGGAGCACATAATGGTCAGCTGAAAAGTTTCTCAAGTGGTATCATCAGCTGTTAGATTCTTCAGAGGAAATTTGAAGAGAAATGTATGCTCAGGATTCAACATCATCTGACATGTAGTAAGGTATGTCCAAGTCAGTGGGCATTATGGACAGGATCTGTACAAATGCTGATAAGGAGCATGTTCAGTCAAGGTTACTGGACAAGCCTGAATCTTACCCAAAGTTCCCCAGCACAGAATAGATCAACATTACTGTTGAGGATCAGCTTGCCCCCATGGACATTGCAGAAGCTGAGAGGGAAACTACCAAAGTGATGACACCTGCTGGAAGAAGGCAAGCCAATCAGTTTACTAGAATAGTTGGATTGCTCCAGCTATTGTTGATACAAGTCAGCTCATTCCTATTGGAATAGCAGTATAAAGAAAGACTTGGTATCAAGATCAAAGGATGGCTCATGGAAAGATCATTCAAGATTCAAGTGATCTTAAAGTCCAGCAGTTGCAAGAGAAAATTCGGCCTCATGAGAAGAGAAAGCTAGCAGCTGCACAAATGGTATCATCTGCAATCAGCTAGGGGGAGAAGAGAATCACAACAGACCAGCTCCTCCCTATCTATTCAGAAACCAAGAAGGGATTGATCAAGTGGTGATCAGGTGTGCAGATCAATGTGATGATCAAGATTGAACTCACTGGGCTGAAGACTCTTGTACTGCTAATCAAAAAACTGATGCCAGAGGCAAATCTAGGTGCTAAAGACAAGGATAAGATCTGCTCAGCAAGAAGTGATCATGGTGCAAGGGAGCTGCTATGATTAACTAATGAGAATCCAGCCACAGCTCCAGAATCATAACCTCCAGATAAGTAGAAGTTCTTTTATATATTAATTTTCTACTAGTATAATCTAAGTTGCTAGGAATCCTGATTGTCATAGCAGGACTATGCATATGTAGATGAAGTATCAATGAGTCTGGGAGCATAAGGAATAACTCAATCTTGAGTTTGTCCTGACTGACAAGTGGCTGACATGTTTATCATGCCACTAGATGAAGTCAAGTTCAACACCCTCTAGATTGAGATTGGGTATGTTGAACTTGGTATAGCTTCAGTTGCTCCATGTTATACTTGTATTGTAGGATTTACCTTTCTTGTAGGTAAAGAAGTTCTTGATGTGGCATCAAGACTATAAAAGACCATTAAGTGGTATCAAGACTCAGATGGACTCAAGTGTCCAACAGAGGGAGTGACTGGGATGCTCCTGTTGAGGGGGAGCAAGCTCTGCACCTGCAGAAATGATGACGGGAAATGCTCCTATTAAGGGGGAGCATGTCCAGCACTTGCTGGAACAGGATCAATCTCCAGTTGAGAAGGAGCAAGCAGCTACTATAGTAGATCAGCTGTCATAACTGCTGATCAGTTTGTCTTAAGGACAATGCACAGACCAAGGGGGAGACTATGTATGGCTTATTCATAATCTTCTCTGAGTCTGAGAAAACAATGTTGCTACAGGAGAAGAGGAACATCTAGCAGTCATCTCAAGTGGATCCCTGGTTCACTTAAGAGTCAAGGGGTTATAGTGTTGTATTGTATCAATGAATCAACACAGAAGGTATAACTCCTAATCAAGTAGACTGATCACTAGGATGATTTTCTTAGTAGTAGCAACATAGGAATTTGTCTAGAATCAAGAGATAATCCCTCCTATGATATTTTCTACTCTCTCAATAGATATGCCTATTGAAGAAGACAGAAAGGAGGAGATATGTGACAATACATAAGAGGGAGATATATAAGCAATATTTGACATGACTAGGTCATGTTGAGGAGGTTCATATTACTGGAAAAGATTCTAGTAGTATGAGAAATGCAATGACTGACCACATGTTGAGTCATGATTGTGTCAGTGCATACTTTGAGGTAAGTGCTTCTAGTGCTGCACCATTTAAATATTAAGTGTGAGAGGACCTAGCGCTACCAACTCGACCAAAAGACCGGTCTGATAGAAGACGGCGCAACTATTCTTTATAAACCGCAGTTCCAACAAAGTGGTATAAAGGAGAGTTCATATTACATGAGCAATTGCTCAAGTAATATGATGATGCATTGACTTAACCTATTGAGTCAATACAATTAATGGAGCACATTGAATTAATGTAACATAAGCTAGCAGGTGTAGCAGATCATAATCTGCAACTGCATGAAATTATTCTGCCTATTCTGGTAATTCCTCTTAGTATTGTTGGGTGTTCTGCCTTCTTAAAATAGAGGGAGATTGTTGGGTTCATTGCCACAATGTTCCCTAGATTGGATTTGAAGAGACATCTCCATCAACACTAAGAGCATAGTTGTATTTGATGTTGTTTAAGCTCATCATGTGCAGGATGTTCCAAGGAACAAGTCTAGACATTTTGTCTAAGTTAAGTGATAGGTGGTAACAAAGTGAAGATGCTGGAAAGGCGGGAAGTATCCTAAGTGACCAAGTCAGGATGTTCCAAGGAATAAGTCTAGACAGCTCATCATGTGTAGGATGTTCCAAGGAATAAGTCTAGACAGGTTGTCTATGTGATGTGACAGGTGGTCACAAAGTGAAGATGCTGGAAAGACAGGAAGTAGACTAAGCGACCAATTCAGGATATTCCAAGGAATAAGTCTAGACAGGCAGTCCATGATTGGACAGGTCAACTAGAAGAATATGTTGGAGAGTTCAAATTTTGTCAAGCTCAGTTAAAAGTGTGGGTCTCAGATTTCGTCGAGCTCAGCTCGTAGTTTTTTGAGCTCAGCACACAGTTCGTCGAGCACAACACACAGTTCGTCGAGCTTAGCTCTCCACTCATTGAGCTAAATTTAGAAGCTTGAGGTTCAGGATTTGTCGAGCTCAGCCCACCGATCGTCGAACGCAGTTCAACATTCGTCGACCTAAAGTCAGACAAATTGACAAAGGAAAAAACCGCTGAGACCGCTGAGTCAGCTTAGAAGAATGTCTCAACAGAACCGCTGAGACAGCTGAGAAGCTCAACACAAATCGTTGAGAGAAGTGTTAGTCTCAGCTAAACCGCTGAGACAGAAGATAGTCTCGGCTGTGGAGAAGTAACTGCCGAGATAGTTGAGACAGGTGAGAAGAAAACCGCTGAGACAGAAGTGTCTCAGCTGTGAAGAAGAAACTTCTAAGACAGTTGATAAGGAATCGCTGAGACAAAGCCATCAGAAATATTCTAAGTCCAGAAAGTGGAATTCGTCGAGCTCTGCTCACAGATCGTCGAGCTCAAGTTGAAGGTTGAATATTTAGAGTTCATCAACCTGAGCCCGCCTTTCGTCGAGCTCAAGTTGAAGGTTGAAGATTCAGCGTTCGTCGAGCTCAGCTCACAGATCGTCGAGCTCAGGTTGAAGGTTGAAGATTCAGCGTTCGTCGAGCTCAGCTCACAGATTGTCGAGCTCAGGTTAAAGGTTGAAGATTCAGAGTTTAATGACCTGAGCCCGCCTTTCGTCGAGCTCAAGTTAAAGTTGAAGATCCTGAAGTTCGTCGAGCTCAGCAGAGAATTTGTCGAACTCAGATCGACGATCGTCGAGCCCAGTCCAAATACTTCTTGTCGTTGCGGGAAAGCTACAGTAGCGTCAGATACTACTGTTTGTCTTCTTCTGAGGGAGGTGGCGCTCACCATACTTGACTGGGCCCACATTCAAATAGTGTTGTTGATTCAAATCAACTGGTATAAAAGAAAGAGAAGAAAAGTATATTAGGGTTAACAAAAACACAGGAACGAAACCGTGAACCAGAACGGAAGCATAAAGCAAAATAGAGGCGGTTGGACTTCGATATTCTTCGACAAGCTTGAAAGCAAAAGTCCAGCAGGCAAGCCTGAAGGCTAAGGGAGGAAGATAGCTGAAACTTCAGCAAGAGTGTTTCCTTGAGAACAAGTTAGCTGATTTATACAATCAGCAAAAGGAGAGTGTTGTGTGAAGGACTGTAAGCCTTCCACAGCAAGTAGCTGTAGAAGAAGACTCATCCCTTCCACAGCAAGTGGGCTGGACTGATATCTGCTCAGTCCAGCAAGTTGGACTCAGAGATTTATCCTTGAGTCAGTATTTCAACTCTACTTGATTATTTCCTGTAGGATTCAGTTTATCTGAATCTGAGTGTAGGGCAAATTGTGCCTGAGAGGTAGGTGACTAATTAGTCACTAAGGTAGGATCCAAGTATGAATCTGAGCTTTAGGGCTTAAGTGCCTGAGGTAGGAGAGTGTTGTTCTCTGAGGTATGATCCAAGTATGGATCTGAGGTAGGGCTGTCCTCCCAGCCTGAGTGTAGGGCCTAGTGCCTGAGGTAGGTGACTGGTGAGTCACTGAGCTGTAAGTGACAAGTGTGTCACTGAGTTGTAGGCCTTGGAGGAGGCTGAGTTGTAGGTGCCAGGAAGGGTACTAAGGTAGGTACCTGGAAAGGTACTGAGTTGTAGGAGTGATGCAACACTCTGAGAGTAGGGTTGGTTGCCTGAAGTTGTATAGCTGAGAAGCCTGAGCTGTAGGCCTTAGAAATAAGGTTGAGGTAGGTGGTCAGTGGACCACTGAGCTGTAGGAGCACTGCAGGGCTCTGAGGTAGGAACCTTTGTGGTTCTGAGTTTGGATTCTGAAAAGAATCTGTGTGTAATGCTGAGGGCCTGAGGTGTAAGCTCTGAGGAGCATTTTGGTGGAGTTTGTGCCTAGTCCAACAAATCAATTGGATAGGTGGCAGAGAAAGTGGATGTACCCAATTGGGGAACCACCATAAATTCTTGTGTGCTTGTTGTGTTGTTTGTTTCCTTTTTATATTGTATGTAATTAGGACAAGCTCTAGATCACAAAATTATAAACAGCACAAAAAATCTTAGAGAAATTTAAAAGATCTATTCACCCCCCCTCCCCCTCTAGTGACTAGCTAACCTTCAAGTAATAACTTTCAAATGGTCCATATAGCCGACCCCAATATAGTGGGATAAAGGCTTGAGTATTGTTGTGCTATTGTCAAGCTTTTAAAACTCGGACCAGACCGGCCGGTTCAACCAGTCAAACCGTCAACCGGACCCACGGCCGGTTCGGTGATATGGCAACGGACCGCTCAAGAACTCGTAAACTTGGCAGGCGGGCCGGCTAATCGGAAACCGGGCGGGCCACAAGACCAGATATTTAATACATGTAAAAAAGAACTCGCTAGGATTCAAACTCGGATCTCCAACAAACATGGGTGAGGACCACTAGACTGATTGATCTTTGTTGAACTTGTTGGAAATATATTATATAAAAATATCAGAAAATTAAATTTTATTGAGCATTAATATATTAAATTACCATTAAAGATGATTTTATTATAAATTTAAATATAATTGTAATCTATATTTGCAATTTTATGATAAATTTTGAAAATAATTTTATGATGCAACTAAAATATATTTATATGTTTAAAATGTGTAATATATATAGCTATATACCTTTCAAATATATTTTAAAATATATGCAATAATGAATATACCATATAAAATTATACATATTCTTCAAATATATAATATACATATTCACACTTATTTATGTTAAATTTTGTTGAGTATTAATATACTTAATTACTTTTAAAAATTAATTTTATGATAAATTCAAGATATATTTGTGTTGAAACCGAAAAATCGGTCTCTGTGTAGTTCGACCCTTGGGGAAGGGGTGACCGCGCACCTACTGCCCTCAAACGAACGATCTAGGAACAAGATTACGAACACAAGGAACAGACCCAAGGTCTCAGCGCGGAGGTCCCACCACACACCCGGAAGATCTTAGAGTGCTTCCCCTCCTTAGCTAAGTGCTGAAGCTAAGGTACCTCAGAAAGCGCTAGAAGACCAGACACAAGAAAATGTCTCCTTCTGAGGTACCTCCTTCTCTATTCTCTGTACATGTCATCATCTCCTGCAAAGGAAGTGCAGCCACCTCCCTCTCTATTTCCCGTCTAGGCCGCAACAAGGAGGAGTGCAGCCCGGCCCCTCCTATTTTCCTGTCCAGGCCACCTCCAACAAGAGTTGCCTGAGTCTTTCATGAAGGGGGTTATTGATATCAAGATTCACAGCGAGGAAAAGGATCAGAGTTCATATTGCGACGCCCGGATCCGTGCATGTACAGTCGATACTAGGCTGCGGCTTCGTCAACACACGCGTCAAGGGTAACAAAGTTTCTACTTGGGCAGGTGAAGACCTCATTTTCCACATTTGCATGGAAGCCCCTCTCCACTAACGGGTGGGGGAAGGGAGCTCTCCGACGGGTTGACATATGCGTCCCAGCTATTAATTGCATTTAGTATCCGGAAGTGTGAGTACGGATTTAGGCATGTTGTGTGAAGCTCATCCGGACGTGTGAGCCGAATTGGTGATGTTCTGTGTGAAGCCTATCCGGACGTGTGAGCCGAATTGGTGATGTTCTGGGGTTCCTGGAGAAGACTTTGTGGAAGTTGTGTATTATATATTTGCAAGGAATGTGCACCTTAACCCCGGGGAAGGGGAGTGTGCAGTATATTGGTCTGCTTATGTTAGCCGACTGACATTTAGCTGGCCGCCGCTAGCCGAGACGTTGGCGTACAGGTGCTGCAGTACCAAGCGGGGAATAACGGGCTTAAGCCCAAGCTTGCGTCGGCCCTCGAAGGCTTTTTTTGTTTATATTGTCGGCCTGCGTGCTGAGTATGTAATTTATATTCCTGTAATTATAAATGCCTGTGATGCTCTGTGTCGGCCCTAGAAGGCCTATGTTATGATGTTAGCGGCCCAATTGGGGCTGCGTAGAGTAGGGCTGTTGGGCAGTTTTACGTCATTAAAAAGGCGTGCGGGGAACATTTTACATAGACCCGAGGCGGCACCTCTAGTTCAGAGGGAGTGGATCTAGAGATCTTCCTTAGATGTTCCGGTCGGCCAAGAGAGCCCTCCGAAGGTGCCTTAGCTCAGCTCTTGGCTTGGGAGGGGAAGAGTTTGTTAGTCTTCCGGGTATGCGGCGGGACCTCCATGCTGAGACCTTGGGTCTGTCCCTTGTGTTCCTAGTCTTGTGCCTAGATCGTTCGTTTGAGGGCAGTAGGTGCGCGGTCACCCCTTCCCCAAGGGTCGAACTCCACAGAGACCTATTTTTCGGTTTCAACATTTTGGTGCGGTGAGCGTGGAGAGTGACCAGCACAGAAGAACTCTGGCGAACTTCATGGCTATTGAAGAGGAACCAAGTGGCGACCAGGGTCATGCGTTGATACTTTGTATGTAAGGTCCTCATACTCGGAGTTGTCCCCTCCCATAGCTGTAGTTGGAATCTCATAGCATTTGGAGTAGGATTTGCACCTATTTGAAGCGCTTCTACCTGCAAAAAAACATGTGTCCCCACTCTTTACATCAACGAGAAACCTGGAGATTATTATCTTCAGGATCAAGTAAGAGAGCAGCTGAGAGGTATTTGGAGTCGGGGCGACCTGAAAGGGTTTCCTCCCTAATGGTAACATGTTATCCCTCCCTTACAATACAGTAGCAATCAAGTTTTTCTCCTTATTGCTAATTCGCCTCGAGCTTCTGAAGGATTCAAGGGTTAGCCTCGCAATCGACTCCGGAAGCCAAACGTCCAACCTGTTCCTTTTAAATAGCCTAGTTCGGACGATGAGACGGTGCCGCAGGATTTTATGCACTCTTGTAAGACCGAGCATCCGCACTGACGGCCGAGATCAGCTCCCCCCTTGCATGTTGGCCTATGTCCCCCCGATCGCACCTCTCCTCCGACTAGAGGAATTATCAGGAACGGGCCTAGACGCTAACCTTCCAGATTTGATAAAGGGCCGATCTCTCCAAGCAATCACAAGTGAAGGTCTTTTTTATTGTGAAAGCAGGATAAACTGTGAAGGGGCGGGTTTTGTCCCAAGGGAAGACGTTGGCCTCGAGTGCTTCCTAGAGGACCCTTGCAGGAACATTACCCGTCGCCCATGCACTAGCTCTCATCATTGAGTGACATGGCGGAAAGTGATTTTTGTCATCAGATCAGGATACGAACCGTCGACATGTTCCTTCTAAATAGCCCAGTTCGGATGATGGGATGATGCCTCGGGACTTTAAGCGCCCTTGTAAGACCGAGCCTCTGCACTGACGGCCGAGATCAGCTCCCCCCTTGCATGTCGGCCTATGTCCCCCTGATTGCATCTCTCTTTCGATTGGAGGAATTATTAGGAATAGGCTCGGATGCCAGCTTCCCGATTTGATGACTTCCAGATCGTCTCTCTTATGAAAAGAATGCGTCCTCCATTTGTAAAAGCATCGGTGCAATTAACTCTCCAACACCTCTTAAGTAAACAAGATGTCTCCACCTCGATTAAAATCAAGTCCTAGAGTAGTAGTGCATTTCCCTATCACCGACAACCAGACTGAGTATGAGGCGGTTATATCGAGACTGTGCCTGGCCAGAGAACTTGGGGTACATGATGTAGAGGTTCTTACTGACCCCTTGACAGTGGTCTTCCAGATTAACGTGGAGTTCGAAGTGAGGGAGCCTATGTAACGCCCCCGATTTTTTTCTGCGATTATTTAGTTCTCGTTTGGCGTTACGATGACGCGTTTCCGTGGCTTGTGCCATTTATGGAGTGTGGTTTAACTCCTTAAAACTGAGTGCCCTATTCTGTAGCCTGTTGGCAATATCTCCCTAGCAAGCCGAGTCGTTTTGGGTGACCCGGTGTGCCCTCTCGGGGGAATGTTTGTGTTTGGCTTTATTTGGGTATAACTCGAGTTCTGTTCGTCGAAAGTTAATTTCGACTTTGCCGTTGTGTTCGTAGCATGGATATTTAGCTACAGTGCGAATTTCGTCGAATTCCGAGGTGGTTCGGTTTTCGAGTCGTTTTGGGTGTGTTATTAGTAAAAACAAATTAGAAACCCTTTTTAAATTAAGTGAATCGGCAGTTTAGGCAGCGGTTAGGGCCGAATAGGCGTGTCCTTTTATTATAAAAGCCTTGTTAAGAAGTGGCGGACCCACTTCTCCTTCCTCCTTCCCGAGACCAGACCGAAACCGTAGCCCCTCCTGTTCGCGGAAAACGGAGGAAAACCGTCGGCCTGCTTCCCCATCGGACGGTGATTCCGGGCTTGTTCGTGGACGGATTTCGATTCCGAAAGAGGCGTTGTCTTGCTCTCGCTCAGATCTTCATTTCGACGGTAAGATATTTGATTTTCGTGGAGTTTTAGGAGACTTGCATTTCCGGTTCTTGTGGTTTTCTGCCATTAATGTACGGTTTGCTTGTTAGGTGCTTCTCCTTCTAGTGCAGAACGAAGAGGAGGGAAAGACGACCAAGCTTCGCCGAAAATCGAGGCAAGTGGTATTCTTGCTCTTGCCATTGTTGTTCTTTTGAATTTTGGAATGTTTCCCGGTTAGCCCTAGGGTAGAAACCATGCTTATTCTCTTATTATCTTGCTAAGTTTTAGGGCTTAGATTCTCCTATGAGCCCCCTCCTTAGACTGTTTGCTCCTCGTGCTAGTTGTGTTCACCATTTAGACTCCAGATTTGTAGCTCTAGTTGGGTGCTTTTGCGGGTGGAGCCGAGAGAGAGAGAGTGAGGGAGGTTGTTGTGGTAGGGCTCTGATTAGAACTAGTCTTGGTAGACTCTCGAGTTTTGGTGTTGAGTGTGGTACACACACTCAAAGCCAAAAGCCGCCCGGACTTGGCGTTGAGTGTGGTGGACACACTCAAAGCCATAGTTCGGTTTGTTCTTTGCGGCTGAGTGGTGGGGTGATTGAGTGAAAATTTTTGTCTAAGTCAAAATCGACGGGAATCACCAAGTGATTCCCGCCGATTTCGACGTGTATCGTCAGTGATTCCCACCGATCGGCGAGAATCAACCTTGATTCCCACCGATTCGGCGAGAATCATCCTTGATTCCCGCCGATTCGGCGAGAATCATTCTGGATTCCCGCCGGTCGTCGAGAATCATCCTGCATTCTCGCCGATTCGGCGAGAATCGTCCTGCATTCTCGCTGATTCGGCGAGAATCAGTCGGCATTTCCGCCGACCTTCTCTTGTTGGCGTTGACTTAGGGTTCTCCTGCGGAAGTGAACTTTGGCGTAGAGTGAGTTGACCTCACTCAACGCCAAAGCTGTTTTGGCGTTGAGGGAGGTAGACTCACTCAAGGCTGCTGTTAGGTTTTGTGGTTTTGCTGAAGGCGTTGAGGTAGTGGACCTCACTCAACGCCATGGCTGTTCTGGCGCTGATTGAAGCTAACTCACTCAACGCCAAGGTCTGGTTAGGCACTGAGTGGATTCCACCCAACGCCGAGCCGTGTTGAGTAGCTTCAACACTGTTTATCTTTCCTTGATTTATGTTCCCGAGTGAGTTTCCTTGATTATATTTGTAGTTTCCTTATCGGCCATGTTTTCTTTCCTAAAGGCCGAATCGTGGGATGTGGATAGTAGTGGTGGTTTGAAGCTCTTCATGGGGGAGGTGTTGTGTAATCTAGCCAAGGCCACCCTTATTCTTCTATCTTGCTCCAAGTACGGGCTGGGCAAGGGGGTGGAAGGTCCCTTGTGCTTTATCATGTAGACCCCTGAGCTTGTTGGCATGGAAATTGGTGGTTGGGGGACTGAGTTTGCCTCCAACCCGGATCCATGCTGTTGTTTTTCTACTACCATCTCCCACAGCTTAGGGTGTTAGAAGTTTCTTCCTTGGTAGTTTGCAGCACTTTGGGCTCTTGGTAGCCTAGTAGGCCCTGCATGATGTAGTTCCTGAGCTGGGTTGTTGTTTCCTTGCACGTAGTGCATTTCTTGTTGTCCTGTTTTGGACAGTTGTGACTTTTTCTACTGCATGATTTTCAGTTACTTTTCCCTCTTTGGTTGACTCCTTCATGCAGTTTTTACCTTGTTTTGCTTGCTGAGGTATTCTGTTTTCTTTTGGAATGCCTCAAGTTCTGACCTGTAGCTAGTTGGGTGGCTAGTTTGCAGTGGTGGTGTTGGTGGTCTCTTGGACTTTGGAGATCCGTTTGCCTTGTTGGTGAGGTAGTTTTCAGTACTTTCTTACAGACATACATATGTGCCAGTGGGTTCGTGTCAGGTTGTTGGCGCCCACTGGTAGTTTTTACCTTTGTACTGGATATATTACTTATGTTGCTACCGTTTTCTGGAGATAGTCTACTTGCTCTGAGAAGGATTTATGCTAGGTTGCTAGTTACTTTTAAACCATAATTATTCTTATAAGTAAGCTCATGATCAGCATGTTTTATAAAACTAAATCACTATTTTCCAAGCAGCGTATAAAGATCGTTTTCCTATATATAATATCAATTAAATGTAGAGTCTTGCATTGTATGAGTGATTCTCTTGGAACTCTTATACACCCTTTAGGATGCTAAACCTGAATAAAGTATTTTTCCGCAGCGCATATGTATAGTTTTTTAACTGTGGACTAGGTGATCCACCGAGCCGAGGGATACGGCCTCTAAAATATAACTGATTTTCTAATCTTTAAGCTCATGATTTTCTTTCATAAAGAGTAGCAGTTGGTTTTGCCTGAGCGTCAGCAGTTATCCCCTGCTTGACGTGGCATCATGACGCGCGTTTTCTCATACTCTGATAATTATTTAATTCGGGGAAAATGCGGGTTGTGATAGTTGGTATCAGAGGGAGGTTGCTTGACAAGTTAGTCGGGCAACCTTCCTTTGTTTGCTTTTAGTAGTTCAGCATCATGTCATTCACACACCGATATGTCATCAGCACGTCTTGGCAAAAGCACGAACACTACACTCATAGCATAACATGAAGTATACGGGGCATATTATGTAGTATGAGATGCATAATATGTGTTCGTATATGGATCCACCATAGGGGAAACATGTGAGGGTTATGTAGTATGGGATGCATAACCTCACCACATGGCTGCGACTAGCACATTTTCTTGTTCGTTGCATGCGAATGTTATGTAGTATGGGATGCATAACATTTTCATGTGTACGCCGCTCATAACATGCATTAGGACTTTTTTAGAATGCATAGCACAATCATGCATAGCATAACATGGCATAAGCACAACGTGCCAAGCTAAAGACTGGCAGGATGACATATGTACACACATAAGTTTTCGAGTCAAAAATAATATAAAGTCATGCATTCCCGATCTAGGCACAAGAATTAGTATGGTGGTGGTTAACCATCCTAGGTTAGGACATAACATAAAGTTTTGTAAAAGGTAAACTCCCAGAGCAAGTTTAGCAGCTTTAAGTTCATATCTATATATGTATGGTCTGTACTAGTAGTTGAGTCTAGTCGTTGTACTAGGATCTAACTAGTGTTGCTATGACTTTAGGATGGCGAGACGTCCTTCGACTAGATCAACCCCCCTGTCTGAGGGTGAGTCTTCTGGAGCTCAGAATGATGCCGTAATCGAAAGCTTGCGGCAGAGTAGCGATTCCTTGAGCAGGCAGTTGGTGGAGGTGCGAGCCCAGATCCAGTCTTTGGTAGCAGTTGCGGCGGGTCAGACTCAGGGAGTGCAAGGCCCTGCAGGGGGGATTTCTGTTCCTCCCCCTCCTGCACCCTTAAGACCTCCAGTGGTGGTGCCAGCGGAGATGGCTTTCATCTCGCAGTTTCAGAGGCTGAGCCCTCCCACTTATGACGGGAAGGCAAACTTCATGGTGATAGACGACTGGCTGATCTCCATGGAGGAGATGTTATCGTATTCAGGGATTGCAGACGATCAGAGGGTGATGATAGCCGCCTATCAGCTTAAAGGTATGGCTAAGAGTTGGTGGCTGAGAGAGAAGGAGAGCTTGGTAACCAGATGCTCTTGGGAGGTGTTCAAGGAGATGCTATTGAGAAAGTTCTTACCCTCGGTCGAGCGTGACCGCCTCATGAACGACTTCCTCCATCTGAAGCAAAGGCAGCTCACGGTGGGCGAGTATGAGATAGAATTCAGCAAGTTGAGCCGTTTTGCCCCTGGATTGATCATCGTTGAGGCTGATCGAGTTAAGTGATTTCTCGGTGGTTTGAGGAGTGAGGTGCAGCAGTTGACTAGTGCTTATGGGTCAGAAACTTACGCAGGAGTAGTGGAGGCTGCTCTGAAGGTGGAGGCTATTGAGACCGCGAAGAGCAGAGGACAACAAAGTAGGAAGGATAAGAGGATGTCTGTGGAGGAAAAGAAACCCCGGGTACCAGATGCGGTTCCTGGGAAGAAGAGCAAAGTGGTGTGCAGTTTCTGTGGCCGGTCAGGCCACCCGGTCGAGAGATGTTTCAAGAGAGCAGCAGCTCAGAGGAAGGAGCAGGTTCATGCGATTCAGGGTACTCCGAGGAGAGATGTCTCCTGTTCTGTTTGCAAGCTACCCGGGCATGATGCTGCCCAGTGCTGGTCGAAGGATAAGGTCTGTTTCCAGTGTGGGCAAAAGGGACACATCAAGTCTAGGTGTCCTCAGGTCCAGCCTGCCCTACAAGCAGTTCCCCTTCAGGCATTACCTCCACCTCAGCGTGTGGACAAGGGAAAGGGAAAGCTGAACGTGATCTCTTCCGAGGAGGCTGAAGCTTCGACTCTGGTCATCTCAGGTTAGTTGTCTTCCAGCCTGACTGTTTTGTTTTTGTCTTGCTAAAATGTAGTATTGTTATGGTAGTTCCTTAGTTATATATGTTCCTATAGGGAAGTTTAAGGTGAAGAACCGCTGGACGCGTGTTCTGTTTGACTCCGGCGCTACCCACTCGTTCGTGGCTAGAGCCTTTGTAGAGCGACATCGGTTGACTTTAGATCGAGTTCGGGATACCTTTCGTGTTAAGTTCCCCTCTGGTGAATCTGTGTTGTCAGACGTGAGCATGTTGGATTGCCCTGTTTTGTTGGGGGACTTCCTTGCGAAGGAAGACCTGAAGATGATTGATCTGGAGGACTTCGATGTTATTTTGGGCATGGACTTGCTGTCCAGGTATGATGCAGTCATTCAGTGCAAAGGGAAGCGCTTGGACTTCATCAGGGACGACGGTCAGCCAGGAAGCGTGTATGCGGATCTGAGCCAGGATTCTCCTGTCATCTCTGCGGTATGTGCTCAGAAGTTTTTTCTTTCGGACTGTTTTGCTTGTTTGGTCTCGGTGGTTGGGACCGCTGTTAGTGTACCGCGCTTAGAGGAGACTCCAGTTGTGCGAGATTTCGTCGATGTTTTTCCTGATGACCTTCCTGGTCTTCCTCCCGAGCGAGATGTTGAGTTTGTGATCGATTTGGAGCCGGGTACGCGCCCTATTGCTAAGGCGCTGTACCGGATGGACCCTCGAGAGCTAGAGGAGTTGCGAGTTCAGTTAGATGAGTTGTTGGCGAAAGGGTTTATCAGGCAGAGTTCGTCGCCTTGGGGTGCTCCTGTTCTATTTGTGAAGAAGAAAGATGGGTCAATGCGGCTTTGCATCGACTATAGGGAGCTGAACAAGGTCACAATCAAGAACAGGTACCCTCTGTCGAGGATCGATACTTATTTGACCAGTTGCGCGGTAGCACGGTCTTCTCCAAGATTGACCTTCGTTCAGGCTATCATCAGCTTAGGATCCGTGATGCAGATATTCCACGGACTGCGTTTAGATCAAGGCACGAACATTTTGAGTTCTTAGTGATGTCGTTTGGATTGACCAACGCTCCATCAGCGTTCATGGATATGATGAACCGGGTGTTCAAGGATTTCCTAGATAAGTTCGTGGTGGTCTTCATCGATGATGTGTTAGTTTACTCTCGCAGTGCTGAGGAGCATGAGCAGCATCTGCGCTTGGTTCTATCGGAGTTAAGGAACCATAAGTTATTCGCCAAGTTAAGCAAGTGCGAATTTTGGTTGCCTCAGGTCTCGTTTCTGGGCCACGTGGTGAATGAGGATGGGATCTCGGTTGACCCGGAAAAGATCGCAGCAGTGATGGATTGGAGTAGGTCGGGCACGCCCAAAGAGATCAGGAGTTTCCTAGGGTTAGCCGGCTACTACAGGAGGTTTGTGGAGGGTTTCTCTACCCTAGCTACACCTCTGACTAAGCTGAGTCAGAAGAACGTGGCTTTTGATTGGAGCGAGAAGTGTGAAGAAGCCTTCCTGGAGTTAAAGAGGAGATTGTGCACTGCTCCTGTCCTGACCCTGCCTACCGAGGGCATGGATTATGATGTATACGTGGATGCTTCGCATGTGGGTCTGGGATGCGTATTAATGCAGGTGGGTAAGGTGATTGCCTATGGGTCAAGGCAACTGAAGACTCATGAGAAGAATTATCATACGCATGACCTCGAGTTCGCAGCAGTTATTTATGCGTTGAAGCTGTGGAGACACCTACTTTATGGGGCTCAGTGCAAGATCTTCACCGACCATAAGAGCCTGAAGTACGTGTTCACGCAGAAGGAGTTAAATCTGCGCCAGCGTCGGTGGCTAGAGTATGTGGCCCATTATGATGTAGAGATCCAGTATCACCCAGGCAAGGCCAATGTGGTGGCCGACGCCCTGAGTCGGAGGACGGGTAAAATCTTTAATCTCTCCGCCGACCGTTTAGTGGAAGAGTTCCTCCTTATGGATATATCAGTGGAATGCGGTGGCCTGCAGAGTAGTTTGTCAGTGGAAGAGCCGTCTTGGATTTATTTAACCAGACTTCACCAGAAGGACGACCCGGATCTTCTTCACTTGTACTCCAGGACTGAGAGAGGAGAGTTGCCGGATTATTCCATCGATGATGCGGGAACTTTGAAGTATCGTGGCAGATTTTGCATCCCCGCGGTTGGGGACATTCGGGGTATGGTTTGCAGAGAGGCTCATGGATCCAGCGTTGCCTATCATCCAGGATCTACGAAGATGTATTGTGACTTAAAGCAAATTGCCTGGTGGTATGGCATGAAGGGAGATATAGCCCGATTTGTTGCGGAGTGCCATACTTGCAAGCGGGTGAAGGCCGATCATGGAAGGCATGGTGGTAAGTTGACTCCGCTAGAGATTCTGACTTGGAAATGGGAGAGTATATCCATGGATTTCATCACGGGTTTACCGCGATCCCCGAGGGGATTTGATTCTGTTTGGGTTATAGTGGATAGATTGACGAAGTGTGCTCACTTCGTGCCATATAAGATTGATTACCCTATGAAGAAGATAGCAGAGTTGTACTTGAATGAAGTCATCCGACTCCACGGTGTGCCGGTTAGCATCATTTCTGATCGATACTCCCGGTTTACTTCTCGTTTTTGGCAGAGTCTACAGGAGGGTTTGGGTACGGATCTGAGGTATTCTACTGCGTACCACCCACAGACTAATGGGCAGACGGAGCGGGTGAATCAGATAGTTGAGGATATGATCCGATGCTACACTTTAGACCACGGTGAAGCGTGGGATGAGCGGCTGCGACTTATGGAATTTGCTTACAACAATAATTATCAGGAGAGCTTGCAGATGGCTCCGTTTGAAGCCTTGTATGGGAGGCGATGCAGAACTCTGTTGTTTTGGGCTGAGGCTGGTGAGAGGCCATTGTTAGGTCCTGATGCGCTCGAAGAAATGGAAGTCGCAGTGAAGCTTGTTCGGGAAAAGCTTCGTATAGCTCAGGAGAGGTACGAGAAGAACGCCAATCGGCGTAAGTCTGCCTTGGAGTTTTCTGTGAGGGACCTTGTATTTCTTAAGGTTTCCCCGATGGTGGGTGTAAAGAGGTTTGGTAAGAATCGGAAATTGGACCCAAGGTATGTGGGCCCGTTTAAGATTTTGGAACGAATTGGCGTGTCAGCTTACAGGTTGGATTTGCCAGCAAACTTCCCAGGTGTTCATAATATTTTCCATGTTAGCCAATTGTGAAAGTGCGTGCGCAGCAGTGGGCAAGTCTTGGACGTTGTGCCCCATTTGGAGCCCAACCTCTCTTTTGTTGAAGTGTCGGTCCGTATTTTGGATACTCAGGAACGGGTGTTGCGAAAGAAGTCTATTCCGATGGTGAAAGTTCTTTGGAGGAATCAGGATTTGGAGAGCGCGACTTGGGAGTTAGAGTCGGCTATGAGGGAGGCTTACCCTCAGCTGTTTCCCCGATTAGTTTTGTTTGTTTTTCTTCTTGTAATGTTTGGATTATTACTTTCCTTCTTTAGTAGAAGTGTTGTGCGTAAAGTTTCGGGACGAAACTTTCTTTTAGGGGGAGTGACTGTAACGCCCCCGATTTTTTTTCTGCGATTATTTAATTCTCGTTTGGCGTTACGATGACGCGTTTCCGTGGCTTGTGCCATTTGTGGAGTGTGGTTTAACTCCTTAGAACTGAGTGCCCTATTCTGTAGCCTGTTGGCAATATCTCCCTAGCAAGCCGAGTCGTTTTGGGTGACCCGATGTGGCCTCTCGGGGGAATGTTTGTGTTTGGCTTTATTTGGGTATAACTCGAGTTCTGTTCGTCGTAAGTTAATTTCGACTTCGTCGTTGTGTTCGTAGCGTGGATATTTAGCTACGGTGCGAATTTCGTCGAATTCCGAGGTGGTTCGGTTTTCGAGTCGTTTTGGGTGTGTTATTGGTAAAAACAAATTAGAAACCCTTTTTAAATTAAGTGAACCGGCAGTTTAGGCAGCGGTTAAGGCCGAATAGGCGTGTCCTTTTATTATAAAAGCCTTATTAAGAAGTGGCGGACCCACTTCTCCTTCCTCCTTCCCGAGACCAGACCGAAACCGTCGCCCCTCCTGTTCGCGGAAAACGGAGGAAAATCGTCGGCCTGCTTCCCCATCGGACGATGATTCCGGGCTTGTTCGTGGACGGATTTCGATTCCGAAAGCGGCGTTGTCTTGATCTCGCTCAGATCTTCATTTCGACGGTAAGATATTTGATTTTCGTGGAGTTTTAGGAGACTTGGATTTCCGGTTCTTGTGGTTTTCCGCCATTAATGTACGGTTTGCTTGTTAGGTGCTTCTCCTTCTAGTGCAGAACGAAGAGGAGGGAAAACCGACCAAGCTTCGCCGGAAATCAAGGCAAGTGGTATTCTTGCCCTTGCCATTGTTGTTCTTTTGAATTTTGGAATGTTTCCCGGTTAGCCCTAGGGTAGAAACCATGCTTATTCTCTTATTATCTTGCTAAGTTTTAGGGCTTAGATTCTCCTATGAGCCCCCTCCTTGGGATGTTTGCTCCTCGTGCTAGTTGTGTTCACCATTTAGACTCCAGATTTGTAGCTCTAGTTGGGTGCTTTTGCGGGTGGAGCCGAGAGAGAGAGTGAGGGAGGTTGTTGTGGTAGGGCTCTGGTTAGAACTAGTCTTGGTAGACTCTCGAGTTTTGGTGTTGAGTGTGGTGCACACACTCAAAGCCAAAAGCCGCCCGGACTTGGCGTTGAGTGTGGTGGACACACTCAAAGCCATAGTTCGGTTTGTTCTTTGCGGCTGAGTGGTTGGGTGATTGAGTGAAAATTTTCGTCTAAGTCAAAATCGACGGGAATCACCAAGTGATTCCCGCCGATTTCGACGTGTATCGTCAGTGATTCCCACCGATCGGCGAGAATCAACCTTGATTCCTGCCGATTCGGCGAGAATCATCCTTGATTCCCGCCGATTCAGGGAGAATCATTCTGGATTCCCGCCGGTCGTCGAGAATCATCCTGCATTCTCGCCGATTCGGCGAGAATCGTCCTGCATTCCCGTCGATTCGGCGAGAATCAGTCGGCATTTCCGCCGACCTTCTCTTGTTGGCGTTGGCTTAGGGTTCTCCTGCGGAAGTGAACTTTGGCGTAGAGTGAGTTGACCTCACTCAACGCCAAAGCTGTTTTGGCGTTGAGGGAGGTAGACTCACTCAGCGCCGTTGTTAGGTTTTGTGGTTTTGCTGAAGGCGTTGAGGGAGTGGACCTCACTCAACGCCATGGCTGTTCTGGCGCTGATTGAGGCTAACTCACTCAACGCCAAGGTCTGGTTAGGCACTGAGTGGATTCCACCCAACGCCGAGCCGTGTTGAGTAGCTTCAACACTATTTCTCTTTTCTCGATTTATGTTCCCGAGTGAGTTTCCTTGATTATATTTATAGTTTCCTTGTCGGCCATGTTTTCTTTCCTAAAGGCCGAATCGTGGGATGTGGATAGTAGTGGTGGTTTGAAGCTCTTCATGGGGGAGGTGTGTAATCTAGCCAAGGCCACCCTTATTCTTCTATCTTGCTCCAGGTACGGGCTGGGCAAGGGGGTGGAAGGTCCCTTGTGCTTTATCATGTAGACCCATGAGCTTGTTGGCATGGAAATTGGTGGTTGGGGACTGAGTTTGCCTCCAACCCGGATCCATGCTGTTGTTTTGCTACTACCATCTCCCACAGCTTAGGGTGTTAGAAGTTTCTTCCTTGGTAGTTTGCAGCACTTTGGGCTCTTGGTAGCCTAGTAGGCCCTGCAGGATGTAGTTCCTGGGCTGGGTTGTTGTTGTTTCCTTGCACGTAGTGCATTTCTTGTTGTCCTGTTTTGGACAGTTGTGACTTTTTCTACTGCATGATTTTCAGTTACTTTTCCCCCTTTGGTTGACTCCTTCATGCAGTTTTTACCTTGTTTTGCTTGCTGAGGTATTCTGTTTTCTTTTGGAATGCCTCAGGTTCTGAGCTGTAGTCAGTTGGGTGGCTAGTTTGCAGTGGTGGTGTTGGTGGTCTCTTGGACTTTGGAGATCCGTTTGCCTTATTGGTGAGGTAGTTTTCAGTACTTTCTTACAGACATACATATGTGCCAGTGGGTTCGTGTCAGGTTGATGGCGCCCACTGGTAGTTTTTACCTTTGTACTGGATATATTACTTATGCTGCTACCGTTTTCTGGAGATAGTCTACTTGCTCTGAGAAGGATTTATGTTAGGTTGCTAGTTACTTTTAAACCATAATTATTCTTATAAGTAAGCTCATGATCAGCATGTTTTATAAAACTAAATCACTATTTTCCAAGCAGCGTATAAAGATCGTTTTCCTATATATAATATCAATTAAATGTAGAGTCTTGCATTGTATGAGTGATTCTCTTGGAACTCTTATACACCCTTTAGGATGCTAAACCTGAATAAAGTATTTTTCCGCAGCGCATATGTATAGTTTTTTAACTGTGGACTAGGTGATCCACCGAGCCGAGGGATACGACCTCTAAAATATAACTGATTTTCTAATCTTTAAGCTCATGATTTTCTTTCATAAAGAGTAGCAGTTGGTTTTGCCTGAGCGTCAGCATTATCCCCTGCTTGACGTGGCATCATGACGCGCGTTTTCTCATACTCTGATAATTATTTAATTCGGGGAAAATGCGGGTTGTGACAGCCTACCCTCCAGTTATACTTGACAAAAGTTTCTCAAGTCTCCTCACTCTGAGGTTGCTCTCGACGCTCCCGTCGTCAGGCTTTCTCCTAGCTGACTGAACCAGCGGTATCACTCGGAAGCCCGGGCGATTCCCTGTGGACATCGTTATGACCCTGGACATCGTTATAATATTTGGAGTAACAATGCTCCTATCGCAATCTATGTGGACGATCGAAGTATTCGTTTAACATACCCCGAGCAGATCCCGCTGTTAGGCTCTCACCTAGCTGGCAGGGCTGGATGTCACTTGGAGGAGTCTACCCCGGACCCCGAGCAGATCTCGCTGTCAGGCTCTCACCTAGCTGGCAGGGCTGGATGTCACTCGGTGGAGGGAGATAGTTTGGAATTCGGAGAGAGTTTGGATACTTTGCAGGACCCGAGTGATGCTCGGCCCCGGATAGACCCGCTGTTTGGCTCCTACTCGCTGGTAGGTCTGTATGCTCGCCTGGGGGGTAAGGGACCCCGAGTATTGCTCGGCCCTAGGTAGACTCGTTGTCAAGCTCTCACTAGCTGACAGGGTTGTAGGCACACCTAGGAGGAAAGGGTTGGTTCTTAGAGACTTTTTGCAGGACCCCGAGTGATGCTCGGCCCCGGGTAGACCCGCTTTCTGGCTCCTACTCGCTGGCAAGTCTGTAGGCTCGCCTGGGGGGTAAGGGACCCCGAGTGCTGCTCGGCCCCTGGTAGACTCGCTGCTCAGACTCTCATTAGCGGGGCAGGGTTGTAGGCGCACCTAGGGGTAAGGGGGAGAGCTCGGAAAGAGTTGATTATTTGTTACGTTGTAGTGTATTAAATATCGTGTATGTCGTTGATGATGAGCCTAGGAAGAAAAACACGGGCTAGTGATATTCATGCTAGAGCATCTAGCGGGACTATGTGAAAAGTAAGCCCTGATGTGGAGCTCCCTTTGTCTCCCAGTAAGAAATTCTCTCAAAAATTATTTTTTGGGTCAGCTCCCACTCGCCAGATACGTTAGGTTGGATGATTCTTTCCGAGCTTGTACCAACTTCGAAAAGAGCAGGGATTATGTACAACCCCGTAGCCGGGCGAGTGGGACCCTCCCCAAATATTAGCCTAGGGGCGTGCTATGAGGACGATCTGGTACAACCCCGTTCGACGGCATACGGGCTCCCAAACATGTGTGCGGAGATTTATGGTTCATGTATAATATATATATATATATACTATATATATATATATATATATATATATATATTAATCATATATATGTTTATTTATAAGGATATAGAGGAGGAAAAGAAAAAAGGAGGATTAGGGCAGGGGGTGAGGAAAAAAGGGGGAAGAGGGAGCAGCGGCTGGTGAGGAAGCAGGCCCGAGCTCCTCCCTCCTCTTCCAGTCCCGGCCGCCGCAAGAAGGAGCAGGCCCGAGCTCCTCCCTCCTCTTCCAGTCCCGGCCGCCGCAAGAAGGAGCAGGCCCGAGCTCCTCCCTCCTCATCCAACCCTAGCCGCCCCTTCCTCCTCCAGTCCAAGCCACCGCCACCAGGAGATTTGCCCGCCCTTTCCTCCTCTAGTCCAGGCCGCCACCGCCCGGAGATCAGCCCGAGCCCCCTATTTCTCTTGTCCAGGCCGGCCGCAAGGAGGAAGCCAGCCCGAGTAGCCACCTCCTCCACCTTTTTCCTGTACAGGCCACAAGGAGGAGCCACCTCCTCCACCTCTTCCCTGTACAGGCTGCCACCTGCAGGAGGGGTGCCCGAGCCCCCTCCACCTCATGTCTAGGCCGCCTCCTCCATCTCTTCCTGTTCAGGCAGCCGCAACAAGGAGGAGCCCGAGCCTCTCACCCCTCCATCTATTCTGTACAGGCCGCCATCACCGGCAAAGGAGGTGCAGCCACCTCCTTCTCTATTCTTTGTACAGGCCATCATCTCCTGCAAAGGAAGTGCAGCAACCTCCCTCTCTATTTCCCGTCCAGGCCGCAACAAGGAGGAGTGCAGCCCGGCCCCTCCTATTTTCCTGTCCAGGCCACCTCCAACAAGAGTTGCTCGAGTCTTTCATGAAGAGGGTTATTGATATGAAGATTCACGGCGAGGAAAAGGATCAGAGTTCATATTGCGATGCCCGGATCCGCGCGTGTACAGTCGATACACGACTGCGGCTTCGTCAACACACGCGCCAAGGATAACAAAGTTTCTACTTGGGCAGGTGAAGCCCTCATTTTCCATATTTGCATGGAAGCCCCTCTCCACTAATGGGTGGGGGAAGGGAGCTCTCCGACGGGTTGGCATATGTGTCCCCGCTATTAATTGCATTTAGTATCCGGAAGTGTGAGTACAGATTTATGCATGTTGTGTGAAGCCCATCCGGACGTATGAGCCGAATTGGTGATGTTCTGTGTGAAGCCCATCCGGACGTGTGAGCCGA
This sequence comes from Platanthera zijinensis, assembly GCA_039513925.1. Classification (NCBI taxonomy): domain Eukaryota; kingdom Viridiplantae; phylum Streptophyta; class Magnoliopsida; order Asparagales; family Orchidaceae; genus Platanthera; species Platanthera zijinensis. The sequence goes on from CM077097.1 coordinate 96,311,413, forward strand.
ATTGGTGATGTTCTGGGGTTCCCGGAGAAGACTCCGTGGAAGTTGTGTATTATATATTTGCAGGGAATGCGCACCTTAACCCCGGGGAAGGGGAGTGTGTAGTATATTGGTCCGCTTATGTTAGCCGACTAACGTTTAGCTGGTCGCCGCTTGCCGAGACGTTGGCGTACAGGTGCTGTAGTACCAAGCGAGGAATAACGGGCTTAAGCCAGAGCTTGCGCCGGCCCTCGAAGGCCTTTTTTGTTTATATTGTCGGCCTGCGTGCTAAGTATGGAATTTATATTCCTGTAATTATAAATGTCTGTGATGCTTTGTGCCGGCCCTAGAAGGCCTATGTTATGATGTTAGCGGCCCAATTGGGACTGCGTAGAGTAGGGCTGCTGGACAATTTTACGCCATTAAAAAGGCGGGCGGGGAACATTTTACATAGACCCGAGGCGACACCTCTAGTTCAGAGGGAGTGGATCTAGAGATCCTCCTTAGATGTTCCGGTCGGCCAAGAGAGCCCTCCGAAGGTGCCTTAGCTCAGCCCTTGGCTTGGGAGGGGAAGAGTTTGTTAGTCTTTCGGGTATGCGGCGGGACCTCCACGCTGAGACCTTGGGTCTGTCCCTTGTGTTCCTAATCTTGTGCCTAGATCGTTCATTTGAGGGCAGTAGGTGCGCGGTCATCCCTTCCCCAAGTGTCGAACTTCACAGAGACCAATTTTTCGGTTTCAACAATTTGTAATATATATATAATGGTTCGACCCCGATTGAAACTTGAACCTTTCGCTTCACCAGTTTGATGTTCAGCCCAATTTTCAAAACGTAGGTTGTTTTATAATATGAAATTTCCTCTATTGAAAAAAATCTCATTATTCTTATTGTCTTAGGCTCACTATGTATCAAATTATACCGATCAATCTAACAATGATGGAATGGATATTCTTGCTACTGAATCTCATAAAATTTGAGCCAATTCCATCCATATATATCATACGAATGAACGAAAACAAAAACGAGAAATGGAAGGCATTTTCGACGCATTCTAATTTGAGCCAGATAAAAATAAAAAGAAATGTTAATTGATAAAGCTCTATTGGATCATTTCTCTTCTGCATGCACTCTATGTCATCAGCCCACTTAAGAGAAGTTCAACTGAAGAAATCATATTCATGACAAAAGTGCCTCTGAAACAACATTAGAATCATCTTCTCAATGTTAATGAGAACTCTATCCCATGTCTACTCAAAATTTTCCCCAATATATATAGATGAATGTGACCAACATTATTGCAAGTGCAAGGTCAGTCAGTTTGATGTTTAGGTATAGGGTCAGTTTGTTTGCACCTTTAGCCTCCGTTGCATTCAATTTTGAGATTTCATACCAGCAATCAATACTATTAAAAAATGATCGCACGCCCCTCAAAGAAATTATTAGGCACATAGGCTTCGTTTGGGAGGACTTATTTTCACCGGTCAAACGGTTATGACCGCATGAACCGGGAGTTAATTAAGATCCGATTCATGCGGTCATAACCACTTGACCGGTGTCATAATGTTAAGACTGTAGAGTAGTAACTAATTATGAATCATTATAAATTGTCAACAAATCATTAATTACTATGTAACATTAATGAACTACAAATGATTCATTAGTTCTACAAATCATTCATGAGTTATAATCTATGATTAATGAGGAGTGATCTTATTCGCAAATTCGATTTGACATCTAACAAATCATTACTATTAACAAACATTCAAATTTGAAAATTGTTATTTGAAAATTTTTGTTACTAGCAAACCACCATAAAAAATAAAATAAAAATAAAAAAAAAATTTTGAAGACATCGCCGCCGCACCGAAACCGTCATCGCCACGCCAAAACCGTCATCGCCGCCGCACCGAAACTGTCATCACTGCCGCCGCGCCAACCGTAATTTCGGTGAAAAATAATTAAGCTTACCGAACAAAATATTAATTAAGTTTACAAATTTTAATTAAGTTTATGACAAATTATTTACTTATGCGACTTCCTGAAGTCGCGAACATGAGAGGGAGAGGAGTTGCGAGCAAGAGCAACGAAGGTGGCGGAAATGAATTCGGACTTGAATTTTCTAGCAACAAAATTGAGCATTTCAAAAAGAAGGAAAAAAACAAGTTTTGGATGGAAATTGGATTTGTAAGAAGCCAAATTAACTTTGCTAGTAACAACACCCTTAATCAGTGATGCATGTACCTCAAAAATTGTATTATGCGCATAATAATTTATCACCCTCGCTAGTGGCATTCCTCTTGAGCTTAGACTATTGGCACCCAACGACGGTGGAGCTGTGTGACACCTCAGGGACAGAAGAACAGCAAGGCTTGACTCGATTGAGCCCAAATCTCGTCGATCCAGCCCCAGTTTGACCTACCCAACTAGGTTTCCCGATGGCAGAAGCATTTCAAAATTAGCACAATTTCTCTTAATAATTGGCGCTAATAAATGATTAGTACCAAGACTCCGTTTGGCACTGTGGTGGCGGTCATAAACGCATGGATTAAACAATCATTTAACACCTAACAAACATCATCTGTTTGAACATAAATGTGGATGAAATTTTTTAAGTGAGAGTTAACAAATGATAATTTAACCCTCGAGTTCACTACCGTGCCAAACGGAGCCTAACTGACTGGGAAACTTCTAAGCGCATGTTGAAGTAAAAAAAAAGGTGTGCATGCACTAATCAGACTGCGAGGCATGTCGCCCACGAAGAAGTTCCACAAAGTGAATGGCGCAGAGCACTTCCCTTCAGTGCTAGGTACCTTAAAATTTCTCCAACCATCCGTATTTTATAGTTTTTTTTTAACTTAGGCTGCGTTTGGCGCGGCTTATCGTAACTTATTTGCTCCGGTGAGATTGGACAAAAACGTCATTGTCATAGAATGTATGTTTGGTATCACAAATGTTACAAAAAAGAAATTAGTTTGAGGCATAAGATTTTGGTATGACAATGACATTTTTGTCCAAACTCACTGAGGCAAATAAGCTGCGATAAATCGCGTCAAACGCAGCCTTAACAACTACCGAACAAACTGAAGTTGATAATTATACATTACGAGTTGTTTCTAGCAGTAAACAGGAGAAAGTGTAATGAAACATACAGTACCTAATGACTGGCTTCCAGTAAATCGTTAGGTGCCGATGAAGCGTTCTCCAATTTCCTAATGATAAGCATACCCTTCAATCCTTGTGAAGATTCAACATCAACCAAAATCGAGCCTTCCTCCATGATTTCACCTCTGAGCAGACGAAGAGCAATCTCGTTCTCCACCCTCTGCTGTATAACTCTCTTTACTGGCCTTGCTCCAAAGTTAGGGTCAAAGCCTAAGGTGCCCAGCAGCTCAACTGCTTCCGTGCTGTAGTGCATATCAATTTTCCTTTGCTTCAGTCTGTCTTTTAAACGATTCAACTGTAACAGCAACATTTAAGATTTAACACAATAAATTTAAGAATCTCAGATGAGTGGAAGTGATAGTAAAGTCATACGGTAAATGAGAGAGCATTTTCGATAAATAACGGAGTATAATAGGTAAAATATGCGACCATCTAGAAAAGAAAATCTTTTCTGAGAAATTTTTGAACACTTACGCTCCGTTTGGCACGGTGGCGGCGGTCATAAACGCATGGGTTAAACCATCATTCGTTAAGGATCACCTAACAACCATCATGTTCATGACTGCCACCACCGTGTCAAACTGGGCCTTCATAAATCAGCAAAAGATAGAATGGTTCTTGATCCAGAACTATACATATGACTAGCGTGGATAATTTTGTTGAAAAGATCATGGTGGTTCATAGTAAAAAGAAAGAAAATGTGAACAGGAGTTGCTGTTCATTGATGGATAACAAAAATTTGGATATCAAATAGTTTTAGCAATTCAAGGGAGAGAAAAAAAAAGCTATTCTTTTCATATAACATTACCTGGATCTCCACAATATGATTGATTTCTTTCGAGTCGAGTGGCTGGAAGACGATATATTCATCTATTCGGTTCATGAATTCTGGCCGGAATGTTTGCCTAGCCAGCTCCACCACCTGCTTCTTCATTAGCTCATAAACAGCTTCTTTAGTATCATGACTGCTGCGCAGGGTTTCAAGGATGAAATGTGATCCAATATTGGAAGTCATTATTATCACAGTATTCGTAAAACTGACAGTCCTTCCCTGTGAATCAGTGATCCTTCCATCATCAAGTAACTGCAATAGGATGTTGAAAACATCATGATGCGCCTTCTCGATCTCATCAAAGAGAACAACAGAGTAGGGCCGTCTCCTAACCACCTCAGTCAGCTGCCCCCCTTCTTCATATCCGACATAACCAGGCGGCGCACCAACCAAGCGAGAAACTGCATGCTTCTCCATGTATTCACTCATGTCAATCCTCACAAGCGCGTTCTCTGTGTTAAAAAGATACCCTGCAAGTGCTTTACCAAGCTCAGTTTTACCAACACCAGTGGGACCCATGAACATAAAGCTCGCTATTGGACGATTAGGGTCAGACAGCCCAGCCCTGGATCTGCGTATCGCGTCGGCCACTGACTTAACTGCGATATCCTGACCAATGACCCGCTTATGGAGGACCTCTTCCAATGAAACAAGCTTCTCTCTCTCCGTCTGTTGCAGGTTGGAGAGCGGAATTCCAGTCCATTTGCTCACGATCTCGGCGATATCAAAGCTGGTGACTTCTTCCCTAAGCATAGAGTGTCCTGACAGCTGGAATTCTTCGAGTTTACGATCGGCTTCCTTGAGCTGCCTCTGGAGAGATATAAATGTTCCATATTTGAGCTCAGCAGCACGGCTCAAGTCATACTCACGCTCGGCAGCTTCCATCTCCAAGTTCACTCGATCAATCTGAAATTACTCGCTATAATATTAGAAACCGAAAGCGTCATAAACCAAGGTGAAAGGATTGAACTCCTACCTCCTCTTTGATTGAACGTATACGATTCATTAGGTTCTTCTCGTGGTCCCAATGTTCAGCAAGATCCTTCTGCTTTTTCTTTAGAGCTGTAAGATCAGCTTCTAGCTTGCTTAGTCGTTCTTTCGAAACTTTATCGGTGTCATTTTTCAATGAGAGCTTCTCCATCTCTAATTTCAATATTGCTCTATCCACCTCATCCAATTCAATAGGCTTGGATGTTATTTCCATCTTTAGTTTAGCAGCAGCTTCATCAACAAGATCAATGGCTACAAATGGCAGATATAGTCAACTCAGAGCCTTGCAGAAGAAATAAACATTTTGCAAAAAATTTGAAACTGTCGAATACCTTTGTCGGGTAAAAAACGATCGGTAATATAACGGTCTGATAGAACGGCGGCTTCTACCAGAGCACTATCTGATATTTTAACACCATGATGCAATTCGTAGCGCTCCCGGAGCCCGCGTAAGATGGATATTGTATCTTCCACAGAAGGCTGACCACAATAAACTTGTTGAAATCTTCTCTCCAAAGCGGGGTCCTTCTCGATATACTTCCGGTATTCAGTCAAGGTGGTTGCTCCGATGCAGCGGAGCTCTCCTCGACCTAGCATTGGTTTAAGCAAGTTACCTGCATCCATTGCTCCACCTGTAGCTCCTAAAAACTTGAAAATGACCAAAAATTAGCGGCCGCCTATTAAACCTATTGAAATATTGTGCATCTTCATAAAACAATTCCAACAAAAGAAGAGAGCATAAGGTTAATGTTACTCGAACAATTTTCAACACAAGATTTCATGAGGTGAATCATATCCACAAAAGCTAAATGAGTGAACTTTGAATGAAAAAATTGAATGAAATTTAAAGGGAAAAAGATTCGCCTTTAATGATTACATGCAGATTTCCAAAAATAAGAAACAACAGAACAACAACAATAACAAAAAAATTAACTAACAAATTCTCAAGTGTCTTTATTCAATTGTTTATAGTTGAACAGACCTCTTTGGCGCTGTGAAATCTGAGCAAATGATGACATTAAATGATTCAAATTATAGCTTTTGGGATGCATAAAATGTAGCCTACCAGCTCAGTTACCCAATTTTTCCAGTTCAGTCCTTAACAGATTATGAAAACAACAAAAATGGCTGGGGAGAACCTATGTAGCACAGGGACAATGACAGGATACAGGATACGATACGAAAGGGATACAGGATATGATACGAAAGGGATACAGGAAACGCGATTTTTCAAAAAACTAGGATATGAGAAACGTGTTTTTTCAAAAAACTAGGATACGGAAACGTTTCAAAAACATAAGTATTTAAATATAATTATAAATTAATGTGGAAACAAACAAAGTGTACATATCTTGAATTATAAAAAGAGATTTTAATTAGAGTACAACATATATATTATATAATATATTTCATTCGTATTTCATAATTCATATAATGGTATAATGCTATAAGAAATATAAAAAAGACTCAATGAGACAAGTATTATAAAGATCAATCACTAATGTACCACATCTCCACATGACCACATCGTTACATAAATTGATAAATGTTTTATTACATGCATATACAAAATATCAATAGTTCAAAAATTAAACAATCTATCCAATAGTATCAACTTCATCGTCTTCTACCACAACCGAGAGCTCCAACCTTGGTTTATCAAGTGATAGATTAGCTATCTCGAATGTACTTACATCTTCGAATGACTCAAAGCCATCGACCGCAATATCCCACAATCTAGGCTCTGTTTTATTGTATTTTTGATCACTTCTTGAAAAAAGTTGAAGATTGTTATGAATACTTATTAAATCTTGAGCACATTGCAGTGTCATTCGGTTCCTTTTCATTGAACGTATAAATAAGTAGGTACTCAAATTTCTCTCGGCACATGAAGAAGAAGATGGTTGTACTAATAGCTTCAAAGTTATAATTTGAAGTGAAGAGGCTGGCGAAGATTACGACTAGCGGCAAAGAAATATGATTATCTCTAATACGGATTTCTTGCTAGATTAAAAGGTAGCCCCACCGGATAAAATACCCTAGCAATTAAGGCATCCAAATGAGCTATATCCTCATTATTGAATGCACGAAAAATTGGATTCTTTTCACTACTGCTTAGATCATCATTTCTTCTCTGCTTATCACCAACACTTCAGATACTTACAACTTCACTTGAAGTACTTGGAGCTACCAGTATAAATTTTGGAAGTCGTCGCTCAAACAGCTCTTGAGCATCTTTATCTATTGTATTATTTACTTGGTGTTTCATTTTCTCTAAAAAGCTCAATGGTTAGAGTATTAGAAAACATCGCACAAATACAAGATGAACCATGCCAACATGAAAAGGCTGGTCATGATTTGTATGATTTTAAAATATGCAAAACTACACCGAGATGAACCATGCCATTCCTTATATGTTTCCTTCCAATAAAAAAAAAACCCATATTATGGCACATATTTTCTCCTCAATATTTGTTGCGGCATTCCATTTAAATGGTTATACCCTGCACAAATATTCTCTCGTTTCACTTGTATTGCGTTATTTATATATATATATATATATATATATATATATATATATATATATATATATATATTATATAATACAATATAGCTATTTGGAATCACACCATCAGGGAAATCTGGACCGTCGGATCAAGCATCTTCATTTTCTGGCCGTTGGATTCAAGAGGGAGGGGCTGCCAATAACCAAAACAGGAAAAGTGCCACTGTTCATTCCAGGAAAAAACCCGATCCCAGCATCCCGCCTCCCACGCCTTCACGGGCACACCACGCCGCCGGCAGCGAAGCCGCCGGCGGCCTGCCCGGCGCCCACCGACGGGTTCGCCTGCCTCCGGCGAACCCGTCGGGGGTTGTCCGGCGGTGGCCCTGCCCGCTCGCCGACGGACAACCCCCGGCGGGTTCGCCGGAGGCAGGCGAACCCGCCAGTGGGCGCCGGGCAGGCCGTCGGCGCCTCCGCCGGCGGCGGCGTGGAAAGTCGGCCTGCGTGAGCAGGCCGAAGCGGGGGGGGGGGGGGGGGGATTTTGGGTTTTTTTTTTAAATGAAAAGTATTTATATAATTTATAGTTTTTTTAATAATTAGTTTAATATTTTAATAATTAATTTAATAATCCTTTTAAATGCTTTTATAATTAGGTTTCGCGCGTCGGGGGGCGGGCGAAGCGCGCCGGGGGGCGGGCGAAGCGCGCCGTGGGGCGGGCGAAGCGCGTCGGGGGGCGGGCGAAGCCCGCCGGAATGCCAAGCGGGCGAAGCCCGCTTGGTTGCGGGCGAAGCCCGCAGCGACGCATCGAGAACGGGCGGAGCCCGTTCGAAGATGCTAGTATATATATATATATATATATATATATATATATATATATATATCGGAAATATGTATATCCGCGCAACGCGGATATAACATATTTCTGCCTTTTTTCATACCAGCCGTTGGATTAGATCCAACTGCTGAGATTTTGCGCGGATCGATAAAAAGGAGGAGCAAGGCCAGTGCGGGATCAACCTTGATCGCGCGCGCGGACTTTGTTAGTCAAATGGGGGATTGCTATATAAACAGAAATTCCACTTTGTTACTGGCGGTGTGGGACTAAAGTCCCACGCCGCTTGGAAGTCGTCTGATCGGGCGCGCCCGATCAGACGGATTCCAAGCGGTGTGGGACTGTAACAAAGTGGAATTGTTGTTTATATAGCAATCCCTCCTGTCATTTACAAAGCTCGTGCGCGCGAGCCAGCTCTCTCGCTCGCGCGAGTGCGACCCGCTTTGGGTCAAGGTGCGGTCCTGGGTTATTCCGAACGCTCACTGATCGGGCACACTGCTCCTTTTTACCGATCCATGCTTAATCTTAGCCGTTGGATCTAATCCAACGACTGGTATGAAAAAGCACGGTTATGACTTAAATCCGCGTAACGCTGATTTCCAGCAGACCCTATATATATATATATATATATATATATATATACTAGCATCTTCGAACGGGCTTCGCCCGTTCTCGATGCGTCGTTACGGGGTTCGCCCGCAATCAAGCGGGTTTCGCCCGCTTGGCATTCACGCGGGCTTCGCTCATCCCCCGACGGGCGATGCCCGTCCCCCCCCCCCCCCCACACCGGCGGCCTTCGTCCGCCCCCGGAAAAATGAAAAAAAAATCAAGCGGGCTTCGCCCTCTTCGGGCCGCTTGACATTCACGCGGGTTTCGCCCGCCCCCGGCAAAATTTAAAAGTATTTAAAGAAATTATTTTGGTATTAAATTTCATAAATTATATATTTTAATCAAATTATAATTTAATAAATAATTATATAAATACTTATTATTTTTTAAAATAAAAAATGAAAAAAAACCCAAAATCTCCCCCCCCCCCCCGCTTCGGCGTGCTCACGCAGGCCGACCTTCCCTGCCGCCGCCGGCGGCCTGCCCGGCGCCCACCGGCGGGTTCGCCGGCCTCCGGCGAACCCGCCGGGGGTTGTCCCGCGGCGAGCGGGCTGGGCCACCGCCGGCGGTGGCCCTACCCGCTCGCCGCCGGACAACTCCCGGCGGGTTCACCGGAGGCCGGCGAACCCGCCGGTGGGCGCCGGGCAGGCCGCCAGCGGCTCCGCCGCCGGCTGCCGGGTGAGCTCTTCAAGGGGAGGAGTCGGAGACGGTAGTATCGGGAAATCTGGAGAAATGAACAGTGCATTTTTTTGATATTTTGCTGTTGGCAGGCCGCATTGTTTAGATCCAACGGTCAGATGTGATTTCCTGGAGATCGGATGATTCCTGTTCATTTCATTGTGTGCTTTTAGATATCTATATTGTTTTATATAATAAAGATATATATAGCAACAACACTCAAGCCTTTATCCCACTATAGTGGGGTCGGCTATATGGATCTTTTGTCGTCATTGTGCCCTATCTTGTGTCATAATCTCACAAATGCTTAAGTACATCAAGTCTTTCCTTATAGTTTCATTCCAAGTCTTTATTGGTCTACCCCTCCCTCGTTTAACATGCCTAGTGACTAGACTCTCACAACGCCTAACAGGTGCCTCTAATGGTCTCCTTTGTACGTGTCCAAACCATCTTAGTCGAGCTTCTCGCATCTTCTCTGCAATTGGTGCTACTCCTATCTTATCTCTGATACATTCATTCCTAATTCTATCCAATCTTAGCCCTGATACATCTGCGTTATATATATATAGAAATAATTACCCAAACCTCCCTTGTAAATTAGCATAATTAGTGAGAGCACCACTCTTATTTTTGAAATTACAATAAACTCCCCTTAAGTTTTCATTTCATTACAAAAACCTCCCCTGGTCTTTTCATTTCATTGCATCCATGAAGAAAAATACCCCTCCTGAACACTGTACACCGAGGGGGGTGTTTTTGTGCATGGATGTTATGAAATTAAAACTTCAGGGGAGGTTTTTGTAATGAAATGAAAATTTTAGGAGAAGTTTTTGTAATTTTGAAAATAAGATGGGTGTTGTTAGTAATTAGCAAAGTTAGAGGGGAGGTCCCGGTTAATGGCCATATATATATATATATATATATATATATATATATATATATATATATATATATATATATATATATATATATATATATATATATATATATATATATATACATATATATAATAAGTAAATGTTGGGTTGCTACAGTGACTTTTGTCCGTTACATTTGGGCTTCCCCTTTTATCCCCAGCTGGTGTCGTTTTTACAAAAAAATTTGAGGTGCTCCGGCAGGGCAGAACGCGGAGGTGTGGGAAGGGGCTAGCGAAGGACGGCGATGGAAGTGGCATCGTTACCGAAGACTATTCATGTGTCCATTGGAGGCGGCGGCGGCCTGCACATGATAATTGTCGTTGGTGGCGACGCTGCGGCCAGCGGTTTAATGAGGGAAGCAGAGTGGATTGGAGTAACGGCGAGGGAGCTGAGGATGGTGATAGAGAACCTAATAAACATCATACCGACACAGAAAGAGCGTGACCTGCGGGTTTCTGCTGCAGCTGCTGCGGCAGGCGAGCATGTCGAAGGTGGCGCCGCGCTGGTGGGGATGCAACTAGATAAGGCTGGACTGACCTTATGATTCTGGCGTTCTACGGCGAGTGAGACAAGGTTTGATGTGGATTTGGTGTAGAGGTTGGTGGAGCATTTTTTGGTGCAGGAGCAGATGGCGGAGGAGGCGGAAAGCTCGCGGGCGGGGAAGCACGGCGGAGGCGGAATCAACGCGAAGACAAGCTTTATTTAATTGCTAAAAGTATTAAATATATATAGTATTAAATCATTAATTAGCTTTATCCTTCTAAAATTAATACTATTCAACATGAAGTAATAATATCCTAAAATTAATTATTATTTTTTGAATTGTCATACATATATTCTTATAATATTAATATTTTTTGTGAAGATAATATCAGAAGACAAAACTACTTGGTAAGTACGAGCATCTTCGCACGGACTACGCTCGTGTTCGATGCTCTCGGGCGGCCTTCAGCCGCATCCAGGCGGGCTTCGCCCCCCTCCGCACAGGCTTTGCTAGTGCTCGATGCTCCGGGCGGCCATCAGTTGCATAGAAGAGAGTTTTGTCCTCTTCCACGCAATCCACCAACTCGGCGTCGCACCCGCCACTCGCGGCCCCACGGAGCTCTATGGTTGTTTGATTTTTTATACGCGCTACGGGGGGCCGCGAGCGGCGGGTGCGGCGCCAAGCTGATGGATTGGGTGGAGCGGGCGAAGCCCGCTTCTATGCAACCGAAGGCCGCCCGGAGCATCGAGCACTGGCGAAGCACGTGTTGAGGCGAGCGAAGCCCGTGCGGAGGCGGGAGAAGCCCGTGCGGAGGCGGGCGAAGGCCGCCCAAGAGCATTGAGCACGGGTGTAGCCCGTGCGAATAAGCTCGTGTGTGTGTGTATATATATATATATTATAAAAGAATATATTATTCTTCATGAACACCACACTTTCAATATTAGTCGTGCGTTCGTTCATTAATCAGAGGTCACGGATGGTCCACGTAAGCAAAAGCCCACGGATCGTCCTTCCTTCGCCATGAATCATTTCGAGCTGCAGCAGCTATCCCGTCGCTCTCTCCCTAATTTTCGTGCATTGTTCCGCCTTCTTTCTACTCTGGTGTCTCAACGATCTTTGTCGCAACACTGATGCGAAAACAGGAGCGAGCTAGGTTTTTGGAATGCGGCTTCCATGTCACGATCTCTTCAAGGCTGAAAACTCAAAAATGAGTTAGGTCTTCTTTTCGACGGCCACTTGGCCATTCCATTCCAGACGGAGATGCACCTTCGCCATTCCTCGTCTACGCGAGTTCCAACTGTCCTCATCTACCTCTCGCATGGAACCCTACCAAAACCCCTCTTCTCTTTCATATATCCTTGCTATAACTGAACCATTTTTCTCTCCTCACCGGAAATACTGGTGCCAGCCGATTCTTTGTCATCATCCCGCAACTCCGCATCCTCGGGAATCACTGAAGTCAACTTTAACTTGCATTCGAGCCCGCACCTCTCTGTTGTTCGCCTTCCTGGTGCGGCCTACTACTCTTCTCCTAAACCCAACCGTAGAAACTGAGCGAGTAATCCCTCTCTCCACCATCGTCGTCGTGCTCTATCTTACCCCAATCAGGGCCTGATTTCGCCGCCGCTAGGCTTCTGCTGCCAGGTTTTTGTCCCCGGGCTTCCGCCGTTGGGATTCCGCCTCCTATGCCCAGAAAACACCTTAACTCCCGCCTTCGCTCTGCTTACGGAGGCGATCGAGCATGAGTTCTAAGGTGCATTTGTTTCTTAATTTTTTCATCACTGTTGCAGATATCTAGCTTCGTCACCATTGTTTTTTTAACTCTTCATCATCATTGTTATTTTAACTTTGTTCACCGCAATTGGTTCTGATATCGACTCTATTTCATTTTATGTGCTTAATTATTTTTTATAAAACGCGTATCATTCGCCACTTGATTACTCTATTTTACTTATTTATTTACTTAACTTCTTATGCAGAAGAAGGCACTGCATGTCATGTGCAACTGGCACTGGGTAAACAAAGTTCTTTCATTCTTTTTCCAACTGCAAGAGATGGAAAATTAATGAGTTTAAAGGTAAATATAAAGTTGATTTTTTTTACAGATTATGCTTATTAGAGTGATTGATCAAGGGTGTTTACCTATGTGATTGATTATTAATCATATTCTGGTGATTTTATCCATGTTATTGTTTATCCATGCCTTCTGACTTTATGAATGTATTTTATTCTAGTGATTATTAAGGGTGTTTATTAAGGGCAATTGATTAAATATATTTTCATGTGATTTATTAAGGGCGTCTTTGTGATTTATTCTAAGCTTATGCAATCTTCCTTTGCCCAAGACATCAAGATGGCTTTTAAAATTTAATGTGTTTTTCTGATTGTAAGTTTATGTTTGTCTCCATCCTTTGCTCCAATGATCCTGCTGAACAGATGTAAAATGATGCACACAAACTGTTTGTTCTTTTGCCAATGTGAGGTATTTATAAGATAACAAATTGGACTACACTGACTTACATGACAATTGCTTGATTTAATGATTATGAACAATGTCTTAAAAAATGTTTGCTTATAATGAAACTCATTTGTGAATTTTGTTCTCTTTCATTTTCTTCTTTTACTACATGCTTCCTTCTGCTTTTGTTTTTTTGTTTTAATAAATGCTACATGTTGATTTGTACACTGATTGCAATATTTTAAGTGTCTATTTGCCCCGTGACTTTAACATGTTTCACATTTTAGGCTACTGAAGGAGATAGCCTAATGTATTTTAAATATTATTGTTTATTACATAAAATTTGTTAATTGCATCGCATAAGACTAACCCATAGAAACCGTCCATATTACCGTCTTCAAAAATTAATGATATAACTACTATAAGCATATAGAATGAGACATACCCAAGTCCTATTAATTAATTTAAAAAATTTATGCATTCAAGATTCAAGAATGAAGAACCTAAGAGGAATGGCCGAGTGATAGAGGGTTCCATAACCCCACTGAATGTCATTGTCCCCGTCGAATGTCCCCGCCCCCGCCTAATGCCGCTGCCCATGCCGAATGTCGCCATCTACGCCGAATGTCGCATAAATAGGCTTGCGGGCGAATGTCCATGCCGAATGATTGCGGTAGAAGCCCGCGTGGATGCGGGCGCAGCCCGCAACGCAGCATTGAGAACGGGCACTCCCGACGAATGTCGCCACTCCCGAACAATGTCGCCGCCCCCGAACAATGTTGCCGCCGCCGAACAATGTCGCCGCCCCCGAATATTGTCGTCGTTCTCGAACAACGTCGCCGCCCACGAAAAATGTCGACACCCACGAATAATGTCACCGCCAACGACCAATATCGCCGCTCACGACCAATGCTTCCACCCACGACAAATGTCGCCCCCACGACCAATATCACCACCCACGACCAATATCGCCGCCCACGACACATATTACCGCCCATGACCAATGTCGTTGTCAAGCGGGCGAAGCCCGCAGCGCCGCATCGAGAATGGGCGAAGCCCGTTCGAAGATGCTAGTGTATATATTGTAATAAACGAACAAAAACAAACCGGAAGTGGTATAACTGAAACTTTATTGTCCCAAAAAGGTGTCTATTACAAAGGTATGGTCTCCCTTATATAGAATGGAGGAGAGATGAGAGAAAACAAATAAGAGATGTGGGACTAAAAAATTACATGACACAAGCGGACTATACAGACCCAAACCGCACAAGCCGCGCGGTTAGATAGAAGGACTAACCGCTCGGCTACTACCAGAGAGAGAGAGATCGTCATGGGAGACCGCCAGACCGCCCGGTCTCCAAATCGCCAGAGACAAACCGCTAGACCGCTTGGACCTCAGACAGCAACACACAGCAACCAAACCGCTGAAGGGAAACCGCCAGACCACGCGGTCATCAACCCGCCAAGCCAGACCGCCAGACCGCCCGGTCACCAACTTCAACACTCCCCCTCAAGCTGGAGCATATATATCGATCATGCTCAGCTTGTCACAAATATGAAGAAACGAGGCGGATACTGGCTTGGTGAAGATGTTAGCCAGCTCTTTATCAGAAGTGACGAAGGGAGTGCAAATTTGTCCTTCAAAATCTCTTCACGGATGAAATGACAGTCGACCTCAATGTGCTTGGTTCTTTCATGGAAGACCGGATTTTTGGAGATGTATATGGCAGCCTTGTTGTCACAGAACATAGGTAGAGGATAGTTGCAGACCTCTCCTAAATCCAGCATGAGAGCCCGTAGCCATTTTAACAAGTTGTCGATGTCATACTCCGATACTCTGCTTCAGCACTGGGCCTGGAAACGCCAGACTACTTCTTGCTCTTCCAGCTTACCAGATTTCCCCCAACAAAGGTGCAGAAACCGGAGGTAGACTTGCGATCCCCTTTGTCATCAACGTAACTCGCATCTGAGTATGCTTCAACCCTCAGATGACTATTCTTCTGAAAGAGTAATCCTTTCTCAGGCGCTGCTTTGACATACTCCAAGATCCGCAAGGCGGACTGTAGATGGCACTCCCTAGGTGCTTGCATGAATTGACTCACCTTGCCCACAGCATAGGAAATGTCGGGTCTGGTCACTGTGAGATATATGAGCTTACCAACTAGACGCCTGTACCGCGTAGTATCTGAAAGAAGAAGCGAATCATCTGTCCAGGTTTTGTCTTCTCCAATTGTCATGGGGCATCGGGCAGGTTTGGCTCCAGTCAATCCTGCCTCTTTTAACAGATCAAGGGCATACTTACGTTGGGATAGGACTAAGGAGTTGGGCTTCCGAGAGATTTCGATCCCCAGAAAGTACTTTGGAGAGCCCATATCTTTCGTGACCAGATGTTGACGAAGATGCCGCTTTGTCAAGGCTACCCCTTCCTGGTCATCGCCAGTGAGAAGAATATCATCGACGTACACAGCAAGAACCACCAGTCCCGAGGAGGTCTTGCGAATAAATAGCGAGTGATCGGCAGAGCTTCGCGCAAAACCAACGGCCGTCACGATGCCACTGAACTTGTCAAACCAGGCTCGAGGGCTCTGCTTGAGGCCATAGATTGCCTTCTGCAGCCGGCATACTCGTGTCTTCCCCTGAGCAACAAACCCAGGAGGTTGCTCCATGTAGACGGCCTCCTGAAGATTACCATAAAGGAAGGCATTCTTGACATCCAGCTGGGAAATCGGCCAATCTCTATTGACCGCCACAGAGAGAAGGACCCGTATAGTACTGAGACGAGCCACGGGAGAGAAGGTGTCAAAGTAATCAACCTCATAGGTCTGAGTAAAGCCCTTAGCAACAAGGCGAGCCTTATAACGATCCACAGTGCCGTCCGGGCCAAATTTGACCACAAAGATCCAGCGACAGCCAACATCAGTACCGAATGGAGGAGGAACAAGAGTCCACGTACCCCGCTCCGTTAGGGTCGTCATTTCCTCATCCATGACCATCTTCCAGTGAGGAATAGCAAGGGCCTCCTGGTAGGAACGAGGTGTGGTAGTGGCAGAGATAGCCAGCGCAAAGGCCCTGCGAGAAGAGGTAAGACGATCATATGAAACAACAGCGGCAAGGGGGTGTAGGGTACACGTCCGCACCCCTTTGCGAAGAGCTACAGGAAGATCCAGATCAGCGGGTCCCTCGGCATCCAGAGCATCCGTAGCAGAGAGAGCTGGCCCGGGAGGAGAGAGCGGCGGAGGCGGAGATGAGGGAGACGGTGGCGGAGAAGTGGGAGAGAGAGGCGGAGGGAGAGGAGTGGACGGAGACGGTGTAGGGGTGGATATCGCAGTAGGAGACGAGGGAACGAAGGGAATAGCAGGAGAATCAGGAGCTGGGGGAAGAGGAGAGGAGTCATCCGAGAAGTAGGAGGCATTCTCGAAGAAAGTAACGTCAGCGGAGACGAACTGCTTACGAAGAACGGTGTCAAAGCAACAATAGCCTTTCTGAGTGGTGGAGTACCCCAGAAAGACACATTTGGTGGAGCGAGGAGATAGCTTATCACGGGTGACAGATGGGGCATGCACAAATGCCGTGCAGCCAAAGATTCGGAGAGGGAGAGGGAGACGAAAAGGCTCCTTGCCCGGATACAGAATTGAAAATGGGGTTTTCCCGTGGAGAACTGTGGAGGGAATGCGATTGATGAGGTAGCAGGCATGGAGAACAGCATAACCCCAATATGAGCGAGGAACATGCATCTGGGTCATCAATGTGCGAGCGACATCGAGAAGGTGACGGTTTTTGCGTTCCGCCACCCCATTTTGCTGGGAGGTATAAACACAGCTTGTCTGATGAATAATGTCATGTTGCACACAAAAAGAGGTAAAAGCATGACTCAAATATTCTTTAGCATTGTCGGAGCGAAAGGTTTTAATACAAACACCAAACTGAGTTTTAATTAACTGATAAAAAGAGAGTCATACATCGAAAAGTTCAAAGAGACCTCGTAAGAGATACACCCAAGTACATCTAGAAAAATCATCAATAAAAGTTACAAAATAAGAACTACCCCGACCAATGGTGAGGGTAGGAGCAGGTCCCCAGACATCGGAGTGGACTAGATCAAACGGACGAGTAGAGCCTCGACCGTGCTTCGGCGGGAAGGAGGAATGGTGATGCTTGCCCAGTTGACAAGCGTCGCAGTTGAGAGGAGTACTGGAGGGAGGGAGGTGGGGCAGAAGCTGATGTAGAAGCCGTGGTGGAGGATGACCGAGGCGGAGATGCCACTGGAGAAGATCCGTACAAGAAGATGAGAAGGCGGACAAGGCGGAAACGTTGTCGAGGAAGTAGAGGCCGCCGCTCTCAGTCCCAGTAGCAATCGTCCGTTGGGAGCTCGGATCCTGAAAAGAACAAGAAGTCGGAGTAAACGTCACAGAACACTGAAGCTGCTTGCATAAAGAGGTAACCGACAATAAATTACACGGAAACTTGGGCACATAGAGAGTGTCTGCTAGACGAAGGGACGGAGTAACATGAACAACTCCCGACCCATGAACCGGGGAGGGAGAACCGTCTGCAACGAGGACCGGGGGCAACCGATCATGCTGTTCGAGGAGAAAGAAGCACTGAGGATTGCCCGTCATGTGATTAGTCGCACCAGAGTCGATAAGTCATTTACCTTGTGTCACCACGTGGGCACTACCTGATGATGTGACCACGGAGGCAGACGGCTTGGAAGAGGAGGCGGAAGAGTCACCGGAGGGGCGAAGATGGGGATGCTTCGTCCAGCTGCGTTCTACAGTATGTTCGGTGCGGCCACAGTGAGAGCAGAGGTAGCGGGAAGGAGAACGTCCGCCAAACTGGTGACTGCGGCTACCAGAGCCACTCCGCTGAGTTTGATGAGCATAGTTGTCCGGTGGAGGAGGAGCGGGCAGAAGCGGGCGTTGTAGGAGAGAGGTGACAGCGGCGATGCGGGCAGCGGTGGCATCTAAGGTAGGAGATTCCGCCTCACCCAGAATTTGTTGGCGGATCATGTCATAAGTATCAGGAAGCCGGAGCAGATAACACACAACCAGAAGCTCCTGGAAGTGCTTGTGTTGTTGAGCCAAATCCGCAGAAAAGGGGCGATTCTGAAGAATCTCGGCCCCAAGAGCCTGAACCTGTTGGTAGGCAGCAACAGGAGATAAGGTAGGACGGGCAAAGAGGTCCGCATACAACGTATAGATGCGGGACGTCTGAGCCCCCTTGGAGTACAGAGCGGCAAGATGAAGCCAAGCGGCCTTGACCGTCTCATCATGACGGATGACGGGAAGGCACTCATCAGATAGGCTATTAGCGAGCCAAGTACGCACAAGCGCGTCACTCGCATCCCAGTCATCAAAGAGAGGTGAAGTGGTAGGAGGAGGATCATCAACGAGATGGTGGCGTTTGCGTTGGGAGCGAAGGATAAAGATGAAAGATACGCTCCAATCCGGGTAGTTAGAGCCGACAAGCTTGGAAACGGTGCCAAGGTTCCCAAAAGGAGTAGGAGGAAGAGGCGGAGCCGGATTGGCGACAGGTGTGGTGGCAGGAGTGGTGGCAGTAGAAGCATCAGAAAGAGCCATAGAAGCAACAACGGGAAGCTGTGCAGTTAGAAAATAAGCCGCGCGGTGAGGAAGAAGAAGAGCTGCAGCGGTCACGATGTCAGACACCAGCGGCCAAAAAAGCCACGACCAAGCCGCAGAACCAAGCAAAGGGAAAGAAGTCGACCAGCTAGAAGACAGCCCGCGCGAACAGAAGCAAGGACCAAACAAGGCAAACAGGTCGCGGTGAACAAGACAACAGGTCGCGGCGACTTAAGAAGAGGAGCAGCTAGAAAAGAAGGGTGCGGCGACTAAGCACGGGTCGCTACGACTAAGCACAGGGAACAAAGAGGTCGCGCACACAAGGGCAACGACAAGGAGAGAAACAAGCCGCGCAGACAGGGCGCAAGCAGGCGAAGCAAGCCGCGCGGACAGGGAGGGCGCAAAGAATTAGGAGGAGAAGATCAACTCCTCTGATACCATGTAAGAAACGAACAAAAACAAACCGGAAGTGGTATAACTGAAACTTTATTATCCCAAAAAGGTGTCTATTACAAAGGTATGGTCTCCCTTATATAGAATGGAGGAGAGATGAGAGAAAACAAATAAGAGATGTGGGACTAAAAAATTATAGGACACAAGCAGACTATACAGACAAAAACCGAACAAGCCGCGTGGTTAGATAGAAGGACTAACCGCTCGGCTACTACCAGAGAGAGAGATAGATCGCCATGAGAGACCGCCAGACCGCCCGGTCTCCAAGTCGCCAGAGACAAACCGCTAGACCGCTTGGACCTCAGACAGCAACACACAGCAACCAAACCGCTGAAGGGAAACCGCCAGACCGCGCGGTCATCAACCTACCAAGCCAGACCGTCAGACCGTCCGGTCACCAACTTCAACATATATATATATATGACTTCTTATGTTGCATCTTAGTTATTAAAGGCTCAAGGCGCGTCAAGGCGCAAAGGAGTCATGGATCCTAGGCGTAAGGCTCAAGGCACAGGCGCGCGTCTGATGAAGGCAAAACGCAATCACATACATTTTAAATAATCAATATCAAATATCATTTTATCTTCTCGATCACATTCTTCATCTAGTCTACTAATTAATCATTCATTTATATCTCTTAAAAAATAGAATCAATGTGATTACTTGTATGATATCTAAGTCTCAACGCATAATAATCTTTCACAAATACTAAATCAATAAAAAATTATTGAGTTTTTAAAAAAATTTCTTAATTTTTGAAGAAAAAATTTACAACAAAAAACTCACTCAGGCACGTCTTTTATATTCTAAAGGCGCAAACCTCTAAGCCTGGTGAGCCTGGAGCCTTAAGCACGCCTTTAATAACTTAGGTTTGCATGTTGTTCAGGATAACAGAAATTGCTTTACCGAAGTTAAAATTGAATTTTGATTACAAAAGGGAAAAGAAAAGGAAAAAATGAACACAAACACACCGGAAAGCCGCAAGTCAAGATCCGGGTGGAGAAAAGGGCTTCGGCGGAAGAAGAGCAGCAAGAGAGGGCTTCGGGGACTTTCGACGGAGAGAGAAGAGCTTTTATCGGAGAGGGCTTCAAGGGCTTTCGACGAAGAGATGAGAACTTTCGGCGAAGAGGGCTTCGAGGGGAGGAAATCTTGACGACACACGGAAGGAAGAATGCTCGTAACCTAAAATCCCCGCATAACATAACTTTCGACAGGCTCGCTTGCGATTCCATCCTTTTTATTTTAATTTAAAATTAATGTTTGTGTTAATTTTAAAGGAATTAAATTAATGAGTCATTATATGAAACTATGAGAACGAGTAATCGAAATAAAAGTAAGACGATAGGCGAAAGACTAGCATCTCGGAGAATTAATTTGGATTCATGTCAGGGTGGTGTACCATGGAAGCTATATATCTCTTGAGGAGACTTATTGACAACTATCAAGAAAGAAAACAAGATTTGAATATACTATTTATCGATCTTGAGAAGGCTTATGATAGGGTTTAAAGAGAAATCTTATGGAGAGTCTTAAAAAAGAAATGTGTAAATGTATCATAAATTGACATAATAAAAAATATGTAGACAAATTCAGTGACGAGGTTGAGGACATCTGGAGGATTAACATAGGAATTCTCTATCATTGTTGGCTTACATCAAGGTTCACCTTTAAGCCCATATCTCTTTACCCTTATCTTAGATGAGCTCACTGGGCATATTCAACAAGCAATACCTTGTTGTTTATTGTTTGTGGATGATATCGTTTTAGTCGATGAGACGCACGAGGTTGGAAACACGAAACTTGAATCTTGACAAGACACATTGGAAAAGAAGGGTTTTAAGTTGAGCAGGGCAAATACAGAGTATATGAAGCTTAAATTTAGTAGTGCAAGAAAGATGGATGACTTTGTTATTAATTTGGGTTATCAATATATTTCCTGCAGTGAGTGCTTTAAATATCTTGGATCGATAGTTCAAAATGATAGACGTGTTGATAAAGATGTGATACATAGAATCCAAGCAAGTTGGTTGAAGGGGAGAGGCGCGTCAGAGACCTTATGTGATCGTAAAATACCATTAATACTTAAAGACGATTTTTATCGTACTTTAATTAGACCACCGATGCTCTACGGTTCTGAGTGTTAGGTAGTGAATTATGTACATAAGCAAAAAATGGGAGTAGCGGAGATAAGAATGCTTGGGTGGATGTGTGGACACACGAGACTGGATGAAATAAGAATGAATGTATCAGGATAAGACATGACTGACACCAATTGTAGAGAAAATGCGAGAAACTCGATTAAGATGGTTCAGACACGTACAAATGAAACCATTAGAGGCACCCGGTAGGCGTTGTGAGAGTTTAGCTACTAGGCATGTAAAACGGGGGAGGGGTAGACCAAAAAATACGTGGAATGAAACTATAAGGAAAGGCATGATGAACTTAGTCATTAGTGAGATTATGACAAAAGATAGGGCATAATGGCGACAAAGGATCCATATAGCCGACCCCCTATGAAGCACAGATACTTCCTCGAAGGCAGCGTACCCGTACCAGATACGTATCCGGTACCGGTACGTACCCGATACTCGACGGATACACCTATGTGGACACACTTGGACTTATGTTTTTCTAGAGTAAACAAAGGTTGACTCTATGCTAAGAAGCGTTGGTACGTCCAATTAAATTATGTATTTGTACCGAGTATGTTTCTGGTATCGGTACGTTTTTGTTACAAGTACGTGAACTGAACGTGTTGATTCAACACAAGTTATTAACAAACGACTAACTTGCCTCTAGACTAACCGGATATTGAAGATGTTGATCTCCATCAATGAAGTTGATCTTCAACAATGAAGAAGAAAAAAAAGACTGATAAGTATACTTAAGTTTAATTTTCTCTTTTGGTTAAACATATAAGATGTTAAATTTTGTAATATTTACGAATATTTCGATGTTTTGAGAAATATTTATTGCACTTATGATATATAAATATATATTATATTTGTTATAACGTATCATGACGTACCCGTATCCTTATTTTAAAATTTTTGGCGTGTCGTCATGCCGGGTACGTATCGTATCCGGTACCCGTACCCGTACCGGTGCTTCCTAGCCGACCCCACTATAGTGGGATAAAGGCTAGAGTGTAGTTGTAATTTAAAATCAACATTTCCCGCATTTTGGAAATGTGTTTTTCGGGAGTGTCTTGTATCCGAACACGTTTGAGCCGATACGCAAAGTATTTTTAAGTATACGTACATCATAAGGAAGAACACAACAACATCAGTCATGAACTTAGCTGCAAAAACTTATTGACAAAATTAATGCAGAAAAACAACATTTCCAACAAACCATTCGGTGTTGATCCTAGAAGCTCATCTGCAATGTTGGTGTGCAAAGCTTACCTAGTTGGGGAAGGTGAAGCAATTAGTTTCTTGAAGAAAGTATCATTGTAAATCAAGTTGCTAATAGTTTGCTCCAGGAAGTAAAGAACTCCAACTCTACCACAAGATCAAACCAATATAAATATGCACGCCTCCACTATCTCTTATTTCTTTATCTTCATTTCTTCCTCTCTCATTTCTCAATTTCCTCTCTCTTTCTCTACCATCAATCTCCCTTGGCCGCTCGGCCGAAGAACAAAGGAAGCTTCAACCAACAGAGATTGGAGAAAATAACAGGGAAATCAGAGTCCTAGAGAAACTCTGTTGCAGAATTGAGAAGGACAAAATTCAATCAGCACATAATAGAGAAAACAAAAGGGCCTACGGCTCGTAGCAATGCTCAAATGAGAAGAAATAACGCTTCTAAAAAAATCTACCTTCTGTATTAGTCCAACATTGCCAAGTCAATTTGGTCATCCTATAGGTTCAAAATTATCTAATAAATTATTTACAAAATATTAGGCCCATCGGAACAGATTAACCTAAATATTAGACTGGATTTCTCTATTTGACAAAGACAACTTATAATCAAAATAAGTGATTACTTTATTTTGAAATATAGCTACATTACTTTATTCAAGCATATCGAATAGCAATTAAAAAAGAATAGGCAACAATAATCTCCCCACAATTTCAAAATAAAACAACTAAACTTCACGGGAGTTAAATGGATCATGAGCGAAGGCGCCAAGCTGGATTTACCCAAATCAATTACATGTATCTTAAGATGTAAGGTAGGCTAAGGGTTGCACAAAATCTAGACCTCTAGGTGAAAATGCAAATGTGACACACTGATCTTAAGGCTACATGCAATGAAGCTGTCGGATACGGCGACAAATAAATTAGAGCAATGTAATTTTAACACCACGCGATTAATTAAAGGACAGTAAAACATGTATTCAATCCAGCGAATGTTTTAATGGCTTTCGTCCGCTCGGAGGTCTAAGGATAAGCGCGCGGCGAATAGATCACACCTACAAGTTATAGGAGCACCGCAACAAAGTTCTACAAGTACGAATCCAAACAAAACACAGTAGCCAGTCCAATAAAAATGTCAAATCAAATGTTCCAATACAACAAGGGGCTCACTAAAGTAACGGGCTGACCGAGGATGTGAGGCACTGAAGATTTCGGATCCGGATGCGTAGATCGGCGATCAGAAGTGGAACAGCGGCGTGGAAGTAATGGAGTGGCTGTCCTCGGTGGTGGGAGATGAAAACGGGCCGGAAATGGATGGATCCGGCCACGTAGGTGTAGATCCGGGCGGGGAAGGATAGATCCGACAATATGAGATCGGATCCAGGGGAAAACTTCTAGATTTGGACTGATCCGGTTAAGGGGAGATTAGGGCTGGCGGTTTGGGGATTGGGGGGACTTCAGAGGGAGACGGCAGCTGTGGAACTGATGGGGGAGCGGCGGCTGTGGGTTAAGGGCAAAGGAGTGGTCGACTTGTGGGGGCAATCAGGCTGAGGGGGAGGCGAAAGACAGGATGAGGATTCAGGTTGCGGTGGCTCTGGGAGGCAGGGAAGAGGCCGGCGGCTTGAATAGGAGAAAAAAACTATAGAGATGAACAGTACATTCCATTAAACAATGAAATGAGAAGAGAAAAAAGGATTAAAATCTGACAGCAGTTGGTTGCTGCCTTTGGGAGGAATTGGTGGTTGTGGGAGAGGGTTTGGGAGGGGGAAAAGAGGGCTAGGGGAGGAGAAGGCTTGGGGAGGAAGATACCAACCTAGGAGTCGACACCGTGGCGGGATCACGGGAATCCGGGAATAAAAATCTCCAAATTCTACAATACCTTCGATCAGCCCCTAACACCACTATTTATAATAAAACAAGGATTAGGTCATCCCCATTAACGGTTATGATTGGTCGGAGGTGAGGCTACCCAAATATATCAAAATAAATACATAGTAAAATAATATATCAAATCGATTCGCAACGTGAATCTGGACGCATCTGCAGAATCCGATCGTCGATCCGGGCACGTCATATATGGTAAGTCGTCAAATCAGCCCCGAACAGACCCAAAACTCGTCCTCATCTCTACTCTGCATCATCTTAAAAATAGAATGGATGGTGCGTGAATTTTAAAAGTAAGAAACGATCAATCAACACGGACCCAAAAATCTTTAAATATGATGAACCAATTTGGTCATGTACCATCCTAATTTGTGCACTTACTCTCTTAGAATATATCAAAAACACTTCAGAGAACCACAATATTCTCCTTCAATACATAAGTAGGTAGGATATATTATTTCATCTGAGGGCATCAAAGTTGATAGAGATAATGTCAAGGAGATAGAATCATGACCTAATTCTAGAACGATTGATGAGGCTTGAGGATACATGAGTAACAACTTTTTATCGTCATTTCATTCAAAATTTTAGTGCATTGATTGTGTTTGTCACTGATTGTATAAAAAGGGGCCATTAATTTGAACTGAGCCAGAATGCATGTTCCTATAAATTAAGGAGAGACTCACTAGTGCACCAATTTTAGTGATACCTGATTTTGATGATTTTTGAGGTTGATTGTGATGTATCCATTATAGCCATTGACACAATATTGAGTCACGATGGTCAGCCTTTAACATATTTTAGTGAGAAGTTGAATGAAGTAAAGACTAGGTATTCCACTTACGACATAGAGTTCTATGATATCGTTCAGGCCCTCCGTCATTAGAGGCATTGCCCAATTCAGTGCGAGTTTGTGTTGAACACAAACCACGATGCATTAAAACATTTGAACTCTCAAAGAGAGATTAGACAACATACCAAGCGGGTTGCATCTTTTTAAGAATTTACCTTCCACTTAAAGTACAAACCTGGAGTCATGAATCGAGCAGCTGACACCCTTAGCCGCCCTCACATTTACTAGTCACCCTGCAACCTCACATTACTGATTTTGATTCCCAACGTGACTTGTATACTATTGACCCTTTTTTTGTAACATTTGGAATTCTTGTTGTCATAGTGAGACTGATCCTACTACCCAGTACGTAGTGAGTGAAGGATATCTATTTAAGTGAACCCGTCTTTGCATCTGCGAAGAATCCCTTCGAGAGACTCTACTTAGAGGGCTCACTTATTCGGGCTAGGTGGACATGTAGGGCAATCTAACTTATTAGATCTCGCCAGCGCTAGATATTATTGGACGAAGATGAAACAGGATGTGATCGAGCTTATTAGGCACCGTATGACATGTCAATTGTATAAGGGGCACGCCCAAAATACTAGATGACATACCCCCTTACCGATTTTCGAGAGGTCGTGGAATGACATTTCGATGGATTTTGTAGTAGGACTTCCACGCACTCAAAGGAAAGTAGATTTTGCTTTTGTAGTAGTAGATCAATTTTCAAAAACGGCGCATTCATCCCGTGTAAGAAAAATCTCTAGTGTTGTACACATCGCTGAACTTTTATTTAGAGAAATCGTTAGGTTGCATGACATTCCTAGATCGATCATATATAATAAGGACATGTGTTTTATGAGATACTTTTGGAAAATACTATGTAGACAACTATGAATCAAACTCGAGTTTGGTAGCTCTTATCACCCTCAAACAATGAACGGACTGAGGTAGTTACTAAGAGTTTGGGAAACCTTATCAAGTGTTTAACTAGGGAGAATCAAAAACAATGAGATCTTGTACTTCCACAGGTGAAATTCACATTTAATATTTTAAAAATTGCTCCACGAATAAACCTCCTTTCGAGATTGTCTAAGGGTACTAAATACCCCACTTGTTTAACCGCCACTCTCTACCATCTCAAGAATGTTATTTCCTTCAAATCACAAGCTCATATCAAATATTTAAATGAATCACATAAAATTATTGCTAATAAATTGCGAGCAACTTCTGAAAATTATAAAGCCATGACCGATCTTCATCGCTGGGAGTAATACTTTTCAGAAGAAGATTGAGTGTTTACTTATTTCAGGAAGCAGAGATTTGTTCCGGGGACATATCAAAAGCTATAACAAATGCAGTTCGGTCCATTTCAAGTTCAAAAGTGCATGGGTGGAAACGCATATCTTTTAGATCTTCCCATTGAGTTCGGTACTTCGATGATATTTTATGTGGTTGATCTAACACCATTCTGTGGAGAGCCACCTAGTTCCAGCTCCAGTCCACCAATTGCAACTCTAGACATACCAATCGACTTAGCATCTGCGTTAACACCTACCGCTGAGGAGATAAATCAGGTTCTCGATGTACAAGAGTTTCGCACTCGCCAAGGGACGTACCAAAGCTACTTGGTTTCATGGCAGAGATGAGACATTATTGATAGTTCTTGGATTAGCACCGCCAAGTTACAGCGATGACACCCAAATCTCTCTCTGGTGAGTTCTCGCCGGGACCGAGCTCTGTAAACCCCAAGGGAACTGATGCATTCTTTGTCGCATTCGAGGACGCGTGATATCATCATGCGTCAGTTCATCCTTTATTATTTAACTTATATCATGTATGTTTCTATCCCGCGCAACAGTTTATATGTTACGAAGGCATATTCACTCACGTGGACGGTAGACCCCCCTCGTTATGGAGCGCGCATATGGAAGCTGTCATGATCAATTAATTTGTATGAATTAACTAATTGATATTAATTAAAGAATATTAATGAATATTAATCAATTAAGTAAATTATTTTGTATTTCTTTGTTTAGTTGGCCTCCCTCATCTATATAAGGGAGAGGGTTTTATGTGTGATCTTATCTTGGATATATGAAAGATTTAAGGGTTACTCCATAAGTTCCTCTCTTATTCTTCCTCCTTTCTTCTCGCTAACAACCGCCGACTCCTTATCTTGCCGGATTCCTCTAGAGAATCTATCGTAATTGTAAAAATGGTCCGACCTACCGCTCCCATCCGCCCGTCCGCTTGTTGGAAGTTGTCGGGGATCGTGTAATGACAGACACCTGCCTCGACCCCATCACCATCTCCGTTTGTGTGCGCCTGGATCGGCAAACCGATATGCTCGCCAACCTCCGCGCCATGCTCCACAGTCTCAAAGCAAAAGTCGACCGGCTCCTCGAGTTTGAAGGACTGGCAGTCGCGACCTCAACACATGGTCCTCTGCCCTCCACCTTCCCTACCTCGACTACCTCATTCAACATGCAAGAGCCTTTTCTCAGTTTCCCGATCACGACATCGGGAGATACCTACACCACATCGCAGTCGACAAATCCCAGCGCCGACGACGCCTTCATTCAAGCGAGGAGCCCGAACCCGCTCCAGCTTTCGGCGCATCCAGTCCCACTGTCGATGCCATCGACGAGGCCCGTCGATCACCACCAAGGCCTTCGGTCGTTCCACAGCCATTGTAGTCCACTACGATGTCTCCCGACCTCCGCCACTATGAAGGGGCTTCCCCGCAACAACGATCGCAGCCTCCGCCTATCGCCTTCGATGCATCGACGTTGTTGCGGCCCATCTCCCTTCTACCAGTCGACGACGAACCCGACGGTCCCGGAGCAGAACCACCATTTTGACTGCCCTATCGCATTGATGAAGTCGGCATGCTCCCACCATCGAGCCACACACCTTTCTCTTTTTTCCAAGCCACGCCTCTCCCAATTCTTTGTCATCACTTCATTTTAAACCCACTGTTGCCCCCGCTACAGGACAAGCCTCCCTTATTTCACCTCACCCGCACTTCCTCATTTCCCGTACCCCTATTTCCTTTTCCCTTTTACTATTCCCCAGTTGTCACCTCCCTTATCTTATCTATTTTCCTTTAACCCCACCGCCTTGCACACCTACATCCCTTTTTTGTCTTTTTCTCCCTTCCCTTTCTGATCACAATTTTCCCACATTGATCCCCCATTTCTTTTTACTTTCCCACGAATTCCCAATTGGTCTACATCCCAAAAACTCCCTGCCACCCATCATTTCCTATTTTTTCCATGAAGGCTCTTACTGTCACCAATTTTCACCCTCCATTCTTATTTTTCTTTGGCTTCCCTTTCTCACCCAATACTGCATCCTCCCTCATGTTCATTTTTCTTTTATTATCTCACCCAGTGCGACATCATTCTCCTTTTTCTCAAGACAACCCCTCCCAACTGGTATTCACGGCCAACGTTCAGACCTACCCCAACAAAAAAATAAAACTTGACCTTGAGGTCAAGGTCGATTTTCAAGGGCGATATAGTGTTACGAAGACACATTCATTCACGTGGACCCCCCCCCCCCCACGTATGAAAGATTTAAGGGTTGTTCCCTGAGTTTCTCTCTTATTCTTCCTCCTTTCTTCTCGCTCACCACCGCCGGCTCCTCCTCTTGCCGGATTCCTCTCGAGAACCTATCGCAATCGTAACATTATATTTGAAGGTTCTGGCTCAATATTTTGAGTAGTTAGGGTGGAAAGACAAACTTAACTTAATTAAGGGCGCACAAGGTTAAGATGGAAATAACTCTAATCAAGAGATTTTGAAGTTTATTCTCCATTAATAAAATTCAATGAGAGAAAAGTTCAGGAAAAAAAATTGGAAATAAGTAAAAAGGGAAGTAATTGGCTCCTCCTAAAAGCGCCCGTGAAAGAGAAGAAAAGGAACCCGAAAAATTACAAAGGAAACAAATTCGTTTTTTCCTCTGTTAAATGCCAGGATGCCTTTGTCCATGCAACCCGCACTTTATTCTCGACCATCTTCCTTGGAGAAACTGATGGACACCTACAGAATGACGAAGACCCCGGCATACTACCCTCGGCCGAACGAAAGTGTCATCAAGTCCATCGCCTGGAAGCTACAGTGTTTCTTCCTCCCTCATCGTTGCACCATCCTGACAATTCAGTTGCTCCCTCTGATCACTGTCCGCCCCAGTGATCTATTCTGACGACCTGGTATGTTTTTTGTGCCTACCTAGGGTTGTTGTCGACTACAACTCCCCTCCTGACAACCTTCTCGAATGACAACTCCACTTGCATACATCTATGCTCAAAAAGGTCTTCTCCTAGTCATAGCTTGTGTATATCTGGGTAAACTCCATCTAATCTTGCTTGCTCCATATAATTAGTGTAACCATATGCGGTCCAATTAATTATTTATAAGCTTTCCTCGAAAGTTCGTGCTATTTTTATTACTGTTTTACCTATAAGTTATTATTCTTGATTAAGAGAGCAAAGCTCAGTTTGATCTCTTGGTTTACATCTGAATCCAGGTCAAGTCAATGTCGGCGTAGAGGACGTTGACCAGGGGATCTCTATATAGGGATCAATGTTGGAGGGCCTGGCCTCATTAATGACTTTTTACCCTTGTATCTGGCAAGGGGTGCATAAAAGAATTCCTCCAGTCGTCCCTACGGTGGGAGCTTCTCTAGGAACTCTTTCAATTGTCTGCAGAGCTCGATAGAGTGGTCATCTTCCTTGTTAAACTTGCAATACTGGGACATGTCCCTTGTACGTGATGCCTAGTTGGAAGGTCACGAGTATCATTAGAAGGGCCCGTGGCGGATGGTACCGACAATCCCAGTCAAGGGCATGTTGAATTAGGGGAAAAATTCCCCTATTGTTACTCTTGCTTAGGAGGCATCAGGTGCTGCGGTTTGGGCATTGGACCTCTCCTGCTGTCAATGAAGGTGGAACGGTGCGCAAGACCCCATAAGAATCCTTTGTCGTACCCTAGCGGTTTGTGAGGAGAGGAGTGAGTGACTGAGAAGGTTAGGTAATGAGGATTGGTCGTGGATGCTGGTACAGATTTGCACTACATGCGTAGGGCTAGCCAAGGTCTTCTGAATGAGAGTCAACTTTTGTCAGGTGATGAACATAGCGTTCATCAAAGCCTCAAGGTAGTGGTCGTGAACTCCGAATATAGCACTTCTCCACACCCACCGCACCTTTTAGGGTATTGAACACCTATTTGCCTTTGAAGGTGTTTTAGAGGACTCTTATTGTAGCAACAACAGAGAGGTCAAGTGGAGTACTCACTACCCAAAAACCCTCAAGTTGTTGTTATGGTTGTGTTATGTTATGGTCACGTTATTATGGCAGTGTTATCTTTATTATATTTTATTATCGAGTTATATGATGTTCGCTTTATTATTAGTGTGTCGGGCAAATTACGGTAATGCCCCTGTAAGTGTCTATTTAAGGGACCCTTGGGGTCTTGTTTATGGTATGAATGAAAATAATCTTTTTTCTTATTCTCTCTTGTGTGAGGTCTTGGTAGTTCTCTCCTCCAGCAAGCAAGCCCCGCTTAGGCAGCCGCGGTCAAGGCTCCATTGTATCTCCGCCATCATCACCACCTCTGGTCACTCATCCGGCAACATTCTAAGGCCCATAACATCAAGTATCAGAGCCCATCCTTCTTCAGCTTGGCACTCCGCTGTCGTCCCTCTCCCACTGCACACATCTCCTCTGATGTCCTCACGATTTCACGAAAAGTCAACTTTGGCCAAAGCAGCAGCCGGTTCTGCCTTTACCACACCAGCAGTTGTTTTCCTCTTTTCCGCCAAACTTCTGTCGTTGGACGGCAGAGCAAATCCTCTTCGTCTTCAAAAACAACGACATCTCCCTCGACTTAAACGCACGCGACATCCGACGCCACAGCACACCGCAAGCCCCCCCAGTCGACAACCCACCATCGTCTCTGCGACGTCGACACTCCTCGATTCTGCGCCATCAGTATCGTCTCTTCCCAGAACTCAGACGCCAGCCTATGACAAGCCCTCTTCCTCGATATCCTCGGTATTCAACGACCAGGACCTCCGCTCCCAACCCTGCGCCTTATGAGCCCTTCTGCTTCGTCGAGATCAGCGCAACCTTCTGTCGATTCTTCCATCTCCCATTATGTCGTCTGAAGCCCCGCACAGCAATGCCTTCATTAGCCCCGCACGACACTGCCTTCTCGAGCCTCAAGCCGCCCCCTTGTTCCTACTTCAGCATGCGTAAAGAAGGTTTGGTTCGGCAGTTTGGATAGTTCCCGCTTTCCGCACGCGTAAAACAATGCATGCGGTCTATTTCTATTAACGCCTTTTCCCCAACAGTTTTATTACCCCCCCCCCTCCATTCCAGAGCCGCCAACAGGATTTTCGCCCCGTCACTCTGTTGGCCTCGTGTAGTACACTGGGAGTATTTGTTTTTGCTATCATTGTGCGATAACACGGCTCTCGTGGCCACTCCCAATCATCCGACTCGGCGCAATTCGACCACCTTGTCACCCGCTCCTCATCTCGCATTATGGGTGACTCATCTGACCAAATGAGTCAAATTATGATCATGTTGCAGGCCGTCATGGCGGAGCAAGCTACCCTCGCGACCCGTCATCAGGAAGTCATTACTGCGCTCTCCAAGCACATCGATGATCTTTCTACCGCCCCCGCACACGATCAAACAAACAACAATCAGGCACTGCCGCTACTGACCGCCCACGAGTCACCGCCACCAGCCCTCGTGCACCCCGACACGGCTATTGTGTCATGCTAAACCAAGTTGAACTTTCCAACCTATGATGGGAAAAGTGATCCATTGGGCTGGCTCACCATGTGTGCAATTCTTCGACCACCAACAAACTCCGGTAGCAAACTAAATGCATCTAGCATCCTTCCACATGCTCAACTCCGCTCTTTTGTGGGCTTCTCGGCTCCTCACCGACCAGCTGACTCTGATTTGGAACGACTTCAAGCGGCTCTACAACTTGCGTTTCGGACCTCCTAACCGCAGCAACCCCCTCGGTGAACTCACATCTCTGCAACAAACGGGGTCCGTGGACAAGTACCTAGAACAATTTCAGCTTCTTATAGCGCATGTCACTCTTGCCCCGGATATGCAAGTCGGCATTTTCACCATGAGGCTTTGCGACCGCCTGCGACTGGATGTCGAATTTGAGTCTCCTCCGGACATAGTGACTGCTATGAGTCTGGCCCGACTCTATGATCGTCACCTCCAGCTAACACAAGAGGCCTACTCGCCAACTACCAACATCGTTCCACAAGGCCGTATCGAGGGTCCTCTGGTCCCATCGGTTTGCCGATTATCTCGGGCCGAGATGTTGCAATGACGTGCCCAGAGATTATGTTTTAACTGCGACGAGTAGTTCACTCACAGCTACAGTCACACCAGGCTTTTCTACATGCACGTCGAGGACTCTGACGATGAAAGCATTGGATGAAGTATCTCCACCGAGGACCTTCCTTGAGCTTGAGGTCAAGCTTTTTTTGGACGGCGAGAGTGATGTTACGGTCGCGTTATGTTAAGGTTGCGTCATGTTATGTTCGTGTTATTATGGCAGTATTATCTTTATTATATTCTATTATTAGTGTGTCGAGCAAATTACAGTAATGCCCTTGTAAGTGCCTATTTAAGGATCCCTTGGGGTCTTGTTTATGTTATGAATGAAATCAATTTGTTTTCCTATTCTCTCTTGTGTGAGGTCTTGGTATCTCTCTCCTCCAACGAACAAGCCCTGCTTAGTAAACCGCAGTCAAGTCTCCATTGTATCTCCGCCATCATCTCCACCTCCGGCCACTCATCCGACAACATTCTAAGGCCCATAAAAGTTTCTTTGTCCAACCTCTTCTTTGTAGTCTCCTCCTCTTGTAAGAGTTTGTGAACCCACCCTTCTTCGTTCTGAGGGGTATAAGTAACTAGTCCTTGTACAAGGAGGTCGCCAAGTATAAAGCACACCAAAGATGTTGATGTCGCGTAGCGGAGAACCGCTAAGGGAACGGTAACAATTTATCTTATAATGGTATAGTTGTAAAAGCATATTCCCTAGAACTAGAGAGACTCTTGAGATGAGGTCGTGTGTCCCTTGCATGATCTTTGCACGGGAGTCAACCGCCCGAGAGAGGTGGGTAGCCTTTAAGCAAAGAGCACCTTCGCGGGCAATCTGTCATGTTGCGGAGAAAGCATTGGACGTGAGAACTCCTTGCATGCAAGGGCCGAGTAGGACCTTGAGCCATAAGTATAGAGATCTCCAAGCAGAGCAAGTAAGTGTTTTTTTAACGGGAGACAATCATCCCACAAGTACATCAAGCGATGACTACACAAGGACTGCACGCCGCGAGCAGGAGCCGAATGAGATGAGTTTATCGCAAAAGTTCTTCGTTGAGACTGAGGACCGTGAGGACTGCTGCGATGTGGAACGCATTGATACACAAGGACTATAACGAGCAGGGCAAGTGTCATGATCTCCTGCTGGTCTAAAGGACCCCATGCGTTACATGTGACACATTGTCCTTGATCCCTGTATAGCGGGCATTACACCCAACACTTATGAAACCAATGAATAGATAAAATAGTAGATTTTATCTTTGAAAAAATAACTATTTATTCATTGAT
Source organism: Platanthera zijinensis (assembly GCA_039513925.1). Taxonomy (NCBI): domain Eukaryota; kingdom Viridiplantae; phylum Streptophyta; class Magnoliopsida; order Asparagales; family Orchidaceae; genus Platanthera; species Platanthera zijinensis. The sequence goes on from CM077097.1 coordinate 96,345,622, forward strand.
AGAAAATTATAAGAAACGGTGTACCTCGCAGGAGATGCAAACCGATCCTGGAAATAGTTCCAACCACAAAATTCCAGATAGAATCTTAAGTAAAAAGATCTGCCAAGTTTCGTTGACTTCTATTTATTTATACATGTCTAAGCCGGACAACTTTACCCATAGAAAAGAACATGTCATGCTACAATAGTTGCCTGACTACAACAGCGTAACTGTCATTATTGATAGCAGCATAAACCAGAATATTGTAAAGCATACTTGTGTGTGCGCTTCAAATACTATCCAACTTATTATATGGTATTATTCTAGACGTCTAATTGGAGGTTTATGGACTAGAAATTTTTGCATGAAAATGACTTGTGCATTTCAGCTTAAATTTGTATAGTAGTCAATAGACCTTACGACCATCAAAATTTAAACTAGTAACTTTTCATAGAAATCAAAACACTCGAATAATGTGATGCAAACAATATGGAAATTAAATAAATTTGTATATGTGAATTGGACCGAGGATCTTGACTAAATGTTTAGGACAACTCAAAGATATTAAATATATAGCTTCGAATTGAAGGATTAGAATTCTATGATTAGAACAGAACAAAATGATTAAATTATTTCCGTTGAATTATACATCAGGGGAAAAAAACAAACTTACCTGCACCAACAACCGTGTGTATCTCATCAATAAATAATATAATCTGTCCATTAGAAGATGTGACTTCTTTGAGGACAGCCTTCAATCTTTCCTCAAAATCCCCACGAAACTTAGCTCCAGCAAGCAATGAACCCATATCCAAAGAGATCAGCTGAATATGAATATCAAAAGTGGGTATTTACAAATAGCTTATGAACTCAAATGTGAATAGTAAACAAATTACGTTGTGTGCCATTGTAAATAAGTGATCTGAAGGTGTAATAGGGATGACTTCAAATGACATGGTGAATAAAGTGTTAGATTTATCCCTGAATCAAGTAAAACGGGACAGTTCCCGGAGTTAAATTTTCAAGCAATTTGACATAAAAGGAAAAAATGTAGATTAACCTAATTATATCTTTAAAAACAGTAAAATAGAACTCCTGTCCCAGAGCCATTGTACTCCAAAATGAGAAAAAAAAACTAAAAGAAAGCTCTTCAGACCGCAGTAGAGTTTAACCACCAAGTTCGGGATGGATTGGTGTGGTTCCTCTACGCCTAGGACACAAGAATATCGAACCAATCTGAGAAAGTTACAACCTCTTTCAGTTGTTAGCTCTAAGAATTACTCATATGAAGTGTCGACATAAAACCATCCAAATGCTTAGTGCCAAAAACACACCATAATGTGCTTGTCAACTTAAAACTAAAAAAACAAGAAAAAGGACAGGAAGTATAATTGCCTGGAGTAATAACTAAATTATGACATTGTATGGTTTGAAGGAAATCAGAGGAATGTAAATTCAATTTGCTTCCAAGTATATAATGGATGTTTGATTAGAATGTAATTAGTAGGAAATGAGATTACCAAAGAAATGTGAATGCATGTATATTTCTATTTACAGTTTCCTATACAAAGTAGTAAAAATTACAGAAAACTGGACCATCACATCCCCCCCCCCCCCCCCCACACACACACACATACAAATAAAAACAAAACTCAATTGCTCCACTCAACTGAACAAGAGAAAGATAGTTTTCTCACTCATGTTCTCCTCAAGTAAGCAACTGGGGAAAAAAGCATTCCAATACATGTTGATGGGGGACCATCGGCCCATAACAAAGCGGGGCCCACTTTCGTCTATTCTCGCCGGAAGACTTGATCGGAGTGACGATCCGATCCCGCGGATGCGTCCGGATGCTCGTCGCGAACTTTTTTAATATATAACTTTGTTATTCTTGGTTTTATTTTCTTGTATTTGACACATGAACTCTTCGGCCAATCATAGCCGTAGATTCTGGGTTGCCCTAATGCTTAGAATGTTATAAATATGAGTGTTAGAGGCTTGGAAAGATCATTGCTAGTTTTGGAGGAAGTCATTCCCGGAACTCCGCGATCAAGCCACGATGCCGACGCTGTGGAGCCCTAGGTGCCGACTCCTAGCGGTGGAAATTCATCCCCAAGGTAAACCCTAACTCCCTCCATCATTTTCCACCACCCCCTTCCCCATCCGGCCACCGAATCCCCTCCAAAACTCTAAGCGAACCCCACCGGCCTGCAACCAGAGCAGCAACCCCTCCCCCTCCCGTTTCCTGTTCCACCGCCCCTCCTGTGCTCGGAAATCCACCGTCGGCCTGCTACCTACAGCCCAGCACCGACAACCCCTTCCCCTCCCAAAACCGACCCCCCTAGGGCCTCCTTTGCCCTAGTCGACCCCTCCTTCTCTTCCCCTCGTGGATCCACTTCCCACCGCTCTGAAAACCCTAGATCTATCTTGATCTAGTGCTACCACCCTCAACCGGCCTCCCTCTCTTGGATCAGCCCCGATCCGGGAGATCCAACCCCGATCTGCAATTCCCCTTAACCCCTTCACCATCCCTCACCCGGATCCGCTTTCCACCACCGGATCCACCCTCCCCTTGGCCGGATCCGTCCATATTTGGTCGGATCTACCCGTTTTCAGCCCACCGCAACCCTTCTCCACCGCGGACAGCCACCGTTCCGACACGCAAACCCGGATCTACCCTCAAAACCGCCGGATCTTCCCCTCCTCGGACATTCCCTTATTTGTGAGTTGTTTGTTGTATGGAAATGTTAATTTTCAGCACTTGAATATCTTTTGGATTACTAATATTTGTTTGGATATTCATATGTGGACTTGTGTCGTGAAGAGTTTTGATTGCAGGAAGGAACCATTTGTGGCGCGCTTATTTTAGGCCCTCCGTCTGGAGGAAAACCTTTGCTTAATTGCCCTATTGAAAACTTGTTTTCGCTTAAATTATTGAATGTGTGGGTTGAAATTTCTGACTTGAATTAATTGTCGGTCGGAATCTGAGCGTCATCATAAAGTGTTCACGTGTACACTCACTCGAGTTAGCCTAGATTGCACGGCACGCATCCTATCCTACATCAAATTGGTATCAGAGGTCAAGGTTAGGCCATTTGCATGCTCAGTAGTGGTAGGACATTTAGGACTAGCATGGCAGAACCACAAGTAACCGACGACCGAGCGGGAAGCTCGAATTCGGGCACCGCATTTGCTGAGTTCCAGCACCTCATCCTAGATCGTTTTGACACCTTAGGCGCCCAGTTTAATGACGTGCGGCAAGACCTTGCCGAGGTAAACCTACGACTGGACCACTTAGAGAATGTCCGGGACACGCCAACATATCGTGACGATTCTTTGGAGGACGACCCTGAGAAGGTTAAGTCCATTCGCGAGTGGCCCTTGCCTACGACCATTCACGAGGCCCGCAACTTCCATGGTCTAGCTACCTTCTACAGGAGGTTCGTTCGGGGATTTAGTACGATTATGGCCCCGTTCACTGGTTGTTTGAAGAAGGGCGAGTTTCAATGGACCCCCGCGGCCACTCGAGCGTTTGAGGAGATTAAAGAGAAGTTGACCACGGCACCAGTCTTACGACTCCCTGATTCTGGCAAGGCCTTTGAGGTCGCATGTGATGCTTCAGGAGTAGGAATCGGTGGTGTGCTGAGTTAGGAGGGGCACCCGGTCTCCTATTTCAGCGAGAAGTTAAATGAAGCCAAGCAAAAATACTCCAATTACGATAGGGAGTTTTATGTGATCGTTCAGTCATTACGATACTGGAGACACTACCTCCTTCACCGAGAGTTCGTTCTCTATTCAGACCACCAGGCGCTTCGGTACTTAGATTCCCAGAAGAAGTTGGGGCATAGGCATGCAAAGTGGGTTGAGTACCTCCAGGATTTCCACTATGTTCTCAAACATCGCGCCGGTGTTGAGAACAAACCCGTTGATGCGTTGAGTCGGCAGGTCACCCTTCTTCAGACCCTGAGAGCCCACGTGGACGGACTTGAGCAGATTATTGCTAATTACCCAGGTTGTTCGGGCTTTGGCGAGATACGCAGCTTTATCCCGAGACCCACCCGAGCCTGTCGACGGTTTTCAGATTTGGGAAGGTTACCTTTACCGGGGTTCCCACATGTGCATCCCAAGCACATCGTACCGTGACTATCTGATTTGGGAGCTTCATGCGGGCGGAGCCGCCGGGCATTTTGGTAGGGAAAAGTCCATAGCTATCGTCGAGGATCGATTTTATTGGCCAGGCCTGAAGAGGGATGTGGCCAAAGTTGTCCGACATTGTCGTACGTGTCAGACTGCGAAGGGAACTAAACAGAACACAGGATTATATACGCCCTTACCAGTCTCACTTAGACCCTGGGAGGACATTAGTATGGACTTTGTACTTGGACTGTCGCGCACGTTCGGAAGCACGACTCCATCTTTGTAGTCGTTGATCGTTTTTCCAAGATGACACACTTCATAACCTACTCTAGGACTGCTGACGCATCACGTGTTGCATCCATTTTCATTCGGGACATCTTTAGGTTACATGGCCTACCGAAGTCCATAGTCTCCGACAGGGATGTTAGATTCGTGAGTTACTTTTGGAAGACCCTATGGTACAAAACGGGCACTACCCTGATGTTTTCATCTGCTTATCACCCCCAGACAGACGGGCAGACTGAGGTTGTGAACCGCAGTCTAGGGAATTTTATTAGATGTCTTGTCGGTGAGCATGTGGCGAGTTGGGACACCGTCCTTCCCGTCCCTGAATTCACCTACAATAGTTCGGTCAATAGGTCCACCGGGTTGAGCCCATTTCACATAGTATTAGGGTATGAGCCCAAGAAGCTCATCGACCTCATTCCTTGTCCATTAGAGTCATGTCCAAGTGAGTCCGCCGAGTCATTTGCACGTCATTTGCATGAATTACACGAGTCAGTCCGTCGGCAAATTATTTCAAGTAACGAAAACTATAAAACCCGTGCAAATTTAAACAGGCGAGAATAGGTTTTCAACGAAGGCGAGTAGGTAATGGTCCGAATCCGGGCGGAGAGGCTCCCATCGGGGCCTGCCAAAAAATTAAGCGCTAAACGAATGGGTCCCTACTCGATCATTAAACGGATCGGGAAAAATGCCTACGAGTTGAATATCCCCGCGAGTATGGGAATCCATCTGGTGTTCAATGTTGAGGACTTGACTCCGTATTACGAACCTCGCGAATATTTGGACCCGAGTCGGGATGATCACCACCACTCCACTTCATCACCAGCTACAACTTCCTCTCACTCACCTCTACCACTTGCCCTGCCCCCAACTGTATGCACCCCTCGGAGTCCCTCACCTATGGTGACACCACCTGCACCCCCGATCGCTCCGGGATCCACTTCACGAGAGAAGCGTACTGAGAGTATTACATACATCGTCTCCCATGAGTACGTCCCTACCGCCACTGGACATTCATGCCGCTACCTGGTTTGTTGGAGAGGCCGCTCCGCCTCTGATGACATGTGGATTCTACCTACTGAGCTGGATCGACTCGCCCCAAGGCTTCAACGATAGTATGATCATCTCCATTCATCGGAGATGAATTCTTTTCAGTCGGGGGGAGTTGATGGGGAACCATCGGCCCATAACAAAGCGGGGCCCACTTTCGTCTATTCTCGCTGGAAGACTTGATCGGAGTGACGATCAGATCCCGCGAATGCGTCCGGATGCGCGTCGCGAACTTTTTTAATATATAACTTTGTTATTCTTGATTTTATTTTCTTCGTATTTGACACATGGACTCTTCGGTCAATCATAGACGTAGATTCTGGGTTGCCCTAATGCTTAGAATGTTATAAATAGGAGTGTTAGAAGCTTGGAAAGATCATTGCTGGTTTTGGAGGAAGTCAATCCCGGAACTCCGCGATCAAGCCACGGTGCCGACGTTGTGGAGCCCTAGGTGCGGACTCCTAGTGGTGGAAATTCATCCCCAAGGTAAACCCTAACCCCCTCCATCATTTTCCACCACCCCCTTCCCCATCCGGCAACTGAATCCCCTCCAAAACTCTACCCGAACCCCACCGGCCTGCAACCAGGGCAGCATCCCCTCCCCCTCCCGTTTCCTGTTCCACCGCCCCTCCTGTGCTCGGAAATCCACCGCCGGCCTGCTACCTACAGCCCAGCACCGGCAGCCCCTTCCCCTCCAAAAACCGACCCCCCTAAGGCCTCCTTTGCCCTAGCCGACCCCTCCTTCTCTTCCCCTCGTGGATCCACTTCCCCCCGCTCCGAAAACCCTAGATCTATCTTGATCTAGTGCTACCACCCTCAACCGGCCTCTCTCTCTTGGATCAGCCCCGATCCGGGAGATCCAACTCCGATCTACAATTCCACTTAACCCCTTCACCATCCCTCACCCGGATCCGCTTTCCACCACCGGATCCACCCTCCCCTTGGCCGAATCCGTCCATATTTGGTCGGATCTACCCGTTTTCAGCCCACCGCAACCCTTCTCCACCGCAGACAGACACCGTTCCGACACGCAAACCCGGATCTACCCTCAAAACCGTCGGATCTTCCCCGTCTCGGACATTCCCTTATTTGTGAGTTGTTTGTTGTATGGAAATGTTAATTTTCAGCACTTGAATATCTTTTGGATTACTTATATTTGCTTGGATATTCATATGTGGACTTGTGTCGTGAAGAGTTTTGATTGCAGGAAGGAACCATTTGTGGCGCGCTTATTTTAGGCCCTCCGTTTGGAGGAAAGCCTTTGCTTAATTGCCCTATTGGAAACTTGTTTTCGCTTAAATTATTGAATGTGTGGGTTGAAATTTTTGACTTGAATTAATTGCCGGTCGGAATCTGAGCGTCATCATAAAGTGTTCAGTCCACTCACTCTAGTTAGCCTAGATTGCACGGCACGCATCCTACCCTACATCACATGTTCTTTATCATTTACTTAACCTTTCCTTTTCAAACCAAGAAAAGCAACATAATAAAAGGGTTACAAACTAGCTAAGATAATGAAATCCATCTGCTGTTTGGAAGAAGTATCAGCTGTAGCGATAATCTTCAAACAAATATTAGGAGACGGATTCATAAATCCATTATTACATTTGTGTTCCTATCAAGTATTTCTTGACATGTTAAACTTAAACTACTTGAATTACCTCGAACAACTTTTATTTGTGTTACCTTGAATCTACCCCTTTCTCCTTACCAAATCCTCAAACACTAACTATATGTGTTAATAGTAGAACTTCAATAGTCGCAATTTCATTATTCAACTTTAGGGTAATAACTCTATGCATATCTATAGGGATAACAAAAGAGGAAACATAGAAGGAAATAATATGAGTAAATATCAAGCATTTAGACATATTAAAGATCTATTATAGTCATCTCTTTCCCAAAAGCCAGGAAAAAACATCAATCATTCTCAACTTGGATATACCATCAGTAAATTGTCACATTATAATCCTTTGGCGAAAAAATGACAATTGATCTTTGAATTGCACAAAATGAGTGCAAATATTTCTTTTGACCAAGTGATCGTTAATAAATTTTCTACTCACCTCTACATGTATGAGTTGAAATCAAGTCTTTTTATTTCTTTACTATTGTATTTACCCATAAGGGTATTGTTGTCTTTGAATCTTTCTCCCCTACATATATAAGTGTGGGGAGTCCTTTTTAATTGTTTTAATTTAGTTTTCCCCTTTCAACTTGGTATCAGAGGCATACCCGAACCCTAATACCGCTTCTCGCCGCCGCTCGCCCTTCATCGTTCGTCTCCCTTTATCGTTCGCCGCCCGCCCTTCATCGTTGATCCCTCCGCTATTTTGTCGCCACCGTCGCGCATGGAGCCCCACGGCTCTCTCGCCGGCAGCGGGGCATGCTGAAGGAGTTCGGCCGTCTCCTCATGAAGCATCTCCGTGGTTGTTGCCTGCGCTCCCAATCTCCGCCTCCTGCCGCGTTTCTTTTTGATGTTGCAGTCGACATCGACGCTACTCCTGCTTGATCTCTACATCGACGTCGCGACATCGACGCCGCCTCCTGCCGCGTTTCTTTTTTTTGTTGCAGTCGACATCGACGCTACTCCTGCTTGCTCTCTACATCGACGCCGCGACATCGATGCTACTCCTGATTCGACATCGACGCCGCAACATCGACGCTACTCCTGATGCTCCAGAGCTTGATCCTTTGTTGCATCCAGCCTTCTGATCTTGCCGGCTGCCCTTTTTCTTTGTGTGGTTAGCTCGTTGCCCTTCGTCATGGATGATTCCTCAGCTGCGGTTGATTCTACATCCCCGATGGTTATGGATCCCCTGATGGGTGAACCTCAGCGGCCCTTTGGCCATGCTGGCTCCTTGAAGATTACCATTGTTCCACTGGATGGAACGAACTACCTCGAATGGTCTCGTGAAGCACAGCATGTTATCCGCAGTCATCAGTTGTTTGGATATATTGATGGGACTAAGGTGGCACCATCTAGGGCTGATTCTTCCTAGCCGCGATGGGACTCTGAAAATTCACTGGTGGTATCCTGGCTTCTCCACTCTATATCCCCCAAGGTGTACCGCAGTTATATGTTAATGGACTCAGCCTACGAGATTTGGACTCGAGCGCGGGAGACCTATTCTCAGATTGGGAACTCCACTCAGGTTCATGAGCTCACCCTCCGTATGTTGGAGCTACGGCAGGGATCTATGACAGTTTCCACCTACTACGAGTTCGAGCGTATCTCTCAGGAGTTGGACTACTTCGACCAGTTTACACCTGCCTGCACTGCCGATGCAGTCCTGTTGCAGAAGAGAGACGAACGATTCCGCTTACATGTGTTCTTGATGGGTTTGGGCATGGAGCTGGATATGGTTCGCACCAATATTCTTCATCGATCTCCTCTTCCATCTCTCCGGGAGGCCTTCAGTATGGTTCTAGGCGATGAAGATCGTCGACGTTTTCTCAGCACGGCGGCTCCTCTTCCTGACCGCTCGGCCTTTACGAGTACTGGACGTGGTGGATCCAGTCATACCAGCACGATTCCCACGTGCGCTCATTGTGGTCGTTGGGGCCATTCTCGCGTAGTGGCATCATCCACCAAACCACGTGTGTTTACACTTCCACCCAAAATGGTGTGGCTAGAACGCAAAAATAGGCATCTCCTAGATGTTGTCTGTTGTCTCCTCATCTGCATGCACCTTCTGAAACCCTATTGGGGTGATGTCATCATGACGGCCACTCATCTTATCAACCGTCTTCCATCACGGGTTCTAGCGTATACTACCCCTCTAGCTCATCTTTCTTCTACGGCTGTTGTTAATACCTCTTCTCTTCCACCCCGCGTGTGGGTGTGTCTGTTTTGTTCATGTTCATCAGCCACTTCGTGACAAGCTCGATCCTCGAGCTATTCGTTGTGTTTTCCTTGGTTATTCTACCACCACCAAGGGGTACAGGTGTTATCACCCACCCTCCAGACGCACTTACTGTACCATGGACGAGACGTTTCGCGAAGACGAATCTTATTACTTAGCTTCGACTCCTTGTCGTCAGGGGGAGGAGGATAATGATGTTACTACCGTTCCTCTTCCTGTTATTCCCCCTGTGATTGGTACCGCTCCTACTTCCAGTATGCCATCCACTACAGATATCCCGCATATACCTTCCACTATGTCATCCACTACAGATATCCCGCATATACCTTCCACTATGTCATCCACTATAGATATCTCTCATATACCCCTTTCTCATCATCCATCTCTCATCACGTCGCTACCTCATGTTTATCATCGTCGAAAACCAGGTGAACAGCCCATCATTGCTCCGCCGCTGCCAATGCTGCCTTTGGACTCAGATCGTGATGCTGATTTACATGTTCTCATTGCTCAGCTAAGAGGTAAGGATCGGTGTACCGAACACCCCATTTCTAACCATGTTGCTTATAATCATCTCTCTAAGCCTCACCAGTCTTTTATATCCTCCTTGTTCGAGATCTCTATTCCTAAGACATGGCATGAGGCACTTGGCATTCCAGTATGGGCTCAAGCAATGAAGGAAGAAATGTCCGCTTTGGAGAAGAATCACACATGGGATGTCATCCCTCTTCCTCCTGGAAAGAAACCCATTGGTTCAAGATATAAAGCTCGGTTGGTTGCTCGTGGTTATACCCAGACTCAGGGGATTGATTACCAAGAGACCTTTGCACTTGTTGCAAAGATGGACTCTATTCGTGTGATCATATCTTGTGTTGTGATTTTAGATTGGGAACTTCATCAACTAGACATCAAAAATGTGTTCTTGCACGGGGACCTCGAGGAAGAGGTGTACATGGTCTTTCCTCCAGGCTTTGTGAGGAAGGGACAAGAGAGGCTTGTCTGTCGCGTATGGAAATCCTTGTATGGGCTGAAGCAGTCCCCGAGGGCATGGTTCGGTAGATTCCACAAGGCCATGATCCAGTTTGGCTACAAGCAGGGACACTGATTATACATTGTTTGTCAGGATGAATGAAGGGAAAATTGTTGTTCTGATTGTCTATGTTGATGACATTGTGATCACAGGAAATGACACAGATGAAATCTCCAAGTTGAAGGCTCGTCTCTCGGCTGAGTTCGAAGTAAAAGACCTAGGAAGGCTACACTACTTCCTAGGAATTGAAGTGACCCGTTCTGACAAAGGCATTTTTATCTCCCAACGCAAGTATGTGTTGGACCTGCTAACGGAGACCGGTATGCTCGGTTGTGCCCCTGCAAACACCCATATGGAGGAGAACCATAGGATCGATGAGGATAGCAATGGTGATCGTACAGATGCCTCCAGTTATCAAAGATTGGTGGGGGCTCTTATATCTCTCACATACTCGCCCTGACATTACATATGTTGTTGGGATCCTGAGTAAGTACATGCATGCCCCAAGGGTCAGACACCAGGAGGCGGCTTACCATGACCTCCGGTATTTGAAGAAGTCCCCAGGACGGGGGCTAATGTTCTCTAAGAACAATCATTTGCGGATCGATGTTTTCGCTGATGCTGACTGGGCTGGATGCCACGATGACCGGAAATCTACAACGGGTTATTGCACATTCATTGGAGGAAACCTGGTCACATGGCGTAGTAAGAAACAGAATGTGGTGGCCAGATCTAGTGTCGAAGCTGAGTACCGGGCAATGTCTCAAGGCCTCTGTGAAGGCCTTTGGTTGCGTACCCTATTGCAAGATCAATGGCTTCAGGAGGAAGCTCTCATCTCCCTGTACTGTGACAACAAAGCTGTCATCAGCATAACACACAATCCAGTTCAGCATGACAGGACTAAGCACGTTGAGGTGGATCGTCATTTCATCAAAGACCATCTTGAAAAAGGAAGCTTAGTCACACCCTTCGTTCACTCCAGAGATCAGATGGCTGACATCTTCACCAAGAGTCTAGGATCTGATGTCTTCACTAATGATATTCATAAGCTCGGAATGACGGATATCTACCGTTCGACTTGTGGGGGAGAGTTGAAATCAAGTCTTTTTATTTCTTTACTATTGTATTTACCCATAAGGGCATTGTTGTCTTTGCATCTTTCTCCCCTACATATATAAGTATGGGGAGTCCTCTTTAATTGTTTTAATTTAGTTTTCCCCTTTCAACTGCATGGTACTATCATGTTGTATCGGATTATGAGCAATATTAGTGATGATTTTATTATCAGAATAGGAGAATAGGTTTATCTTTGTTACGATATGCATGCAGTCACAAATTAATATAAAATCCTACATAGTGACATTAGCAGCGAATACATAGATTCTTAGTTTGAACGATATCTTGTTAATCATGAAATCATTCACCAAACCACTTGTGCTTGCTTCTCCGCTCAAAAAGGTATTGTTGAGCATAAAATCATCATCTTTTGAAGTTGCTAGATGCCTTTTGCCAGCTATGCACCTTTCTAAATATTACTGGGGTGATGTGTTTCTCACCACGGCATATCTTCTCAATCGCATGTCGTCGCATGTCCTAGGGAATGACACCTCTCTTGGCACCCTCCATGTGCCTCAATCTCAGCTTTCCCCTAAAGTGTTTGGATGTATCTGCTTTGTTCATATTCATCACCTCGTCCTCTAAACTTGATCCTCGAGTGCTCAAGTGTCTTTATTAGTTACTCTCCCACGCAGAAGGAATACAAATGTTTTCATCCACCTACGAAGAAAGTCTGTCACTATGAACGTCATTTTTCGTGAATCTGAGGCATAATATTCTTCCTTGGGTGACTCTACTTCTATGCCCTCACCTACTATTCATATGCCAGTTCCACCACCTTCTCCCTCACTTAAAGGGAGTCTATACCTTTGGAACTGAGCCCCTCTAACACTTTTCTACGTATTCCTCATACTGATCCTAGCTTGCAGGCTTATACTCGGCGCATTAATGGGACTAACACACAGGGTCCTTTCCATGCAACAAAAACAACCAATGGATCCTGACTCAGGGCCTTCTGATCCACCCATTGCTCTCAGGAAAGGTATTTGATCTTGTACCCAACATCCCCTATCGCATTATGAGTCTTACGACTCTTTTTTTTTCTTCTTATGACCTTTGTGTCTGTCTATTCTTGCTACCATTTCCATGCCCTCATCTTGACAAGAAACTCTTGGAATCCCTACGTGGCAAAAGGCAGTGCTTGAGGAAATGACTACCCTTGAGAAGAATCTCCGTCAAACATAACTCTCAAGGAGTTGTTGAAAGGTGTAAAGCAAGACTGGTGGCAAGAGGTTATACACAAAATCCTGGAATCGGCTATCAGGAAGCTACTCTAAAAACAAGGTCAATGGAAGCTAAAAGAGATCCAATAACTGCAAAAAACTTTGAAGATGGAAAAGTGACAGAGTGGTTGGTGGGCTCCAGTTCTTCAAAGAAATCAATTGATGATGAAGATGATGAGGTCTTTCCTAGAGAGGGATTGACTTGGCAGCAAGTGGTGGAGTGTATGGATGTTGATACAGAACCAAGAAAAAGCTCTCGTGAGTCTCGGCAATCTTCAATGACTCCGAATACTAAATCATCAAAGAAGAAAGGCAAAAAAAAATTAGATTGTGTTGATGAAGAAGAGGAAGTAGAGTTTTCCGCTTCATCAGAGGAGGACCTCATTGAAGAGGAGATTTCAGAAGGTGATTACGAGACAGATAACGATGAAACAAATCAAACAATGCGTTCGGAAGGGATCGAGGAAGACTGAGGTGAGACTGTGAGACCAACTCAAGTAAACCATTCAATAGTTTAAAATATTCAATTTTTACTTATTGAAATTTGCATAGACGCGTATACCTGTTGCGCACAATAAATGTTATGTTCTCCAGGTTAATCAGTATACCTAGCAGTCTAGCACTTAACAAACCAAGTATTGTACTATTGTGAAATTACATTTTCATCATATTCATTTGTTGTTATATTTCACTGTTATATGTCTGTAGAAATATTTTCTTGATAGCCCTAGCAAACCTACAAATTAAAAAAGTTAAATATTTATCATTTATCATTGTTTTGTCAATATAAATAATAATAAAAAGCGGTAAAAATATAAAACCCGACATTTTCAAATGTCTCCGACATCCGACATTTAAAAACCCATTCCGATATGTAGCCGACATCCGACATTTAAAACATTGATCGGGAGATGAATTCATTCAAGCCGGGGAGATTGATGTGGAGCATAGACGAGCACTTGCGGTAGATGATGAGTTTTGGGCACATTCGGGGCTGATTTGACGACTTTCCATATATGGCGTACCCGGATCGACGATCAGACTCCGCGGTTGCGTCCGAAATGTCGCCGCGAGTCAAATTCGGATGATGAGTTTATTATTTTTGGTTCATTATAGCGGTCTCTCCAAACGGCCAATCATAACCGATGATTGGGATGCCCTAGTGCTTCATTTTATTATAAATAGGAGTCTTGTGGGTTGAATAAAGCATTACAGAATTTTGGAGAAGAGAAATCCTGAAATCCGGCAATCCCTCCACGGTGCCGACTCTGTGGAACCCTAGGTGACGACTCCTAGGCTTGTATCTCCCTCCCCAAGGTATCCCCTAACCCTAGCCTCCTTCCTCCACCTCCAAAAGTCATCTCTCGCAGCCCGGTTGAAGGATTCCTGCAGCCACATGCTTATTTCCATTGCTGTCCAAAAATCCCTTCCTATTCAAATTTACTGTTGACTAATTAAATTCCCTGTTCATCTCAATATTTCCTCAGCGTTAATCCACCGCCGGCCTTCTGTAGCCAGCCTTTTCCCCTCCAAACCGCTGCCCCTTTTTTCCCTTCCAGCAAGTCCGGCCACCCATTCCTCCTCCCAATAAATCCGCCTCCAGCCCTTCCTCCACCCTCCAGCACACCTCGCCGCCCATCCCATCTACCATCCAACAACCACCCAGCCACCCACAACCCTAGCCACTACCCCTAATCACTCCCTCACGTGAATCCACTTCCCAAAGCCCCTAAAATTCTAGATCAGTCCAGATCTAGAGTTTTAGCACCCGATCCGTTATTTCCATCACCCGTTCATCACCACCTCACCCGGATCCAATCCAAAATATCGGATCCATCCTACCCTGCCCGGATTTCCCTCCTAGTGGCCGGATCTATCAATTTCCGACCCATTTCCTCCCTCCACCGTCGGGGAAAGCCACTACATCATCTTCCACGTCGTCGGTTCCACCTCGGATCATCGCATACACATTTTCAGCTCTGGATTCTTCATTGCCTTGGTCAGCCCACTATTTGGTGAGATTTCGTTGTATTGGTGTATTATTTTCAGCATATTTATATTGGATTGAATCTTCTGCTTGTTGTGGATCTTTTGTATTGTAGTTACTTGTTTGGATAAATATTGTGATTTGCAGGGTTTATTTGCTGCGCGCTCTTGCTTTGGCCCTCCACGCGGAAGAAAGCCTAAGCTTGCTTTTGCCCAAATAAATTATTTTGTCTTGCATTGAATTGTTTGTGTGGGATGATTTTATTTATTATCTAATTTATGATCTAACCGTCGGACTTTTGCATAGCATGTATGATTAGGTCGCAGATTTCCCGCCACCTATAGATTCATCCTGCGTCAAGTTACTATCAACAAATGTGCAGTAGCCAAAAGTGGGCTTCATATCGTCTTGGTTGCTAGCCCAGTGACCATCAGCGAAGACATCAAATTCCAAGCGAACATTTTTTGCAAAAAAGGATTTCACGTTCATAAGCCGTCTTTTGATGACTTGGGATTCGATGAGCTTCCTCCTGGTGATGAATTCTGGGAGCATGCAGGTACTTGCCCCTCATTCTTACTGCATACTTGATGTGAGGGCAAGTGTGAGAAAAACAAAAAAGTTTATCAACACATCCCTGGTATGAAATGTCACTGATATCTCCATCTTTTTTTATCTTGTGTTTGCTTCAATAAAAGTGCCACAAATGTGCATCCCAGTATATGTTCCTTTAAAAGTTCAAGAACATGTTTTGATTGGGACATTAAGATCCCTTGGTTGGATCTTGCAACTTCAGTTCTGAAGCAATACTTCAATCTTCCTAAATCTTTGACTTTAAATTCCTTGCACAACTAAGGTTTTAACTAGGCAATCTCAGCCACATATAATAAGAGTTTGTACCTTTTCATTTTACCTTTTAATGAACCTAGTATGATCAAAATGTCATTGTTTGTATTCGAAGAAAAGCAATATAGCTTTGTGGAATCTTCCAAACCAGCCCTAAGGGATTGTTTCGAACTATAAAGTGATTTTTTAAAGCAGGAAAACTTTTCGTTAAATTTCATATATACCTCTTCTTCTAAACATTCACGAAAAAAGATACAATTTTCATTCAATTGTAATTATCATCGAAGGCACATTGCACATGATAGTACCACCTTAATTAAATCCATCTTCGCCATAAGTGCGAAGGTTTCTTGGTACTCAATCCCTGAGTTTATCTTTGAGCTACCAATCTTGTCATATTCATTCCCAACTCTTTATTTTACTTTACTGAAAAGACTCATTTCAATCCAACCACCTTCTTTCCAGGAGGAAGCAAAGATAATTTCTCATGTTTGCTTTTTTTTTCAAGGATAACATTTTTAGGGTCTACAAAAGATTAATGATTTATATTCACGAGTGAGATCATTATATGAACTAAAGCAGGAAACTGGATGATTTTATTTTTAAAATGGAAATAAAAAGGCGGAGGCTGTCTTCAAAAATGTGGAGCGAGCATAAAAGGTATTATAGGAAACAAAATGTCACAAGTATTGGTTGCTTCCCCAACATTTATAGACATTACTCCAAAGAAGAGAGACTCTCATCATTATGCAACTCCCCATTGCGAGAATCTAAAGACATGTTGGGAGAAGAAAGATCACTTTCATGAAAAATGTCATCCCTAGCACAAAAGAAACAATAGGATGAAGGGTGATAACAATGGTAAACAAAACACATTTTTTGGGAATGAGAATCAGTTATGGTCCTAGCCCTTAACACCAATAGAGATGCCAGAGGATGACCGGAGGCGGAGATGACGGTGGCAAGAGATACTATGGAGCCTTAACTATGACTGCCAAAGCGGAGCTTGCTAGTTAGAGGTGAGAGCTACCAAGATCTAGCACAAGGATCAAGGAATTATAAGTTTTTCTTTTTGCATAATATTACAAGACCCAAGGTGTCCTTATATAGAACCCGATCATGGCATAAGTGTAAATTACTAAAGACAATGAAAATATATAAAATACTAAGACTAGATAAATAAGCACGCAGCTAGGGGAACAAATTAGGCCATGTCGGGCCCAGGCCAGGCCCAGACCCCACCGGGCCCGGGCTTTTTACTACCGGACCCAGGCCGGGCCCTGCTTAAACCGGACCCAGGCGAGGCCCTGCTTAAACCGGACCCAGGCGAGGCCCAGACCTTAGTGAAATAAGAGGGCCTGCTTGAGCCCACAAGATCAGGCACAAGCAGGCCCCAAAAAGAGAACCTATTGTGCTGCCAAAGGCAGCAGGATTGTTGGGCGCAACCCAGCAATTAAATGTTGGGCGGACTGGGCTGTCCGCCCAACATTAAATGTTGGGCGGAAATCCCAGCATTTAATTGTTGGGCATGGCCGCTCAGCATTTAATGTTGGGCAGCGCCCCGGCATTTAATGGCGGTGGCCCAGCATTATATTTAATGTTGGGCTCCCAGGAGGCTTTAGGCCGGGCCCAGGTCTGGGCCTGGCTCGGGCCAGGCACCAGGCTGGGCTCTGGCCAAATAAGGGGGCTTGGTAAGCCCCCTTAGGTCGAGCATGGGTCTGGCCTAGGCCTGGCCTGGGCCTAACCAGACTCGGGCCTACTCGGACTCGGGCCTGGGCAAACCCGAGCCGGGAAACCGGGCCCGGGCTAAATTTACACCCCTACACGCAGCCCATAACATCTCCTTCGTCTTTCAAATCGAGCTTGTCCTCAAGATCAAACAAGGCTTGCACTGCTTGATCATCCGACTCTTTGATTTCCCACCTGAATAACTCTTGATATTGTGTTGCGGCAGCGGAGGATGCATCGAGCGACAGGACGTCAACGCTCTCTCCAATGGAAGAAAAGATCAATGAGTGAGTGGAACGAGGGTACCCGATAGCTGCAGATAGGCGAAGGTGATGGAAGGGCAGGGGTAAAAAGAGTTGTGATGATTAGAAGGGACGACGTCGACTTTGGGACGATCGGCAGGAGAAATGGATCGAGAGGGGCCAGCAGAGCAGGTGGCCTGAGAAGAGGCGACAAGGAGGCCGGAAGAGCGACTAGAGCAAGGGCCGAGAGAACTGCTGGGGGTGGAGAGGTCGGTGACAAAAACTGCGGTTCGAGGGTCACTGGCGGCGATGGTGGTGAGACATGAACGGTGGAGAGCGGCGGAGCTTCTGTAATCCACGATGGGAACGGAGACCACTCTAGAGGGATTTGCGGCGGGGAAGGTGGAAACTTCGGCGAGAAGGTGGGTATCAAATCATCAAGCTTGTGGAAGAGCATGGTCATGTCTTCCCGACGACGGGTTTCGGCGTCCCGACGATGTGCTTCGACCTCTCGATCCTGTGTCCCAGGAGGTCATTGTTTCCTTTATCGAACGGAGGGTGGCTATCTTCACCGCACTTAATTTTTTGTTACATAGTTGCAGGTTCATCGTAATTAAGGAACAAATTAATATGATTAATAATCAATTAATTGAGTAATCAATTAAAAGATCAGTCAATTAATTAAATCACGAAGGGCTGGCCTGCGTGCGGAAAATGGCGTAAACAACGAAAAACGCAGAGGTAAAGGGGGCGGGTATTGGGGTCAAGGGAACCAGACAAAAGGTGATGACGTGTGTTCAGCTTGAGGAAATTGCGGTGCAAGGCAGCTCGACAGAGCTGCGACGGAGGAGATGGGGTGGTCTGTAGACAGGACGGAGATGTTCGGCTCGGACGATGACAACAGAGACCAGACGAAGAAGATGGAAAGGCGTCGATCGGCGGGAGCGGAAGCGATCGATGCGCACTGGAAGCGATTGAGGAGGAAGCGAGAAAGACGTCGATCGGCGGGAGCAGAAGCAATCTAGGCATGCTGAAAGAGATCGAGGCAATTTTCTTTGCTGGAGCAGTGATGCACAGTTGCTGGAAAAGCTATAACCTCTGATGAAAGCTTATGAAAGTCGCCGAAAGCCAGTGCGGAAGAAACGTTGTGGAAAAGAATGGAAGGAAGAACGCAGGCCAGTCAACGGAGGTACAAACAGCGGCGTGGAGGAGCCCGTTGACTTGAAGAAACATGTTACGTGCCTACTTCGATGGATTCGGTGGAGGGGCAGCGGGAGGATACAAGGGATTAAATCCCTAGAAGAAACCCGAGAGAGTGGAGGTGAGGGAGAAGAAACCCTAAGAGGAGAGGGTTTGGAGAAGAGAAGGAGAGGAAGACCCCAAGAGGAGATGAGAAGGAACTAGAACTTTACTTCATTCATTCCTATCCCAAATACAAGGCAAGACCTCCTTATATAAGTCCAAAATGGCGGGCGCGTAAATACCCGCTACAAGTACAATATGTGAAATATTAAAATACTCTAACTTGACAAATAATAAAGACTTGATCCAACATAATATTAATAAAATAAGATAAATAACGGTGGACCCACAGCACTCCATCCGTCCTTCAAAATGAGCTTGCCCTCAAGCTCGTGCACCATGCGGATGATCGGATCATCTGGTAGCTTGACCTCCCTCCAGAACAGGGCCTGATAGCGAGTCGTGTCAGCGGCGATGTCGGTGAATAGCGGTGGCGCCGTCGGAAAGACATGCGGCGGAGGTAATGGCTTCTGCAAGGTCGATGGAATGGTGGTAAGCAGCAACAGTGATGGCGGAGAAGCGACGGCCGACTGCAAGAATGGATCCGTCGGGATTACCGGAGCACGGGCCGGCAGAAGAGGCGGCTCAGCGACCGATGGTAGCAACAAGGCAGGGGCCGGCGGAGCAAGAGCCGGGAGAGGAGGCGGTGAGATGACCGGAGAAGGAGGCAATGCGGGAGTCGGCGGAGGAACATGTAGAGGAGGCGGAAGCGGTGGAAGGACGACCACCGTGGGAGAGGTGGTACATCAGCGGCGGCAGTGGTGGAGGCAATGACTGCACAAGGCGAGTCGGTGGTGGGCAGACGAGGGAGGCGGAGTGCTGGAATAGCCGCCCGTGGAAGGTGGCAAGCCGCAGTGCACAACTACGCGTTCGACTCACGCTTTCATACTAACAAGGCGGGCGAGTATTTGTGCGAAGAGATCGTTGTTGGCGGCGGAGAATGGAGTGGACATTATGAGAATGTGGAATAATTAATTAACTAATTAAACAATTAGTTAATAATTATGAGAAGGATTGGATCTTAATTAATTAGGGTGATTAATTAAGTAGGGGGGAGAGAGTGGCGTGTGGAAGAGGTCGAAGACTGGTGGTGGCTGGAGGAAAAATTAAATAAAATAGGAAAGAAAGTATGGGAGAGATAGTGTGAGGGATTGGATTTGAGAATATAAAAAATGGCAGGCGGGATGGGATATGAAGAATGATGAAAGAGATATAAGGATCAGGAAAAGTAAAAAAAATAAAAAAAGAGGTGTGCTGGAGATAGCATGTAGGAGGAAAAGCAAATAAGACAAAGGGTTGGGGAAAAGACAAAGGTTGGTTGTTGACGGGGCTTTAGAAAAAAAGGAAGAAAAGAATTTGAGTGATGAAGGCGTGGGGCTCAAGAAGGAGGCGCAGGTGCTTGATGGGTGCGTGGAGGGCTGACGGAGCAAGATGGGGCTCGATGGGCTCTTGATGGAGAATGGCATGACGCGCAGGGAAGGTTGCGGAAGCTAGAAGGGTGCAGTCGGTGGAAAGCAAGGATGTGGTTGCGCGGGATCAAAGGAGGCGACTGCTTGCTTGGTAGAAGATGGGGCAAGATTGAGCGCCGAAGGCCTGCGGTGTGCTGGAGGAGACGATCTCGTCGTCTATTCGGGCGGAAGAATGGCGGAGGCAGAGCCACACTGGGGCGGCTGGAGGTCGACGTTGGTGTATGGGCTTCAGCGAGCTTGCTGGAGGCACTGGGGGGGTGCAACGACAAGGGGGTTGCTGGTGTCGGGAAAGGGAGAGCAGCGACAGACCGCGGGGAACGACGGAACGACGACCGGAGGGGAGGAAAGACCCTCTGATACCAATATGTTACGTGCCTACTTCGATGGATTTGATGGAGGGACAGCGGGAGGATACAAGGGATTAAATACCTAGAAGAAACCCGAGAGAGGGTGGAGGTGAGGGAGAAGAAACCCTAAGAGCAGAGGATTTGGAGAAGAGAAGGAGAGGAAGACCCGAGGGGAGATGAGAAGGAACTAGAACTTTACTTCATTCATTCCTATCTCAAATACATGACAACACCTCCTTATATAAGGCCCAAATGGCGGGGGCGTAAATACCCGCTACAAGTACAATATGTGAAATATCAAAACACTCTAACTTGACTCATAATAAAGACTCGATGCAACATAATATTAATAAAATAAGATAAATAATGGTGGACTTGTAACAAAACAGTGATGACAGCAGAAGTGTCGCGCTAAGGAAACCTGACTCTTATACCAAGATGTTATGGGCCTAGCCCTTAACACCGGTAGGAATGCAGGAGAATGATCGGAGGCGGAGATGACGATGGTGAGAGATACTACATAGCCTTAACCGCGGCTGCCTAAGTAGGTTTGCTCGTTAGAGGAGAGAGCAACCAAGATCTCGCACAAGGAATAAAGAATTAGAACTTCTTTTCTTGCATAACATTACAAGACCCCAAGGTGTTCTTATATAGGACCCAATCATGGCATAAACGTAAATTACTAAAGACAATGAAAATATTAAAATATATAAAATGCTAAGATTAGATAAATAGGCACGCGACCCATAGCAGAATCAAATTTGCTACAATGTATTTGGTGGACATGAACAAAATAAAAACACTAAAATCCCTAAGGAGAAAGATTAGCCAGTCTGAACTAAGCACTTAAATAATAAGTGCTTAACATGGGGCTAATATAATGTAGGACGAGCAGTGACCGATGAAATGAACACTTGAGATAACTCTTCTAGATATGGCTTAGGAAGGTGCATAGTAACAAGTAAAAACGGGAAACCTGTAGGCCGTATTTACTTTGAATCTCAGCCACATCATTTAGTGTGGTGTATGAACATAAGTGATTCCATCAAAAAAAAACCATGGTCAACTAAATAAGTCTCAGACACCCTTTTGTCATCATTCTCGCCATCATTATCACTAGGAAAACACCAATCACCCACCAAATTAAGGCATTATTCTTTTGTGGAAATATTTAAAACATTAAATACTTCATTTTATGAGTAAACTCAAGTAGCACAAGAAAAAATTAATAAAAGTGACTAATAAATGTAATCAAGATAAAGATAATAAGGAAAATGGAGTCCACACATTAGTACAAAAAACATCAAAAGTAAAGGTACTAGGTAAATATGTTTAGAACTTTCACGATTGTCACAAGTAAAATTCTTAAGGTACTAAAGACAGGAAATAATTTTTTGTAGATAGAAAGGACATGGATGGTGGAATCTCAGGTGCCAATGACAAATGTCAACAAGAATGAGGTATTGTGGGCAGAAAGTCATGTAAGATTTTTGATGATCAAAGCAGTACAACTCCACACGTTTCCTACCATTTCCAATGTGTTCCTTCACAAATAGATCCTAAAAACACATGTCAAAAAAATAGGGAACAGGAAATGGTAAAATGAGTACAACAAAACAACAACATTCAAGCTTTTATCCCACTATAAATGGTAAAATGAGTAATAGAAGAAAAATTATGAGGTAATGATGAGACATGTAAGCGAAAGGAGAAATAGCAAGAGAACATAACTCATCCCTTTGCCAGCAATTGGGGATAAGGAACCATTGACTGCAATAACTTTCTCATGGCTCGATAAAAGAATGTAAGTGGTAAAACCTGCAGAAGACCCGGCGACATCATCAGTGGCTCTGTAGTAAATGATATATTCAGAATGAGGAGTGGAGGTAGCACAAGCACTTGGTATACCATAATTTAGTGAAGGCATGCGAAAATCCACTTGGTATACCAAAATTTAGCAAAGGCAGACGAGACTCTGAGAGCGTCGGAGACGATGAAGGGAATTAAGCTCGTCAGCAGATAGAGAACCCGAAGGAACTGTGTCCTCAACACAGTATTATGCATTATAGGCCGGAGAACGAGAAACACTAGGTCGGCCACCACTACTCCACTTCCACGGCCTAGCCTCCAACGCCCTCCCAGGATGGTCAAGATACAGATACAGACGATAACAGGTCTATTGATCATGTCCTTTCTTCGCACAATAGTTATGAATGGAAAGGGAGCTAGAAGAATGATTCCATCAAAACCGAACTACCTCAGTGTTCTCAAACTATCATGATGTCCTAAGACCACTACTATGGCCTGATGGTTGGTGCCCTCCCAAGCTGGGCAAGATAGGGATACAGGCAATAGTAAGTCTCTCGAGTATGTCATTTCTTCACGCAATGGCCACGGATGGAAAAAAGCTAGAAGGATGGTTCCACCAAAATCTGGTTGCCTCAACATTCTTAAACTATCTTGATCTCCTAAGATTATATTGAATGTCTCTCGAAGAGTGGGAAGAAGAGAGCAATGTAAAACATGTGTTAATATGGAGTTTCCAAAAGAAAAGCATATGATAAAATCATTCCAATGGTATTTCAAAGACCATAATGATATCAAATGACTCAAGAAAAAGCTCTTTGGAGCTAGTATTAAAGAACAAATGAGACTTTTTAGTTATATAATTTTATGAGTCAAACAACGAGGCTAAGTGATTATGGATCGCAAGATTAGAAAAACTATGACAATTTCAGAGAATCAATTTAGTTTTCAAGCTAGCAATGGGGGGTGAGTGTCTATTCGGAGTGCAAATATGGTGAAGCAAAGTGAGTTCTTTCTTTTTGTTAAGAAAATTAATGAAAGAGTACAAAGAACACAAAAAGGAAATATTCATATTTATTTGAAAAAGACATTATCATATACCACTGGTCATGGGCATAAAGCCCGATCAGGCCGACCCGGTACCGGGCCCAACGGGCCCGGGCTTTTCTCAACTGGGCCAAGCCTGGGCTTTTCTGAAACCGGGCTCGGGCCGGGCTCGGGCCCCTGCCCCGGGAAGGGGCCTGATCCGACCCTTCGGGCCGAGCCGGGCCGAGCCCGGGCTGGGCTTTATAATTTAATTTTTTAAAAATATATAATAATTAAATTATTTAAAAAAAATTAATATACTAAAAAAATTTAATAAAAAAAAAAAATCGCTCGCATGGACAAAAAAAATTCAATTTCATTAATATTAAAAAAACATTTACATTTTACAATTTACATTAATTAAAAAAATTTAAAAAAATGAAATTTATTAACATTTTTAATTTTAGATAAAAAAACTACAATATTAATTAATTTAACAAAACAGAAAAATACAGTTTTAACTTTGAAGGCAACTACTAAATGTGCGTTTGCACTTCAATCATCTTATAAATTCATCGCGTGCATCTCGTCTTCGATCTCCTATGAGCTATCCTCTAATGCTGTAATGTGATGCTTCCTCTTCATAGCATCCAAGTAGTCCTTGTAGCAGATGCACATTTCCAGATATTCTTCGTTGAGTCGGCTCCTCCGCTCATTCAAAATCTGTCACTAAGAGAAAAAGCGGACTCCGAAGCTACCGTACTAGCTTGGATTGTTAGTAAATCATGGGTCATATAGGCCAAAATAGGATACGTATTAACTTTCTCTTTCCACCATTTTAAGAGATCGAAGTTTTCAATCTTCTTCGTGCTCATAAAATCACGGAATTGTGTTTTAGTGTACAATCCTAATTCATTTAAACTACTAGATGTGTACGCCTTTTTCCTAGCTGTTAATTCTAAAATTTTGTTTTTAAAGGTATCCTTTATTTTTGGTTGCGATATTTGTTCCCGGGACCGGGAGCCGTATAAGTTATTATAATAATTATAACACTCGGTAAAAAGAGAATTAAATTTTATAATACTAGCGTCGTCACAATCATCGAAATTTAAATTTAAAATTAAGTTTGTATTTATTTATTCTATCAAATTTTCTACGTCGTCTATGCTGAATAACAGATTTAAAGCGGCGGCACACAAAAACTTTGCAGGCATTTTTCTATAATATTTAAAAAAAATCTTTCATTATTTCAATTAATGGAAGTCATCCATCATGTTGTCTATCATAATTAAATTTTTGTGCGATGTTTACAAAATTTTCAATAACGATTGAGCTAGTGGGTTAGTACACGCCAGATAAAAAACTGTCGCCCTATAAAAATATTTTAATAAATCCATGTAATGTCCTAATACGTCTCAATCGGCATCGGTTAAATCATGACTATTTACCATATTATAATATTACATAAAGAGTGATTTTTGTTGAAACGCTCTTTTTAACATTTTATACGTTGAATTCCATCTAATATGCATATCAAATTGTGGTTTCAAATGTTTTTTTACCCTGTGCGTTTACAAATTTTTTAAGATCGTGAGATCGTTGCCTAGAACTATAAATGACTCTAAGCATAAGACGAATTTTTTCAATATACGATTCCATAGCAGCTAAGCTATCTTGTACTACTAAATTTAAAATGTGACAAACACAGTGAGTGTGAAAAAACGCGTTGTTTAGCATTGGTTTTAAATCGCGTTTTAACCAATTAATAGCTACGTTATTGTTAGAGACGTTATCAAAAGAAATACTCATTATTTTATCTTTTAATTTAAATTCGCGCACACATTTCATAATTACATTATATATAGCTTTATCAATGTACGGATATTCGAAACCTTCAAAACAAATTACGCGCTTATTTAACTCCCATGAAACCGGATCGATCCAATGACACGTGATACATATGTACGATAATCCTACTTTTATGCTACTGCTCCAAACGTCACTCGTTAAACTTACACGACCCTCAAAATTTTCAAAAAAATTTATTAACAAATGTTTTGATTCTAAGTAAGCTTTAATGGTGTCGCGCCTAAGAGAATCTCTACTTACCTGTTGATATTTGGGTTGAATGCCTCCATGTTCTGTCGCATCCTCGTTGTCGTAATGGCTGAATGGAAACCCACATTTGATGACATGTTTCATCTGCAGGTCCCGTTGGCGAAGTTGATCGTATGTCCAAATTTGTCCTGCTCCTGAAATTTGGGTCTGACTGGACTCGGGAGCTTGTTTCGACACGCAAGACTTAAGTGTCTTGATATTGTCGAGTTGCAGGTAAGGGTCAGCAACTTCGAGCATAATTTGCATCGCGCCTTAAATTCGGCGTCAACTTGAACCTTATTGAAGTGCTCCCAAACTGTCGTCTTACGATTGTGCTCCACCACTACAGGCGCACTCTGAGTAGACGACCAGGCGTTGAGGAGGAGGACGTCATGCTGTCGTTGAGGGAGTGGGAGCCTTGGAGAGTGAGATATTGAGTGAGTTGGAGAGAGAAATAGAGAGAGAGAGTGAGTGAGTGAGAGAGAGAGCTGAGAGAGTGTGAGTGGGACAGAGAGTCAGAGAGAGGGGGTGCTCGGGTTGGGGAATGTGAGAGAGAGTGAAAGAGAGGGGGGGCGGGTGTGTGTGTGTGGGGGGGGGGGGGGGTTATAAAACAAAAAATTAAATTTTTTGTTTTAAATAATGAGCCTAGGCTGCAACAACTGCTGTATAGCTGTACAGCAGCGGCCAGTGGGGCAGCTGGTCGCTGCTGACGGCTCTTATTAGAGCCGTTTAATTAACGACTCTAATAAAAGCTGTTAACTGCTCTTATTTTTGGTCGGGCTTTGTCCGGGCCCGGGCCAGCCCGAAAATCGGGCTTTGCCCGGCCCGGGTATCGGGCCGGGCAGTGGCTCTAAACCTGAGCACTGTATGGGCCCGGCCTCGGCCCGGGCCGAACCTAGCCGGGCTTTTACCGGGCCGAGCTCGAGCCGTCCCACTGGGCTCGTCCCTTTTGTACACGACTATTTACCACAAGATTTAATTAGGTACACATTAAATAAGAAAGTGTGCCAAAGGTACTTTAAAGTAATTAAATATATACATGATGAAGCACTAATTAATATTAGAACTTAGAAGAGTAAGAGATGGACAAATAAATATATATATATATAAAGAAAAATGTGTCCACGATTCGGTTGATTCGGTCGTGGTTTTAGCATAGATCTATTAAAGAAGTACCAAGGCTCATAAAGACTCTCAAGATAGTGAACATCTACGATATTCCTCTTTTTAAGGATCTGTTTGGTTGGGTTGTTGATGAAAAGCTGCTGATGGAAAACTGCTGATGAGAAAAGTGTTGTTTCTGAAAAATAGAGTTTTGCTAAAAAAAACTGTTTGGGTGAAATGGAGTTTATAAAATAGAGTTTTGAAAAAATTATTTGGTAACAAAACAGAGTTTTGAGTGAATTTTTTCCATAAAATATTTTTCAATGAGTTACCCTTGCAACAATGACTAAAACATATCGTTTCTCAAAATACTTTCACTCGGTAGTGTGGAGCAATAAGAAATGTTAGATCTCATTTTATCAATAACAATAAATAAAAAGAACTCTTCACAGGACAGTACAATAAAAAAACCAACCTAAATATTCAACCAAAATTTCTATACTTGAATTGATTACCAGCAATAAGCATAAGCAAATTCAGCATACTGAGCTCAATAACTTGAACAGAAATAAGTCCTGCAAAAGAAATAGTGATCAAAAGAAGCTTGAAGAAGAACTACCACAAACCAAGCAACATTGCGTAAGGAAATCATGCAGAAAGAGATCAACTTGATGAAGACCAATCATCCTTCAAAAGAAAAGCATCGGTCTCAAAATTTAGGTGCTGAAAAAGGATTCAAAGAGAGAAGCAGAAGCTACAGGAAGGAAAAACAGAGGAATCCTGGAAGCTACAGTAAAAATAGGGGAATCGCGCGAACTTGAGAAGGAGGTCGGAGACGCCGGAAGGAGAACTTTAGAAGGAGAATGACGCAGGAGGAATCTATAGGCGACGGAAAATCTGCGACCTAACCCTCCATGCTATGCAAATCCGACAGTTAGATCACATATTAGATACTCAGCAAGATGCAAATAATTTATTTGGGCAAACAAGCCTAGACTTTCATCCGCGTGGAGGGCCAAAGAAAGAGCGCGCGGCAAATAGACCCTGCAAATCACAATAATAATCTAACAAACAATTATCATGCAAGATATTCAAAACAAGTACAGGATCCAATCAAATATAAATATGCTAAAAAAAATAATCCAGTACAACAAAATCTCACCAAATAGTGGGTTGACCAAGACAATGAAGATTCTGGAGCCGGATGTGTAGATCGGTGATCGTAAGTGGAACCGGCGGCGTGGAAATAATGGTGGTGGCAGTCCTCGGCGGTGGATGGCGAGATCGGGCCGGAAAATGATAGATCCGACCACGTGGGAGTAGATCCGGGCAAGGGATGAATGGATCCGGACTATGGGATGACAAACGAATGAAGGGGAAAGCGGATCGGGGCTGAAATTTTCAAATCTGGACTGATCAGGGAATTGGGGCTGTTGGGGGGGGCGGCAAAGGATGTTGGGGCGAAAAAGGGGGTGGTGGCTGGATTTGCTAGAAGGGGAGACGGTGGAGGCTTTTGGGAGGGGAGGAATGATCGGCTAGGGGTGTGGATTTCCACAGGGAGGTCGGCAGTTTGATTTGAAGAGGAGGGGCCTAGAAGCCGGCAGTTTGATTGGAAGAGGAGGGGCCTAGAAGCACAGCGGTAACTATATAAATGAACAGTGATTTTGATTTTTAAACAGTAGCGCTGATTGGAAGAGGAGGGGCACTGATTTTCTGGACAGCAAATGGTGTGATGGAGTTGGGGGGCTGGTGGGTAGCTGTAAGGGGGTTTTGAGAAGGGGAAAAGAGGACTAGGGTTAGGAGATACCTTGGGGAGGAAGATAGGCACCTAGGTGTCATCACCTAGGGTTTCACGGAGTCGGCACCGTGAAGGGATCGCCGGATTTTGGGATTTCTCTTCTCCAAAATCTGCAATGACTTAGATCAGCCCCTAAGAGGTCTATTAATAATAAAGAGAAGATTAAGACATCCCCCATAAACAACTATGATTGGTCGGAGGTGAGGCTACCCAAATACAACAAAATAAATGCAAACATAGTGAAATAATATATCAAATTGATTCGCAAAGCGAATCCGAACACATCTGCGGAGTCCGATCGTCGGCCCGGGCACACCATATATGGAAAGTCATCAATCAGCCCCGAACGGGCCCAAAACTCGTCCTCCACTGCAAGTTCTCGTCTTTGCTCCGCATCAGAGAAGCTATCATCGGCGAAACCACGGGAGGCAGAGTTGTAGAAGATCGTTGTCAAGATCGACGTCGATGTCAGAGGAGAAATCACCGCTCGGGAGAGGAGAAGCTATCATCGCACGGATTAGGGTATCGGGGAAGAAACGTGAAAAGTTGCGGCTGGACGAGGGTTATTTGCGTGGCTGGGAGGTAATAGGAAACGGTGGAACCAAATAACCGGCTTACTTGAAATAAGCCTAACCAGACGCAGCTCCTCTTCAAAACTCCATTTTTTTCCCAACCGCGCTGCAGGCTATCAGTCCAACCAAACGCCACCTAAGTTGGTCTCAGAGCGAGTCTTCTTCGCTCCTCCAATAAAAAACCCAATATCACTGAGTTGTTTCTACGTGGTCATTCTTCTTTATCATCGATCGAGTGTCGACTTTCGGTACTGGGATCAAACATTTTATCCTCCCATTTACGTTCCTGCAAGTGTTAATTGGCATGACTTCGATTTGTTGAAGCACAACTTTGAAGAGCCTCATCGTCTTCCTCACGCGTCTCTCTCCTCGACAATTCAACCCGGCGGCGCTCCCAGCTGCATTGCTTCGATTTGGATCCAATCCCGCCTTCAAGATTTTGTTAACTGCTTTCGATGATTCAGACTAAACCTACTTCATCTACCTTGTCTTCCTCATCATTTTTCGACTGTCCCATCTTCTGCTTCAGGAATTATCATTATTGACCTCATCGACGACTGTTTTTGATGAGCAACTATGCTTCGACATCTATTCCATGAGATATCCTCAACAGTTTTTCAATTGGCCTCCAAAGACTTTGCTTCATTTAGCGACCATTGCAAGGATTCTCCCTTCCATCCCATCTGCAACGATCTTCCAATGTAATGATCGATGTTTGGGTCTTCAAGCTCCTATTCTGGAGATGCAATTGGCGGCACACCTACGGTGCATGTCACTCGTGCGGATCATCATTCCCATTCGCCACTACAACTATTGTACCTCTCGACGACACTAACTACCTTCCTTGGTCCCGATCCATCCACTTTGCCCACCGACAATGTCGTTTTTTGGGCACCTCAAAGAAACTATTATTAAACCTCTGCACCACGTGGGATCAATGGGATACGAATGAATGAATGGTGATGTACTGGCTACTCACCACTTTGGGCAAGTCTGTCTAACAAAACTACATCCTTCTGGATAATGCAGTGGCCATTTGGAATCAGGTAGTAGCTAACTACTCCAAAAAGAAAATTGTGCACAAGTCTAACAACAGAAGTGTCAGATTGCTCGTCATGCACAAGAAAATTTCAAACACAAAATTATTCTGATTTTGAGAAGTTACATAGAGCAACAACACTCAAGCCTTTATCCTACTATAGTGGGGTCGGCTATATGGATCCTTTGTCACCATTGTGCCCTATCTTTTGTCATAATCTCACTAATTCCTAAGTACAGAAGTTACATAGAGCACTTGATTATTTTTATCACATTCAACTGAGGTCAACATTCAAATGAGGTTCACAAACAACATAACCTTGGTTCAAGAGCAGGATAATCAGAACTGTGTATTTGCTAGCTTCAAAGCATGAATCCCGTTTTTTACCACATTCGGATACAAATCCTCAGACGACATCATATGCACTCTCTTGTAGGGACCTTCAACCTAGAATCTCTGACCCATAACATTCTGCAGGAGCATTCTGCCCTTGCAACGAGTGATACATGTGGTTCCCATGTGACCACTCGCCCAATGTGGTTCCCATGTGACCACTCGCCCTCAGAACACTGCTAAGCTTTTCTGCAATTATTGTCACAAGACTCGACGCATGAGGGAGATGTGCTACAAATTACATGGCCTCCCCCTCACACTGGGAACACCATTTGTGGTCTTGAATGTGGCAGCGGGGGATGACCGACTAGACATCATGTAACACACCTTAGTTATACAGCACCTCAGAGAGTCTCATTCCAGACCCTCCAGAGAACTGTTTAACTTGTGAGGAACACAAGGTTATGCGTCGTCTCTTAAAACGGATGACTATAGGGACATATGTGCCACTCAACAGCTAGGCCACTGCATGCACTGTACGGGCCACTTTGTCTTCCTCCAGTACACAGCTCTCCGGCCAACCACATGTCGATTGAATTATTGATTCGGGTGTTGATGCCAAGAATTTGGCCTCAATGTTCGGATTTGGGAATGGACCGAGGTAACTGGTCCACCAAAGTGAAACGCATGGGTCCAAGAGCGAGAATGAAAAGGATAGGGGTTTGATCGCTCGATCGACTCTCAATGTCATCTAGCAGGGGCAAGTAGGTCCCAACGCACACCAGGGAGTGTTTAGGAACTCCCCCTCGCAAACCAGGGAGTGTTTAGGAACTCCCCCTCGCAAACCAAGTGCAGAGATTGGTTGGGGGAGGAGGCAAACCCTCGTGCGAGTTTAGGTGGGTTATCAACGAGTTGTGGCAAGTTGATATCATCCCCCAGCGAGTTATTGGAGAGTGGTTGGGCGTGGTGGCCACGAGTTGCCAACGAGTTGAATAAATCCTTCATACAGTGGCCCTTGAGTCAACGATCAATCTGCTAACGTCATACTGCATGGCGGACGTGGACAAGGTGTTGACTGTCCTCGACGAATATGGATTATACATAATCTCCACTCTTTGTGAGATCAAAAAGAATCATCCAACAAGCAAATATCATCAAATTGTAGATGATTCTCAGATCGTCACGTCACAGCCCCAGGATGGATCTAGAGTGATGCAGTGGAGGGACTGACTCGGGGTGGACTCACTAAATGCAGCCCTAAATGAGATGAATATGCTGACGGGGGAAGTGTTGGTCCGCTAAAAAAATGTGCAGCAATAATTTTTTCTCATAAATACAACAGAGGCACAGGAATTCACAAGTTCTTTAATTAAGGAAAAAAAGTAAGCGTGTTTGCAAATCTAACGAGGCGCAAATATTTTAAGCGCACACAAAATAAACCCTGCAAATCACACGAACGTCGATACTAATAGAAAATATAATGAACAACCACTGCAGGTATAGTGCCAAAATAAACAACAGTAAGGAACAGAACTTTATACCACAATTTGCACGTGTAAGCGACCACAATGACGGTTGTCGGAGGTCCTCCAAGGTTGTTGTTGTGAATAGAGGCCGACTAAGGATTTGGAATGGGAGGGGTGTCGAGTCGTGTTCGTAGGGACTGGGTGAAAGAATTTGGCTTAGTAGTGGTGCACTGCAGGGGGGATGAACTGGCGGCTGGGGTTGGCATGGAGGAAGTGGATGTGAGGGGGGTTAGGGAGATTCAGTTACAGGGGATGGCAGGACAGAGCTCACGGGAAAATATTGGAAGCAGGTTAGAGGCCCAGGACTGGCGGAGGAAACAGGGTGGAGACGGGTGTTTACGGTAGAGCTCAGCGGCGGAGATGAGCAGGAGTAGTCGACGGCTTTAAACGAACTGGTGGGGGGATAAGTCGTTGGAGGCAGGAGGATAAGTTGTTGGAGGCAGGGGGATAAGTCGCTGGAGGCGAGGCCGGCTAACTGACTGTAGAAGTGCAGAGGACGGCGGGAGATGAGGAAGGGAAGTAGCGGATTAAATGGGGTTGAACGAGGACGAAGAAGGGGGGCGGAGGTCGTTTCTTGGAATCGTACCAGGCAGATCCCTTACCGCGTCGCACCAGAAGGATGAAGACCGAGCGGTTGAAAGCAAAATGAGCAAACCTTCGATACACCATCTGTGAACCGCATGTCTCTATATATAACCTAAATAATAACTGCAACATCAAAACTGAAAAATCAAATAAAACCACCCGAATGGGACGGCTCAAAGTGTCTGGACCGATCGGGGGAAAATACAACTCAAAATATAGAAGTAATATATGAACTCGACTCGGATAGACCATCTGGACACAACCACGGACTCTGATCGTTCGTCTGTACAGCGGATCACTGCCGCCTGCAGGAATACATCTACATCAGGCGTGGCGCGCCATCATAGAGTCAACACACTCTCGGCTGTCTCATGGCCGCGAGGCCCCAGGCAAGGTGGACCATGGATGAGTTGATCATTGCATCACAACACCGCGCTAGAAATAAGGTCAACACACTCTCGGTTGTCGCATGTCTACGGGGCCCCTAGAGTTGATCATCGTGTCGTAGTCCCATGCTAGATATAAGGTTAACATGCTCCCATATGTTGCATGTCCGTGGGACTCCTGGCGATGTGGACCATAGGCGAGCTGATCGTCGTGCTACAACCTCGGTCTGGATATAGGGTCAACACACTCTTTGCCAATGTTATCAGAACCGCAATCTGGATCGTAGGATCGCACAATCCTATGATCCCGATTTTAAAATCTGAACTGGATCTTACTTGGGATCGAAAAGAGTGTGTCCATGTAGGATTGCGATCTGGATCGTAGGATCGTTAGGATCGCAATACATATACGCTCCTAACGATCTGGGTCAGTTATTAAAAAAAACAAGCCCCCCCTTTAATTTCCTTTTTGGCTTCCCGGGTTCGACCACGCGCATGTCATAAGTAAGAAACCACATTCCCATTTTGTTCCGACTTCCGCTCCATCATCTCTCACTCTTTTTGTGTGAGCGTGACTGTGTCTTTGCCGAAGCCGACTCGACCACTGTTGTCTCTACCGAGATCCAAGCCTACGACCGCTGATTTCGACGAACTCCACTTCTCTCTAGAGCTTCAGGTCGACGAACTATTAGCAGTGTTGTGGATATCGGCCGACATGTCGGACATGTCGGCCGACATGAAGGTTTGGTAGGTAAAACGTCACGAAACCATTTTAAAATTGGGCTGTGGCATTTTGAAAATAACGAGCCGATATGTCGGTTTTAACCGACATACCGGGCCCAAAAAAACGGAAATATCAGCCATTTTTTTGAATTAAAGTTTTTTTATTTATTATTTTATCTAACACATGTGGTTTTAACTCCCCCGACGCCGCTGTTTTCATTTCACCCTGTCGCTCCTGCCTTATCTCTCCTTGTCGCTCCTGCCCTAGCTCTCCCTCGCGCGATGTCGGCACTCTATCTCTCTGGTTCTTTCTTCTCCCTGCTCCTGGTGCTCTCTGGTTCTCTGATTCTCTGGTGCTCTCTAGCTCGCTGGTGCTCTCCCTCTCTCTCGCGCTGTCGGCACTTTAGCTCTCTGGTTCTTTCTTCCCCCTGCTCGCTGGTGCTCTCTAATTCTCTGGTTCGCGAGTGCTCTCTAGCTCGTTGGTGCTCTCACTCTCTCGCGTGTTGTCAGCACTTTATCTCTCTGGTTCTTTCTTCTCCCTACTCGTTGGTGCTCTCTAGTTCTCTGGTTCTCTGGTTCTCTAGTGCTCTATCTTGATGGTGCTCTCCCTCTCTCGCGCGTTGTCGGCACTTTATCTCACTGTCTCTTTCTTCTCCCTGCTCATTGGTGCCCTCTAGCTCTCTAGTTCTCTGGTTCTCTGGTTCCCTCCCTCTCTAGCTCGTTGGCTCTCTGGTTCTTTCTTCTCCCTACTCGTTAGTGCTCTCTAGTTCTCTTGTTATCTCCCTCTCTAGCTCACTTGTATTTTCGATCTCGGTACTCTCTCGACTGGTGCATTCTTATGCCCTTAGTTATCAAGGAGCGCCTGAGCGCCGGGCGCAGCCCGCCGCGCCTCAACACGGCAAAGGCGGGCGATGTGCCCCAGGCGCGCGCCTTACAGGCTCTCAGGCGCGCCTGGGCCTTTTAAGGTGTTTTTTTTAAAAAAAATTAGATGAGCAAAAACATGATCTCGCACGCACCCGAGGCACCCTTAGGCACACTTGGGCGCCCAATTCGCTGAAATTGAGCAAATTGGGCGCTCAATTCTCTCAATTTCCTTTTTCCCCCATTTGTGCGTCGCACGTGCTTCAGGCACGCACCTGCGCCTTGCGCCTAGGCTCCAGGGGCCCTTTGCACCTCCGCGCGCCTTGCGCCTTTAATAACTTAGCTTCTCCCTACCTCCCCTCTCATTCTATCGCTCTGCATTTTGGTTTTTCTTGTGTTGGTTGTTGTTCTAGCTGTCGGTTGTAGCATGGTGGCTGCCTTGTGGGTTGTTGCAGTCAATGACCTGTTTAGTTATTGGTGGCTGCCTTGTTGCCTTATTAGTTCAGCAAGGCATGGTGGTTGTCTTGCGGTTGACTTGTTGGTTGTAGCATGGTGGCTGCCTTGTTGCCTTATTTGTCTTATTAGTTGCTGCCTTATTTTTATTTGACACGTTTATTAATCAACAAATGATTTGAAATACCCCTATTAATAGTTATTTATCCAACTTCATTTTGCAATCAATGATGCATGTATATCGAATCACATTTTTAGTTGTCTTGCTAGTTGCTGTTTTATGCCTTTTGATAAATAAAATGTGAGAATAGGTTGCAGAATAGGTAGTACTGTGACATGTATAAAAAATAACAGTTAATTACATATATAATTAATTAAATATTAAAATCCGATATATGAAATATCCCTGATATATCCCCCGACATATAAAAAAACCGACATGAAAACCCAAACCGACGTGTCCCTGACATCCGACATCTGCAACATTGTCTATCAGCCATTCAACTGACATCTAGTGATTCATCTTACAGGTCAACAACCTACTACTATTCATTGTTATGCTTATCGAGCGGCTTCAACCATCCAAGTCAACTCCAGATTATCAATTTTTCTTCCAGGTTGACTTAGGTAATAAATTTTTTTGTTTTGGATTATCTTTTATGGCCCATTTCGTTTCCAGCATTTATTGATCTTCCATTATTGCTATAGTTTCAGTTTTTTCCATCCAGAGATTCAATTCCAGCCTCCGAGGCTTTTAGATATTTGATCTTTCAAATATTCAACTCCGGTCGTCAAACAAAAACTATGATTTGATGTTTTATAACGATGTGTACTTTATATTTGCTAATGTAAAACTTATAGTTAGAACCACGCTATATTTTTAGTTCAGTTTATTTACTTTCCTTTGAATTTTGATATAATTATCCAACAATTGATTAGTTTTATAATTTTTTGTGTTGATTGTGTGGAAGAACATCAAAAAGGAGACAAATAAGGTGTAATTTTATTAATTTCTCAATCAAAGATCCATCAATACATCATACGTATTTGTACATATATATAGGAGAAGAGGGGAGTGCCTAAACGCTATCCCAAGATGTGGGACTAATACTAAGAGAGCTTTACATGGGCCTTCAAGATGGGCTTTATTTATACTTTCTTCAACAGTCCCCTGCAAGCTAGAGCATACAAGTTGTAGGAGTCAAGCGTGGACAAGAACTGAGAATATAAAGGTCGTGGAAGAGCATTTGTAAGAATATCAGTGACTTGTTCGGCAGCTGGAACATGTTGCAAGTACAATTTCCTAAGTTGAACATTTTCCCGAATAAAGTGACAATCAACTTCTATATTCTTGGTACGTTCATAGAACACAGGATTTTTGGCAATATGAATGGTGACTAGACTATCGCAGAACAAAGTGACAGGAGAGGAGAGTTTGACACTTAGGTCTCTCAGAAGGTTTTCTAGCCATGTGAATTCAGAGACGACAGAGGTCATTTATCAATCCTCAGCTTCTGCAGATGAGCGTGCAATGACAGATTACTTCTTGCTTCGCCAGGTAACAAGATGTTCACCAAAGTATGTGCAGAAACCACTTGTAGAACGACGATCATCAATGGATCCAGCAAAATCAGCATCAGAGTAAGCAGTGAGAGATAGAGAGGAGTAAGGCTTATATACAAGACCTTGTCTAGGAGCAGACTTCAGATATCGGAGAATACACTCAACTGCCTAGAGATGAGAAGTTTGTGGAGCATGCATAAACCTACTAATAACCCCAACAACAAACGATATATCAGGTCTTGTAACTATCAAATATTTCAACTTTTCCACAAGACGACCACAGTATTCTGGGTTTGATTTGAGTGTATCAGAGTCGGAGGAGCATGCACAGAGCTTGTGGTTGACATCCATAAGTATGTCAGCTAGCTTGCAACCAGAGTAGCCAGTGTCATGCAGAAGATCAAGATAGTACTTTCTTTGAGATAGGACAAGACCAACGGGTCGACGAGTGTGGGCTGCAAATGGGTCTCGTCGTGCGTGGCGGACCAAGTGAGAAGACCCAGTGTGGGCCTTTAGCCGTTCAACTATCCCAGCGGGAGTATATTTGATAAAAAGACCAATTTGCAGCCCACACACGTCTAGCTACTCCGAATGGTGTGGCCAGACAGTACTTTCTTTGAGATAGCTTGCAACCAGAGTAGCCAGTGTCATGCAAAAGATCACACATGAGATCTTGCCTTGTCGTGCGTGGCGGACCAGATCTCATGTGTGATTGGCCCAGAGGGCAGCCATTTATTCTTTCATAGCCGTCCGCCACGCCGGATGTTGAAAAGCCTCTTGCAAAGAATTAGGGATGGAAACCGACGATAATGAAGTCGCGAAGGTATGAAGAAGTGGATATAATCGATGCAAAGAAACAAAATTACTGATGGGGTGAGCTGTAAAAGGCGTATCTGAACCAGCAGAGCGCAGAGTGTCATTAGTAGAAGGTAAAGGGCTTGGGGCATTAGAATGAGAAGGATGACGTGTGTACACACAAATAAGTGGAGGTTTTGGCGGTTGGGATGGGAGTGACGTGGGGAGGAGAGGTGGAAGTGGCAAAGTAACAGGAACAGTTGGCCGCGGAGGAAGAGACGGTAGTGGTAAAGGAGGGTCAAGGGGTTGAGAATGATATAGTTGATCCTCAA
This sequence comes from Platanthera zijinensis, assembly GCA_039513925.1. Lineage (NCBI taxonomy): Eukaryota > Viridiplantae > Streptophyta > Magnoliopsida > Asparagales > Orchidaceae > Platanthera > Platanthera zijinensis. The sequence continues at coordinate 96,383,225 of CM077097.1, forward strand.
GAAATAGTAATCTTCCGATCAGTGAGAGAATAACAAACATAGTTTTTCTGAGTGGAAGAGTACCCGACAAACATATATTTTGTGGCACGTAAGGCAAACTTGTCAGTAGACGAGCCAAAATTGTGAACAAAACACACGCAGCCGAAAACACGAGGAGTGACTGCAAAAGGGGGTGTGAAGGGAAAAAGAAGATTAAAGGGAAATTCAAATTGAGAATAGAGGAGGGCAAATGGTTAATGGGGTGACATGCCATAGAAACCGCGAGTTCAGGGCATGGCAGGAAGATTTTTGGGTTCAAGTTGGTCGGAGAGGCGAGTGGGGTAGGCTGGCCCGCACTCGCCCAGCGCATCAATGAGCTCTCGCCCAAGTCAGGAGGGGAAATTAGACCCTCGGGCAAGTGCGGTTTTCATCACGCATTCGCCCAAGGCTCGCGCCTTAATGCACGGGTAGGGGCATTTTCGCTGCCTCAGACGGGTGGAGGTTAGAACTCGCACTCGCCCATTGGCGAGGCTGGGAGGCGAATGTCTGGCTCCCCCCTCATCCGCCACTTCAGGCGAGAGGTGTTTTCCCGAGCCACTCGCCCGGTGGGGCCCAGAGGTGAAATGAACTGGGTATCCCCTGGAGACCTGCAGATAGCTCTTTTTGACAGCGAAATTACGTTGTTGGCAGACTCAATTGGGCAGCGTATAGAGAGATGTGACAGCGGAGTTACGTTGTTGGCAGACCAAGTTTGGAAAACTATAAATAGACCCGAGGGGGCACCTTTGGAGAAACGGCTTCTCTTACTTCCTTATTCCTCAGGCTTCTCTTGGCGAGCCTAGAGTGTTCTTCAGGGTGCCCAAGCTCAGCATTTGCTTGGGAGGGAAAGCGCTCTTAGATCTTCCGGGTGTGTGATGGGACCTCCTCGCTGAGATCTTGGTTCTGTTCCCGGGTTTCTAAGTCTTTGGACTAGTTTGCTAGCTCGAGAGAAGCAAGTGTGGGGCCACACCCCTTCTTGGATCTCGAACTCCACAGAGACCAATTTCTGATTTCAACACTTTGGTGCGGTGAGCATGGAGAGTGGTCAGCACAGAAGATTCTCGACTAGTTCCATGACTGGAGGTGAAGGACAAGGGTCTGGCCGGGAGCACTCGCTACCTTCACCAGCCTTAGCTATAGTGGGCATGTTTGAAGATTTCAAGGAGGTCATGGAGACCCTGCACCATTGTCTCAGCGCCACTCACAGCGAGTGCTCGACACCGGCTGTCCCGGTCATTGCGCAGCCAGCTTTAGGCGAGAACACCCAGGTCAGGCGGACCGGGAAGGAGAAAGAGGGCGAGGGTGGCGAGCAGGATCCCGTCGGGCGAGAGCTTTTCCCCGACTCGCTGAGTGCTGGCCGGGCCAGCGAGGTGGTCTTGCGAGAGCCAACCACTCGCGTCGTAGGAGCAAGCCCCTTCAGCGAGTTGGTCGTAGGAGCAAGCCCCAGTTCCAGAGGGGTTCAGGGTACCGGAGATGTCCTACTACACCGTCAGAGATGACCCAGTTCAGCATGTACAGTGGTTTGAGGAAGCGGTCTCCATCATACAAATGATTGACGCCTTCAAGTGTCGCATTTTGTTATCTCCTTCAAGGACAAAGCAAGAGACTGATTTCACCAGCTTCCCACCAGCTCAATTTACTGCTTTGCAGATTTGCGTCGGGCTTTCCTGTTGAGGTTCTCAATTTCGAAGAAGAGGAAGAAGGGCACGGAGTTCCTCTTCGCAATCAAGCAAGGACCGGAAGAAACCCTAGCAAGTTATGTGGACAGGTTCCTTGAAGTGTGCATGTTGCATATAAAGGAAGAGAAAAAGAAATTACAAGGGGAGGATACCCGCCAGGTCTTCCTGAACAAGCTCAAGGAATTCCGGGTGGAACCTCAGGGGATCAGTCCAATAAAAGGAAGAAGAAATAGCAAATTTAGCACAAAAGTCCGCCGCACAGTTGGCGGTCCGCCGCACATGTTGACAGGTTCCAGGAGGAAGTCCTCGTAGTGGAAGAGGTGTCAGGGTTTACCCTGATGATGGCTTTTACTTTGGGGATCCAAGAGGGGTTCTTCAGGGTGGCACTGAAGCGGAGGCCACCGTTGTCTTTTGAGGAGGTAATGGAGCGAGCGGCACAGGAGATCGAGGGTGAGGCAGCAAACCCCAATTTTGCTAGGAAGCTGGCCAGGTTGGGAGGAAGTGACGAGAGGGAGCAGGGAGTAAACAGGCGTCAGGAGGAGAGAAGAAGAGATGAGCCCAGGGGGCAAGGTTTCCAAAGGAAACAACAGGGGTGGGGTTATCAAGGACCGACCAATCAGCTGGCCTGGAGGCAGCAGGAGGGACCAGTCCAGGGTCAGGGAAGAAGGTTCCGAGGAGGGAACTACCAAGGGGGGCAGGGGAGGTTCAACCCTCCAGGATGGAGGCAGGGTCCAAGGCCACCTCTCCCCCCACAACATCAAGCAATGGAAATAGCCCGGGGAAGGGTTGAGAGGAGGAATAGTCGAGGGGGAAGGAGATGAGTGGAGGTGGAGTTGTCGTACTGTGACTTTCATCAAGTGGAAGGTCACGCGACGGCCACCTTCCCGGAGTTTATGTAGCTGAGAAGGACAAGAGGACAGGGGCAGCAGCCGCCAGCAGTGTGGATCGAGGAAGTGGTCGCGGGGGCCGATGAGACAGATGTGAAGAACGGGTCGATATAGGAGGCTCCGGAAGGATTGGAGTAATCCAAGAGGGGGGGAATCGAGGCCACCAGTAGGGGGAGCCTCCAAACGATGTTCAGACGGAGTGCCGCTTCGACAACCCAGACCCCGCCTCCTGTGGAGAGGATTACCTTCACCTCGAGTGACATGCCGGATCATGAGGATCTGTTATGCGACGTGCTAGTAATGCAGGCAGCGGTCGAGAACTTCACCGTCTCCCGGATCTTGGTAGACAACGGGAACTCGGTCAACATCGTCTTTAAGGCATTTGACGGGTGAAGATAGAGGCAAAGAGGGTGTTAGCCTCGGATGGACCGCTCTTCGGGTTCTCGGGAGAGAGGAAGGAAGTGGAAGGTGGAGTAGGGCTCAATGTGACTCTGGGGGTCAGTCCCGCAATTGCCGATTTGTGATCGTGGACGCCCCCAGTAGCTACAATGTCATCTTTGTCCGGCCTCTCATCAGCGCTTTCCGTTGTGTCCCCTCATCCTTCCATCAGTGCCTCAAGTTCAACGATGGAGGGGTGCAGGTCCGGGTCCGAGGAGACCCTAAGGTGGCTAGGCAATGCCACATCACCGCAGTCAACACCATCTCATGGATGGGAGAGGCCGAGGAGATGGAGAAGGTAATGGAGGCAACGACATAGTTAAAGGGAAAACAGGTCCTCGCTCGGGAGGAGAGCGCGGAGGGAGAGCCGAGAGGAGAGGAGATGATGGTGATGGAGGAAGTAATGGAACAGGACACCCAAGCCCAAGGAGAGAGGGCAGCTGAAGTTTGGGAGGAACAATCCTGGCTAGAGCCAGTGGAAGCAGTGGTGGAGATGGAGGTTCTTACCTGAGCAGGGAAAGCAGAGAAGGTAAGGGTCAGCGGAGGTTTGGACCCGGAAGGATCAAGAGAGGATGTTGGCATGCATCCAGGAGCACGTGGACGTCTTCGTTTGGAGCGCGGCGGATATGCCCGACATCGATGCAGACGTGGCTTACCACCGGCTGAATCTCGACCCGAAGGTCCGCCCCATCCGCCAGAAGGAGAGGAATGTGGCTGACAAGCTCGAAGGGCCTATCAAAGAAGAAGTGGAAAAGCTTCTCAAGACCGGTTTCGTGTCAGAGATCCAATTTCCGGGCTGGGTAATGTTGTAATGGTGAAAAAGGGGGACGGGAAATGGAGGATGTGTGCTGATTTTTCTTTGTTAAATAAAGCATGTCTCAAGGATTGTTATCCATTGCCTCGAATCGACGCGCTGGTTGACTTAGCCGTCGAATTCCCTGTAATGTGTTTTTTGGATGTTTTTTCAGGTTATCATCGGATCAAAATGCACCATCCGTATATAAAGGAAGTGTCATTCATCACGAGCAGCGGATGTTATAGTTATATTATGATGCCTTTTGGGCTGAGGAATGCAAGAGCAACCTATCTGAGGATGATGGATAGGGTCTTCCGGGAGCATAAGGGGAGAAACCTAGAGGTATATGTGGATGACCTACTGGTGAAGAGCAAGGATGTGAGCTCTCACCTTCGAGAACTGGAGGAAACTTTCTCCACCTTGCGAACATTAAAAATGAGGTTGAATCCCCAAAAGTGTGTTTTCGGAGCAAGCCGAGGGAAGTTCCTTGGGCACCTCCTGTCTCCAGCCGGGGTGGAACCCAACCCAGATAAGGTGAAAGCAATAATGGAGCTGGAATCGCCAAGGAATGCCAAGGAGGTTCGGCGCTTGACTAGGAAGCTTGCAGAGCTGAGCAGGTTCCTTTCCCGGATGGGGGAAAAGTGATCGCCTTTCTTCAGGATATTGCGAGGGAATCAAAAGTTCGAATGGACTAAGGAGTGTGAGAAGGCTTTTCAGTCTCTGAAGGACCAGCTCACCAAGGCTCCTCTACTCCAAGGACCCGAAGAGGGTGAAGATTTGACTTTATAGCTCGGAGTGGGGGCGGAGGCTGTAACCACTGCGTTGGTCTGAGAGGAGGGTAAGAAGTAGTTGTCAATCTACTACGTGAGTCGGGTCTTGAAGAAGGCTGAGCTCAGGTGCCCGACCCTGGAGAAGCTAGCCTTTGCCTTGGTCCTCTCAGCTCGAAAACTCCGACCTTACTTTCAAGCGCACTCGGTCCGGGTGGTGACCGATCATCTGATACGTGGCATCTTCCAAGGGGTGGAACTTTCGGGAAGGTTGGCAAAATAGTCGGTGGAGTTGAGCGAATTTGGCATCTCCTTCGTCCCGCGTCTGTCGGTTTAAAGCTCAAGCGGTGGCAGACTTCTTGGCAGATTGTGCAGTGGAGTCGGAAGAGAAAAGGCCATAATGATACACTTCCATGTCACCAACAACCAGGCGGAGTATGAGACAGTCATTGCGGGGATGCGACTCGCTAAGAAGTTGGGAGTGCAGGATGTGGAGGTATTAACAGACTCGATGTTGGTGGCCTCGCAGGTCAAGGGAGAGTTCAAGGTCAGGGAGCCGACCCTGCAGCGATACTTGCTCAGGGTAAGGGGCCTTATTAGGGGGTTCCGGACTTTCTCCATCCGGCATGTGCTGCGTGAAGAGAGTGTTGCGGCAGATCGGCTGGCCAAGCTCGGTCCAAGGGCAAGAGGGATCGTGGCGGACTTGTTCCGACCATCCATAGAAGAGGAAGAGCTAATGGAGATAGATCAACGCCCCTCATGGAAGGACCCGTTTATCACACCACCGGCCAATTCCCAGGGGAGGACACTGACAAGAACCACTTCAGGCACAAGTCGGCATACTATTTGTTACGCGAAGGAGAGCTGTTTCGGAAGACTCTCTCGGGACTACAAGCCAGGTGTGTATTTGAGGTAGAGGTTTTGAAGATCTTAGAAGAGATCCACTTAGGAGAGTGTGGAAGCCACTCGGGGAGCAAAACCCTAGAAGACAGGATAGTTCGGCAAGGATAATTCTGGCCAACCTTGAGCAAAGATGCGGAAGAGTTCGTGAAGAAATGTCTCAAATATCAGTTGTTCGCTCCACTCCAGCTCCTGCCCGCCCAGAGACTCAGGAGTATCACGGCACCATGGCCATTTGTAATTTGGGAAATGGACTTGGTGGGGCATTTTCCTTAGGCCAGCGGACAAAGGAGATTCCTTCTAGTCATGATCGATTACTTTTCAAAGTGGCTGGAAGTCAAGGCCCTAGCCAAGGTGACCTCTCAGGTGATCCGCAACTTTGTATGGGGAGGGATCATATGCCGGCATGGGCTGCCTCAAGCTATAGTCACCGACAACGGGCCGCAAGTCGTCAGTGATGGTTCATCAGTCTCTGTGGCCAGCTCGGGATCGATCTTAGGTTCGCATCGATCAATCACCCCAGGAGTAACGGGCAGGTGGAGGCGGCGAATAAGATCATCGTGAACCTATTGAAGAAGAAGGTGGAGAACCTGAAGGGAAGCTGGGTGGAGCAGCTTCTGTCGGTCCTTTGGGCCCTGAGAACTACGCCCAACACCGCCACGGGGGAAACTCCATTCAAGCTTTCACATGGATGTGAAGTCATACTTCCCATGAAGTTCGAAGTCAGGTCACCTCGGGTAGTCATCGCAGGAGAAGGGGATGAAGACTGGAGAGTCAAAAACGAAGGCGAGATGTGACTCTCATTGGACCTGGTGGAAGAGCTTCGCAACCTACCCGTCATCAGGCAGGAGGAGGTTAAACGTCGAATGGCCAGGTATTTTGACAAACATGTACGCATCAAACAATTTGTAAAGGGAGATCTAGTCTTGAAAAAGGTAGATGCGGTCGGGAGGTCGGCGTCAGTAGGAAAGATCAATCCCAACTGGGAGGGTCCTTATGTTGTCAAGGAAGTCCTCAAATCAGGGGGTTATTGTCTCTAAAATATAGAAGGGGAAACCATCGGACACACCTGAAGTGGTGATGACTTGAAACGCTTCTATCCCTGAGTATGAATAAGAAACATGCTTATTTCTCTAACTCTTTCTCTTCTTAGCATGTCCCCCCTCATGGCCTGAAAGGATGGTGAACTTATGTCCCGAGTTGAACCCGTTGTCAGGCTCCCATTGCTGACAGGTCAGGAAGGCCCTCGGTGGATGATATGAAACAAGTTGAACTCATGTCCCGAGCTGATCCCGCTGTCAAGCTCCCATTAGCTGACTGGTCAGAAAGTCCCTCGGTGGATGATATGAAACAAGTTGAACTTATGTCCCGAGCTGATCCCGCTGTCAGGCTCCCATTAGCTGACAGGTCAGGAAGGACCTCGGTGGATGATATGAAACAAGTTGGACTTATGTCCCGAGCTGATCCCACTGTCAGGCTCCCATTAGCTGACAGGTCAGGAAGGCCCTCGGTGGATGATATGAAACAAGTTGAACTTATGTACCGAGCTGATCCCGCTGTCAGGCTTCCATTAACTGACAGGTCAGGAAGGCCCTCGGTGGATGATATGAAACAAGTTGAACTTATATCCCAAGTTGATCCCGTTGTCAGACTCCCATTAGCTGACAGGTCAGGAAGGCCCTCGGTGGATGATATGAAACAAGTTGAACTTATATCCCGAGTTGATCCCTCGGTGGAAGAACGCATTCGAGACATCTAACTGAAATAGTGGTCACTCATACTTGACTAACAAGTGATGGCGCGCAATGTCGGACACAGGTGTATTCCCGCGGGAGGAAGTGATCCTCTACCCAGTCGGACAATCTGAGTCCGTGGTTGCGTCCAGATGGTCGTTCTGAGTCAGGTTCATATATTACTTCTATTTTTTGAGTTGTATTTGACGCCCGATCGGCCCAAACAGTACGAGCCGTCCGATTCGGGTGTTGATGTGTCTATCAGTTATGCAGCAGTTTTGATTTTAAGGTTATAAAAAGTGGCAGCAGGCGGTTCATAGGGGTATCGAAGGATTGAGTGCAGTTCTTGCAACCGTCGATCCTCCCCCTTCTGGTGCGACGCCCGAAGGTTATCCTGCCCCTGGTGCGACTCCAGGCAAGCCCTCCTCCGCCTTCCTCTTCTTCCCCGATCAACCCACCACCTCCCTCAGCCGCAACCCTTCTTCTTCCCTTGCGTTCCATCCTCTCCATCGTTCTCTCCAGCCAAACCGACGAAGTCTAGTTCGTTGATTTCCCTCCAGGAAATCCTTCTCCCACCCATTTTGTAGCATCTTCCAGAACAACCGCCTCCCATCTTCCGTTTGGTTGAATCCTTCGGCAACTAATCGGGTATTGTATCTAGCTACATACCTCATTTAGATTAGTTTTAATAGCGTACACTCATTGACAACCTAAAATAGATTTTCATTTTGGTAATAGAACATACACTCATTGACAACCTAAAATAGATTTTCATTTTGTTAATAGAACAAGATCTCAAATACCACTAATTCCCAATGCTTGCGTCTCATCAAGCATGATATTTTTCCACTCAAACAGAAGACTAGTTCAGATTAGAAAGAATGGAGTGAGATAAGAAGTCATGAAAATTGAGACATAAAAAGACCTAGGAAATATAGTTCGCAATGGGATATTGAGCACAACAAAGAGAGCAATTAGTAGGTCAAGAGATGGATTTATACCAACAAACGAGTTAGCTTTTTGGAGAGACTGTGCCTTAAGAAGAACAAATAGATAAAAAATTAAAAAAATGGACCTCCTCTGGAAGGTTTTCAAAATGGGATGTTTGACACCAGGAGGAGATTTAGAAGGTCCTTCCGGAATGACAAAGGTATAGAAAACAATAATATCAGAAAAACTGGCCCACTAAAGGCATTCCAATGGTCACATAAATGTGCGATTGTGTGGAATAGGAGAGATATTATCCTCAACAAGAGAATTTAAAGAATAATGTTAACCCAATTTGCAGATACCCTGCAATGTAATGAGGAATAGAGTTGAATAAAGTAACATCTTTAAAGACAAATGCCCATTATAAAGAGGCCAGGTTTGTAACATTTGCATACTTTTTAAGCCCCTGAATAACCAAGCAAAAAAAATTTTTGCTAGATTTGGGATCAAGTTTCCCACTCTCATGACCCAACTAATGAATAAAACGCATATTTCCAAAAACTTCAAGAGGCAAAGAGTCTCTATCACGAAATAAGACTGAATCGAAGTAGGGTCAATCGCTCTGAAGACCTTTCAAGGAGATAGCGATTCTTCCATTCCGTCACTCAATTTTGTTGAAGTGTATGAGGACATTAAAGTATGAAGAAGAATCTCTTTGCGTATAGGATGCAAAGGAACAAGAGCCTGGTGAAGTTAGAAACCCCACAATAATTGCATGAAAATGGCATAGTCAACATTAGAAATCACGACTCATTGCTAGATGCCTCTTACATGTAGAACATCAGCATAATCAATTATAGCAGCATGTGTGCCTCTGCCAAGAGGCTTGCCATGTAGCTTCTAAAGTTTTCCCCTCGCATGGTTTTAAGCACCACAATGATAACATAGTTGACCTCTTCCTCCTTGGGATGCATGCAGAATTCATCATTTATCAGTTAGCCCATTGCACTTGCGACTTCCTCCTGGTCGGTCAAAGTTTTGAGTAAACATGGATGGACTATTAGGTATCAAGCTGTCACATGAAGCTGGTATGCTGATCGTGTCATCACACGTGGCTCCCCTTGCATAGGCTTCAGACAGAATAGTCATTGTGGCATCTCCTAAGTTTTGAGATTTAACAGCACTTTGGTCTCAAGTGACCTAAGCAAAACAACCATAGCCAGAAGCTCTCTATGCTCCACTATTGACTTGACATCCTTAATGATGGAAAGAAATGGATTCAACTCTTCATTGAAGCAGGGGAATCACCCAAAAAATAAGAAACATAGCAAGTCCTCATAGTACCACTATTCAAGGCATGAAACACCACGTAGATACAACTAGCATTGTTTTTGTCTAAATAGAGCGTACTTAAATAGTCCACAATTGCTTCAGTGAGATGTAATGAGAGACCAAATAAAATACATTATTCACCATATTATTCCGCATACAGTTTCCAATGTTAGCACCAAACATGTGCCAAACTTTACCCTATTGAGCAGTCGTATGAGGAGGATTCATAGTCAGATGATCAATTTTCTCATTACCCTTTAAACTCACCAACCATAACAAATAGTTTTCCTTACCCTTTAACATCTTGGTGGTGAGTTGAGAGGTGAGTGTGCAAGCACTAGACACCGCCAGCCATGGGCAAAAAGCCCAATCAGGCCGGGCTTGGGCCGGCCCGGTCAAGCCCGGGTTTTTTGCCAACCGGGCTCGGCCTGGGCTCAGTGTGAACCGGGCCGGGCCGCGCTCGGGCTCCCTCTCAAAGAGGGGGCCCGGTAAGGCCCTTCAGGCCGGCCCGAGCCGGGCTTTTGCCGGGACGGCCTGAATAACTAGGCAGGATTAATCCCGCCTATTAAACAGGCGAGATTTTAATCCCGCCTAAATATGCGGGATTAAAATCCCGCATCGGGCTTCTGCAAGCCAGGGTGCCGGGCTCAGGCTAGCCCGGCGCCCGGGCTTTGCCCGGCCCGGCCCGGGCACCGGGCCGGGCAACCGGCAAAAATGGGGGCCCGATAAGGGCCCCAGGCCCGGCCCGGCCGGGCCGAGCCGGGCTTTTGCCGGCCCGGGCCCGGGCTTTTTGCCCATGACTAGACACCGCAATTCGGCTCAAACTCCCTGAAATTGCTGACTCGGGCATGATAACAAAGATTTCTAGAAAGAAAACAACAGTGAATCAACTCAAAGCTGAAAACTCAAGGCATGAGACATGACACACACAAAAGCCATGGGCAAGCCCATCCACACAAATAGAAGCCACGTAAAGACTTGTAAGCACAAAAAGAAGTCATAGACAGACCGGCCGACACACGCAAAATTACACAGCAACAGATAGATGCAGAAAGATCCCTCGGCAAAGAATTAAGATGTAGTAGCACTGAGAATCCCTCGGCAAAGAATTAAGATGTAGTAGCACTGAGAAGCCAAGAGAAAACATGTGATCGATCCTAATAATAAACAGTAAAAGACGACTCTACAAACAACAGCTTCAGGTTTCAGTGTGACAATTGCTTCAAAACTAGTGCTTCAACAACACGATGACCCTACCACAGCATAACAATGGCTCCATCACAGCTCCAACATACATAAATGATGATGCTTGTGGAGAAGTAGCAATGTAGGTTGTCGGCAATCAAGACAGGGACTGTCGATGAAGCAGATCTCGATGCATCCACATAATAATTTAGTACCTAAAGATAGAAGTGATCACGAGCAATCAGAGCCAACACCATAACTCACCATGTCTCGCAATATCTTATTTATATCTAAATCTCAACGAAATCCTAAAGTCCAAATGGTTGGTTAATCTCACCTCTAGGTAAGTTTTAAGTTTTGTACCACTCTTACAAAGCTAGTCGTCTTATCTATCACCAAATTTGACACCAATAAAGAACTGCAGTTTGCCTCCGGTAAAAAGCAATCTTCAAAAGTTAAAAAAATTTCACCTTCCAAATTTCACCACATAATCCTAGGAAATTATTAATTTTAATGTTTTCCCCGTACACTTAAAATTTTCCTTCAAAAATATTATTCTATGTTCGTGGTCAAATTCTCTCCTGGAATCAAACTTAAATTCTCTGTAACCAAAGTAGTAGTTTCTCAGTTTATAATATTTCCTTCTTTTTAATCACATTTTATAAAATTTCTTTGAATGACTAAAAGATTGAGTATCACCACAAGAAACAGGCTAATAGAAATATATTTCAAGCTGTAAATGTGCCTCGGGCTTAAATTGGCATTGCTATATAATTTAGATGCCTCATATTTTTTTCCTGCATAAAATCAGTGCATTCCCATACTGTAAGTGAAGAAGCGCCAAAACCACCAACATAAACACTATAACTTAACCGGACAAGAGGAAAAGGACCAAGACATGCTTACTGTCAAGTAGTTTACAGGAGAAGAATCCTGTCAGTCTTAGGGACAAAATACTAGTCTCAGCATATTTTACATTGCTTGAACTCAAACAAGAAATTGATATAAACAGAAAATTGCAATTACCTTTCTATTCAATAAAGGTTCAGGAACATCTCCACGAATAATCCTCTGAGCTAATCTGTACAACAACAACAGTAAAAGATCATCAGTCAAGGTACTGTAATTCGACCAGATGTAGAATAATGAGCATTATTCAGGCATCTTAGTTAAAAAGACACTGGCATCCCGGTTAATATGACATATGCACACGGTATTGTAGTTTAGGACCTTTAGGTGGTGTCAGTGGCTCTGATGAAAAATAGAGATCCGGTGAAAAATTAAACTCTCACCTTTCGATGAGAAATTGAGCTAAAGAATGATGATTACCTAAATGATTTCATTTCTCCGGTGAGGTGAATCAAAAACGTCACCAAAGCAAAAATGATATATCCCACATTGTTAAACCTATTTGTATGCCTCATTAAGGTAAATAAACTTTCAAAAGAAGTACCCTTCAGCAATAGCAGTTTTTCCAACACCAGGCTCCCCAATAATCACAGGGTTGTTTTTTGTTCTCCTACAAAGTATTTGGATACAGCGCCGGATTTCATCATCACGGCCTATTACAGGATCTAGTTTACCGCGCCTAGCGAGCTCTGTTAAGTCATTACCATACTTCTCTAATGCTTGATACTTCCCTTCAGGATCTACAGAAACATGAAAAGTTAAGGAAATGTTCAATAGTAGTACATATGTGGGCACGAAAAATGCAACAAAAAATAGTATTAGCTTATTTTGAATTGGGAACATACACGGAAAACTTATTTGAGTTCCTAGGCCATATAACATCTTTTTTTAAAGCACAAGTAATATAATTTGTTTACTGTAACATAGTAACGCGGGGCGAATCTATAGGCGGCGAGAAATCTGCGACCTAACCCGACATGTTATGCAACAGTCCGACGGTTAGATCACAATTAGATAATAAATAAAACATCTCACGCAAAATAAATTCACGACAAGTAAAAATAATTTATTTGGGCAAACAAGCTTAAGCTTTCCTCCTCGTGGAGGGCCAAAGCACGAGCGCGCGGCGAATAAATCCTGCAAATCACAATAATAATCTAAGAAAACAACTACCATACAAAAGATCCAAAAGCAGTACAAGATCCAATCCAATATAGATATGCTGAAAATAATTATCCGATATAACAAGTGCTCACAAATAATGGGATGAACCGAGACACTGAAGAATTAGGGTCCGGATGTGTAGATCGGCGATTGGAGATGGAACCAGCGGCGTGAAAATGATGGCGGTGGCTGTCCTCGGCGGTAGATGGTGAGATCGGACGTGAAATGGGTAGATCCGGCCACGTACAAGTAGATCCGGGCCGGGAAAGGGTGGATCCGCTATATAGGGTCGGATCCGGGTGGAGGGGTGATGAACGAAAGGTGGAAATAACGGATCGGGACTGAAATTTCTATATCTGAATTGATCCAAGAAATTAGGTCTAACGGAGGGTGGATCCACAAAAGGGAAGAAGTGGAGGGTAGGCGTGAACAGTATTTCGGTGGACTGGTTTTCGGTGAACAGTAATCGGGTGAATAGTATCGGATGAACAGTAATCTGGTGAATAGTAGCGGGTGAACAGTAATCGGCGGGCAGTGTTTTCGGTCGGACAATGCCCCAATGAACAGTGCTATGTTGTAGGGGTTGGGATTTCGGGGCTGTAGGGGCTGCGGATGAGGGTTTCGGGGGGGAAGAAGAAGGTTATAGATGGGTAGTATCTTGGGGGGGGGGGGGGGGGTTGAGCGCCTAGGAGTCGTCACCTAGGGTTCCACGGCATCGACACCGAGGAGTGATCGCTGGAATCCGGGATTTCTTTCTCCAAATTCTGCAATGACTTAAATCAACCCATAAGAGGTCTATTTATAATAAAGAGAAGATTAGGGCATCCCCCATCAACGGCTATGATTGGTCGGAGGTAAGGCTACCAAAATACAACAAAATAAATGCAAACATAGTGAAATAATATATCAAATCGATTCGCAACGCGAATCCGGACACATCTGCGGAATCCGATCGTTGAACCAGGCAAGCCATATATGGAAAGTCACCAATCAGCCCCGAACGGGCCCAAAACTCGTCCTCCACTGCAAGTTCTCGTCTCTGCTCCGCATCACATAGACTGACTAAAATTACGTTGGAGATGAAATACAGTGAAACAAGTGATGAGAACAAATTCAGTAAAAGTCACAGCTCATGGTACATTAAAATTATCCTATAATGAAGAAAATCCTCAATATATAAAGCACGAAAATAATAGAGGTTTTCCATTGGGCCATTCAAAGTTAGAAAGGCTTAAAAAATGGGCAGCCTGGTGCACAAAGCATCGCCGTGCAGCAAGGGTCTGGGGAAGGGTCCCACCACAAAGATGAAATGTAGGCAAACCTTACCCTGCATTTTTGCAAGAGGCTGCTTCCAGGACTCGAACCCGTGACCTCAAGGTCACACGGCAACACCTTAACCGGTGTGCCAAGGCTCTCTTCTAAATTTAGAGAGGCATAAAGTAAAAAATGCAAAATAGTATAAAACAAGGCAAGATTAAGAAAAACTGGAAAGTTTAGCCTATGAAAAATAGCTTGTAATAGGATTTAATTAATTGCTCCACTGCAACATGAAGTATGCCAGATCAAATCCATCTCCATGGAATCAGAATTCCTACACATCCAATTCTGTACCATCAACTTGTTGGATTTGTCCTCAAATTCAATAGATATTTATCCTCCATGCAAGGTTTCTGTTTAGTTATCTGTAATTTCATATTCATGTTTTAGTCTCATATTCTCTATCCGTCTCTAAGTGTCCTGTTGTAATACTTTAAATAGTCCTACGTGGATGAATAATAATACACAAGCTTTCTTTTCAACATAGTATCAGAGCCTTAGGGCTTAATCCGAGTCCCGACCTTCCGCCTCCGCCGTCTCGTCCAGCCGCTGAGCCCGCTTCGCAGCTTCCACTTCCGTCGTCGTAGCTTCCGCTTCCGTCGTCATCGAGCCAATGTCGTCGCAGAGCCGTCTCGTCCAACGGAATATAGTACAAGCATAAAATAATAGAAAAATTGGATACCAAAATATGACTTACGCGTGAAGGCGGTGGCGAAATGTGGCAACAAAGGAGGTCTGATGACTGGCTCCAACTGAAGATGAGTGCAGTCGGTCGAAAACACAAATGGCTCGGGTGGACCTTGGAACGGTCAGGGAAAGGGTCGGGTGTGGTTGGCGGGGTGCAAGGGACTTGCTGAACTGTGGGAGGAAGTGGGGAATTGGAAGGAATAGGCGTTGGGTGGTCAGGAATGAAATAGGTGGCTTGGGAGATAGTAAGGAGGCGGCAACAGGCGGAGGGGGAGTCAGCAGGAGGCGGGATGATTTTTGGGGTGATGAAAAGCGGCAGGGTGGGGTAGTCGTGGTCGTGGAAGGCCGACAAGGGGCGGAGAGAGGGGTTCTGTAGATTGAGGAGAAACACATGGCTGGAAGGCGATGTGTTGAGCGGTAAGGAGGCGTAATAGTGACTGTCGGTGGAGGAGGACAACGTCGTATGCAGTTGGACGATGCAGTTAGCGGATAAGGATTGTGTGGGCGTAAGCGATCGGCAGAAGGAAGTAGGAGGAACAACAATGGAGAAACAAAGTGTCGTGGGATGTGGCTGGAGGGATGTCAAGCGGGGAAGAGATACGGTGAACGGGAACCCTAGGAGTCGCGCCAAGGGGGGCTCTCAGCATCACGCCGGAAGGACGAGACCGACGGTTTCAGAAACTGAATAAGACCACTGATCCCTCTACAATCCATCCAGCACGCATAGATACAGGGGAAACAACAAGGGCATCCAAATCGTATGGCTCATAACATCTAGATCGATTGAATGCCAAATACAACTCGAAAATAAAAAATAAATACATGAAACAGACTCGGAACAATCATCTGAATGCATCTGTGGACTCGAATCATCCTAATAGGTAGCAGAACACCGCCTCTGGAGGGAATAGATGTATGTGGGCCATCGATTTCTATCAACTCCCGACGGCTTGAAAGTATTCATCTCCAGTGAATGAAGATGATCATAATCTCGGCATAGCCAAGAAGCAAATCGTTCAAGCTTCTCTGGGGAGATCAAAGTATCATCTAAGGTAGGGCGTCAGCTTCAACGGACAAGATATCGTACTGTATCACGCCCGACTACGACTGTTAATTCATGAGCAACAACTAGAATTATATCTCCTGCAGTAACGGGTAGCTCTGTGTAAGATGTATGTCCGCATGAAAACTAAACTGGTGGAACCATCGGTGGTGCAAGGTGGCCCTCATGGTGGGACTTGACAAGCTGAGGTTGGGGTGGAGTGGGAGGAAGTAGGGGATATTGTGGCTCATGTGTGGGGGTGGAGAAGGGATCCATATACACGCGCTCCTCGTAATAAGGAGTCCAGGTCCTCTATACTAAAAATTTGGCTTATCACCATATTTTGAGAGACATCAATTTCATATGCATTCGTGTCGATCCTTTGTATGCCTATAAAGGGGCACATTTGTCGAGAGCTTAATTTTTTTGTTATTCTCTGAAGGAATCGCTCAGATCGTATGTGAATCATTACTCGCTCCACTTCATCAAAACTTAGCTCTCTTCTGTATTGATTTGCCTAAGTTTTATAATAATCATTACTTGTTGCAATTTTTTCGGATTGATTCATTGGATTTATGCAAATGCTAAATAAAAGATTTTGTAAATGCATGAAAGTGCCGAACAAAAGACTTGACGGACTTATTTAAATGACGCATGTGAAACACGACACACATTATAGCTAGAGATCTGACAATATACTGAATGTCTCTAAAATGGGATGTCCTATCGAAAGGCTCTTTGGGTGGAGTGCAGAAATACTCGTCGAGTGGGCGATGAATACTCAAATGACTCCATGAGATATCGGCACTAAATTAAGAGCTCATAACGTGTCAAGTGCCTCTCAAGGAATGCAATGCATCAGTATGCTTACATGGCAGGATGCCAGGGTATAAAAGAATAAGTTGTGAATGCAACGATCACCAATAGAAATGTTTGAGTCATTGATACAAATGTGCAACTGTGGGTTGTTTCAACCATCTCCAAAAAGGAAAAGCTCATCGGGTGGCTCTTGAGGAGGTATGTATGCAAATCTGTCGTTGGTGCAACGATCACCTGAGTAAATACACTAGACATCTACAATAGAACATGACGCAAGAGTGTGGCGAGTATCTCCAAGAAGAATGAACTCATCTGGTGGGTCAATGATAAAGTCGTCGTTAACAGAAAGAACAACTACCACAAAGTCAATACTATGTTCAAAAATCTCACTTATAAAGTAACTCGACACTAACTTATCATAAAGTTCTGATGAACAAACGCTCACGGGTGTGCGGATGGTCAGGGTAATATCTAACTCAACACATAGGATGGAAAAAGGATGTGCATCTACATGATCATTGGGTCGCTCATACTCACTTTCAGTCGGAGTTACAAGAAATAATTCAAGATCAAATGATGGACCACTCATCGAACAAAACAACTCACTAAGGTGAGATAGCCCCACTTTGATATTATATTGTACTTCTCCAAAGAGACATGAGTAGGTGTGATAGTGGACTCAGAAAGGGAAAGACTCGCACTATGGAGTTCAGGGTGCGCATCCACTCGGCTAAGCCTAAGGGATCTCAGGATTACTTATAATAAAGTGCGAGCTAGAATGTTAGCTCGAGAGACTCTAAATAGTGATAGTTCAACTCAGTACATATCTTATAACGAAGTCCAGACCGAAATTGGGAATTGTTCATTGTTGGCTTCTCTCAAACGTCGCTCCTCACTACTAACTCGTCAAAACGATCCATATACTCAGCGACGGACATGGATCATTGTCAAAGGGTAAATAATTACTTGATCAGGCGACTCTAATACGATGTTGGAAAATACCTCTAACACCACTCGTTTCACCACTATCCTACTAGTGATGCGAAAAAACGATCTCACTTGCGGGTTCTCTCAATACTAGACCAATATCTCGTTTGATCTAGAAGTTCAAGTTTTGCAAATTTGAAGCGATGGTCACCAAATATTTCAGAATAATCGAGATAATAGTCCATATTCATGAATCAATAACTAAAAGACTCTGGACTTGATGAACCGTCAAACGATGGGGCAACATCATGAAACCTACACTCGAAATTTCACTCAAATTGATAATCATCGCAGTAATCAACCCTAAAATATGTTGGGTTTTAAGGGTATCCAATGTGCAACAGAAATATAGGAAACTCTAGACAAGATTCATGTGAAACACTAAATCAAGAAAGAATTTTATACCTGCGTCAAAATCAAATTTTGAGAAGAATGACTGGCATTTTAGACCAAGCGTAGAATAATATTAGCGTCTCTAGAGGTATCCACACAAACGCCAGAAACACCAAGCAACCCATCCAATGAACTCGGGCAGGAAGATGATCTTTTTCTCTCCTTAGAAATGCTAGTTTCGATTTGGTAGAGATGTGTTCTTGGTGGTTTTACGGTATGAAGAACTCTGAATCAAGTCATGGTACTTTAGGATAAGTTCGCTTATTTATAGGCACGAACCCGAACGTAAAATTTGGGGTGCACACACCCTTGGCATACGGGCGTGTGCCCCAAAAGTCATGTCGGTTCTTGTAGACACGACTCATCGTGACTCTAAAACGAAAAATAACACACTCCATTGGCAAACGGGCGTGTGATGCAGGCGTGTACCTTCGAAAATCGCGCCTTTTGGTCCGGAACTGATACCAACAGTTCTCCTACCATTTTGACCACACACGCCCTTGGCACAAACGTGTGCCTCAGTCTGTGTGCCTCGAATACCATGCAGCATATCATATATGCCCATTTAGAACTTGGTTTTATAAACCAATGCGATCAAACACTCAAATTTATGTCGTTCTTATATGGGACCTTTTAGGCTCGTATTACGTTGGCAATAAGACTAAATCATTGACTACTTCTAGATCACAAGATTCCAACCAGATAATCAAGTCTTGTTGAAGGTTCAACACAGTTCGCTCGTGTGCGGGAATAGGGACAATAATATTAATCGTAGTAATCATTTCTAACATAGTAGAATCGCATCAAGGGATCGACACGATTTATGGAAGTGGTGTGCCGCAAACGAGAATAACTGTCGTAATAACATGGGGATCTCTCAAGTTAAGCTCTACTGGGCAGAATATAAATGGACTCGAATTTCTCAAGGCGAGGGGTGGTGACGATAATACGTCATTTGACGCGGCCTATAAACTCAATGACTACATATCAAAATAAATCCCAAATTCGGGGACTAATACCAATTTGACACAGTACGAATCTATAGGTGGCAGGCGCGTGATTTCTCTAACCCTAACTGCAATGCAGGTGAGCACCCGACGAATGCAATGTTTTTACGATCAACTCTAGAATGACGTGAAAGCATGCAAACAATCCATTGAATAAAATATCAATTTGATGCAGGGTTGCAGGGTAGGTTGTGAGTGTGGATGTTCTAAGGTACAACCTAAAAGTGAAAATGTGGTGTGACTACTAAAACCCCAATGTATATGTCGATGTAAATAAAGTAGTCTAATTGCAAATTAACAAGTAATTAATTAAAATGAACCTAGTCAGGAATACTTTTGTTCACAGGAAATTGAATCTAAAAAACGAACGTTAATTCGCAAACAACTGAGGTGCAAGTATTTCCAGTGCATGTCGAATTCTCCCTACAAGTCAAGGGGTTTCACGGAAACATAGCATATAATAATAGCATCCAACAAATATAATACGGGGATACGATAATAGAAAAACAAGACATCAAAATACGACTTATGCGTGCATACAGCAGCGAAGAAACGTGGAAACGAAGGAGGTCTGGGGATGCTGGCTCCAAGTGAGGGCGGGTGGTGCCGATCGAGAACATGGATGGATTGGGTGGGCCTTGGAACAGTGAGGGAAGGATTGAGGTGTGGCCGGTGGGTGCGAAGGACTTGCAAAACTGTGGGAGGAAGTGGAAAATTGGAAGGAATAGGTGTTGGGTGGTCGGGAGTGAAGGAGGTACCTCGGGAGACAATAAGGAGGCTGCAGCAGGCAGAGGGGGAGTCAGCTGAAGGAGGGACCTCTGAACTCCAAGACAGTCGGTGGTCATATTTCTGTTGAATAATGTTATAAGTCCCTGTCGAAGAAAGGACGGGTGTTCGGCTAAGGATCTAAACTATGATTTGATCAAAATCCCTGTGTAAACCATGTAGAAACTCAAACACTCTATTTTGGACTTCACGAGAACGAACAAAAGGGGCATCAGCAGAGCAAGTAATGTTGAGGGAGTATAAAGTCATACTCCTGATATAGCTAGGTGAACCTCAAATAATAGACAAATGGTGGTCAACCACCCTACCAAAAGAGAAATATCTTCCTTTGTAATGGAAATATTTGAGACGTCTTTCCTTTCTGGGAGTATGTGGATTCAGCACGGTTACAAATGTCTGCAGCGGTTTCCAAGAATAGGTAGTTCTTACAATAACACCGTGGAAGGAATTAATCAACCAAGACATATCACATAACCAATGAGTTCTCTAAGTCTCATTGTCCCCAACTGGACGTAGTCTTCGGTGGCTCCTTAATAATACCGTTCACATATCCAAACAATCAACCACTCGTAAGAGCCAAAGCAATAGAGCGAAACCAAGACAGATACTTTGCAGTATACTGGTATCAAGATTCAAGATGAATAGTAGTAATTTGAAATTGAAACTTCAATCCCACTCTCTCGTTATATAATTTCTCTTCAATCGCAAGAAGTTCTTTACTTGAGGTGCTCGTATCTCTCTTCTCTATCACAAATAAGAAACCCAAACCCCTCTCTATAAATTTCCCTTCTAACTATGAGAGCGCAGCTCTCCTCAATTCTAACTCTTAAAGGGAGAAAAACGAATTTTGAAAAGAAGAAATAAAGGAACGTAAAATAGATCTACATCTACAAGATCTCCATCGGCATGTGGCCTGATAATACAAAATTGTCCATAAACAAATTAGTAAAAGATAACAATCAAGTGTCATACTTTGATCTGTGACTCTTTGACTGCCTCGCACAGCTAATACAGCATCCTTTAGGTCTTTCTCACTCAAATTAATGTTCTTGAGCAATTGTTGTCCAAATCTCTTATCTGTGTGGAATGTCAATATAAGGTGCTCCACTGATAAGAAGTCATCGTTGAATTCCTTTTTATATTTCTTTGCGGTGTCCAAAAGAGAAATAAGGTTTTGTCCAACTATTGGCCCACTGGTATCACCGAATATCTGCAAGAAGAGGCAACTATAACATTCCATTGACAAATTCGTTTTAATTTTACTATTAATGTAAAGAATGGTTACTACCTTGGGTTGTGAGGAAATAAACTGATCTGTCGCTTGCAAAACTGTTGTGTTGTCAACTCCAGCCTTTGTGAATATTCTTCGAGCCAAACCATCTTTCTGCTCCAGAAGGGCTTTCATCAAATGCTCAGTCTCCACCATTTGTTGTTTATTTGCCCTTGCAGCATCCACTGCACCAATAATAGCCTCCCATGCCATTTCAGTGAATTCTCCATGATCAATCTGCAAAAATAACGTTTAGAAAATAAAATCCTATACAAATTTAGAAATTTAAACTTGATGCACGGACGATAGGGCAAATGAAATACATGGCTAGTTAAAAAGAAGCTTCGTCAAGTGCTAAACTAAAAAAAAAATCTAGCTCGGTATCTAAATCACTATTAGCAGTTCATAACAACCAATTTTCAAGCTACAAGGAAAGTGATCATGTTAGCTGCATTGACATTACTAAGTTGAGCAAATAATAGTTGGCTATGCTTAACCTTAAAACATTTTTGTGCATGCACAACTACGTTTAAGCTACAACAGATATGTTGCCTTTCGAAGTATTAACCTATATATAAAACCAAGTTGATCCAATTCCTACATCATAAATATGCCAGACAAACTAAGATAAGCAACAGTCACTCAAATTGTCTCTTAAAAATTTATCAACCCATACTAGGCAAAGTGCACTATTGTATTACAAAAAGATAATATCATCTATATTCATCTACCACCTCTCAGACTAATAAAATTCATCAACAAACATGCCATGATAACATGAAGTTTCTTCAATTTTGGATGATTTTTTTCACTGTGTTCTTCAACACAAGCTTTACTTAAATGTATTGTTCCATGGTATCTTGCTTCTTGCTATTTATTTGATCGTAAGTTGTCAAATAGATATCTTTTCTACCATTTGGACATCCTCAATCCAGCGCAACGGCCACATCTATGACCTCAAACATAGCCATGGATGCAAATTCATCTAAGACAGCCACGATTACTTGAATTCTCTTCATAGTTATATCCTTCATTTCCATTCTTCGGTAAGGACTTCGATTGGAGGTCTTGCTCAATAATATCTTGTTTATTTCTCAATTATTTCTTGATTGATAGTGATGGGGATCGCAACACACATCGACTTGCACGATAATCGGAACCGTCCATTTTATGCAGATCAACGATCCGAGAATTTTAGTTATTTTTTTGCATTTTTGTGATTTTTATTTTCATGTATTTTAAGGGCCGTCATGATTGGAGAATCATGACCGTCCATGATGGCCCCTAGTATCTAAATATTGAGGGAAATGGCTCCCATTTAGAGGCATTGAAGATTTAACTGTAGAAGACATTTCTTTGGTCCCCAGGTGTGAAGCACGGGAATCCTCTATTCCCTAGCCGTGAGCCATCTTCCCTCCCCTCCTCCCACAAAACAGTCAGCCCCCTTCTATTCCTCTCCCAATCCACTACCAGCCACCTCCATTTCCATCCCAACCTCCTCCATAGCAGCCGACCCTTGTTTACCCCTCCCAACTCCACTACCGACCAGCCACCACCACCCTTTCTTATAGTAGAATCACTTCCCTAACACCCTCCCACTAAAACTACAAAACAGATCCCTTAAATTCACCTCCGGCGATCACCGGAAAACTTTTTTGGCCTCCCCCTACCACCACCATCTCCATCAAGTTTCCTCGTTTTTTAATTTTTCGGCGATCACCGGAAAACACCTCCAGTCACCACCACCAGCCGCCTCTCTAACAGCCAATTCTGGCCGCCTCCAACGACCACCTCCGTCCATCCACCACCCCCACCTCCACATAACCACCATAACTACCTTCCATTACCTCCACTACCCCACTAATCCACCTCCCTAAATTTTAGGGTCTTTTCCTAAAATAAAGCATATACGGATATACCTCCTCCCCACTATTACCACTACAGCCTCCCCCCTCCCTCCTCACTGCAGCCACATGCGGAGCTACTTTTATCCTCCCAAGACCCAAACTGATCCCCCTTCTCACTTCCACCAACAACCAACTCATCCACCTCTCGGCCCCAACCTGGAAGGCAACTATAATCTTGCAGATCTTCACTCCCCACCCCTCCCCCCACGCCCTTAGGATTCTTCCAGCTGCTAGGACTGCCCCCTCCAGCCGTCACCAAATCACTGCCAAATCCCCCAACTCCCATGTAGCCTGCTGCCGTCTCCTCAACAATCGGCCAACACATCCAATTCCCCCATTTTTCAAACTTCCAAGGAGGCAGGGAACTGTCCAGAGACTGTATATTGTTTTTGGCCCATCCCATCCTACTTCCTGGTACCAAACAGCAAAGTTCAGCAACCGTGATTGTTGTCCAGCAGTTGGGCCATCATCTCGAGATCCAAAACTAGTCCTGATTCGTGATCTTGGCTTCCTGACAACCATACAAAGATACCTCCAGCCCTCCTCTCAATATAATCCTTGTATTCAAGGTTTGTTGGTTGATTTTTCTAGTTGAATATTTATTTTAATTCTCCACAAGTGAGATGTTGGTTTGTAATCTGTGTTCCCAGAACATCGAGTCTTTGTAAGTTGTTATTTGTCTAGTCTTTTTTTTGTATGTGCTCTTGCATTTATACTACAACATGTGTTCTCTATTTTGAGAAGTGTTCTTCTACTGTGGTTTTTCTTACATTTGCATTTATAAATCAAATCATTATTGTGAGTTACAAATCATTGAATCTCATATAGTTGCATCACCCATATCATAATCTTCGTCATATCGGGCCGTCCTACGTCAGATAAACCTTTTTATATGACTTGGAAAATTTTTTAGCTTTCACAGTTACTTTGTATTTGGTTAACAATGGTCAAGAAACTTGTATTTATGTATGAATTTTGTAGTACTCACTTGTAAAATTCAACCCGAAGCATTTCAGATGACCTTCCATACCCTCTTCGCACCTTTCTAGATGCTTTGAAGAATAGCATATGCTTAGGTAGTGTGAATGAATCTGATGCAGAGCAGAGATAAGGACAAGTTTTGGGCTCGTTCAGAGCTGATTTGGCGACTTACCATATATGGTGTGCCCAGATCGACGATCGGACTCCGCAGATGTGTCCGGATTCGCGTTGCGAATCGATTTGATATATTATTTTACTATGTTTGCATTTATTTTGATGTATTTGGGTAGCCTCTGTAGTGAAATGAAAAGCAATTAGTCTCCAATGAGGAGAGCTAGCCAATATATATTATCTCAAAATTAAATATTTACAAATATGCCCAAACACAATAATTACAGAATAATAATAATAACTCCAATACTCCCCCTCAAGCTGGTACAAAGATGTCAATCATGCCCAGCTTGGAAATGGTCAAATCTGAACGAGTAGGGCCAACAGCTTTAGTGAAGGCGTCAGCCAGCTGGTCTGCCGAGGAGACGTAAGCTGGAAGAATAGTCCCAGTATGAACGTGATCACGCAGAAAATGAACATCCATCTCGATGTGCTTGGTGCGCTCATGTAGCACCGAGTCTTGGGTAAGAAGAAGAGTAGACTTATTATCACAGTAGATAGTCGAGCCAATAGCCAGGGGTAGGCCAAGTTCATTCAGCAGCGATCGAAGCCAAACCAACTCAGTGACACCGTGTGCCATGGCCCGGTACTCTGACTCAGCAGACGACCGGGATACGATGGGCTGTTTCTTACTCCGCCATGAAACAAGATGACCACCATGGAATACACAGAAACCTGACGTAGAGCGTCGATCAGTCAAAGAACCAGCAAAATCTACATCAGTGAAGCAGGAGAGGCTGGAGGCACTATCAGCCCGATAGAATAGCCCAAAGCCAGGAGCGCGCTTAAGATAGCAAAGAACACGTCGAGCAGCCTCTGGGTGAGATGTCTTGGAAGAATGCATAAATTTGCTCAAAACTCCCACGGAGAAGCTGATGTCGGACCCAGTATTGGTCAAGTATATCAAGCGGCCAACCAACCGCTGGTACTGAGAAGAGTCTGGCAGAGGATCACCAGATTCAGCATGAAGGCGATGGTTGGTGTCCATAGGAGTACTCGCAGGACGACACTCAAGCATACCCGTGTCTCGAAGAAGATCCAAGGTGTACTTGCGCTGCGATATGGAGATGCCTTGTCGGGAGCGAGCTGCCTGAATCCCAAGGAAATAACGGAGGTGTCCAAGGTCTTTCACCTCGAAGGCTGAGCGAAGAGTAACTTTCACCTCAGAGATGCCAGAAGGGTCATCCCCGGTGAGAATAATATCGTCTACATAGACCAAGACAATGGCACGACGTCCCTCTGGAGTGGCACGAATGAAGCAAGTGTGGTCTGCACGGCACTGAGTGAAGCCGGACTGAAGGATAACCGAGCTGAACCGTTCGAACCAGGCACGCGGGGACTGCTTTAAGCCGTACAGGGATTTGTGCAGACGGCAAACTTCCCCGAATACTCCCCCTTAAGGGCAAACCCCGGGGGAGGAGCCATATAGACCTCCTCCTGTAAATCTCCATGCAGGAAGGCATTTTTGACGTCGAGTTGGTAGAGAGGTCATGCCCGAGAGGCCGCAAGCGAGAGCAGAAGGCGAACACTGGTCGACTTAGCCACGGGAGCAAACGTGGCGCCAAACTCGTCCGGAGCCTGAGTAAAGCCCTTGGCCACGAAACGAGCCTCGTAGTGGCCACCGGTACCATCAGCGGAGTACTTCACGGTATAGACTCATTTGCACCCAACCGTGCGCTTCCCGGGAAGAAGAGGAACCAGGGACCATGTCCCAGTACGACAGAGAGCAGACATCTCCTCCTCCATGGCCAGAACCCATCGAGGGTCAAGGAGAGCCTCTGCAGTCGAAGTAGGAAGCCGGACAGAATCAGCAGCACCACAAAAGCCTGGTAAGAGGGTGAGAAACGCTGGTAGGAAACAACACTAGCCAACGGGTGCTCAGTAACAGAGGGTTGAACACAAGTATGTTTTCCCTTGCCCAAGGCAATGGGTAAATCAATAGAAGAAGTAGAAGAGGGGGGCTCAAGAGAGGTACCTGCGACCGGAAGAAGCTGCTGATCCGGGACTGGATGAGAAGTGGGTGCACTGGTTGGTGGTGGCGGCTGGCGGCGAGAGTAAGTCAGCAGGGCAGGCGGAGAAGCAAGTGGGACCTCGTCTGGTGGTGGAGGGACGACCGAGAGAGGTTGCACAATAGTTGGAAGCGCGGGAGGGGTCAAGTCCGCAGGAGGGGTCAAGTGTGCAGGGAAGAAGGGAACCTTCTCATGAAATGTCACATCCATAGAGTAAATAACACGACGCAGTTGGGGATCATAGCAGCGGTAACCCTTAGTGGTAGTCGAGTAGCCGAGGAAGAGACAGCGTATGTCCTGGTCATCAAGTTTAGTCCGAGAAGGTCGCCGATCCTGGACAAAGCACACAACCAAAGACCCGGACAGGGATGGGAAAGGCGGAGACGGATGGATGGATGAGACTGTAGGGGGTAACGCCACCAATCGGATGAGAAGGAGTCCTATTAATAAGGAAAGTTGTTGTAAGAAGGGAAGCGCTCCCAATAGGACTTAAGGACATTCATTCCCCGTTGAAGGCAACGAACAGAGTCTAATAGGTGGCGGTTTTTGCGTTCGGCCACCCCATTCTGCTCGGGGGTACCCGGACAAGAAAATTGGTGTAGAGTGCCCTCATTATGGAGAAAAAGATCAAAGAGACGAGAAGTGTACTCACCTCCATTGTCAGAGCGGAGGATATGAACAGACGTCCCATATTGGGTTCATACCATACGTGAAAAATGAGAGTAAACAGATAGAACCTCAGATTTATGTTTAAGGAGGTAAACTCATAAGCAACGAGAATAGTCATCGATAAAAGTTATAAAGTACGAGAAACCATCAAATGATACTACAGGGGCAGGGCCCCACACATCTGAATGCACCAACTCAAAACAAGAAGTAGCACGGCTAACAGAAGGAACATACGTGCTGGGTGTGTGTTTTGACAGCTCACATACATCACAGCGAAAAGGAAAAACAAAAGACACATCAGGACAAACAAACAACATCCGTTGGGGGCTAGCATGGCCGAGGCATGCGTGCCAAAGCGAGGTCGACGACAAAGCAAGGTAAGCAGCAGAAGAGGTAGGTGGGCAGGTGGCGGTGGGAGCAGCAGTGGGATAAGGTAGCTCCAGGTAGTACATCTCACTCCTCTCATATCCCGTACCAATAGTCCTCCCAGATCTCAGGTCCTGAAAAACACAACGATCAGAAAAGAAAGTTACGGAGCAGTCCAAAGTACGAGTAATACTACTAACAGATAATAGGTTAAGAGCCAACTAAGAAACAAGAAGAACAGAGTCAAGAGAGAAAGAGGAGCGGTGCCCCGGCTGAGGACAGGGGTAACAGAGCCATCAGCAAGACGCACGTCCCGGTGGGAGCAGGGAACAACCAGAAGCAGATGGAAAGACGTACCAGTCATATGGTTGGTTGCACCATAATCAATCACCCAGGGTGACGAATCCTGGTCAACCGTGGTCACGGAGCAAGCAAACAGAGTACCTGAGGAAGAGGGAACAGTGGAAGTAGCGGCAGGAGTGGAAGGCTGAGACTGCTGGAACTACTGAAACTGTTGAAACTGCTGACAGAAGTCAGAGGGGTTAGCACCCAAGGTGCGTTCGACAGGCCCGGAAGACTCGGCAGTAGCAACAGTATGCCTAGGGACACCACCAGGAGAAGCACGCTCAGAGCCTCGTAGATGTGGGTATAGCTGGTAGCACCGACTATGGTCATAATATAGACGCCCACAATGAGAGCAAGGGCCAGGTGGACCCATAGAGCCACGACCACTAGACGGACCACGACCGCCAGACGGAATACAGTGTCCTCGACCGCCTCGGCTACGAGTGCTGGAGGTGGGAGGGCGGTAAGAAGCGGCAAGATCCATCTGCTCAGTAGGAAGAGGGGAGGTAGCACGAGCGCCAGAGAGACTAGATTGCCTCTGTATACGTTTCTCATGCTCTGCAACTACGGAATAGGCCTCAAGAAGATCTGGCAAAGGTGACATCCCCACAATCTGAGCACGGGTAGACTCATAGTCGGGGCGAAGCCCCATCAAGAACTGGTATGTCTCTCGTTGTTGTCGCTGTTTCCGAATAAGTGTGATATCACTAGGAGATTCCAGGGCACTGAGAGGCTCAAGATCGTTAAGCTCAAGAAAACGATCTTGAAGGTAGGTGAAGTACTCCAGAACAGAACGCTCCCCCTGAGTGGCGAAAGTAATATCCTAAAAGATGCCGAAAATCTGGGCATCAACACGAGTGTGCCCAAAGGTGCGCTGGAGAGCGGACCAAAGCTCGGAGATGTCCTCAAAGCGCATGAACTGACTGAAGATGCGAGGCTCCATCGAGCACTGAATCCATCCAAGAACCATGTACTTTTCCGTCGACCACTTGACTAATTCCTCTTTCTTGTCATCCTTGTCGGTCGGTTTAGGCATAGGAGGGCCGCCGGTCAGCCATGACTCATGAGAGCTTATTCCGGCCAGCTAGAGCCACTTTCATCGAAGTCACCCATGAAGAGTAATTTTTCTCATCAAGGAGGATGCTGGTAATCCGTCCCGTAGAGGACCCATAGGTGTCCTTGGAATCCATGGAGCAAAAAATAAACAAAACAACGAGATCCCTCCCGCAACGGAGACCGGGGATCGAGAGACAGAGAGAAAAAACGAGAACGGAGAGGCACGGAACCCGCGGATGCTCCGATCAGGGACAGCAGATGAACAGGAAGCGGGCGAGAGAAACGTCAACAGCAATCGGGAGGCACAACGTCGGTGGATGCCCCGATCGGGGACAGCAAGCGAACAGGTGGCGGAAAACAGCGGAAAACGCAATCAGCGTATGCGATCGGCGGAAAGAACTTATTCGGGGATGCGATTGGCGGAAAGCACACACGCGTCAGTGGAGGCGATCGGCGGAAAGGACGCAGGCGGGGACGCGATCGGTGGAGAGCACACAGGCGGGGACGCGATCGGAAGATGCAATCGGCGGAAGACGCGATCGGTGGAAAGCACGAAACCCTATCCCTCTGATACCATGTAGTGAAATGAAAAGCTCTTAGTCTCCAATGAGGAGAGCTAGCCAAAATATAATATCTCAAAGTTAAATATTTACAAATATGCCCATACACAATAATTACAGAATAATAATAATAACTCCAAAAGCCTCACCTCCAACCAATCACAGCCGTTGATGGGGGATGTCTTAATCCTTGTTTTATTATAAATAGATGTGTTAGGAGACTGATCAAGGCATTGCAGAATTTTGGAGAGCTTCTTCCCAGATTCCAGCAATAACCCCACGGTGTTGATGTCGTGGAACCCTAAGTGACGACTCCTAGGCAGCTAAACTCCACCCCGAGGTACTACTCATTCATAGCCTCTTCTTCCTCCTCCCAAATCCCTTTCCGCAAGCGCTGCAGCACCCCAAAACAGCCACAGTTTTCCTGTTTCTTTTTCCTAGTTACTGTTAAAAATGAAATTCCATGTTCATGGGCTATAGTTTTATTCTGGTGAAACAATTGGCCTGAAAGCCTCCAGGAAACCCACCGCAGGCCCTCAGGTTCTCTCTTTCAGCAGGCCTCCTGTCTACCTCCTACCCACCCAACCACCCGGCAGCTCCTCCTCCTTCCTTCGGTCGGCCTCCTCCTTCACTCCCCTCCGTGGATCCACTTCCCCTCCACCTCCACTTGCCAAAGTAGTCTCGATCCGGACTGTCCAGCCCCGATCCATTATTTCCACCACTCATTCATCATCCCCACCACTCATATTTCCTCTCTTAGCCTGAATCAGCTCCCAAACATCGGATCCATCCATCCCCTGCACGGATCTCCACCTACGTGGCCGGATCTATCAATTTTCTGCCCGATCTCGTCATCTACCGACGAGGACAGCCACCGCCATAACGCCATTATTTCCACTCCGCCGGCTCCACTTTTGATCGCCGATCTACGCATCCGGCTCCGGAATCTTCATTGCCTCGATCAGCCCGCTACTTTGGTGAGCCTCTCGTTGTATTAGAATATTTGATTTGACATTATTATTGATTGATTATCGTGTTTTGCTTAAATTCGTGCTAGTAGAAATTTGTTGCGATCCGATTATAATTTGCAGGTGGTACCAATTCGCCTCACGCTTAGCTTTGGCCCTCCGAGCGGAGGAAAGCCATTACGTAATTGTTAAATTGACTGTTGTTCTTTGTTCTTTAATTATTTTGTGTGGTGTTAATATTTTCATTGCTCTGAATTATTCTTCGCCGTCAATGACGGTTGCATTGCATTTACACCAGGGCTTGTATGTCGCATTTGCATTCCGTCCCTAGTATTCTTGGTTTAGTGCACCCCCATAGCCTACCCTACATCAGACTCTCTCAAAGTTTCTCTTGATAGAAGAAAAATAAGTTCTCTTAAGCTTCTCCCTAACATCACTTAGGGAAAGCTTTTAAGTCATTATCAAATTTCTTCGTCTTGAGACTTCCTCATTGAATTTCTTTTTTACCTACCTAGTACCTTTGGAATGAAATAAATCCTTCATTCAAGTACCTAAATTCTCATAATTCTCGTTGGAGAAACAAGAAGTTTGTAAATTCATGTACTTCATCACCTCTTATGCAAACGACTTTAATGCACCTTCATTATAAATTTGTGCATGCGGAGAAGATATACATTGGCCACATGGAGAATAAGAAAAGCTCGTTCAAGAAAAGTAAGTTACTTTATTAAAAAATTTAATCTCTATCACAAAATTGACTGAGTAGCCGCTTAAATTGATTATCTTTGAAGAACACATTACATTTGCATGTGTAGGCTAATATTAAGTTCCTCATCTAAGGATTGCAAATAGATACTTTCTCAATTCATTAAGGCTATGTTTGTTTGTACTGTTTTGGCACCATGATTTTCGTTTTGAGTTTTTGAAAACCAAATATTAGTGTTTGTTTGGCTAAATTTTCGTCTGTTTTGATTTTGACTCAAAACCAACCCGTTCGCAAACATTCATAAATCAGCCCCCCTCCCTAAACAGACCTAGGGAGGTCTGTTTTCATGATTTTGAGAACATCCCCTCTGCGCTTCTTCCGGACGCCTCACGCGAAACCCCCTCCCAACTATGTTGTGCGCTTCTTCCACCTGCGAATCGGCGGCGCATCGGCGATGAAGCTGAGGTGAGATCACCTGCAGCCGTGAAATCTGTGCTTCTCGAAGAAACTGGGGCTATAAAAGATGAATTGGAAGAGATCTCGTTGTCATCAAGTATAGATGGCCTCGACGATGCAAGAACTGGGGTTACTTGGTTGCCTGTCGTCACACCTTCCACACGGTTAGCATCAGTTCTCTCCCCTCCGCCAGGATGGCCAGTTCTCGCGTAGTTTGGTTATCTCGTGATGTTGCTTTCTCTGATTACATCCATAAATGGAAGGAAATGAAAATTTATGTAGTTTGTTGTAAATAGATGGGATAAAAATCATTATTATTATGATGGTTCTGCATGAGTTGCTATTCCCAAAGAAATTGTTACTTGCAACTCCCGTTTTCTAATATTCAAATACATATACAATGAACAAAAGTTTTCGTTTTGGTCCAAAACGAACCTGAAAACCATTTTGCAAACCAAAATAAGTTTTATTTTTGGCCCAAAACGGATCTGAAAACCATTATGCAAACGAACATACGTTTTCATTTTCCACAAAACGAAAACGCGTGATTTTTTCGTTTTAAACCTAAACGAAAACCTTTCAATGGAAACACTCCAAACGAAGACCCTTAGTCTCTTTGAGAAGTGGAAGAACTAAAGAGATGGACTGTTCTTTACAATTTCAAGCTACTTTCCAATAAATAAACAATTATTTCTTTGATGCGACACAAAATGCGGGCGAACCGGGGCCGTGAAGATCATCCAGCACTGGTTCATCCGGGAGGGGTTTATTTGTCTTTTCACTTATGTTTTGTCCTAGTATTTAAGGTGTTTTTGTTGTAGGGTTTTGTTTTTATGCGAGAAGTAAACGGTGAATCGGTGTGTGCAGTGTGGAGTTCGGAAATCTTCCCTCTCCCTCTTGCTGTCAGCTGTTCAGGAAGAATCTCTTCCTTAGGTTGTTTGTATTGTTCCTTTTCCGGTGTTCTGGTTGTTTTGGTGGTTGTATTTTCAAGTATTTTCCTGCAAGTGGTTGTTTTAAAGGTGCTGTAGCAGCCAACGCTGAATCCCTTATTACCATCTATATTATCTCCTGTTTTCTTGAAATCTTGTGGTTATATTGTGTGGCTGTGATTTGGAACGTATCAAAGGTATCAGAGGAGCACGATCTTCTCTTCCTTCATGTCGGTCTCCGACGCCACCCGCTCGAAGGAACCGGCCGGCGAGTTGGATGCGATCCGTCAAACACAGGACACCTTAGCCCACTCGTTGAAAATCTTGAGTGAGCAGCAAAGCCGCACCTCTGATGAGTTCCGGGAAATCCTTTCGGTTCTGAAGGCCGAGCGCACCGGCAGCAGCGGTGGCCAAACCAATTCGCCCGCTCTTCCGTCCGTGGACGCTGGCCACCAGCACATTCCTACTCGTTTTGCTCGCCTCGACTTTCCGCGGTTCTACGGTGATGGGGTGCTTGATTGGATTTACAAATGTGATCAGTTTTTCGAAGTTGATGGGACGCCTACGGATATGAAGGTCCGCATCGCTTCTGTGCACATGGAAGACAAAGCCCTCTATTAGCATCAGGGCTTTATGAAGACTCGCATCACCCGCCAGTGGCCGTCCTGGGAAGAGTATTGTCAGGCCCTCCTCGGTCGTTTTGGCTCTGTTATATTCAACGACCCCTTAAGCAACATGAAGAACTTACGCCAAAAAGGGTCCGTCCAAAGTTATCTGGACGAGTTCGACCTCCTTCTCCACCGGGTCGCTATTTCTGAGGAGCAAGCTCTCAGCCTCTGTTTGGCCGGCTTGAAGGGCAAGATTGAATACGATGTGCGCATGTTCCACCCCAAATCGCTTCAGGAGGCTTTCTCTCTTGCACGGCTACAGGAACAAAACCTCACCTTCACCGCTAAGCGTACCTCCACCACCTCTTGGGACCGACAACCCAGATTTACTCGGCCACCTCCAGAAACTCCTGGACCCCGGGCTTCCGGTTCTGGCCCCACTGGCCCTCCCTTTGGCAATTCCAAACTCACTTCCACGGACATTGAGGAACGTCGCAGCAAAGGCCTGTGTTTCTGGTGCGATAGTAAGTACACTCCGGGCCATCGCTGTCTGGAACGGCGCAAGTCCTATGCTCTTGAACTCCTTCCCGACCCGGGGGACGACGAGGCTGCTCCTGCTGAAGACTTCCTTGAGGCGCCACCCCCCGATTGATGAGCCGCCCGACGACACGCCTCTGCATGTGTCCGTCCATGCTTTGGATGGTACGACTCATTTTCAGACTATGCGTGTCACGGTCTCTTATAATGGCGAGCAAATTCATGTGTTGATCGACTCTGCCAAATTCAGTACTTGGGCCATATAATTTCCAGCCAAGGCGTTGCAACGGATCCTAGCAAAATTCAAGCAATGTTGGATTGGCCAACCCCCACGAATCTCAAAAAGTTACGGGGTTTTTTGGGGTTGACCGGCTATTATAGACGGTTTATCAAAGGATACGGGGTTCTAGCTAAGCCGCTGACTTCCATGCTACACCACCACTCCTTCCACTGGGACAACGCTGCCGAGGAAGCTTTCCAGGCACTCAAGGCTGCGGTGTCTCAACCACCGGTACTCCGCCTCCCGGATTTCCAAAAGTCGTTTATCATTGAGACGGACGCCGCCGATACCAGAGTGGGTGCAGTCCTCTTACAAGACGGCCAGCCCAACGCATACTTCAGCAAGGCTCTTGGCCCAAAGAATACTCAACTTTCCACGTACGAGAAGGAGCTCCTCGCCGTGGTTATGGCCGTCAACAAGTGGCGACATTATTTGGTTGGATCTCCATTCATTATACGAACCGATCATGAGAGTTTGAAATTTCTGCTGGAGCAACGCATCGCCACACCGGCCCAACAACGCTACTTGGCTAAATTAATGGGGTACGATTTTCAAATACAATACAAACGGGGAAAGGAGAATACGTGTGCGGATGCTCTGTCTCGAAAGTATGAAGGAATAGGCGATGAAATCCAAGCCATGGTTATTGTGCAATCTGAACTTCTTCAGGCTATCCGCCATTCTTGGGACCGGGACAATGCTATCCAGGTTATTATTGCAGCTAAAGAGAAGGACCCCTCCAGCAAACCCAATTATCAATGGCGGCGAGGCGTGCTGCAACGTAAGGGCCGAATGGTGGTCGGCCAGGATCGAGCTCTCAAACAGCGTCTGCTCCACTTATATCATGGCAGCGCCATGGGTGGACACTCCAGCATTACGGCGACCTACCATAGGTTGAAGCGAGTGTTTTATTGGAAGAACATGAAATCTGATGTTTACCAATACGTCCAACAATGTTCCGTATGCCAAACATGCAAATCGGTAAATCAGCTTCCTATGGGTTCCCTGCAGCCCTTGCCCATTCCAGCACGTATATGGCAGGAAATCTCCATGGATTTCAATGAAGGTCTTCCCGAAAGTCAAGGTAAGTCCACTATCTTGGTCGTGGTTGATCGCCTCAGCAAGCAGGCACACTTCATGGCACTCGCACACCCATACACGGCGGAGGGTGTGGCTCGGGTATTCCTCAATTCCGTGTTCCGGCTGCATGGTCTTCCTACGGCGATTGTAAGCGATCGAGATTCTATTTTCCTCAGTGATTTTTGGATCGAGCTGTTCAAGATTTTGTAGGTTCAGTTGCACCATTCGACCGCCTACCATCCTCAAAGTGACGGGCAAACGGAGGTGGTCAATCGGTGTTTGGAAGGTTATTTACGGTGCATGTGCCATGAGCGGCCCCGAAGCTGGGCGGAGTGGCTTCCCTTAGCAAACATAACCTCACTTTGTTTCTTGGGGACAAGGAACCGTTGATGGAGAGGCAATTGATGCGACACAAAATGCGGGCGAACCGGGGCCGTGAAGATCATCCAGCACCGGTTCATCCGGGAGGGGTTTATTTGTCTTTTCACTTATGTTTTGTCCTAGTATTTAAGGTGTTTTTGCCGTAGGGTTTTGTTTTTATGCAAGAAGTAAATGGTGAATCGGTGTGTGCAGTGTGGAGTCCGGAAATCTTCCCTCTCCCTCTTGTTGTCAGCTGTTCAGGAAGAATCACTTCCTTAGGCTGTTTGTATTGTTCCTTTTCCGGTGTTCTGGTTGTTTTGGTGGTTGTATTTTCAAGTATTTTCCTGCAAGTGGTTGTTTTGAAGGTGTTGTAGCAGTCAACGCTGAATCCCTTATTACCATCTATATTATCACCTGTTTTCTTGAAATCTTGTGGTTATATTGTGTGGCTGTGATTTGGAACGTATCATTCTTCTTCTGCAAGCAATATAAAATCAAGAACGACTCCCGAGTATAAGTTTCAAATTTCCTGTCGAGAAACAAAAAGCTCTGCATAAAGGCAATATCCAAAACAAAACAAAAGCTCCACGAGAAATCTCATCTAAATTGATACAAAATGGAACGAACTATATCTACAAAACACCGTGGAAACGATACCTGGCGGGAATCTCCTGAACCGGACTGAGAAGACGAGTAGTAACGACGGGGAAGAAAACCCCTCTCTGCACAAGAGCCCGGAGACGAGACCCGTACTCCAACTCCCATCAGCAAAACTACGCGACGGAAAACGGAATCTGCATCGGTCTCAGGCGACAAGAGGGGTGGAACGGAGGAAACGGAAATTGGACCCAGTGACAGCCGGCGGCGTGTCGCCGTCGGTCCGGACCTTGAAAGCCTGGCGGCCGCGCGTCGAACTAACATGGGGAATAACTCCGTCTCTCTCTCTCTGCCTGGAGAAGGCGAACGTGAAGCTGCAATAAAGTCCAGGGAAGAAGGAGGCAATGACTGTGGTGGCTGGATTTGTCTGAGGATTTACAGGCAGTAGGGACAAGGCGGGTGAGTAGCCGAGCACAGGCTTGGTGAAGGCTGCCGAATGCCCCAGTATGTTCCACCGGCTTCTTGGGCAGAAAGTTAGGCCAGTGGGCTCCAATTCCCATTTTTGGTGGGCCACGTCATTTTGTTTTAGCAGATTTTTTTAGGACAATGTTAAAAGCAAATCATGATTAGTTATTGAAAGTCAAATGTTATTGACACATCAAAAATTATATTTACACATCATTCGGTTATTAGCACATCAAAACCTAAAAAATTAAAATGCACATCAAAAATTAACTATTAAATGCAGATTAAAACCATAAATTAATTTATATTTGCAAAAGTCATAACTAATCATGCTTCCAAAATGTAATTGCAATATGTTCCAAAAATACAATATATGTTAGACTAAGAGAACAAAATAAAAGATTAATCGCAAGTGTCTATGTCAATCATCTTCGTTTGAGGCCTGTAAATATATCCAAATGACATTCATATTCATTCACCTGTAATTAAAAATTTATGAGCCCAAGGTAAATATCTTATAAAAGCTTAAAAAAGATAAGCTCAAAATAAAAGATTAATCGCAATCGTATACTTTAGTACGTTGTAATTATGCATTGTAATAAAGGTTCAATGCAACAAAAAGATAAGCATCTGCACGTGAAGATATTTTGTGAGAAATTAACACTAAATATTGTATATTGAATTGAAAAAAAAAATACCTTAAGTTTAAGGTCAGTCAAGGTAATTATTGCTTCCAATTGTTCTTTCTTAACCCCCACTAGCCCGTGAAACATAAGTCAAGTCCCACCCTTCTGCAACTGAAGCATGGTATCTCAACCACATTAATATTACCGGGGGTAGTGGGCAATCCTCACTCATCAACAATCGTATGAAATGATTGTCGTTAACAAATCCAATAAAGATAGTCTTCCGATTTAATGGGGGAGCTGAGTGTAAAGGTAGGAATGTGAAAGACTGGAATTTAGAATAATGAACAACCGACACATTGTAACGTGAAGCAATAATTAATCTCATATTCGGCATCGTCATCCATTTGTCCAACGGTGCAGGAATCGAAGAACAATCCAAAGATAACAGAAGCTCTGATCGTCTCAAACTCCCAAACATGTTGTTATATAGAAATTCATTTACGTTGATTTCTTCGATAAGATCTTTTCTCACTTGCAACTAGTATCACCCATGTCCAATGCTAAACTGATCACCCTGTAACCGTAGTGCCCGTCTCCAACTACATTTACAACATCAATAATATGAGAAGAAATATATACAGGCATTTCTTCACGAATACATTCAAGAAAGCTATTCTTCTTTTGGTTTCTTCTTGGCATTAACTTCCTCCTTTTCCTATTTGGATATTCTTCCCCCTTTAATACATGCTCAAATAAGGAGAGCTCTCTCTTTGTAGATTTGTACTCATTCATAAACTTTTTGTAACTTCCACGTGGTCTCCCTTTCAATTTAATTGGCAAACGCGGTTCTAAAGTTTGACTTGTCGTCGGTTCCAAAATTTCCCGCAGCTTTTTCTTCATTTCATTTCTTTGGGCATCACTTACATTGTTGTATTTTTTAGCAAGTCATCCAACTCAACCTGTATGATCCCAACAGAGTCAACCTCCCCTTCCATTTTCTTTTCCTCAACCGATGAATTGTGCAAAATGAGTTACCTCCAATGCTTATGAACCATCCATAATGGGTAACCCAAAGATTGTTGTACATATAGAAATAATTCATGAGCACAAGGTAATCCCATTGTGTACCTCATTTTGTGCAAACAGTTTGTAGAGTCAACCTCTTGACCACTCTTAACCAACTCCTACTTTTTCTTTATTACTTCCAAAGTTGCAACTGAAACATGTCCAAGTAGATTAGTATATAGTGATCCCCTAAAACCTTTGTTCACCTGTATGAAACTCTGCCCAAATGATCGTTTAATCTCTGTATGCTGCAATGTTAACATTTGGTGAAATGTTTTCCATATAGCTGACAAATTGCATATAGAAACTTCCCAGAATTTCTTTAAATGACTGTGTCCACCCTCCACTCGGTTGATGGTAGAATTTCCAAAATGCAAATATTTATCAATCCAGGCACAAATAAAATACTCCTTGTATGGGTCTATCCAAGTCGTTAAAACATACTGCAAAACATTAGAGTACTTCTCCGAGTATTTCATTAACATGGAGTTCAATCGGTCATTGTAATCATGTACGGTGGATGAGTAAACTAGTAGTTGTCATTCAGACATAAACGCTTCAAATTCCTTTCCTTGTGCGAATTTTTTTTTACAATGCGCCAGGACATTCCTATTAATATGAACTTGACATAAAATAGTTTTTGCTTCAGGAAAAACCAATTTTATGGCATTTAACAATGCAATCTCTCTATCAATTATCAACACATTCGGCAATGATGTAGAAGATAACATTGTTTTAAAACAATTCAAAGCCCACTTGTAACTGTCTTCTGTTTCACTTGAGATGAAAGCAAATGCAGCATAATATGTCATATTTGTGGAAGTGATCCCTACTATGGATAGCAACGACAATCTATAACGATTTGTTTTATACGTGCAGTCCATTATAAAAACATCATGAAACATATTGCTTAACTGAACTGATGTTGGATGTGCAAAAAATAAGGCCTCCAAATTTTCAGTGATAGGATGTACAATATTATAACTCGTGTACTGTGCCTCAGATATGGACTTGTAAAGAAACTGAATAGGAGACCCTCCTTCCAACTCCTTCTTAAATAATTTAACTTTTTCATTGTAAATTGTTCGCATGACGGATGTATTCGAGGAGTTTCTTTTCTTTAACGCTGATAATATTTTTCTGGGCTTTACACTAGATGCATACATTTCTGCAACAATTTTTTGTTCCTCGGCATTTAATCTACTTGTGTAACTGTGGGCTTTACACCTGATTTCAACTGTTTGAACTGGAAAATGGGATAGAGCCCATTTTAGTAGGCTGGTAACCATAGCAATTTCCATTAAAAATAACAAAACTGAATCTCAAACCAGTCTAAAAAATATGTACTAAATCTAAATCCAAAAGAAATAGGGAATATAATCCCATCTCAGCCACTAAAACTGCAGTGAGCTCCAAGAGACAAGGACAACTTTCATATTGCCATAATCCAACACTCACAAGAGTTGACCAAAAAAGAAGAACAATTAAAAAAGCATTGTTGGGTCTCAGAAAATTCCATCAAAATAAAATCAATTATTGATATTAGGGTTATGAAATATCTTTATGATAAAATGGATAAATTCTTTATTGATAAATAAGCCATCAAGTGCTCCAATCCCCAGTTTTTTTGACTAGCCGGAGAAGAGGAGAGCAGAAATAGGTAAACTAATAATGTGAAATGGAGAGCAGAAAAACACAACAAAAACGAAGAAAACAAAACAAAAATCAGTCCAATCTTTCGCACCAAGGGGCGACTTGAAGGTTTTTGCAGATCGGAATAGAACTCCAGGTGCTGGCTCAGAGAGG
Source organism: Platanthera zijinensis (assembly GCA_039513925.1). NCBI lineage: Eukaryota > Viridiplantae > Streptophyta > Magnoliopsida > Asparagales > Orchidaceae > Platanthera > Platanthera zijinensis. The sequence goes on from CM077097.1 coordinate 96,422,821, forward strand.
ATATTTCTGCAGCATACTTGGTGCAAGATCGGCACTCCAGGTGAACATAGACGCAGGACAAAAGCACATTCTTCGTACTCTCACTGTATGAAAGATGAACTACCTGGAGCCCGGCGAACAGCCTATCTGGAGCCCGGCGACCGGCGATCTGGTGGAGGCGACGACGGAGAAGGGCAGCGAGCTCGCGAGGGGGAAGGCGCGGCGTACAGGAGGCGGCGTCGGGATGGAGTGCGGCTAAACAGAATAGGATTTTGGATTTTAGGGTTTTTAAGAGGATGTGGCTAACTTTTTTGTGTTCCAATAGCGAATATAGGTGTGTTTTTAACATTACCCTTTTTTTAAGTAAATACTACATCCCGCAGGGCCGGTGGGCTTCACCCATTCGCATCCAAGGAAGATTTGACGGTTTGTGTTTGATTTTATTGGGGGTCCTTCGACCGCCGCCACTCTGGCTAAACGTTGTGTCGTCAATTGTTGCATTCTATATCGCCCTTGAGAAGACTACAAATATAAAGTGGATAATATTATTTATACCGTATTAGTTGAAATATATGGGGATGTATTAGAAGTAGGATAGTTACGGGTCAAAGGTTGTGATGGAGGGTGGACGGCCAAGTTGTTCGGTATGCTTTGATTGCAAGACCACGTAAATGTTTTTGTTGAGTTTCGTTGCCTATGTTGAAGGTGCAGAAATCGAGCCCTTCTTGCAATTCGTTGTGCATCTAGCAATCTGGTTATCGTGGGATCAGTTGGCGGTAATTGATTGGGGAAATGTGTCGAGATTTGGAGATTAGTGGGTAGGGCTCTGTTTGGGACAGCTTATGCTGATGAATAATCTCTATTCAAAACGCAAATGCTGTTTTTCAGATGTTTGTTTTTGCAGCTTATAGAAAATCACTTATTTTAAAATTCATGATAAGCTGATTTTACATAAGCTACCCGGATCCAGCTTATGACTTCTCATAAGTGCTTATCCCTTAAGAAAACTCAAAATTGATTTTTTTTCATCCGGGTGTGATTTTTTTGCAACGGTGCAATTTTTTTGCTATAACGCGATTTTTTCGGCAAGACGCGTATTTTTCACCCGAGGGAGTATTTTTGGCTCGGGCTCGATTTTTTCTCCCGGGCGCGAATTTTCCAACCGAGCGCGAATTTTCCGCCCGGCGCGTTTTTTCCGCTCGGGCGCGATTTTTCCGCCCGGGCGCGATTTTTCCGCCCGGACGCGATTTTTCCGCCCTGGCACGATTTTTTCGCCCGGGCGCAGATATTTCGTTTGGGCGCTAATTTTCGCCTGGACACGAAATTTTCACTCGGACGCAAATTTTTTTTCGTCCGGGAACGAATTTTTTGCCAAGGCGAGAATTTTTCCGCCCGGACGTGATTTTCCCACTCAGGGGCGATTGTTTAGCTCGGGCGCAATTTTTTTGCATGGGAGCGATTTTTTCGCCGTGGCGCGATTTTTTCACCCCACTGTGATTTTTTTTGCCCAACAATGATTTTTTTCGCTCGGGCACGAATTTTTCGCCCGCAAGCGATTTTTTCGGCTGAATACATTTTTTCTCTTCCGTGCAAAAATATCGTGTGCGAGCAAAAATATCGCTCCCGGGCGGAAAATTCGGACCCAAGCGGAAAAATCGTGCAAGGCGGAAAATTCGCACCCTTTCAGAAAGTTCGCGTCCGGGCAAAAAATTCGTTCTCGGGCAAAAAAAAATGCTTCCGGGAAAAAATCGCACCTGGAAGAAATAACCGCGCCCGAGTGAAAAACCGCATCCGGGGGAAAAATTTGCGCCCGGGTGACAAATTCGATCCCGGGCGACAAATTCGCGCCCAGGCGAAAAAACCACGTCGGGGAGAAAAATCCGCGTCCAGGTGAAAAAACCGCGTCCGGGCGAAATATTTGCGCTCGGGCGAAAAATTCGTTGCCTTAAGAAAAAATCGCGCCCGTTTGAAAAATTCACAATCATGCAAAAAAACGTGTCTGAGTGAAAAAATCACGTCTGGACGGAAAAAACGTGTTCAAATGAACAGAATTTTATGAATGAATAAAACTTTAGATAAACACTTAACTATCCAAATAGTCTACTGCTTATTCATCATTATTTTTATAAAATCTCTATCCAAGTATCAATTTTCAATTAACAGTTTATTCATCATCATAAGTTGTCTCAAACAGAGCCTAGATCTGACATTTGGATATCAATTTAAGGTTGTGCTAGCGGACGTAGAAATTTACGCATTGCATTTCTACGTTCACATTGTTGTGTAATGAGATTACGTCTTCAGGATGTGCGTCGAATTCTAAGTACGGTAGCAACAGTAGTTTCTTCACCGCGGTGTGCTTGTCCGCCCGAAGCACTTGGAGTGGGCAACATTTGAGGAAAACTAAAAGTAAAGAGAGTTAAGAGAAATGTGGTAAATGCTTTCAAGTGGTGATTGTGGATGAAGCAGTATTTGTTAATGTATATTTGGGTACATAATATATTCTGAGGCTTAACAAATTTGATTCAGATACTAGGATATCTCGTACCCGTATTTGAGTACATAACCTTTATAGTTCTGTGGAATTTTTCCGCGGCTCTTCAATCCGGGGACTTTTGACACTTACCACCCTTGAATTGCACCCTTTTGGCACATTGCACCCCAAAATTTAAAGTTTGGCACTTTGCACCATCTAAAACTCTTTAGTATAGCACTTTGCACCCTCCTTCATTTATAATCTTATTTTCATATTTAAAAAAATGGTATAATTATATATGTGAGGGTATTTTAGGTATTTAGCTATCACACTTCCAATGGAGAATAAAATAAGAAGGATTTGTAAATAACGAGGTTGGGCAGTTACAACTTGTTCTTTGGCTCTGCGTCGTGCAAACATCGAGCTCCATGCAGGATTACGGTAGATTGTAGTTGCCGGTTGGGGCGACCAGAGTTTGATTGAGGGTTGATCCATTTCTGAAGTAATCCATTATGTTGAACTGGCCGTCAGAGGGAGGGTGATCTCGAAGACGAAGTACCGTTCAGCCATGGATCTCTGTCAAGCAGGATAGTTAAAGGTGAAGATGATGAGTGGCCAGAAATGTATAACATTGATTCAATCCACTAATACAACGCATTTCAGTGCAACCTTTCCCATTTAGTTTCAAATCTGGAATGCTTTCTTCCATGAGAAAAAGGAGCTCTCTTGAAAATTGCTAACCAGCCTTGTTGTAACTTCTGTTAATAAAGTGTGACGGTGAAGACTGTGACCGTGGATTCTCTATCAAGAACATTGCCATTCACAATCACAATTCGAGCATCAATGATGTTATCAATGGCGAGGTCGTGTGCTCTCATGATGACGCATGTGCCTCCACCACCGAAATGGCCACCAGTGCCCACGGCTGGGCACGAGCCTGCAAGAAATGCAGTGACACTACTCTTCATGTGTTAGGCCCAGGTTGGACCAAGAACCACAAAGAATATCCAAGGCGTCGCCGGAAGGCCGCCAGAGGTGGTGAAAGGATACAGGAGAGTTAGAGAGAGAGTAGGAGAGAAGGAAGAGTAGAGAGAGGGACAGAGAGATAGGCAGAGAGGAAGGGTAAGAGAGAAAACTTCATTCATTAATCCATGCATAAACTTAATTACAACCAATAATCTATTTATAGGAATAGATTGACCTTTGACAGGAAATGACCACCTAAAAACCAATGGCTATTTACACAACGGTGGATGATCATCCAAGTGTCCATAGATCCCGGTTCCAATCTCTATTAATGCTCGCAGGAGATGTCTACAGGTGTCCCAAATTCCACCGATGGATCTACACGTGTAAGCTGATCCCAACATCATGGCAATTGCATAATACAACTCACCTAAAGTTGCACCAAATTGAACCCAAGTTGTTTTCCCGAAGCATCTATGATTATAGAGCTGAGATTTCGGAGGTCAATGACGACGAAGAAAGGGGTATTCGTTGAAGCATATGAGGGGCCTTTATAAACATGACCTTCGAACTCTGAGAAGGGGTATTCTTTGAACAGGAAACAAAGGATTGAATGTGAGTTTCTTCAGTTGGGGTGATGATGATAAGGGGTTTCAGGGAATTGGTTATAGTTCTACGGTTATGGAATCCAGAAGTTGGACGGTCGTAGCTGGGCAAATCGTACAGAGTTGGTGGAGAAGATGGGCAAATCATCGGAGGAGATGGATAGGGAGGCGGTATACAATGCGGGTGGTGGCGGTCTAGACACAGATTCTTTTTAATTTATTTTCTCCACTAGATGTGTAATAGCTAAATAACTAAAATATCCTCACATATATAGTTATACCACTTTTTTAAATAAGAAAATAAGATCATAAAGGAGGAGGATGCAAAGTGCTTTACTAAAGAATTTTAGAGGGTGCAAAATGCCAAACTTTAAATTTTGGGGTGCAATGTGCCAAAAGATTACAATTCAAGGATGATAAGTGCCAAATATCCTCAATCCGGCCAAGGAAATCGTGCTGAAATTGATTCTCCGTCCTACTACATGTAAGAAAACGTCCCCCGTAGCCCTAATTTTCGGTGTTTCCGGCGCCGGTGAAAAAGTTTTTGGACGCCGCCGTCTGCATAGAGTTGCCCCTGCTGTCGTGAAGCAAGGCCGCGCCGCTCTTGTCCTCGAAATTTCGTCTCTTGTCGCCAGTGAGAAGTTCACGCCGGGATCTGAAAGGAGATGGCGAATGGAGGGTTTTTCCCATTATAGAGTCTTGTGAGAAGCTCCCGCCGGAATTTGCAGATCGCAATATTCTGATCGCACCGCTCCTTGTGGTTCTCCCTACGCCGGGCAGATCGAAGAAGGAGATCCCGCTCCAGAAACCTTGTTCGTGGAGCATCTCCCTGATTTCGCCGGAGTTTATCTCGGCCGTTTCCAGGCCTCTCTAAACCTTACTAATACTGGAGAAAGCACAGGTATTGTTTAGGGGTTCTCTGTTCTTACCGAGCTTAAGGAGGAAGAAATATATAGCCATCAGTTTTCTGGTTCAGGTTTTGGAGGAGTTGGATTCACTTTGTTGAGTTGCAGAAGCAGATCTACTTTTCTCTCCGACATCAGGTTTTGTGGAGATTCAGGAAGATCAACAAGGGGCTCCATATCTTTTTTTTTTCTTGTGTGTTCTGCATACTCACTCTTGGAAACAGAGCGGTCAACATGCTTCATTGACCATCATCAATGCCTTCTACATTTTGGTCAAGCAGATCAAGAGCAAGAGATTCTCCTCCTCCTGCCGAGTCCAGATCCATTGCTAGTTGTTTCTCTCGAGATTGGTAGTAGATTGGAAATCAAAAATTCTGAAAGGGATCTTGTCAAGGAGATTTTGCAAATTCTTGGAAAAGTGGGTGGCCTATAATGATGAACGGAAACAACTTTTTATCTATGGCTTCGAAAATTAAACTGGAGAAGTTTATGACGACAAAATTCAACGATTGGAAGTTGAGCGCCCAGTTCGAAATGAAGTACCTGAACGTGTTTTTCACCGTTCAATCTCAACGTGTTGATGTCATCGGGACTGACGATGAAGCACAGTGGATCGCTGACGAGGACTTCTGCCGAGACTATTTGTTGAACTGTTTATCCTCCAGCTTGGCAAACACTTACATCAAGATGAAAACTGCCAAGGAGATCTGGGAGCACTAGAGAATCACTTCAAACAAGAGGAAGACCTGTCCAAAGCTCACTTGGTGGACAAGTTTCATTCATTTATGTTTGACGAGGAGAAAGTGATTCTTGATGGGGATGAAGCCACATTTATAGCCTTGGGGGTGCACTTAACCATCTCCCTCATGATCCTTCCTTTTATGAATATCATGAGTTTGACCGGTCAACTCACTCCCCATGGTCTCCACCACAATAGGAGAAATCATGGGGGCCTCCCACTCAACAACTACCGCCGCCACTGGCCGCCGCCTACCGCCGCAGCCCGCCGTCGCCCGTTGCCCGCCGCCCGCCCGCCGCCGCCCGTCGTCTCCCTCCGCCGCCCGCCGGTAGCCGTCGGCCGCCGCCGCTTGCAGGTTGGCCACCGTCCGATCACTACTGAGCATTCGTCGTCGTCTGATCCACAGGTAACCACCAAGTTAGTGGAGGCCCGCCATAACCACCTCCTGGAGACTATAAAAGGAGTCTCCGGTCTTCTCATTTCTTACATTTTGACTCCGGAGTCTTCTTCTTCCTCAAGCCAGAGCTCTGCCGAATTCCTCCCTCATGTCATCTTCAGGCCGCCTATGAGTCAAGTCGCCAAGTGCGCGGAGAAGGGAAGAAGACAACCATCGCCAACGCTCAAACACGTCAGCCACCAAGTTAGCAAATAGCACTCCCTCAGCGCTGCCTGTTGCCCGTTGTGAGTCAGAAATTCTCTCTCACCTCCAAGTTGTAACGAGGAGCGGTTTGTTGCCCTCGATTCTCTGAGCACATTGTAACCGCAACCTGATAGTTGACTTTGACCGTCACATATTTGGTCATGGGGTTTTTTACCCAGTTGAGGGATTTTTCCACGTTAAAACCTCTTGTGTCAACTTTCTATTTTCATTGACTGTGTGCGCGCTCGACCGTTCTGAGAGCTAAGACGGTCCAAGAATTCCGGCCCGACCGGGACGTTGAGTTAGTCCGCAACAGTTTGGCATCATCTATGGGAACCACAATTCCCAACATCCTTCAGAAGCCAAGACCTCCCTCCTTGCAACATTCAAGTTCCGCTTCAATGGCGAGAAGAAGTGCCTTTACAGCTGAAGGATCCGTCCTAGAAGGACACACTAAACCAACACGCTCCCACTCTCTGGTGGACGTGCCATTGATCGCAGAGGCCGCTTTTGCGCCTGTCACCGCCCTCGAGGGGCGAGTTCGACAAATGGAGGTGCAACAAATTGAAATGTTTGCTCTGCTCAGGAATTTGGGAGCGCCTCCTGCTCCCCCTCTAGCACCAGTTAACCCGCCACTGCCAAATCATGGCAGGGCGCAGGAAGCTCCAAGACAAGAGGCTCCCGAAGAATACTTCTGACTCCGCCAGCCCCACTCACCCGGCTCATGCAGAAGCTGAAATTGGGCGACACCGCCACAACTGGGGAGACGAGCCCCAACTTCCCCCGCTCGAGAGGTTCACCCGGAAAGAAATTCGGGAGGTGATCACAAAAGAATACCGGCAAGCCGGTCGGTGAGATATTCATACGCGTCGACCACTCTGCCAAGACTCCCCCATCGCATCGCAAATCCTGGCTCATCCAACTCCTCATGGTTTCAAACTGCCCGATATCGAAACGTTCGATGGAACTGACGATCCGTTGGAACATGTCAACTTCTGCACTACCATTATGAGTATCTACAACGCACCTGATCAGTTACTCTGTCAGGTGTTCCCAACCACTCTCAAGGGGCAGGCCCGCACATGGTTTCACTCCTTGAGGGCGGGCACCATTGCCAACTTCACAGAGTTAACGAGATAGTTCGCGGATCAGTTTATAGCAAATCGGAGGATCGTCCGCGACCCTTCCCATTTATCCGGTATTCGCCAGAATGAAGGGGATTCTTTGAGGGACTTCTTCCGCGGGTTCTCTGCAAAAGCTCGTCAAATCACACTTCGCGGTTGCCGTCAGCTTCTATTCAGCATTAATAAGGGAAACCGTCGCTAGCTACCCCGACCTCGTGCACCGCGTAGAGGCGCAGATTGCAACCGACGAGGCTATTGAAGCTCATCGTCAACAGTTCGACGGCAACTAGAAGCAAAAAAGGGAGAAGGAGTTGGCCCCTCAACACCAAGAAGGAAGATTCCGGGAGGAACGTCGGAACGGGCAACGCCGACGTGACCATCAGAGAGATCAACCGCCCCGAGATTACACACCCCTCAACACCTCCATGACAAATGTACTTTATGCAATCCAAGGCAACGAGGCGCTCCGCAAGCCCAGACCCCTCGCTAAAAATACGGGGGACCAGACAAAGTACTGCGAGTTCCACCAGGGACGAGGACATGACAAAGAAGATTGCTCAAAGCTTAAAGAGGAAATCGAGTATCTCGTCGAACAAGGCCTCCTAGGGAGATTCTTACGAGGCTAAGCACCAAGTCCGCTGACAGGAAATCAGCCAACTACTTGCTAGGACAAACTGAGGGGCAACCCCTAAGTCGACCGACTCAAGAGAGGACTTCGTACCTATCAGCAGAGCTCTGCCCATTATAGTGTTTATCAATTTTACTTTCCTATGAATTCTTCATGTAAATTTTCACAAGAACAGTCTCACGACTGTAACTCTAAAAAATTTTAAAGTCTTCTCATTTCAGGCATGTAGATGGCGAGCATCATTCGTGCAGTTTGAAATGCGCACCAAGTTCGCCCAAGTGTAAAGACATCCATTTACACACACAGTAACTGCCTCCGGGCAGCGCGGTCCTCACAGCAACTGCCTCCGGGCAGCGCGCTCCTCACAGCAACTGCCTCCGGGCGGCGCGCTCCTTACAACAACTTCCTCCGGGCAGCGCGCTCCTCACAGCAACTGCCTCCGGGAAGTGCGCTCCTCACAGCAACTGCCTCCGGGCAGCGTGCTCCACACAACAACCGCCTCCGGGCAGCGCGCTCCTCACAGCAACTGCCTCCGGGTAGCGCGCTCCACACAACACCTGCCTTCGGGCAGCGCGCTCCTCACAGCAACTGCATCCGGGCAACGCGCTCTGCACAACACCTGTCTTCGGGCAGTGCGCTCCGCACAACACCTGCCTTCGGGCAGCACGCTCCCGCATGACTTGGTCCGCGCATTTATAGCCTTGGGGTGCACATAACCATCTCCCACATAATCCCTCCTATTATAGAGATCATGGTTTTGACTGGTCAACCCACTCCCCATGATCTCCACCACAATAAGAGATATCATGGGGGCCTCCCACTCAACAACTACCGCCGCCACCGGCCGCCGCCCCCCGCCCGTCGCCCGCCACCGCCGCCTGCCGCCACAAACCGCCGTCGCTGCTTGCAGGTTGGCCGTTGTCCAATCACTACTGAGCATCCGTCGTCGTCTGATCCACAGGTAACCACCCACTAAACCACCAAGTTAGTGGGAGGCCCGCCATAACCACCTCCTGGAGGCTATAAAAGGAGCCTCGGGCCTCCTCATTTCTCACCTTTTGACTCCGGAGTCTTCTTCTTCCTCAGGCCAGAGCTCTGTAGAACTCCTTCCTCGGGTCATCTTCAAGCCGCCTACGAACCAAGTCCCCAAGTGCTCGGAGAAGAGAAGAAGACAACCACCGCCAACGCTCAAACACGCCAGCCACCAAGTTAGCATATAACACTCCCTCGGCGCTGCCTGTTTCCCATTGCGAGTCAGAAATTCTCTCTCACCTCCAAGTTGTAACGAGGAGCGGTCTATCTCCCTCGATTCTCTGAACATGTTGTAACCGCAACCTGATAGTGTACTTTGACCGGCACAGATCCGGTCACGTGGTTTTTTACCCAGTTGAGGGGTTTTTCCACGTTAAAACCTCTTGTGTCAACTTTCTATTTTCATTGACTGTGTGTGCGCTCGACCGTTCCGAGAGATAAGATGGTCCAAGAATTTCGGCCCGATCGGGACGTCGAGTTAGTCCGCAACAATTCTCCTCGGGTATCTGAATTTGAAAATTTTGTAGATTCTTTGCATACTGAGAATATCTCTTTAGCAGATAGGTTTGTTTCTGGCACAATAATTTATACATTGTTTTCCATGTGATATAATTTCAAAACTGAGATGTGCCGCAAGAAGATGCAGGTTAGTCTAAACGACCATAAGCATTTTATACGCATTGAATATGAAAATAGAACTAGTATGCGTTAGATGCTGTTAGCAAATAGAAAGTTGTTGCTTACATGATTTCTAGCTCTAAACGTGTGCTAACTCAAAAAAGACCAAAACTTCTAAGAGTAGTTCCTAGGTTGCAGGCACAAATAAAAGATAAAAAAATCAAATGTTTTAATTACAACAAGTGAGGGCATAATGCATCTTATTGCAGACTTCCTAAGAAGGAAAGGACCAGGACACCACAAGACGGCATCCAAACTAATATAATTAGTCTTGTAGAGTCATCCAACTTTGTCGATATGGTTGGAAATATGAGGGCCAACAATGAGTGGTACCAGTATTCTTGGGCAACTTGCCATGTTTGTAACAATATTAATCTATTGACATGGCTCACTATTGCAAAAGAGTCTGTGATAGTTGTAAATGGTGAGACAGATGATATACTGAAGGTGGGGAATGCAATACTTCTGCTCTCCTCAGGTAAAACTTTAACTTTAAAGAAGGTTAAATTTATTCTTTCACTAGTTATTAACTTAGTGTTTATTAGTTTATTATGTAATGCTGGTATGACTTTCTATTTTTATAGCGGTAGAGTAACATTATCAGTTAACACACACTACTTTGGACGTGCATACATCCAAAATAGAATGTGCCGACTAAGTCTAGCAAGCAAAATAGTTCAATAAGTTTAATAAAACTTAGTTATCCCTAAGACTCTACATGAGAGACAAGGATACGTGAACTATAGGAAAAAGTTCCGAATAGCTAGAACTCACAATATCTCATTAAACACTAAAAACCAACTATACAACTCCATATCCGGCGAGCGGGATTGACAGGAGTCGGCTTCGTCACGTGGCTAGGGGGTGAGAGTGTATCAGTACAGCTCGGCTCGCCCAAATTGGGGTAAGGCGGGCGCGAGGTGAGTGGGGTAGGCCAGGCCCGCACTCGCCCTAGGTCATCTAGAGGTGGCGAGTGCTAGCCCTATCGAGCATTCGTCGCCACATGCGAATGGAAGCTTCAAGGACCACTCGCCCAGTAACATGTGCAATCCAATGTTTGCCGAGCAAGACGCGCGTGCCCGTCGCTTAGCGTTGAGTGAGGCGTGCTCTGTCGACGCCTTCAGCTCGCTCGGTGTTGAATGAGGCGCGCTCTGACGATGCCTTCGGTTCCTTAGCGTTGAGTGAGGTGAGTGTTGTCAATGCCTTCTGCTCTTGGTGTTGAGTGAGGCGAGTGTTGTCGATGCCTTCTACTCTTGGCATTGAGTAAAGCAAGTGTTGTTGACGTCTTCAATTCCTTGGCGTTGAGTGAGGCGAGTGCTGTCAACGCCTTTAATTCCTTGGTGTTGAGTGAGGCTGGTTCCTTCAACGCCTTCAGTTCTTTGGCATTGAGTGAGGCGAGTGGTCTTAGATCTCGCATTTACCCATGATGAGGTGCCGCAGAAGCGAGTGCCTGGTTTACCTTAGCACTCACCCCTTTAGGCGAGTGGTGTCTTCATGGCGCACTCGCCCAGTAGGGTCCAGAGGTAAAATTACCCGGATGCCCTAACAGGGCTGCAAATAGCCTTCCAGAACAGTAGAGTTTGGTTGTTGGCAGACCACTTTTGGCTGCATATAACGATTCAGAACAGCGGAGTTACGCTATTTGCAGGCCAGGTTTTAAAAACTATAAATAGGCTCAAGGGGGTACCTTAGAAGGCAAGTTTTCTAGTTCTCTTACTCTTGTCTTATAGCGCTTTCTGAGGTGCCCTTAGCTCAGCACAAGCTAAGGAGAGGAAGCGCTCTAAGATCTTTCGGGTGTGTGGTGGGACCTCCGTGCTGGAGCCTTGGGTCAGTTTTAAGTTCTAAGTCTTCAGTCAGCCAAGCTTGCTAGGCAAAGTAAGTGTGTGGTCACTCTTTCCCCAAGGGTTCGGACTCCACAGAAGTCGGTTTCTGGTTTCAACACCAACTTGAGAAATGTGATGCGTGTGCTCAGGTTAAGATCACTAGGAAACCTTTTAGTGCGGTTATTAGGAGCACAACACCTCTAGAGTTAATACATTCTAACATTTGTGACTTTAAAAATTTTGTCACTGGAGGGGTAGGAAGTATAGGATTACCTTTATAGAAGACTGTTATAGATTCTATCACATTTACTTTCTTAAAACTAAAGATGAAGCGTTTGAAAAGTTGTCTTTTCAAAACTAGGATAGAAAATCAACTTGACGTTAAAATCAAAAGGTTTAGAAGTGATAGAGGAGAAGAATACATGTCCAGTGAGTTCAAGTATTTCCTTGCCTCTCAAGGAATCATAGCAGAAATCACTGCTCCTTACTCACCCCAATTAAATGGTATAGCTGAGCGAAAGAATAGAATGTTAACAGAAATGTTAAACTTCATGCTCCTGACTGCTGACATGTCTACTGCATATTGGGGAGAAGAAGTCTTAACTGCAAACCATATTTTTAATAAAGTCTCTCATGCTAATTTAGATGTTACACCCTACGAGCTTTAGTTTAAGAGACCATCGACCATAGGTAAACTTAAGACCTGAGGTTGTATAGTCTATGTTAGGGTTTTTGACCCTAGAAGGTCTAAGCTTTGACCTATGACTAAGATATATGTCTATCTAGGTTATGCTAAAGATAGTGATGCAGATAGATTCTTAAATATCTAATTATAGAATTAGGAATGTTGTGTTCTTTAAAAATAAATTCTTTAAAGATAATAACATGTCACTCTTAGGTATGCAAGCAACTATTACTGAGGAAGATCCTGAATCAGTACCGAGTACCTTTTATTCAGTTCCAATAGACAATAGTGGCATAGATTCTAGGAGGATTTTTGTGAGAGAGAGAACTCTCAGAACCTTCAGTAGTGATTTTGTTACTTACCACATTGAGATTGATTCATCCACCTATAAGAAAGCGATGAGATCAAGGGATTCACTACTATAGAAAGAAGCAATGGATGAAGATATGAACGTTTTACTTCAGAATAATATGTACACTTGGACTTTGGTTTATAAGCCGAAAGGGGCTAAAGCTATAGGGTGTAAGTAGGTTCTGAAAAAGAAACTAAATCATGATAGTAGCATAGCTAAGTATAATGCATGTTTGTGGCTAAAGATTTCATACAAGTTAATAGAGTAGATTATTTTGATGTATACTCACCAATGTGTCACCGAGCAATCATTAGGATCCCCTTAGTCATTGCATATATTGATAACTTTATTGTTCATCAAATGGATGTTAAGACTGTGTTCTTGAACGGAGATCTGACCGAAAAAATTTACATGAGTCAATCTGAAGGTTTTATAGTAAAAGGTCTCTGATAAATGCCTTTAAATATGTCATAGATCAAATAAAGTCGTTATAATATGCTTGTATGTAGACGATTTGCTAATTCTAGGATCTGATCAATCCGAAGTGGATGATGTAAAGTTAGATCTATTAAAAGAATATAGCATTAAAGACCTAAGTGTAGCTGAAACTATACTAGGCATGCAAGTAAGCTATGGGAAAAATGACATTTCGCTAAGTCAAAACCACTACATAAAATCCATTTCGGATATGTGGGGATACAACGAAAGTAAAATAGTAGAGACATCATATGACTATAATAACCGCTTAAAGCCTAATGAAGGAGCTGCGGTTAGACAGTTATACTATGTTAAACTGATTGGTAGTCTCATGTACGTTATGATTTGCACCAGACTTGGCATAGTCTTTACGGTAGACATGTTAAGCAGATTCACTAGTAATCTCAATCAAGACTATTGAAATGCCCTCGATAGGCTAATGAGATACTTAAAGTACACTTAAAAGTTTGTTTTATGTTACAATGATCATCCTCTAGTTCTTGAAGGATATTCTGATGCATCATGGTGCTCAGAAATAAACGACAGCAAATCCACTAGTAGATTTATTTTCACACTAGGAGAAGCAGTTGTAGCCTAAAAGTCCAAGAGACAATCATGCATTGCACTCTTTTCTATGGAATCCAAACTCTATGCTCTAGATTCAACATGAGAAGAAGCAGAGTGGATAAGAGATTTGGTGATGGACATTCCATTGACGAGCATGAAACTGAGTTCTGTTGTAATTTACTGCGACAATCAGGCTACAAAGATGGTTGTTATGAACACTTTGTTCAATGGCAAAAGAAGTCAACTAAGGATGAAATAAGCTTGGTTGACCTCTCTCACAAGTCAAGGGATTATGACCTTAATCAACGTGAGGTCAAAAGATAATGTTGTAGATGCCTTAACTAAATGATTGAATAGAGTTCTTACAATAAAAATATCGGGGGTGGTGATATTAAAATTTATAGAAAGATGAAATTTTCCTCCTATGTTTATGTTTTGATGGTAAGAACTTATAACTGCAATATTTAAGCATCTAATAACATACTGAAAATCTCAAATAATTTTTTGATGAAAATCCATAATGGTTAGATGTCATTCATTCCACATTTGATAACTAAACATCTTTCTCATTGTAAGTTGATTTGAGGACTATTCAACTGAGAATAGAAAGTCATTATAAAGGTTAATTTAACATTGATGATCATAACACATTATTCCACACTTGATAATGTTGTATGTGATAGTATATTATATCATTCCATATTTGATTAGAAGGTACATAGTGATCATTAATAAGTAAGATAACAATGTTTGATTTATTAAAATCAAAACTTGACTGGTCCTAGTTAGATTGGATAGAGATGATGATTGTGTTACTTTACTACTACTACAAGTACTAAGCTCATTTAGGTAAAGCTAGTTTATTTTAAAAGTCACTGCATATGTTTATGAATTCATAAAGTCTAAACTCATGAAATTTCTTGTAGGCACTAGTGAAGATGGAGGAGAGAAAGTAGATTTTGACTTGGATGATGATGATCTACTTTTTGAGTGGAAATGTTAAATGTTTGATTCATTTTACTATAATTTCAGACTTTTATTACTGAGATGCAATTTTATGTTTGGATGTTTGTTTTTATTTTTATGCAAAACTCCATTATGTTTATGCTTTCTTTTCTGGATTATGTTTAAAGTCTGAAACATAGTATCTTCTAATTTTTTGTATTCTGAAACGTAAACGTTATATACCATAAATATATGAGAAGATTTTTAATGTATATTTGGGTACATAACGGGTTTGGAGGCTTAATGGGTTTGGTTCGGATATCGGGATATCCGACCACCACCAGGGATGCTTCGAGCGACATAACAGTATCCTCCTGAAAGCAGTTCTATAAATATTTACACGCCCAATATCTAACTCATCATAACTACAAAAGTAAATTTGAGACGAAAAATTAAATTTGAATGACTAAAACATTTCTATAAATGCTCCGTTGATTAGAACTCAATTTTACTTCAGCAAAGCAAAGGTGGTGAGGTGTGGTAGCCGAGTTTTTTTTTCTTAGCCTAATTTTTTACTACAAATCCTTCGTTTAGTAGGAATCCTTGATTTTAGTGCGGCGAAGCAGAGCCGGTGAGGCGTCGTGGCCGAGATTTTTTTTTGGCATAATTTTTGACTGCAAATCCTCCAGCGAAGCAAAGATTTGTTGGTGTAATTTTTTACTCCAGCTAAGCAGAGGAGGTGAGGTGTGGTAGGCAAGATTTTCTTTTCTTGCCCTATTTTTTGACTACAAACCAATCGATCTTAAGGAAAAACGTAGAGCAAAGACTGAAAGCAGCAAGATATCAAGAATATAGGAAGAATGGGAGGAACGTAGACCTTAGGGAAGAACGCAGAGCCTATGGTGTGGAGGCTCAGAGAGCATGCCGAAGGAGCACGGATGGTGTGGAGGCACAGAGAGCATGTCCGGAGGAGCGTGGAGACCATGTCCGAATGAGCGTGGAGACCATGTCCGGTGGAGCCACTGAGAGCATGGTTGGAGAAGCGATATGGGACGGGCGGTTAGGGTTGGGGGATTGTGGGTCTTGAGGGTTATTTTTTTGTGGGGGAGCGGGAAAAATAAAGGATCAGAAGTTTCAAATGTGGGACTCCTGGTGATATCTGGGTAATGAGCGTAGATGGTTGGCTTTTGACGTGCCTCAATTTGATAAGAGTACGTGTGTCAATTAAAAGGCTTTCTTTAAGTAATATACATATAAGTTGCTAATATTTATTTATTTATTTATTTTATTGAAAGAAATAGTAGATTTCATTTATTGAGAGAATATAAACGGATCAAGTTTAAAACATATAATGATAAACAACGAGGAGTAAGAAAAGACTCTGACGCAATAGCATGAACAACTATGTTAATTGACCGCCAAGCAAAAACAAATGATATAGAGGGAACCAAAGCAGCGCAAGACGTCAAGAATGATAGGGTGGTCCAAAGAAAAACACGCCACCAAAGAAGATAAAGACTGTATAAGCATAACCTAGTCCCCTTCCACCACCATAGATTGATATTCAAACTACACAGCTAGCTCAAGAGCCAATCGTGTCACCAGAACATTGACCACCATAGCTGGCGACAAGAGAGGCCAAACTCCGAACCGCCAGGCCATACAAGAGCCCGAAAAATCTCGAGCAATCACACTCACACACAGTAGAAAAGTCTCGGCCCGAACCGCCCCATCAAAATTAATCTTCACAAAGCTGCGTAGGGGAGGAGACCAGACAATAGAGCAAGACGACGACGGGTCCCCGAGCTTCACCGAAGGCGCAACGATCATCGAGTGAATAAAGGATAATGTATACGCCAGGGGCTGCAATACTCCCTCCCATAGCATATGGTTGTGAAGCCACCAGAGATCCCAACAAGTCGTAGCAAATAGAGCAATTCTATTTGAGGACAAGAAATCATGTACGCTTCGCAACCACTCAAAGCTTGACCCCAATGAACTAACTGAATCAAAGTTGGGAAGCATCTATGCAGGCCATATTAGATCCTCCAAGGGTCATCGACCAAAGGAGTGACGAAAGTCCTCGTTAGGATAACCACATAGAGGGCAACCGTTGGAGGCCAAGCAATGGAAGAAAATAAGAAAAAAGGCCGTTAGTGGGATTTTTTGCCCCTAGCCGCCAAAGAAATGTATGAACCTTATGCAAAACGTGTGTCTGCCAAATGAAGTTCCACGATGACTGTAAGAAGACAGATGACACACCCCCGAGAGTGTTGGGTATTCTATCCACAATAGCTCTGATTTAAAGAAGCCCCCCTTGAACAAAGATGAATTGAGTTTGTATTTGATGCTGCATTTTAGTTATGTACTTGCAGAACTTTAATTGTTAAGTACAAACCAATGTCAGATTACAATGAGTCATATTACACAGGACTATGCAATGTAATTCCTCATTGTGTAGGACATAGTGTTGACTCATGTGTAATCTCTCTATTGTGGTGTACTTCATCTCCAAGTGCTATAGAAGATTCAAGGAAGGAATGTTAGCTGAGATTAGGACTTTCAGAATTTTCTTAAGTAAAATTCATCGAGTCCTCGCGTGAAGACTCGTGTAATTCTTCAAGTCCTCATGTGAAGACTCGTGTAATTCATCGAGTTTACTCGGGAAATTTCTAAAGGTCTCAGATAATGTTCTGATTTGGCTATGTAAAATTCATTAAGTGATCTGATGATCTCTCGTGAATACTCGACGAATTCGTCGAGTACTCTCGAGAGGTCTCGTGAACACTGAACATGAATTTTATTCTATTTCGTTTTTCAACCAAGTCTTTTTCATCGAATGGAATCGAGTAATTGGTCGAATGAACTCAAGTAATTCGTTGAGTGGTTATGCAATTCGTCGAGTATTCTGGAGATGTCACGTGTACACTCGACGAATGGACTTAACAGTTTTTCATTTTTAATTTTATGACGACATTCCTTTAGGGCACCGGTCATGTATAGTACACGTGGAGCTCGGTCCTGAAGTTTCATTCTAGCCATTAGAAGAGGAATCATTATATATATTCAAGGATTAATTTCAGAGAACCCTAATTGTGATCAAATCAGAAAAATCGCAAGTTCTCTTCTGTCGGCCACATCGTTCGCACTTGATTGTTCTTGTCACCGACTTTCGAAATCATGATTCCTCTCAAAGAAAGTTTTGACCAGATCTCTACTCTACGTTTCTCCAAGAATTTCTCCAAGATCCAGTCGATACTCAGATCAGATCTAGTTTCAAGCTCTCAAATCAAGTCTTCTTCTTCTACGGTTACTTCAAGGTTTTCATTCTAGCAAGAAAGAAGATTGATTCTCTTAGATCTAATGAAGATTATTATTGCAATCTATTTTGTTGTGTTAAAACATTTTTACAACTCTTGTAGGAAGTTTCACTTCCGAGTTTTGTAGATCCTTGTTTAGAGGATCAAGCGTAGGAGAGTTTGTTCTCTGAATTTTTGTAGGAGACGTTGTCTCTGAGCTTGTAGGAGTTGAAGACTTTGAGGTGTAAGATTTGTTATAATCTGAAATTATTGAAGTAGAAGAGTCTAACCGAAAGTGTTAGATTGGCGAGGCGAGATAGTGGACGTACCCATTCTGGGGAACCACTATAAATCCTTGTGTTTGTGTTATATGTTTCTCTAATTCTGTGCGCTTATTTTTAAAGTATTTCATTTCCGCTTAAAGATACAGAATTCACTTGTTCACCCCCCTCTAGGTGATTTAGGTAGACAACTAGATACTTCCAATTGGTATCAAATTCAGGTTGTTTGTTAAAAGGTTAACACCTTGAACAAGGTCTCTATCTAGTTGTCAGAGAACAACAAGTTTGGAATGGATAGAAGCAAGGAAATATCCTCGATGAAGCTACCTGCGTGCTCCAAGGAAAACTTTCTTATGTGGAAGGAAAGAGTAAGGTTCTTCATGGAAGCTGCTGATCCAAGAATATTTCAAATCGTTAAAGAAGGCCCCCACGTGCCTATGATTGCATCAACTATAAATGCTAATCTGATGGTTCCAAAAAAGATGTTGGATTTAACGAAAGATGAGATTGCTCTCATCTCTCTAGACAAGAAGGCTAAGAATATTATTGTTAGTGTAGTGAACGACTCGATGTTACAAAACTTAATTCACTACAAGTCTGCTAAAGAGATGTGGGCATCTCTGATTGTTCATGGAAGGAACGAAGGAGGTTAGGGATGACAGAAAATCCCTCCTCAATCAGGAGTATGAAGCATTCAAGCAAGACAGAAGAGACTCTATAACTGACTGCTACGAGAAATTTATCAAGATTGTCAACGGCCTAATGAATTATGGCCGTGTGTTTACAAACGGTGAACTTAACGATAAATTCTTGAGATCCTTAATGAAAGAATGAGATAACAAGGTTTGCGCTATAAAGGAGTTTAGTAAACTTGTTGACACAGATCCACCGAATCTCTTTCGGAAGCTGCTTTCTTATGAGCTTCAAATCAACACAAGAAAAGCTGAAGAAGGAAACAGATCTTCAACCAGGGAGAAGTTACTGGCCCTGAAGGATGAAGGGTCGAGGAAAGTTAGAGCTATGTATCATGCAAGAACTCAAGCTCCATGTGATCATGAAGATTTTGAGCCAAGCACCTCAAGCTCAGAAATGTCGTATGGAGAATTCTCTCTTCTCTCCAAGCAATTTAAGAGGATGCTTAGCAAGAGGAGGCAATCAGCCATCCTCATCTAACTACATGAGATCACGTCGTAATGGTGATCATCACAAGAAGATCTTTAATGGCAATGACAAGCATAAAACTAAACCGAACAAACATATTGCTTCTAACATCATGTGTTATTGCTGCAATAAGCCAGGGTACATGATCGCTGACTACCCACACAAGAAGAAGGACGAATCAAGAAAAGACGAGAAAAAAGCATTTCGAGGAAAGAAGAAAGAAGAGAAGATTTTCATTGCGAAGAAGCCAAAAACTTTCAGCGACAGCAATTCAGATGAGTCGAATTCAGATGAAGAAGCCTATTTTGGGCTTATGGCTCATTCAGATGAGGATAACTGCGAGGCCCCATATGATGGGAAGGTAAACTCAAGGACTCCTCTCTCTGAGTCTAATACAGCCTCCGATGGTCATAAAGATTATTCTTCTTGGCAGGATTCAGACCTATTGGTTCAGTATAAGGTTTTGCTAGCAGTATTTGATAAGTGACATAAGGTCGTCAAATCCCAAGCAAAAGAAATTTTCTCTCACAAGGCACTGAACTTTAATTTGAAGGAGGAAATCAAGAGATTGACTCCCCTCGAAGTTGAAGTTCAATCCTTGAAAGAGGAACTGAAAAACTTCTTCTGAACTAGTAAGTCTGAAAGAGAAAGCCATCAGTGAACTGGAAGAAAAGTTATTGGATAAAAAGAAGCTTGTAGAAAACTTCTTGAAGCCAAAGATTGCCCTTCCTCTTATCGATGGATTTTCTGCTTCTAAGAAGGGTAGTGGAGTTGGGCACAAATCCTTTAGGGGTAAAGGGAAGGCTCCTCAAATTCAAACCACTTTTAGGAAAGTAATCTTTCCAACAAATAAGTATGACTTTGAAACATCCTACGGTCACTTTGTTAGACCAACACATGTTGACTCTAACAAGAACAACCAAGGATGGAGCTGCCCAGATTTTTTGGAATGAGTGATTTAAAGGCACCTTCTTGAAGAGATCATCCTTAAGGATTATTGTCCATTCGTTCATGGATCGAATGCTAAGAAAGCACCAAAGGTAAAATCTGTTGTTAAAAAGCCACATGAGACGAAGAATCCATGTGTTTGTTGCTATCATGAGGCTTCTACTTCGATGTCAGTAGCTCCTGCTAGACCTCCCGTTCAAAAGGTGAAGCAGGAGAATAAGACAAAATATAACAGATTTGACTGTTGGTGTTGTGACAAAGTTGGTCATTTTGTCATAGATTGTTGGTTCAATTCTACGAATTATACGACTCCATGAGTTCACAATACTAGAATAACCCATAGCAATGTAAACATGTATAATGGTGTTCGACTAACAAGGAACCAATTACCCAAATCCATTTGGGTTCCTAAGAGTATTTAGTTTGTAAATACAGGTATGTCCAAAGGCCAACAAGACTCATATCTGGTATTTGGACGGTGGATGTTCCAGACACATGAATGGAACTAGAAGCCTACTTCAGAGTTATACACCAGTCAAGGATGGTCCAAAAGTTATTTTTGGCGTATCTAATAGGGGAATTATTGGGTACATTTGAAATAATGTACTTGATTTGAAGAAGCCCTTTCAACTCAATGATATACACATAGTTGTATTTGATGTATGTTTATATTCATGTATGCAGGTTAGTCTATGTCATATTGATTGGACAGGTGGTCCAAGTGATATTGACAGATGGAATCACAGAGGCTGACTGGAAAGACAGGAAATTGTCTAAGTCCACAGGCGTTGAGTGAAGCAAGCTCACTCAATGCCAAATATTAAGGCTGTTGCTGAAGAAAATTGAATAAGTCCATAGGCATTGAGTGAAGTCAGTTCACTCAACGCCATACTGCTAATAGTGACGAGTGAAGTCAGGATAGTCAAAGCTCAGCAAGTTACAGCGTAGAAGAAATGACTAAGTACAAAAGTGTTGACACACTTCAAAACTATGTCGACACCTTTGTAGGAGAAATGTCGAGATCAGAAAGATACAAGACAGCAGTATCAAGACACCTTGAAGATCAAGTCAGCTGTGTCAAGACAATTCAGTTATCTCGGCACCTCGAAGATCAAGTCAGCAGTATCGATACAAGTCAGATATCTCGATACCTTGCAGTTTACAGTCTAAGAACACTAAGTATTATTGTGTCGAGACACTTGGGACTTCTTGACACTTATGATCCTAAAGTTGTATATAGTCAACACAGTTGAGTGTCAAGTCAAGTCAGAAGTGTTATGTCAGCTACAGTGACTTGACATCTCATCAGAATCTGTTTGAAGGAAAACTTAAAGTATGATGACATATGATGATATCATCAATCAGAAGCCATCAACCAGTGAAGGCTATAAACAGAGGGGTCGTCTGCACAGAAATCAATCAATTTACTCATTCTGATTTTTCCTAAGTCAGAGAAGGGCAACAACTCCAAGAAGAAGGAAGACACAGGTCTTCAAGAAAGTCTTCTGATCCATTAAACAAGTCGATCAGAGGATTAAGTTGGATCTATTCAACAAGTTCTTCAAAGATTCAAGCCGATCATCATCAAGAATATTGAAGATCCAGTGAAGTTTCATTTCAGCCAATCTGTTCATCAAGAATCAATCATGTGTTGTTGCTGAATTGAAGAATCTGTTTACTCAGATAAGTCTACTTATTATTTCCCTATTAAACCTATAAGATCTCTTTGAGATCTGAGTGTATAGGAGATTTATTCTCTGAGATGTAAGCCTGTGTTATAAAGGTTGAGGTAGGGTTCTTGAGGGAATTGAGTTAGGTGATTTGTGTGGGATCACTGAGATGTAAGACTTGTATCGTCTGAGGTAGGGTTCTTGAGGGACCTGAGGTAGGATATTGAGTGGATCTCTGAGATAGGACTTGTTGGTCTGAGGTGAAGGTTTCTGGAAAGAAACTGAGTTTGTAAGATCTGTTGATCTGAGTTGAAAAGGAGGAGATATAATCTTATTTAGCACATTGCTGGTGAGGAAGAAGGGGGAAAGTGGATGTACCCTAGATAGGGGAACCACTATAAAGCTTCTATGTACTCTGTGATTGTGTGTGTTGTGATATGTGATTGTTTATTTTCAAGTATCTGCTGAATTATTAAGTATAAGTGCTAAATATTTTAAAAGACACCTATTCACCCCTCCTAGGTAATTAACTACCCATAGATTTATCTTTCAAGTGGTATCAGAGGGAGGTTATTCAAAGAAAGACCTAACAGTCAGAAAAAGATCCTAGGAATGGTTGATACATATCAGATCTCATGGCTTCAAAATAGAGAACTCAGTTCTATGAAGCTTCCTATATGTACAAAGGATAATTTTGCTATTTGGAAGCAGAGAGTAAGATTATTCATGGAGGCATCTGATCCAAGAATCTTTATCACAGTTCAAGAAAGACCATACATTCCTATGAAAGTATCTGTCCAAGATACTAATGTGCAAACTCCAAAAAGTCTATCTGAAATGACCAAGGATGAGGTGGTTCTAGCCACCATGGATAAAAGGGCACATAACATAACTATTAGTGATATAGACAACTCTACCATTCAGAACTTAGTCCACTGTAAAACATCCAAAGAGATGTGAGATACTCTAATAGTCTATATGGAATGCACTGAGGAAGTCAAAGATGACAGAAAGTCTCTACTCAATCAATAGTATGAGGTTTTCAGGCAATGGAAGACAGATTCTATAGAACTTTGTTATGAGAAGTTTTTTAGAATAGTCAATGATCTTAGGAAGTATGGCAGACAATTCTCTAACTATGAGCTCATTGATAAATTTATGAGATCCCTAAACAAAGAATGAGACATAAAGATATATGCAGTAAGATAAATGAGTAATCTAAGGAACATGTTACCCCAGGATTTGTATGGAAAACTGATGTCTCATGAGTTACAGTTAAACTCAAGAAAAACTGAAGATGAATCTACCAGAAGTTCAAATCAGTTAAGATTTATGGATTTCAAAGCAGACATATCTAAGAAGACTAAAAGAGAAAGTTCCCCATTACCAAGAAGGAATGAAGATACAGTCGTCCTGGGACTAGTTCTTCATCATAAGAATTGTCAGATGGTGAATAATAAGAGACAAGATCTCGTCAAAATCCCGTCAAAATCAAGGCCAAGAACAATTCGGATAGACGACATATTCACAACAGGAGAGAAGATTTTGTCAAAATAAACTCTCTATTTTTGACTAAATCTCGTCACCACTAATCTGGCCTTGTATCTGAGTGGTGTCGAGGGGTCTCCTTGATTTATTCCGAAAATCCACTGATTTTTCATGACCTTCTTGCCTTTAGCCATTCTCACCAAATAATAAGTATGGTTCTCATGTAGAGACTGCATTTCCTCCTGAATAACATTCATCCATTATTTCTTCTTCATGCTCTGTACTACATCATCAAAGCACTTGGGTTCACCCGCATCAGTCAACATAATATACTCGGTAGCAGAATATATCAAAGATGCGCGTCTGACTCGATCAGACCTCTGCAAAGTGAGCTCAGCTGCTGGTATAGGCTCATCATAAATGATCTCCTCTGTAGGCTCACCATCAATAGTGTCCTCATAATCTGGAGGTGGCTTAATGCCTTATATCTGATCATACTTGGTGGTCTCTTCAGTGTCATCACCTCCAATCATAGGATACTCTACATCGGTGTGAGGGTCAGTCTCATCAATCTTCTCGGGATCAATCATAATTGGATCCTTAATAAATACAGCATCGCGACTGCGTACAAGCTCCATCTCAACCAGATCAAAGAACCTATAGCCAAACTCGCAGCTGCGTTCATATCCTAAAAATATGCATTGTCAGGTCTCAGAATTCAATTTTTATCTTTCATCCCTCAAGACGTGCACAATGGCTTTGTATCCAAAGACCCTCAAGTGACTATATGAAGGATCCTTCACATACCAGACCCTATCAGGAACAACATTCTGCAATGTAGAACTGAGTGAGAGATTGATGATGTGTACAACTGTATACAAAGCTTCACCCCAAAATATGTCAGGTGGCTTTGCCTCAAAAAACATGCACCTCATTCTCTCCTCAATATCATATTCATTATTTTTGCTACGCCATTCAGCTGTGGCATCTTGAGCGAAGTCTTTTTATGCTTGATCCCTTGATCTCTACAGTACTCATCAAAAAGACCAATATATTCTCCCCCGTTATCGGATCTAATGTACTTTAGATTCTTCCTAGACCGTCTCTCCACCTCAACGTGGAATCTACGAAAAGTGTCGAGGACCTCATCTTTGGTATTAATAGCATAGACTCAAAGCTTTCTCGAAAAATCATCAATGAACATCACAAAATAAGATGCTCCTCCTCTCGTTTGGACTTTTAGTTGTCCACAAACATCAGTATGTTCGAGCTCTTGTGGCTCAGATCTTTTGGTGGAAGAATGGATCTGGAATGAAACTCCATTTTGCTTCTCAGTCATATAGTGATCACACCTTTCTAACTGATTTGCAGATAATTCAGTGATCATCTTTTTCTTGGAGAGATATCCTAGTCCCTTTTGGATGATATGACATAATCTCCTATGTCATAAGGATGTGGATGCTCCTTCATTAATAATATTAGCCTGAACAACTTCAGGTCTTCCCTCCATATAATATAAGTCAGTATCTCTCCAACCTCTGGTTACTACAAGTGATCCTTTAATCAACTTCCAAGAATCTCCACCAAAGACACTGAAGCGTCTCTCGTCACCTAGCTTTTCAACTAAAATTAGGTTAAAGCGGATGTCTGGTACGTGTTGTACATCTCGTATAATCAACAAACCTCCTGTACTGGTCTTCAGGTGCATGTCCCCCATCCCTCCTGACTTTGGATGTGTCATCGTTGCTCATTTTAAGAACTCTGCAATCATGAGTCATATAAGTGACAAACAACTCTTTATTGTGGGATACATGTGCAGAAGCACCTGAATTCACAATCCAGCTCCAGCACATGAGAGTGCATCTGCGACGTCATCTCCAATAATGATGGCATCGTTCTTCACTATATATATAGTAGCTGTAGTGTGACTCTCCTTCTTATCATAAGTAGTCACTCCTTTCATCATTTTTCATAGAATAAAAAAACTTCTGAATATGCATATTATTATGGCAGTAGTTACACTCAACATTCTGGTTGTGGGACCTTGACTTTCCCCTACTCTTACTCCTCTCGCTCTTCTTTCCTCTATTTTTCCTTCTAACTCTCCACTTGGGCTCAGTGTAGAGGACATCAGCTCATGAAGAAGAGCATAAATGTTCTTGCGATTTTCTTCGCACCTCCTTGTTTAGGATGTCACTCTTGACAATTTCCATAGTAATAATGTCACCATGAGAGGAGTTGATCAGAGAAACTCTGACTATCTCTCAAGAGTCTAGAAGATACTTCAGCAATCAAAATGCATTGACTCTATTCTCGAATGTCACATTCATAGTAGTGAGGCGATCAATAATACCTTAGAATTCGTTCACATGATCTAGAATAGATTATCGCTCTTTATATCTGAACTCGCCCACCTTCTTTAGCAAATATAATTTATTGATGCCAATACTTTTGACATACAACGTCTTCAGGGTTTTTCAAAAGAATTTCACGTCAACGATACTCGCGACGTGATTATATACATTAGGTTCCACGAACCGTCTGATGAATCCGCATAATTTTTGGTGTTCTACCTTTCACTAATTTAGATCCGTGTATTTAGGTATCTCCTTAAAGATAGGAGCATGTCAGTCCTTGATGTAGAAGAGATTTTCTATCAGTAAGTGTCACTAGTGATAGTTCGCGTCATTTAGTTTCACCATTTACTCGGAGCCTGAGCCCGAAGTTGACTTCATCGTACTCTGTCACCGATCGGATTGACCTTAGTTCTCTAAGCCAACTATTTCAAAGAAAGGAATCAAAGAGGATAAAGAGCGAACTAATGGTCGCCACCTAACGCACCCGATCACTAACTATAAATATCTGATCGACTCGTCTCGAATCTCAGACATGTCAGCCTGATAACTACTCTAATGAACTTGCTTTGATATCACTTGTTGGGTTTGAGAGCATGCAAACCCGACCCGAGCATCTGCAAATTAATTTAGCAAGCGATCGTTTTAGCGGATACAAATATACAAAAATAAAATAAAGACAACACGCACAAAATTTTTAATGTGGAAACCCAGTTGGGTAAAAATTACGAGACGATCAGAGTACAACCCGAAAAGCCTTCACTAGAACTTGTATAAAAACACGCAAAAAATTTGCAAGCTTTCCCCCTCAATCCACAAAAAAATTTCATCACGTCGCTACCCAAATGATATATAATAAAATACAATATACCAACATGAGCAAATGACGGATTTACGAAATCCTCACCGGTGAGCCTCCTTGATTTGTGTAGCGAGAGCACGTCAACGTCGTAGAACAACGTCTGAACTTCTCAAGCAGCGGTGACGGCGACTTTCTAACACCGGCGGCAATGGCGACGTTTCTACAATGCGGCGACGGCCTCCCAACAACGGCGGCGATGGCAGCATTTCAACAACAAGATGGTGGCGGCCTCCCAACACAAAGATGACGACAACGACGATGGCGGAGCTGCAGCCTCTCCTTTCTCTAGAGCTTGCTCTTCTCACGACGATTCCTACCTGGAGCAGATGCTTTTACCTTTCGATTTTTTACTATATATATATACTACTTATAAAGAAGTATGAATAGCTTTTAAATTCCATGAATTTAAAAATCATCTAAACAATGTCATTCATTAATCTTTTACATGATAAATAATAACCATCGGATGGAGGAAAGAGGGAGAGAAAAATTTGTAACTCTCATATAGTCATATACCTAGGTGAGAGAGGGCGGAGAGAGAGAGAGGGATAGAGAGGAAGAGATGGAGGAGAGAGGGGGCGGAATAGTGGCCATAGCAGAAGAAAGAGAGGGGGATCAGAGAGAGAGGGAGAGAGAGAGAAAGAAAGAGAGAGGAGGGAGGGGCAAGTTAAAAACTTAAAATACATTAAATTGATAAAAAGTAAAGAGAAAAAGTAAAGAGAAATCAAAGAGAGCTGATGCCATGATGAAAAAGTAATGATGTTGTATTCTGTTTCTTTGTCTTGTCTTTTACCGAAGATGCCAATATATACATGAAAAAAACGGTATAAATTTCTCTCCTCAATTTTCTTCTTGCCAGTCAGAATTAACTATAAATAGCTCATACCTAAGACGCTCACCTGTGATTTCTCTTATACATTCAAACCTACCTAAAACAACTCCTTAAATTAAGACCCTAAATATCTGCTAAAAGATGATACGGTTTAATACCTCCCCTCAAGTTGGAGCATGGGGATCCAGAATGCCCAACTTGGAGAGAAGAAATCGAAACTGTCGTCGACCAAGAGCTTTTGTAAAATATCTGCCGGCTGTTGGGACGTGCAAAGATGGAAGATCCTGATAGCACCTGACTGAATAAGGTCACACACAAAATGACAGTCGATTTCAATGTGCTTCGTACGCTCATGGAACACTGGGTTAGAAGCTATGTGAATAGTCGTCTGACTATCATAGTGCAGGCGCATGGGTTGAGGGTGAGAGATGTTGAGGGACTGTAGGAATGACTTTACCCAGATCAACTCAGAAGCTGCAGAAGCCATTACGCGATATTTGGATTCAGCGGAAGAGCAAAACACCGTATGTTGCTTTTTAGTTTTCCACGAGATGGGTTACTTGCCGAGCCAGGTATAATAACTGGTAATAGAGCGGCATGTGAGAGCACACAGTGCCCAATCCGCATTGTAGAAATTGGAAATCTGTAGAGAGCTGGTGGCTGAAAGTAACAAGCCTTGGCCCGGATGACTTTTGATGTACCGAAGAACTCGAAGAGCAGCATGCCAGTGGTCCACCTTGGGGCGCTGCATAAACTGAGCAAGGATGTGGACTGCATACGACAATTCAGGCCGAGTAATTGTAAGGTAGATCAAGCGTCCAACCAGCCTCCTATACTGATCGACAGGGTCATGCAAAGGGCTGGTAGAGGTGGCAAGATGATGCTGCTCCAAAGGAAAGTCACATGGCTTAGCAGCAAGCAGGCCGGTCTCTTGAAGAATATCAAGTGCATATTTGCGCTGAGAGAGAAAAATTTTAGTAGCCGATCGAGCAACTTCAATGTCAAGAAAGTATTTGAGAGGTCCCAAATATTTCATATGGAAGCAGGAGTGAAGATAAGATTTGAGTGAGGATATAGTATCAGAATTATTACCTGCAATAATCATATCGTCAACATATACTAGAATGTGTAGGCAGATGTCAGACCAAACGAACGAGAAGAGAGAGTAATCAGCATAGCTCTGCTTGAATCTGAAATCCTTCAATGCGTATTTAAGTGTAAGAAACCAGTTTCTAGGCGCTTGACGAAGACCGTATAGAGGCTTTTTAAGTAAACAAACAATGCTATAGGGAACCGAATAACCCGAAGGGGGTGTCATATAAATTTCGTCATCTAAATCATCATGCGGAAACGCATTGTGAACATCCATTTGATGAAGTTCCCAGCCTTTAACAGCGACAACATATAAAAAAATACGGGCGGAAGTCATTTTGGCAACTGGGGCAAACGTCTCGTGATAGTCAAGGCCTTCAACCTACCGATTACCAAGAACCACCAAACGAGCCTTATAACGTTCAATTGAACCATCAACCTTATGTTTAATTTTGTAAATCCACTTACATCCAATGAGTTTCCTACC
This sequence comes from Platanthera zijinensis, assembly GCA_039513925.1. NCBI lineage: Eukaryota > Viridiplantae > Streptophyta > Magnoliopsida > Asparagales > Orchidaceae > Platanthera > Platanthera zijinensis. The sequence continues at coordinate 96,451,916 of CM077097.1, forward strand.
AGGTGGAAGAGCAGAAAGGACCCAAGTTTTATTATGCTGCAAAGCAGATAGCTCTGCAGTCATACCATCATGCCAATGTTGACTTTTAACCGCATCATGAAACGAGGAAGGCTCATAGTCTGACATGATGGCTACTAGAAATCTGTTATGCTGGCCAGAAAATTTATTATTTGTAACAAAAGCTGTTATAGGATAACAGATACCTGAGGAAGCAGAAACCAGAGGGAGTGAGCAATGCGAAGTAGTGGCTACAGGAGTGACCGTGCCACAGACGTAGTCCTGAAGCCTAGTCGGGGGCTGACGGAGACGAGTGCTGTGTCAAGAAGGAGGAGGAACCGGTTCAGGCTGATCATTGGTGGGGTTGATCGGGGGGTATTCGGTAAACACACCAGGTGAAGGAATGGGATCCGGAGGTGGAGTGGGATCATAGGCGACGGGAGGCAGATCAGACGTCAGAATGGGATCTGGAGTGACAGAGGATGTAGATTGGGATGCGTGAAACGGAAAATAGGACTCAAAGAAAGTGACATCCCTACTAACAAGGTACTCTTTCGAATGGAGATCAAAGACACTCCAACCTTTCTTCCCAACAGGATAGCCAACAAAGATACATTTTCGACTTCGAGATGCAAACTTATCCTGAGATTTGAGTAGCTGGGTAGCGTAGCAAAGAGACCCAAACATGCGAAGAAGAGAGTAATCAGGAGGCTCTTTAAACAGTCTTTCATGAGGTGTCTTGCCATGGAGGAGTTTAGAGGGTGTGCGATTTATTAGGTAGCAGGCAGTCAACACACTTTCCCCTTAAAATAGATAGGAAGACCAGCTTGAAACCGAAATGCACGAGCAACGTTAAGGATATGGCGGTGTTTACGTTCGACACGACCATTTTGTTGCGGTGTATAAGTGTATGAGGATTCATAGAGAATACCGTGGGTGGAAAAAAAGGGGATAAGCGGTTTGAACTCAGTCCCGTTATCACTACAAACGGTATGAATGGTTTTTGTGAACAGGTTTTTAATCATGGTAAAAAAATGAATAAATATCTCAGTGGTTTCAGATTTGTGCCATAGTAAATAGACCCACACATGACGTGAGCAATCATCCACAAGTGTAAGAAAATATGACGCACCATTAGACGAAAGGTTGTTATAGGGACCCCAAATATCGCAATGTACTAGATCAAAAATTTGACGAGCGTTATTAAAGCTTTAAAAAAAGGCAGATCGAGTTGGTTTGGCCTGGAAACAAACATCACAGGGCTTATGGATAACAGTAGAATTATTTTAAATAGGCAAATGGGACAAAACAGATGTGGAAGGGTGACCAAGACAGTGATGCCAGAGATCCACCATCGAAACCACCGAAGAGTGACACGCCATAGAAGTTGGACGCATCATCCGCAACCAGTAAACATCACCTCGTTGCTCACCCACTCCAATCACTATCCTCGAACGTACATCCTGCAGAATACACATCGTGGAAGTCAATATAACAACACATTGAAAAAGAGTAATCAGCTGATAAACCGATAATAAATTGCCTAGGTAAGAGATGCAATCGCCAAAACATGAGGAATATAGATTCCACCGATATGCAGTGATCCTACTCGATTAGCTTGTGTAACAGTTCTATTTGGCAATACTATAGAGATTGCAGGAACAGTTTTAACATCCCGTAAGGCTAAAATTTCACCTGTCATATGATATGATGCTCCGATATCCAATATCCAAGGTAAAGACTCACCAGATTTGGGTGCAACGCCCTCGTTATTCATGGACTGAAATAATTTCAGCATGAAGGACCATTGTTCATCTGTTATCCCTGGGCCAAGAGCTGCCCATTCATCATCTGATGGTACCACTATCGCAGCCATCCCAATAGCTGCGTGAGCCACTGCCTTCGCCTTCCCCCGCCTATGTGCACGTGCTGTCGATTTATGATCTTTAGATGATACTTTTTTTCATAAACCAATCAGGAAAGCCGTGTAATTTAAAGCAGGTAGCATCATCATGTCCCAAACGACCACAGTGAGAACAGACGAGCGACTTTCTGTCCATACTAGGGTTGCTGCTAGATAACTTGATGAGGGTACGAGCAAGATATGCCACAACATCAGTACGAGATGCTTGTTCTTGAGTAACCGTACTCAATCTTTCTGTTGGAACACCCTATTACTAATTTGGGCAAGGATCACTATGTTTTTAGGAAATCAGTTTGACCTAGATGTATAGTTGAAAAGGTCAAGTTAGAATGAGTATAGGGCTTAGAACTTAGGTTTGAAGCTGCCCCCAGGACCATTCAATGATCAAGACTTAGAGCTGAGACAAAGACAATTTTCGTCGAGCTTAGGTCGACGAAGCGTCGAACTCCGTTCGACGATCTCTGAGCTCAACTCTGCTAAGTCGTCAAACTCCGGTCGACGATCTTCGAGCTCAGATCGACGATCTGCCTTCAGCTTGTTTCCAAGTCACTGCGCTCAGTTCGACAATCGTAGAGCTCAGTTCGACGTTTTCTATCTGATGTTCAATCCAATCTCTAAGCTCAGTTCAACGATCGTAGAGCTCAGATCGACGTTTTTTTCTGAGAGATCGACGACTTTAAGGATTCAAATTCAGTCGGCCTTTGGAATGTTTTTCAAATTCTCTCAGCATTTATTTCAAGAGATTTGTTAGCCGTTTTCATTTATTCTAGAGCAAGTTTCAAGGGATTTCTCAGAGAATGTTTATTGGACTTTCCTCCAGAAGACAAAATATTTATGGAAGAAATTTATGACTGCTAACGGCTATCTTGGACAGAGGATCATCAGAGAATAAAATATTCAACAGCAGATCAAGAGACTAACTACTCAATACAGACAGACACAGATAGACAGATCAACTCAGAAAAAAAATCAATTGATCAATCCTGAAGAGTTAGATTGAAAATTAGCATACTGAAAAGTGTTCATAGCTTCAACATCAAAGACTCCAGACAACTCATATTTCAGCCTCTGCTGAAATCATCTTCTGCTGGAGATCTGAAGCTTCTAAAGGCCTATCACCCTAGCAAAGCTCTCACTCTTGAACCATCTACATCTCAGGGGGAGCTTTGACAACACAATCAATCCACTAAGTCTTCTCTCAGTGATTAAGACAGAGAAGACAACTTCACCTCTTCCTTTTTCTTTTCCTACTGTAAAAGGGTTATCAAAACTCCCTTCAAAAGTTTTGAATCTTGTTCTGAGAGCCTTGTCAAAACTCAGTGGTGGCAAGACACCTTATCAAAAAATCTAGTTTGGTTTTTGAGCACCTTATCAAAAGCTCATTGGTGCTCAGGACACCTGATCAACTCTTCCTGTAGTGGATTCCTACCAAGGGTGGTAGAAGAGTGGATGTACCCAGGTTTTTGGGGAATCACTATATGTTGGTACCCTAGTTTGGATTTGAGTTCTGTCCTCTCCTTCTGTCTCTTGACCCAAGATTTATCTATGGTCAAAGGTTAGTTGTTTAGTTAGTTTGCTCTAGTTTTAGAATTGTCACTTATCCAGATGAAAATTTGGTTAAGTTGTTTTTTGTTTGACTATGGTCGAACGCCGCTCGACTATCGTCTGGTCGACGATCGTCTATTAGTTGTTCGACGTTCGTCTGTCAGCATATCGTCTATCTTTGAGTTAGTTCAACTCTTGTTAGCTCGACGTTCTGTGGAATCTGCCTCGCCGATCGTCGAACCCCGCTCGACGTCTTTTGACCAGACAGATTTCTTGATAGTTCGACTATCTGCTTGGATAGTTCAACTATCTGATAGTTCGACTATCTGTTTGATAGGTCGACTATCTGTGTTGCTTGATAGTTCGACTATCTGTCTTGATAGGTCGACTATCTGTTGTGTTTGATAGTTCGACTATCTGCTTAGATAGTTCAACTATCTGATAGTTCGACTATCTGTTTGATAGGTTGACTATCTGTTTTGTTTGATAATTCGACTATCTGTTTGATAGGTCGACTATCTGTTTTGTTTGATAGTTCGACTATCTGTTTGATAGGTCGACTATCTGTTTTGTTTGATAGTTCGACTATCTGTTTGATAGGTCGACTATCTGTTTTGCTTGATAGCCCGACTATCTATCTTGATAGGTCGACTATCTGATAGCTCGACTATCTGTTCTGATAGGTCGACTATCTGCTGTGGTAGTTCGACTATCTTCCTTGGTAGATCAACTATCTGTATCGTTCGACTATCTGTTTGATAGGTCGACGATCTCTGTGCTTCGGTCGACGATCTCCGAGGGTCGTTCGACGTTTTGCTGTATGTCTTTAATAATTTTGTCCTCTTCTATTTTATGATTTATTTCATATTTATTTGGCATATTATTTCAGTTAATTTATGATATTATTTCCATGCAATCTCTGCTCCATTCCTTATGCATGAGCCAATCTTTATCTGACAAAGTGTTTTGTCTTATTAGTTGAAATATATTTTCTACTTTATCTGCCAAGCTGTCCTTTATAGCCGTTAGACTCAGAAAGTCTTTTCTGGCTGTAAAGAGTTCTTTCTGATGTGACTTTTTTCTAGCCCCTTCTTATCTGATTGGTTATGCAGCTTCTTAGAAAGCTTTATCCTCTTATAGTATGTCTGTCTGCAGGATTTGTTTTTGCTTTATGCTTTTTGCAGCCCAGATTGCTGATTCCAGAAGAAGACAAAGATTCAAACTCAAATTAAAGCCGTTGCAAAGGCTCATATATAAAGAGCTTCTTTTGAAAGAAGTACTCAGAACTGATATACAACACATACACTCAGCAGCATAGAAAAAGAGAGAAAGCAAGAAAGTTCTACAGCTCTCAGAATTTCACATTCATCTGAGAAGTTCAAATCTCTTCAGCATTCTTCTTCATCCTGAGTTCATCCTGCTTATAGGAAGACTTTCACTCAGAGGCCTTTAGAAGAAGAAGAAGAAGAAAGGAAGCTGTTTGAAGAAGAACAATCATTCAACAATCAAGAATCTTCTTCAAGCTTCTCCTTCAGAACCTCAAGACAATTCTTTGTCTTAGTTCAGAAGAGTTCCTGCACCCTGAAGCAAGACTCCTTCCTGGATATTCTCTAAGCTAGGGGAGCCTTGATTCTTTAGAGCTATCTAGCTCTGTGCAATTCACTAACTTCTCTAATTTGTTTAACAATAGAGAAGAAGCCTTAACTCTCTCAACCTCCTGTACAAAGGGTTATTACTCCCTTTAAAAGTGAACCCTTGGTGGCAGGGCACCTGATCGAAAACCTGTGTTAGATTTTGAGCTCCTGATCAAAAGCTCAAAGGGTCTACTTGATCTACCTGAAGCAGATCAGTTGGTGGCAGGGCACCTGAACAAAAACCTATAGTGGATTCCTACCTGGGTGGTAGAAGAGTGGATGTACCTATTTAGAGGGAACCACTATAAAATTTCTTGTGTCGTCTGAGCTGTTTATTTAATTCATTGTACTGTGACTGTGAGTAAAAATAACTAGGATTGCTAGTTGCTGTGATAGGATCCCAAGCTTAACTGTAATTATAGTTAGCTCTCTGTTGTGCACTACACTTTGTGTTAGGCTCTAGGGTTATCAATATCTATAAACTAATTCCGCAAATTAACTCTAAGGGAGTTGAGTAGGGTGTCCAAATTTTTGAATACTCTATTCACCCCCTCTAGAGTTGTATCTATCATCACTTTCACTATAGATCCTTGTGTCTTCTGGTTACTTGTGTATATTCTTTGCTGTGTGCTGTGATTTTTATTTTACTGCTTTAGTTTTATTTCTACAGCAAAGCACCTTACACCTATACATAAATTAAGTCTTTACTACTTTGTAATTTTAAATTGTAAATTTACTTTAAAATACTCTATTCACCCCCCCTCTAGAGTTGAGATAGATCTTTCCCTCACTTTCAATTGATATCAGAGGGAGGTTGGTTGTTCATACATGCTAACACCTGAACCAAAAGATCCTTGATAAGATCAATCTTTTAAGAGGGTTATTTTTATTATATCTAATTTTATATAAAGACGTGGCACAGAATAAAGATTATGCAAACACCAGGCCTCTAGTGTGCAATCTATCCAAGTTTGCAATTTGGAAAGCAAGGATTAGACTTTATATGAATTCTATTGATGAAGACATATTTAATTCTGTTTTGACAGTGTGCCCAAGTCCACCAGCAAACTCAAGTACAAATGCTATTCCACCTTCTTCAGGAACAGATGCTGAAATAAAGAAGTGGAAGACTGCAGATGCCAAGACAATGAATATCTTAGCTCAAACAATGTCTGATGAGATATTTCAGAAGGTAGCTGAATGCAACTCAGCCAAAGAAATTTGGGACAAACTTTCTGAGATTGTCTCAGGATCTGCCGATTAGAGAAAAGACAGAAGATCCCATCTCATAACACAATATGAGAATTTCAAAAAGGGAGAAGCTGAGTCAGTTGTAGACATGTACAACAGATTAAGTCTGATTGTCAATGAGTTAAAGACTCTGGATAAAGAAATCTCATTGACTGAGCTGAATGACAAAATCCTAATGTGTTTCCCCAGTACTTGGGATTCAAGAATCTGGTCAATCAAAGATGCCAGAAGTCTAAATGATATTACCACTGAAGCTTTTCTGGGCAAGCTCAAATCTTATGAGCTACTCATTAAAAATAGAGAAGAAGAACAAAAGGCTGCCTCACCAGCCACAAGGAAAGAGAATACAATAGCCTTCAAAGCTGTTGAGGACCTGCCTGAAGAAAAGGTCACAGACAATGAGGAGCTACTCAGCTTATTGACCAAAAGATTCTACAAAATGGCCAGAAAAGACTTCAGAAAGAGATCATACAAGGGACATGATAAGCCAAGGTATGATAAATCAAATAACAACAAGGAAGTTATATGTTTTGGTTGCAGGAAACCAGGCCATATTGTGCCTGACTGTCCAGAAAACAAAAACAGGGACAACAAAGATAGAAGAGAAAGAAGAAAGGAGAAAGACTTTAAGAAGAACAGCTCAGACAAACCCTCCTCCAGCAAGAACAAACATACAAGGAAGGGATTTGTTGCTGAGACATGGAGTGAAACTGAAGAGGATTCTGAAGCTTCATCCAGCTCCAGTGATGATGAGGATGATGCTGATGAAAAGGAATTTTGCATGATGGCTATCAATGCCTCTCAAACAGATTCAGAAGCAGAAGAGTCAGAGTCAGATTCAGAAATTCAACTAGAAGAAGACCAGGTAATCAATTCATTTGTTTTCAGTTCTGAGGACTTTAAACATGAGTTCAAAGTACTATGCCTAGATCTATTAGAGTCTGAGAAGGAAATCATTTCCCTCAAAAAACAACTGTCTGAGTATAGCACTTTAAAATCAGAGAACCTCAAACTCTCTGAAGAGTTAGAATGCTATAGGGACGAGATAGCTTCACTGAAAAGTGAACTATCCAAGGCCAAGCAGTTTGAAGAATCCCTTAATGGGAGAAGCATCAAACTGATGGATATTACAAGCATAGTGAACTCTAGACTTAATAGTACACTGGGCTTGGGAGCTTCATCTAGCCAGCCTATAGTTCTGACAACTCCAATCAAATTTATCTCTGATAAAGGGAAGGAAGTTGTAGAGGTAGCTAGGAAGAATGCAGATTTGCCAAGGAAAGTTATAGTTCAACAGAATGCGTCGAACAGAGCTCGACGATCGTCGAACGGCGCTCGACGATCCAAGAAAAAAATCGTCGAACTCAGCTCAACGACACCTGAACTCTGAACTCCAGGACAGTCGATCTTCGAACAGAGCTCGACGATCTGACCCAAGATCGTCGACCTCAGCTCGACGATCGTCGAACAGAGATTAGGGCTTTGAACAATCTTTCAAAGGTACATCTAGATTCAATCCTATAAGTCCTACATCCCAAGATTTCAACCCCTATACTGAATGGATAGTACCTCCTAGGAGATACCATCCTGACGGTTATAAGAGTCAACCTGGGATGTCTTTCATTTCTGAATTTAATGGATATCAACCTAGGCCCAAGGTAAACTGGGTCAAAAACATGTAAATTCTTGTATGTACAGGTGAAGACCTATCCAACATCAAACCAGCTATGATATCTAGATAGTGGGTGCTCAAAGCACATGACAGGGAACAAGGACAACTTCACATCCTTTAAATCCAAGCTTGGACCCAAAGTAATTTTTGGTGATTCAAACTTTGGAACAACAAAAGGATATGGTGCAGTCCAAATTGGAACAGTCACCTTCAGGAAAGTAGCTTATGTTGAAGGACTCAAGCACAACCTGATAAGTATCAATCAACTTTGTGATGAAGGATATCAAGTGAATTTCAATAAAGCTATATGCAAGGTCAAGTCAGAAGACAACACAACTGTGTTGACAGGTAACAGAAAAGGTAACATTTACTTAGTAGATTTTCATTCATCTAAAGTAGATATTTGTCTGTTCAATTCCATATCTAGACCTAATATACTATGACATAAGAGACTAGGACATATTAACCTTAGAACCATTGCTAGGCTATCCAAGGACAACCTTGTTAGAGGACTACCTTCTGGCCCCTACAAGAAGGAAGGACTTTGCAAGGCTTGTCAATTAGGCAAGCAAACTAAAAACAGTTTTAAGTCACTTAACAAGAGTGATTCACCTAGGATTTTGTATCTGTTACACATGGATCTTTTTGGACCCATTACAGTACAAAGCTTAGGAGAGAAATCCTACACTTTAGTGGTTGTAGATGACTTCTCAAGATTCATATGAGTGTTCTTTCTGAGGAAGAAGTCTGATAACTTTAAGTATTTGACAGAGTTTCTCAAATGTATACAGAGTGAGTTCAATACTCATATTGCCCTGATCAGAAGTGATCATGGGACAGAGTTTGATTCTCTTCTTATGCAAGAGTTCTGTCAGAGTGAAGGGATCAGGCATACATTCTCAGCTCCTAGAACTCCTCAACAAAATGGGGTAGCAGAAAGGAAAAATAGAACCCTAATTGAATCTGCAACTACATTGTTGTCAGATGCTCACCTTCCTCTATCCTTTTGGGCTGAGGTAGTGAACACCTCCAACTATGTACTGAATAGAAGCTTGATATATAAACTAAAGGGCAAGACTCCCTATGAATTACTCAAAGGGAAGAAACCTAAAGTAGATTACTTCAAAATTTTTGGTTGCATTTGTTATATTCACAACAATGACAAGAGATATATAGCAAAATTTCAAGCAAAAGCTGATGAAGGAGTGTTTCTGGGATACTCCATGATCAGTAAAGCTTATAGGGTTTATAATAAAACTACTCAAAAAATAGAAGAATCTGTCCATATTTCCTTTGATGAAACTAATATGTCTTTCAAGGAGAAGAATGCTTCTACCATAGAACATCTGCAGGTACATTCTCTAGCTGAAGACTTGGACAGATTGCAAGTTACTCAAAAGGATGAAAGTAGTGAAGATGAAGAAGTTGCTCAACATCTGGAAGAAAATCTTCTTGAAGAGCTAGTTGTTGTTCCACAAGGGGAAACAACAACACAGGTTAGTGAACAATCAACAACTCCTGTTGATTTAGTAACATCAAGAGATCATCCAATCTCCCAAGTGATTGGAAACATCTCAGCTGGTGTGCAAACCAGAAATCAGGTCAACCAAAACCTGACGCACACTTGCTTTCTCTCTCAAATTGAACCTCAATCCATTCAAGATACATAGCAAGATCCACACTGGATCATTGCAATGAAAGAGGAGTTGAATCAATTTGAAAGAAACAAAGTTTGGGAACTAGTGCCTAAGCCAAAAGATCATTCCATTGTTGGAACAAAATGGGTGTTCAGAAACAAATTGGATGATCAAGGAATTATTGTAAGTAACAAGGCAAGGCTAGTTGCTCAAGGATATTCTCAAGAAGAGGGGATAGACTATGACCAGACCTTTGCACCAGTTGCAAGGTTAGAGGCCATAAGAATCTTCCTGGCTTATGCTGCTCACAAGGGATTCAAAGTCTACCAAATGGATGTGAAGAGTGTTTTTCTCAATGGGGAGATCAAAGAAGAAGTCTATATCAGACAACCCCCAGGTTTTGTCTCTCCAACTCATCCTGACTATGTTTTCAAACTACATAAAGCATTATATGGTCTAAAGCAAGCTCCTAGAGCATGGTATGAGACCCTAGCATGCTTTCTTCTCGAAAATGATTTTATTAGGGGGAGAGTTGACCAAACTCTTTTTATTAGAACCCATAAGTCTCATACCCTACTAGTACAAATATATGTAGATGACATCATCTTTGGTTCTACTGATTCAAACTTGTGCAAAAAGTTTTCCAAGCTGATGCACTCTAAATTTGAAATGAGTAGCATGGGTGAGCTCTCCTTCTTCTTGGGATTGCAAGTCAAACAACATGCTGAAGGCATATTTATTTCTCAAACCAAGTATGCAAAAGAGCTGGTTAAGAAATTTGGTATGTCTGATGCATCATGTATGAAAACACCCATGCCTACCAATGCTGTATTGGATGTTGATGACCATAGGAAACCAGTTGATCAGACAACATATAGAGCAATGATTGGCTCTTTATTGTACCTTACAGCTAGTAGGCCTGATATAATGTTTGCTACATGTATATGTGCTAGATTCCAAGTTAGCCCTAGAGAGTCACACTTAACTTTAGTAAAAAGGATTCTTAGGTATGTTAAAAGCTGTCCAAATCTAGGTCTCTGGTATCCAAAAGATTCAGCATTTTACTTAACTAGATTTTCAGATGCTGATTATACTGGATGCAGAATAGATAGGAAAAGCACCAGTGGAACTTGTCAGTTTCTTGGTGATAGACTTATCTCATGGTTTTGTAAGAAACAAACATCTGTGTCAACTTCAACTGCTGAAGCTGAATATATGGCTGCAGGTAGTTGTTGTTCACAAATCTTGTGGATACAAAATCAACTCCTAGACTATGGTTATAACTTAGAGAAGTCTAAAATATTTTGTGACAACACCAGTGCTATTTCCATTGCACAAAATCCAGTCCTCCATAGTAGGACAAAACACATAGAAATTAGGCATCATTTTCTAAGAGATAATGTTGAGAAAAATAAAATTGAACTTCAATATATCCCAATTGATTTGCAAAGAGGAGATATTTTCACCAAGCCTTTGGATGAAAAGAAACATAACTTCTTCCTCAATCAGTTAGGAATGCTAGATGGAGGCTGTCTAAAATGAATTCCAAGATTTTGAAAATCTAAAAACAGACCAAGATTAGGCTAAAAACTCATTTCTCTTTGTGTCTGTAGGATAGTTTCTGTCTCTGAACTGTGCTCGACGTTTTCCCCAGAAATCGTCGAACGACGATCGACGGTTTCCCAAAAATCGTTGAATGCAGATCGACGTTTCCTGAATCGTCGACCTGAGTTCAGCACCGCCTGATAGCTTTAAGCTATCCTTCCTTCTGTTAAGCGGTCGTCGAGCAGAGCTCGACGCTCGTCAATGTCGTCGAACGGAGATCGACGACATTGAAACCTCTTTGTATTCCATTAGAAGCCCAAATCGTCGAACAGAGTTCAACGATTTTTCGTTTCGCCGTCGAACCCTAATATAAAAATCATTTTTTGGCTGCCGTTCATCTTTTACGCTTTCATACTCTCTGCAAATTTCTCTCTTACCCTCCAAACTTTCTACACTTGGTCGTGTTTGTTCAATCTTTGCAGGTACAAATGGCGGTGTCGGTTACCGCTCTTTCCAAAATGAAATTTGATACAGGTTATGACATAGATATGAACTCCTTCGATGGCAGCGATCAGAGGTTCAAAGATATTCTGAATCTTTTCTGAGAACAGCAGTTAGTTCAGTTTATAACAACCAGAATAAAGATTGCGGCAGATGAAATAAAGGAATGGGTTTTTACTGCAACCAATGAGAATGAAAATACTATAGTCGGCACGATCAACGGGACTCAGGTACCATTATCCCCTATTCTTCTGACTGAAGTATTCACCTTAAGTACTGGAGATGACTCTATTGATTTGTCTGGAGAAGAATTTGATTCCATGTTAGATAGAATGGGTCACTCTGCTGTACACCCTAATAAGCTGTTGAAAAAGAATCTATCAATTGAATTTCAATTTTTGGCTGATGTTGTGGGGAAAGTGCTTCTGGAAAAGCACTCAGCTCATGATACCATCTCAAGGTATCAGTTCTGTTTAATGGGAGCAATAGTTGACAAGAAACATCTGGATTGGGGAACTATCTTCTTTGACTTGATTAAGAAGAAAATTAACAAAAGTTGTGTCTTCTTTGGGAGGATTCTAGGGGTTTTCCTGCATTCCAGGTGCCCTGAATTACTGGTTTCAAATGGGATGCACATCAATGCATCCAAAAGGCTCACCTGTGCCCTTTTCAGCAAGTGGGACAGACGGATTATCAACCCCAATAGGGCTGCTGCAGCAACATCTGCTTCAGGCACAAGGACTGTTTCAGTCTCTTCCCCTCAGGTTCCTGCCCTCATTGAGAAACTGCCTGCCTCCTCCTCTGCTCCTCCTTCTCCACCTCCTATTGTTTCTGCCTTACCTTCCTCATCAACCATCCAATCAACCATCTCCTCCCCCATCACAATTTCATCACTTTCATCACCTATTTCATCTCCTCCAGCCACCACCTCATAACCATTACACCCTCTGTACTACTATCCACCCATTGATTCTTCTATTCCATCTTTCAACATTTTGGGTGACTCCTTCATGGATGATTCCCCCTCCTCACCTCTTGAGCCTCCATCATCCTCCTCATACCAACAGCTCCTCAATGACATCCTTGATCAACCATCTTTCTCACCATCCATCTCCACTCCCATATCATCCATCTCCTTTCCAGTACCATCCATCTGCACAATCTCTACTACTGATCCATCCATCCCTATACTTCCTACCACCACACCAGCCATTCCTTCAGTTCCAGCCACCTCTTCCTTCACTTCTACTCAAGTATCCCTTGAGCGAGTGGATCTTTCAGCTCTGGCAGATAGGCTTTATGGGATACTGGCCCCCAAGCTAGTAGCCCTGCTGGAGACCTCCTTGGCTCCACTCCTCAAATCTATCCAGGAGCTATCTGACAGGATGTCAGCTATCTCCTCTCCTCAAGCAATTCCTTCAATGGAGTGCCTTGATCCAGTCCTGCCTGAATCAAGGCAGGGGGAGATGCCTCATGAAGCTGAAGAAGTGCCTGCTGCTGCTCCAGTACCAGTGTTTACAGTGGATCTCAGGTCACTGTTGAGTGCTTTTGATTCTCTTCACAAAAGATATTTACCAGTTCAGCAAGTTGAAGACCTTACTAAGGCCATTTTGCCTATTTCAGAATGTGATCCCAGTCTGATTGCATCATATGTCAACTCTTTTAAGACTGAGGATGTTGTTGCTTCTGTTTGTACTACTGTTATATCTGTTGGATCTACTGACATTGAAATGCTGCCTTCTGATATTGATAATACTGCTGATGAAGAATTGGCCAAATATTTGGAAGTACAAGTATCTGAGACTCCTGCTATCTCATCTGCTCCTGCTGAGAGTACTGCTGTGATTACTGTTGTTGTATCAACACCTCCTGCCCCTGTTGATACAGAGAAATCAAAAGTTCAAGAGGAATGCATCAAAAGTATAGATGACTTGTATGACAGACCACAGAGTTCTGAAAGTGATCAATTCAATACAGAATCTGATGACTCTGCTGGCACTATTGTTAGGAAAAGGAAAGCTAGAAGTAAGGCCATAATGAAGGTCCCTCCTGCAAAGGCCAAGGATGCTAATGACATACCCTATTATATTCTACATGGTTGCCAGATAACTGAATCTTGGATGCAGTATTCTAAAAACCAGCTAAAGGCCATGAAGAAAAAAAGAAAGTTGGATAAGTATGAGAAAGGATCATCCCAGTTTCAGCCTCCTCCTCCTCCTCCTCCTCCAGATTCGGGATCAGGTGGAGGCTCGACTTCTCAAACCTCTGCTCCAAAGCAAAGCTCCTCCTAATCTTCACAGAGATATCATCCCAGAGGGCAATATCAAAGAGGTTATCAGTCCAGAAGGGGACAATATAGAGGTAATCAGAGAGAACACAGGATTCAATCAAGACAACAAAGGGAAGGACAAAAACATATGGACTCAACTCAAGGTCCTTTCCCTTATAAACTCAGAGAAACTGTTGATACAAGGACTTCTACTGCTTCAGAAACTATTAATAGATATGAACCTGCAATCCCTTTTGAAGATCCAGAGAACAATCCTTTATCATGGACTACTAGGATGAAAGAATTTACTGCCTTAGATCAGTTGAAGAAGGCCAAAGAGCAGGGAAAAGACACTTCCAACATCACTACCTTGTCAGAGCAAAGGAAGGCAGAACTAGAAAGATATGCTTCAAGGAAGTTCTTTGACCCAGTGGATTACATGAAAATGCATCCTGAGGCTGTGGTTCCCAGGCCAAGATCTCAAACCTCCTTAGGTGCAGATGATGACAGAAGGTCAAAGAAAGAGACTCTCAATCCCAACAGGGAAATCTTATTTAAGAAAGGAAGTGAAAAGAAGTGATCTCTGTAAGCAGACAGTATATTCATTTTAAAACACTTGTTGATATTCTATCTGAATGCTGCTATGCTGCATGTTCTGCTCTGTTGTTTTTTTTCTTTTTCTTTTGCTTTTCTGTATTTGCTTTTGTATTTATTACTGAGCTCTGTAAATAGTAATCTTAACCCAAATAGGGGGATATTGTTGGAACACCCTATTACTAATTTGGGCAAGGATCACTATGTTTTTAGGAAATCAGTTTGACCTAGATGTATAGTTGAAAAGGTCAAGTTAGAATGAGTCTAGGGCTTAGAACTTAGGTTTGAAGCTGCCCCCAGGAACATTCAATGATCAAGACTTAGAGCTTAGACAAAGACAATTTTCGTCGAGCTCAGGTCGACGAAGCGTCGAACTCCGTTCGACGATCTCTGAGCTCAACTCTGCTAAGTCGTCGAACTTCGGTCGACGGTCTTCAAGCTCAGATCGACGATCTGCCATCAGCTTGTTTCCAAGTCACTGAGCTCAGTTCGACGATCGTAGAGCTCAGTTCGACGTTTTCTGTCTGATATTCAATCCAATCTCTGAGCTCAGTTCAACGATCGTAGAGCTCAGATCGACGTTTTTTTCTGAGAGATCGATGACTTTAAGGATTCAAATTCAGTCGGCCTTTGGAATGTTTTTCAAATTCTCTCAGCATTTATTTCAAGAGATTTGTTAGCCATTTTCATTTATTTTGGAGCAAGTTTCAAGGGATTTCTCAGAGAATGTTTATTGGACTTTCCTCTAGAAGACAAAACATTTATGGAAGACATTTATGACTGCTAACGGCTATCTTGGACAGAGGATCATCAGAGAATAAAATATACAACAGCAGATCAAGAGACTCACTACTCAATACAGACATACATAGATAGACAGATCAACTCAGAAAAAAAAATCAAGCGATCAATCCTGAAGAGTTAGATTGAAAATTAGCATACTGAAAAGTGTTCATAGCTTCAACATCAAAGACTCCAGACAACTCATATTTCAGCCTCTGCTGAAATCATCTTCTGCTAGAGATCTGAAGCTTCTGAAGGCCTATCACCCTAGCAAAGCTCTCACTCCTGAACCATCTACATCTCAGGGGGAGCTTTGACAACACAATCAATCCACTAAGTCTTCTCTCAGTGATTGAGACAGAGAAGACAACTTTACCTCTTCCTTTTTCTTTTCCTGCTGTAAAAGGGTTATCAAAACTCCCTTCAAAAGTTTTGAATCTGGTTCTGAGAGCCTTGTCAAAACTCAGTGGTGGCAAGACACCTTATCAAAAAATCTAGTTTGGTTTTTGAGCACCTTATCAAAAGCTCATTGGTGCTCAGGACACCTGATCAACTCTTCCTGCAGTGGATTCCTACCAAGGGTGGTAGAAGAGTGGATGTACCCAGGTTTTTGGGGAACCACTATAGATCCTTGTGTCTTCTGGTTACTTGTGTATATTCTTTGCTGTGTACTGTGATTTTTATTTTACTGCCTTAGTTTTATTTCTACAGCAAAGCACCTTACACCTATACATAAATTAAGTCTTTACTTCTTTGTAATTTTAAATTATAAATTTACTTTAAAATACTCTATTCACCCCCCCTCTAGAGTTGAGATAGATCTTTCCCTCACTTTCACTTTCTTCCTGTATTACTAATTGGTCAATCATACTCAATGCCAGCAGCGGTTCTTGAGCCATAATATTGTAACGAAGGGTCCCAAAGAGCCCCTTCCAACCCCATCAGAAACTGATCTATTCTTTCTTCATCCCTTGCTTTACTCAGCCGGGAATTCAGGCCACAAGTGCAGGCTTTGCAACTGCACATTTGTAACACCCCAAATTTATGTAGGTAGGAAAAGAGGGTATCACGCGGTAGTAGGCCTATACCACGTCGCGGTAACACCAAGTGTCGAGAGCACCGAGTAAGGCGAGTTGACTCAACGCACCGGTTACCACGCGACGGTAGGTTGATACCGCGTGGCGGTAGCGTCTGGAGTCGAGAGAGGCGAGGTGACTCAACGCCTAGACTACCGCGCAATGGTAGGTTCTTATCGCGCGATATTAGCCATTTATTTGGTCGAGTTCTCAGAAAGATATCGCCCAGCGGTAGAGATACCACATGTAATAGCTTGACAATTTATTTGCCGAAGCTTTCGGGTTTCTACCACGCGGCAGTAGTAACTATCGTGTGGTGGTAGCTGGAGCGGTCGTGTTCCAACCGTCACTAGCTACCGTTAAGCGTTAGCATCCTATCGCGCAGCGATAACGAAGCTATAACGGTGTGGCCACGTGTTAGCCTGTGGTTAAAAGGCCTAGGCAGTGGCATGCAAACCGAGGCGTTGATTAGAGGTACCGCGCGGCGGTAGCTAGTTACCGCACGTGATGAGCTTTAGTCCACTAATGTTTTTGGTTACTGAGACACCAATGCAAGCTGAGGGCTGGCTTTGCAGAGAGTCATGTCCGCAACAGAGACTGAGGAGTGGCAGAAGGTTATGATAGCCACTTTCCTTCTAGATAGTGAATCAAGGTTATGGTGGGAGGAGTTAGAGCTACATCACTCCGCTGGGAGGCAAGTTTCGGATATCTCGATGGAGGAATTCTCATGACTATTTTTGGCACGATTCATCCCGTCAACGTAGAAAATAGCTATGGAGAATCAATTCCAAAGATTGACTCATGGTGACAGTAGCGTGGACGACTACCTTCATGAGTTCACGAGATTGGGGCGTTATGTTGGCTCCACTTTTACTGATGAGGAGCGCAAGACCAACCGGTTCTACGAAGGACTGTGTGATGATCTGAGGTTGCTACTCTCAGATCCTATGACGCAAGGCTTTCAAGTCTTGGTCAATACAACCCGATCCCTGGATAAAGATCTGAATAGAGTTCAAGGTAAGAAGGACTCGGTGGTGAAGAGGTCAGATTTTAAAGTTCCAAGTTCGTCGAAGTCTGGGTATCGAAAATGGTATAAGAAGCCCAAAACTTATGGACCGACTACTTCTTCACTTACTACTGGAGCATCTTCTGGGCGTGGTGGCCCAAATCTGTGTTTTAACTATGGAAAATCGGGGCATATAGCCCGCAACTGTTGGAGTGACAAATCAAAGAAGAAGGTAGGAGCAACGTATGCTAAAAAATTGAAGACAGTGGAGTCAACAACATCCCATCAAGCTTGAGCCCAACCTAGAGTTTACAACCTTGGCTAGCAGGAGGCCATCAAGCAGGGCGATGTGGTGACAGGCATGTGTTATATTTTAGCTATAATATTTTGCATACCTTGCGTCTTATGCTTTGGTCGTATGACTATCGTATTTTAAGCTTTGTCGTGGTCATGGACTATCCGGCTCGAGCACTGTTTGATACAAGAGCTTCACCATCTTTCCTATCTGAGGACTTCGTGTCATGTATCGGAGTGCCCTCTTCTATGGCTAAGGATATATTGGATGTGCTGCCACCTAATGGGTGTTCGATGCGCGCGGATAGAGTATGTTGTGTTAAAGTACTGATTGGAAGTCAAACTTTTGACTTAGAAGCGTCACTACTACCGATAGTAGAGTTTGACGTGATCTTTGGCATGGATTGGCCCTCGGAGCAGTGCGTGTACATCGATTGTAGTTCTAAGACTATTAAGTTGGGGTTGAATACAAGCCAAGAAACTACTTTCTCTGGTCTGAAGGGCTTGAGCAAGACGTTGATGTCTGCTCTCCAAGTAGTTAAAACAGTTCATAAGGGTGCAGAGCTGTTCTTCACTCTCTTAGAGGCAAATAAGCCCAAGCCTAACTTGGCCAGTATTACTGTGGTGTTGGAGTTTGTCGACGTCTTCCCTGAAAATCTCCCCAGAGCCCCACCTCAGAGAGAGATCAAGTTCACCATTGAGTTGGTTTCTGGTGCCAAGTCGGTGTCGCAGTCTCCTTACCGCTTAGTACCGAGAGAGATGGCGGAATTGAAGGCGCAACTTCAAGAATTGATAGAGTAGGGGTTTGTGTATCTAAGTTCGTCACCTTGGAGCGCCTCGGCCCTCTTCGTGAAGAAGAAGGATGGAAGTCTGCGACTATATATCGATTATCAGGAACTCAATAAGCCAATAGAGAAGAACAAGTACTTGATTTCGAGAATCGATGATCTATTCGACCAGTTAGTTGGGTCGACTATGTATTCGAAGCTAGACTTGAAATATGGATACTATCAATTGAGAATCAGGGAAAGTGATATTCCTAAGGCAGTGTTCAATACACAATAAGGGCATTATGAGTTCACTATCATGCCTTTCGGGCTGACGAATGCGTCATCGGTGTTTATGGACCTAATGAACAAGACATTTAAGGAGTATTTGGATCGGTTCGTGATAGTGTTCATCGATGATATCCTGGTGTACTCCCAATCCGAGGATGATCATATAGAGCACTTACATATATTCTTGGAGACCTTGAGGAGTAATCAGTTGTACATCAAGTTCTCTAAGTGTGAGTTTTGGCTGTCTTCGGTTGCGTTACTTGGTCATATTATTAGTGGTGAGGGTATCGCAGTGGATCCGACAAAGGTTGCTGCAATACATGAGCGACCTGTGTTGTCTTCTATGGTGGAAGTCCGGAGTTTTTTGAGGCTTGCCGGCTACTACATGCATTTTGTGGAGAACTTCTCGCAGTTAGTTTACCCCTCACGACCCTGACAAGGAAGGATTAGAAGTCTGTTTGGTCGCCAGCGTGCGCGCAAGATTTTGAAGAACTAAAAAGTCGCCTGACCACGGCGCCTATTCTATGCTCGTCATATGGGACATAAGGCTTTGAGATCTACAACGACGCTTCAGGCATCAGCTTATGCTGCATTTTGTTATAGCATGCGAGAGTAATAGCTTATGGTTCGCGTCAGTGGAAGGTGCATGAGAGGAAGTATCTGATCCATGACTTGGAATTGTCGGCTGTGATATTCACACTGAAGCTCTTGAGACACTACCTGTATGCGCGTGAATGTCGATATTTACACAGATCATAAGAGCTTGAAGTATATGTTGGATCAGAAGAACCTAAATATGCATCAACGAAGGTGGATGGAGTTCCTTGGGGACTACACCTACAAGATACATTATGTTCCTAACAAAGGTAATGCGGTTGCGGATGCATTAAGTCGCAGAGCTCTCGTGCAGGCCAATTGGTTATTGATGCATGATGAACGTCTCGTTCGAGATTTGGAGGCCTTAGAGATCTCCTATATTGAAAGAAGGTCGAGCGCTGAAGTACGTTTGAACTAGATAGAGGTACAATATGGCCTCGCCGATCGGATTCAGTAGGCTTTGGAGTTGGATGATAGCATGAAACACGACATGGCTGAGTCTTTGGAATGTTCAAATGCCCAGTTTAAGGTTGATAATGGGTTGTTGTGGAACGACAGTCGTTTGTGTGTCCCAAAAATGGGTAAAATATGGGAGGAATTAATGTACGAGGCTCATTATACCAAGTACTCGATTCACTCGGGGAGCACAAAAATGTATAAAGACATGAAAAAGCTGTTTTGTTGGCCATGATTGAAAAAGGACATAGCATTATATGTAGCAAAGTGTCAGACTTGTGCCTTGGTGAAGGCCGAATGTCAGAAGCCCGGTGGATTTTTGAAATCTTTGTCTATACCGGAATGGAATTTCGACAATATATCCAAGGATTTCGTGCACGGCTTATCAAGATCGCAGAAGGGAAATGGAGCCATTTGGGTTATCGTTGATCGTTTGACGAAAGTGTCACACTTCATCCCGAATAGGAAGGACGATTCAATGGAGAAACTGGCAAAATTATATGTGGATAATATCGTACGATTGCACGATGTGCCCCGTAGCATCGTGAGTGAATGAGATAGGCGCTTCACGTCTAATGAATGGAGGCTAGTACATCAACTGTTGGGTACCAAACTGAAGTTAGTACGACCTTTCATCCGCAGGCGGATGGTTAGAGCGAAAGGGTAAACAGGACGATTGAGGTCATGCTTCGTATGTGCGCCCTAGATTTTGGGAAAAAGTGGGAAGATCACATTTATATGATCGAATTCGCTTACAACAACAGCTACAAGGCAAGCATTCAAATGACGCCCTTTGAGGCCCTATATGGTAGAAATTGATGTACTCCGTTGTCATGGTTGGAGACGGGCGAGTCAAAGTTGTATAAGCGGAAGGATATTGAGGAGGCGATTTCTATTATTCGGACAATCAGGGAGCGGTTGTTGATAGTGCAAAATAGACATGCTAAATATTACAATGCCAAGCACAAAAATATTGAGTTTGCCGTGGGCGATTGGGTTTACCTAAAGATAAAACCGTTCAAGAGTGTATCAAGGATTCGACGACTGAAGAAGCTGAGTCCGAGATACCTTGGGTCGTTTGAGGTTTTGGGCCGCATTGTTGAAGTCGCTTATCGTTTGAAGCTTTCAACGGAGCTTAGTGGTCTACATGACGTATTCCATATATCTGTATTGCGGAAGGCGGTGCAAGATCCTACGCAAGTGGTTGCGGCGGATCAGGTACCGATTGATGGTGGGTTGACAACGAAGGTCAAGCCCATCAGTATTGAAGACTCAGAAGTCAAGCAACTTCGGAATAAGTCTATCAGGTTGTTCAAGGTTCATTGGGACAATTGTGGCCGAGAGGAGCTGTCATGGGAGCAGGAACAAACTATGAAGGCAGAGTTCCCCGAGCTTTTCATTTGAGGTATACTTTCGTAGTATTGAAACTCTTTCTTTTTCCTGCAATATGTAATTTCGGGACGAAATTTTTTAAGTGGGGGAGATTTGTAACACCCCAAATTTCTATATGTAGTAAAAGAGGGTATCGCGTAGCGGTAGGCCAATACCGCGCCGCGGTAACGATAGGCATCGAGAGAACCGAGTAAGGTGAGTTGCCTAAACGCTCTGGTTACCGCGCGGCTGTAGGATGATACCGCCTGGCGGTAGCTTCTGGCGTCGAGAGAGGCGAGGTGACTCAATGCCTAGACTACCGCACGATGGTAGGTTCTTATCGTGTGGCATTAACAATTTATTTGACCGAGTTCTCGTAAAGTTATCGCCCAGTGGTAGAGATACCGCAGGCTGTAGCTTGGCAATTAATTTTTCGAAGCTTTTGGGTTTCTACCGCGCGACGGTAGTAACTATCGCATGGCGGTAGCTGGAGCAATCGTGTCGTAACCGTCGCTAGCTACCGTGAAGTGTTAGCATCCTATTGCGCGGCGATAGCGAAGCTGTAACGATGTGGCCACATGCCATCCTGTGGTTGGAAGGCATGTGCAGTGGCACGCGAATCGAGGCATTGATTAGAGGTACCGCGCGGCGATATCTAGTTATCGCGCGGCGGTAGCTCTGTTTATAGTTATGGTTTGGCTGTTTTCACTTCATTCTTTTAGAGTTTGAGAAACTTGGGCTTAGCTTTTTGAGGAGGAGAAGCAACGCCGGAGAGAGAGGAGATCTCGTCGCCATTTGAGATTCAGAGCTCGGAATCGCGAGGCCAGTTCAGATCTAAGGAGGCAAAGTCGTTGTGGTCATGTTCATCCGGCTAGAATCTCTCCCATGACGCCGAAGCGGACTTCTAGGGTAACGATCCTCTTCCTTGGAAATGTGAAGCCCTTTCTTTTGGCATTAGAGGGTAGACACTCCACGAACACGTGGATGTGGTTCTCCCGACAGGTAGATCCGTGTAACCCCGTTAGTTTTGCATTTAGAACTGTAATCAAAGTACGGAATAGGCATGGTGTGTGAAGCCCATCCGGACAGGTTGGTCTGGATTAGTGATGTTTGTATGTTTTTGTATGTCGGAGAATACTCTGTGGTTATCGCGTAGATTTTGGAGCCGCGGGGTGTGCAGATGGCTGCGTTGAGAGTACTGGATGTAGACTCCAGGAAAACACCCGATTTGGGAGAAGAATCGATAGTATTTCCCCCTATCGTGCGACGGTAGAGCTACCGTCGGCGTTAGCTCCCAGTGAGTGTTGTATTGTTTGTTGAGGTTTGTTTCTTGGAAACCTTGTGGCCGTTTGTTGAAGCCTGTCTCTGGGATACCTATGGGCTATTTTGTGTGACCTGTCTTGTGAGACCTGGAGGTCGTAGGTGCCTGTCTCTCGAAGACTTGGGGGCTAATTTGTTGAGCGTGAGCTTAAGTTGCTCAGCTTTGGTAGCCATGAGGGCTAGTCTAGGATCCTTACAGAGTTATGGATCAGGCGGAAATTACAGTTAAAAATTAGGCTATATTTGGCAATTCTGAATATTGCACCAAAGACAACTTCTTCTATATAGTAGTTAAAGATATATATATATATATATATACATACAATTTAATATACATACGCGGAATCCGTTTTTAGCAAAAAACGCGGAACATGCGCATTTTGAAAATATGTATACTTTAATGCATTTTTAAGAAAAATATTCAACATGAAAGTAGTAGATCTCGTCGAGATCTACAACTTTCATGTTGATCACTTTTTTATTTAAAGCCGTTTAGGTCCCCGATTTCGGCCCCGAAAAAAGTTACGCTGAAATCTGCACAGACGACTCATTGCGGCTGTGACTGTTGGGTACATTGAAAAATGTGTACCATATTTGAAGAAGTCTCATCTTAGTCAATGATATGCATCATTTTGTATTTAATAGATGTTTGAGTTACATTGTGCAGGTTTAAGAATTTGAAGAAATTTTCTAAGTACAAGTGTCGACACTTGTGAAGAAGATTTGTCTACACCCAGAACTTGTGTTGACACTTATGAAGAAGTTGTGTCGACACTCAGAAGCTATGTCGACACTAATGAAGAAGTTTTGTCGACACTCAAAGCTAAGTCGACACATGAAGCAGAAGTTGTGTCGACATTTAAAGCTGAAGCTGTGTCGACACTCAGGAGCTATGTCGACACTTGAAGCAGTTGTGTCGACACATAGGACTTGTGTCGACACACACTCAATGCCATTTGACAAACACTCAACGCCATCTGTCTGCAATAGATATGTCAAAACAAGCAGTTGCTGTGTCGACACACAGGACTTGTGTCGACACATACAACAGAAGAAGTGTCGAGTATCACAAATATGACTGTGTCGACATTTGGAGTATTGTGTCGACACCATGAAGACTTGTGTCGACACTTAGCCTATATGTGTCAACACAAATGAAGCAGTCTGCTGAGTGATTTGTGTTGAGGTTGAATAACTTTGAAGAATCTACTGACATGTCTGGTGACTTGACAGCTGTTATATCCAACCGGTCTGACACCTCTATCAGAACTGTCAGAAGTTTGTTATAAACCTGATCAGCCGGTAACCGTGGAGAAATCTATATATAAGAGTCAGATCTGTAACAACCAGCTGATGATCAATCAAGAAAAAAAGGAAAAACGAGAGAATTTCTTCAACAAGGACAGGGGAAACCCTTACGAAGGAAGATCCAGAGTTGTCTGCAAGTAAGATTCAGATTTCAATCTGAATTTAAGGAAGAAGCTGACTGAAGATCAACTTTAATAACAAGAGAAGATCCACCTTATTTTGGTTCTATCAATAAGCTTTGAAAAGCTAAGTCAGGTTGAATCATAAGGGTCAGTTCATTCAAGAACTGATCAAGAAGGGTACACCATCAGAGAAATCTAGCTGGTGAATGTTTCTATTTCTTAATACATTCAATTTCTTGTAAGATCTATTATTAGATCTGAGTTATAAGCCTGAAATTATAAAGCCTGAGGTATAGGACTTGTGATAAGTCTGAGTTGTAAGCCTAGTTATAAAGGCTGAGGTAGGGCTAAGGCCTGAGGTAGGATTCTGGGGAAGAATCTGAGGTAGGACTTGGCTAAGTCTGAGCTGTAGGAATCATTTTGGTTCTGAGATTGTAAGATCTGCGGATCCGAGCCAGTGGAAGGAAGTTAGGCTGAATCCAGTTATCTACTAGATAGGCGAAGGGGGAAAGTGGATGTACCCATATCTTGGGGAACCACTATAGATCTGGTGTATGCTGTGATGTGTTTTATATTCTGTGTATTGAATAATCTGTGCTAAAGATTCATCTAATTTTTTGCCTAAAAAGAATTTAAAAAGGATTAGAACCTATTCACCCCCCCCCCTCTAGGTGTTTAGGCTCTTGAAATAAAGTCTTTCAAGTGGTATCAGAGGGAGGTTACTCAAAGATTGACTTAACAGTCAGAGTTATTCTCCAAGGCAAATAACAGATATCAAGAATGGGTTCAAATGAGAATCAAAAGGAATTTGGATCTATGAAATTACCCATCTGTAGGAAAGAATCCTTTGGCATTTGGAAGGAAAGGGTCAGGTTGTTTATGGAAGCATCTGATCCAAGAATTTATATCATAGTACAGGAAGTCCCCTTCATTCCAATGAAGGTATCAGTTCTTGATGCAAATATTCAAACTCCAAAGAGTTATTCTGAAATGACCAAGGATTAAATCATCATGGCAACACTAGACAAAAGAGCACAGAACATTATTATAAGTGTAATAGATGATGCCACATTTCAGAATCTAGTCCACTGTAAAACCTCCAAAGAAATGTGGGATACATTGATTGTCTACATGGAGGGCATATAAGAAGTTAGAGAGGACAGGAAGTCTATGCTGAATCAGGAGTATGAGAGCTTTAGACAAGCTAAATCTGACAGCATAACTGAATGCTATAAGAAATTCTTTAGAATAGTGAATGAGCTGATGACCTATGAGAGGGTCTTCAGCACTTATGAACTGAATGATAAGTTTCTTAGGTCCCTAACAAAGGATTGGGATACTAAGATACGTGCCATCAGAGAAGTGGCCAGGCTGGCTGATACACCTCCACCCACACTGTTTGGAAAGTTGCTATCATATGAAATGCAGCTTACTGCCAGGAAAGAAGAGGAGAAGGGAAGCAGATCTGAGTTTAAAGAAAAGTTAGTAGCCTTCAAGGCTGAAGGCTCTAGAAAGGGTAGGAGAAAATTTCCTTCTCCACCTAGAAGGAGTGCTGAGGCAGAAGAAGGAATTTCTAACAACAGCACATCAGATAGTCATACTTCTGATGAGGACTTTGCTGCCTTTACAAGGCAATTCCAAAGATTCATGAAGAAAAAGAAGTGGAAAACGAGGCCATCATCAACATCCTACTCCAAGGATGAATATTACAGGAAGAAGAAGACTCCCAAGGATGACAGGTATGCCTCTAAACCTGGTAAACAATCTAATACTAAGATTGTGTGTTATTGCTGCAACAGGCCTGGACATGTCATAGATGACTGTCCTGACAAAAGAAAGGAGTCAAAGGATAAGAAGAAACAGCAAGTCAAAGGCAAGAAGAAGAAGTCTCTAGTTGCTCAGAAGGAGAAGAGTTGGACAGACTCTTCATCTTCAGAATCTGGAGAAGAAGAAGCAGAAGCATATGTTGGGCTATTCTCAACAGAAGAGGATTCTAGGAAACTAGAATTTCTACAGATGCTGGACTCCATAAATGGAGTTGAAGAACACTGCTATAAAGGGCAGATGGCTCAATCTGAAGATGATCAGTGCCAGGATCAGCCTGGACCAAGTAAGGTATACAATTCTTCTTTAGCTTCAGATTACTTTATTGGATCAGAATCAGAAGTATCTGCTTCAAGAGAGGTGGATGGATCTGAGTTTGAGGGGGATGTAAACCAACTCATTGATGAGTATGGTGGGTTGTTGCAAGCTCTGAAGAAGAGCAAATTTCTTATTAAAGAGCAGGCCAAGGAAATTGAGTCCCTTAAGCTGGCTATAGTAGATTCAGCAAAGCTGTTAGATCTAAAACTGAATGAGGTTGCCAAACTGAAGAACATTACAGTTATTCAGATGGGCACAATCTCTTTCAAAGAGAATCATATCAAGAAACTAGAGGAAAAACTTCAGCAAGAGAGAGAGGTAGTGGCTAAATTCTCCAAGCCAAAATCTGTCTTACCCTTGATAGATAATTCTATTCCACATAAAGGGAAGACTTGTCTAGGCTTTAAGGGAATAACTAGGGCTACCAATTCTCATAGAAAAGGTAAGGCCCCAGTTCAGCCTCTAGCTGCTAAGCCTCCTATTTTCTTTAAGAAGGTGGTGAATCCTACTAATAGGTATGATCATGACACTAAACATGGTCACTGTGAGTATGAAAATCACATGGGCAAGGGTGCAAATGCCAATAGGCCACTCTATAGGCATACCCATCGTATTCAAGAGGAATTCTTGAAGTTTGCTGCTCCAGCACCAACACCTAACAAGACTACTAACAACAAAGTAGTAATGTCTGTACCTAAGAAAAGGTATAATAGGTTTGAGTGTTGGTGTTGTGGTAAGGTGAGCCACTTTGTCATGGATTGCTGGTTTAACACAAGTGTTAAAACCAAGAGTAGTTTTCCTGTTAGAACAGCTGGAGAATTTCAAACTAACAAGGACCTAGGACCCACTAGCAAGTTGGGTTCTAAGGGTAAGTAATTCTTTATTTATTGCAGGTAAATCCAAGTAACTAAACCCCTATATGGTACTTGGATAGTGACTGTTCCAGACACATGACTGGAACAAGAAGAATGTTGAAGGACTATGTACCCATAGAGAATGGACCCAAAGTAATCTTTGGTGGATGAGAAAAAGAAATCATCAAAGGATTTGGTAACATCTCTAGTGATTCAATTACAATCACTAAAGTGGCTTATGTGAAGGGTCTAAAACATAACCTGATTAGCATAAGTCAACTTAGTGATCTAGGTTATGACATCTCTTTTCTCAAAGGGGAGTGTTAAATAAGAAGGTCAAGTGATCAAAAGATCATTTTGACTTGCACTACGAAAGGAAATGTGTATTGCCTTAACCTAGATTGTGAGTTTAACAACTCACCTATTTATCTGGTTGCAGGAGAGAAAGCTTCTCTGTGTCAAATGACACAAGAGGCTAGCACATCTGAACTATAAGTCTATAGGACTACTGTTCAGCATGGGATTAGTTAGGAATGGTCCTCAAGTTAATTGCATCAAAGAGGGTGTGTGTTCAGCTTGCCAAAAGGGCAAGCAGATTATGTCCTCTTTCCAAGCACTTGACATCAAAGATTCAATGAGATGTTTGTATCTCATGCATATGGATTTGTTTGGTCCTATGCCAATTCATAGTTTTGGTAGGAAAGTATACACACTAGTTGTTGTGGATGACTATTCTAGATATACATGAGGTTTCTTCTTGAAGCAGAAATCTGAAACCCCAACTGTTTTTCAGATTTTTGTTAGACAAATACAGAATGAATACAACAGTTCAATGGTCAAAATCAGAAGTGACCAAGGAACTGAATTTCAGTCTGAATGTATGACAAAATTCTGTGAAGAACTTGGGATTCATCAGGAATTCTCTTCACCTAGAACTCCTCGGCAAAATGGTATTGCTGAAAGAAAGAATAGGACTCTAATTGAGGCTAGTAGAACACTACTAAATGATACTACTCTCCCTGAATACTTCTGGGCTGAGGCAGTTAATACTACATGTCATGTGCTCAAAGAGTCTCCATCAACAAGGAACACAAGATGACTCCCTACCAGATTTTGAAAGGCAGAAAACCAAACATATCTTACTTCAGAATCTTTGGTAGCAAGTGTTTTGTACTAGTCAATGGTAAGCACTACCAAACAAAGTTTGCTGCCAAATCCCTAGAAGGGATATTTGTTGTGTACAACAACCAAAGTAGAGCATACAAAATCTACAACTTGACTACCCAAGTTATAGAAGAATTTGTGCATGTTGTATTTGATGAGTCAAAGTTTATTAACAGTGAATTGTCTAGTTCTTCAGTTAGTTCTACAGGTCTAACAGATAGGCTGGACAAGCTGACCATTAATGTAGATGTTCCTGCTAGGCTGGATGAAGATAAAGATCCAGCTATCCAGGGGAGAACAAGTCCCACTAGATGAAGAAGACAGTGTGGAGCATCAAGTTGAGGAAACTGAAGAAAGCCATAATGCTGACAGATTTCCTCCAGCAAGGAGACACCCGAAGGATCATCCAGTTCACCAAATCATTGGTGATGCAAGTCAAGGTGTTCTGACAAGGAGCAGGAGCATGAACACAGTTCTTTGTTCTAGCTTCCTGTCTCAGATAGAACACGGGAAGATTGAAGAAGCAATACAAGACTCCAACTGGATTGATGCAATGCAAGAAGAGCTCAGTCAGTTCAAAAGGTGTAAAGTCTGGGAACTAGTGCCTAAACCTAAGGATCACAACATAATAGGAACTAAATGGATCTACAGGAACAAGCTTGATGAGAATGACACTATAGTCAAGAACAAGGCAAGACTGGTAGCAAAAAGCTACAGGCAAGTGGAAGGTATTGACTTTGATCAAACTTTTGCTCCAGTGGCAAGGCTGGAGGCTATAAGGTTGTTCTTGGCCTATGCTGCCTATCAAGGGTTCAAGGTATACCAGATGGATGTGAAATCAACATTTCTGAATGGGGATGTAAAAGAGGAAGTCTATGTTGAACAACCCTCAGGTTTTGTAGATTCTCATTTTCCTGATTATGTATATAGGCTTAGAAAAGCTCTATATGGTTTGAAACAAGCTCCAAGGGCTTGGTATGAGACCTTGTCTGCTTTCCTTATAGAGAATAAATTCTCTAGAGGAAAAATAGACAAAACTCTATTCTATAGGGAATCTAAAGGCAAGATAATACTAGTCCAGATATATGTGGATGACATTATCTTTGGTTCTACTGAAAACAACTTTTGTAGAAAGTTTGCAAAACTCATGCAAGAGAAGTTTGAGATGAGCAGTATGGGTGAGCTGAAGTTCTTCTTAGGACTTCAAGTTAGACAGACTGATAGTGGATTGTCCATATCTCAGTCTAAGTTCACCAAGGAGTTGATTAAGAAGTATGATATGGACTCAGCTTCTACCATGAAAACTCCAATGGGAACAAGTATGCCTATAGACAAAATGAGACAGGGAAACCTGTTGATGAGTCTTTGTATAGAGGGATAATTGGCTCTCTACTCTATTTGACTGCTAGTAGACCTGACATCATGTATTCAATATGTGTCTGTGCTAGGTACCAAGCTTGCCCAAAGGAATCTCATTACACTGCAGTTAAGAGAATATTGAGATATCTTAAGGGCACACCTAATTTAGGCCTTTGTACCCTAAGAATAGAGATTTCCTACTAACTGGTTTCTCAGATGCAGACTTTGCTGGATACAAAGAAGATAGGAAGAGTACCACATGAACTTGTCAATTCCTTGGTGGGAGGCTGGTGTCATGGAGCAGCAAGAAGCAAACCAGTATGGCTATATCAAGAGCTAAATCAGAGTATATAGCTGCAGGTAGCTGCTGTGCACAATTGATGTGGATAAAACATCAACTTGAAGACTATGATATCCAGGTAAGTAGAATTCCACTATTTTATGATTCTACAAGTGTTATTTCTATTGCTAAGAACCCTGTATCACACAGTAGGACCAAGCATATAGAAATTAAGTTTCATTTCATTAGAGAACATGAAGAGAAGGAAAATATTAGCCTAGAATTTGTGAAAACAGATAATCAAATAACTGATATTTTTACAAAACCTCTGGATGAAACTAAATTCAATTATTTTAAAATTGAATTAGGTATGTTGAACCTAGAATAGGTCAGTACAAGCTTCCCTAAGGAGAATATGTAAGCACCAAATTTCTCTGGAAATTTGTTTAAGTACAAAGTTTGTGTCGACACAAGCAAGTTGTGTCGACACATTCAGTATGTTGTGTCGACTCAGTAAAAGGATGTATCGACACAGAAACAGTATTTGTGTCGACAGAAGAATTGGTGTCGACACAACCTTGTCGAGACCTTATGCATAGAGAATTTTTATGTCGGCACATAAGAATTGGTGTTGACACAAATCTGTCGAGACTTTAGTAGCCTGTGTCGACACTGACACAAGTATGTCGACACTGACACAAGTATGTCGATACATAAATGTGTCGACTTAAAAAAAGTATGGCCGACTCAGGCATTAGAATATCGACACATAGTTGTGTCGACTTAACCTAAGTTCTGTCGAGACCTAGGTCATTTCTATTGACACGTGTGAAAACTTGTCGACTTAGGCACGTCTTTTGACCTGTCCTTACACTTATACTATAAATAGGTGAATCCAAAAACTGGTCGACTAGGCTTTCAGAATTCTTGTCTCTACATCTTCTGTCGGCAAAGATCTTCTTTTCTCTTCCACCTCTTACATCAATGGCGCCTCATAAAGAAGACAAAGTCAATGAAGAATATGAGCTGGTTTGTGAAGGGTTCACGACGGCTTCGGATGAAATTCAGGGTGTTATTGCCCTAATTTCAGAAAATGGTTTGGAGTACTTGGTCTCAGAACCAACCAAGATTTGGAAAAAGGAGGTTTTGGAGTTCTGCTCGTCAGCTACCATGGATTCTGAAGGAAAGACAATCAAAGCTACTGTTCAAGAATCTCGAGTGAAGCTTACATTGAAGACAATCAGGAAATCTCTTCAGCTTCCCTTGGAGAAGGATACTGATGAAATAACTCCATCTCTAACTATAGAAGCATTAAGCTGGTGCGGACTGAGCCCCCATTTCAAGTTTGGATCATCCATAACTAGGAAAGGGATGAATTCCCAAGGGAAATTCTTATCAGAAATAGTTAGGAAGGTCATACTATGTAAGACTAGTGGACATGACCAAATTTCAGTCCATATGTTTAACCTGATGATAAGGATTATTTTCAAAGTGAAAACTGACTGGGTAGCAGTAGTGTTTGACAAAATTCAAGAAGGAATTAAGAAACCAAACCTGGGAAGGAT
Organism: Platanthera zijinensis; assembly: GCA_039513925.1. NCBI lineage: Eukaryota > Viridiplantae > Streptophyta > Magnoliopsida > Asparagales > Orchidaceae > Platanthera > Platanthera zijinensis. Next base: position 96,483,240 of record CM077097.1, read on the forward strand.
TCTGAGTTTATGTTTATCTTCTGAAATACCAGATGTTCTGAAACAAGTAGCTGGATCTAAAATCAATCATATGAGGAGAATGAATGTAAGAATTTTGTCAAGGTGGGATAGGGTTCTTACCAAGGAAATAACTACTCCTCAAGAGCAAATTAAGAAAGATAAAAGAAGAAGAAAGTAGTTCAACAAGATGAATCCTCCAGTGATTCAGAGGAGGAAGCGGTCTTCAGCACTGATGAAGACCAGCAACCAAAAGAAGCTCAAGAACAAGTGAAGGGCAGTGAGCCCCAAGAACAACAGATGGACTCCACTCCAGGGGGAGAAAACATTGACGCAACTGAGTTGTCTGCCCAACAGGGAGGCATTACTGATGCTGCCTTAAAAAGTGACTTGGCTGCAGATACTGTAATGAATATAATATCTGAAATCAACAATGCAGCTCAAGAAACTATTGAGACAGAAGCTCAACATGAGCCAGTAAATATCTCCTCAACAGTCTAATGGTATCTAGTAGTATTCTCCTCAGCAATATTCAGGGAGAAAGTTTTATTTTAAAAGCTAATCTTGTTCCTTCTGAACAGATACAACATGAATTCATCATGGAAGAACTATTACCTGATCTTCCTCCAGCAAGGACTGAGGGGGAGCGGATTGTAGTAGAAAAAGATATTCCAAGGACTGTGGGGGAGCTGTCTAAGGATGCCCCAGCTGGTAAGGATACAATTGATATTCAAAGTACAACTGATTCTTCTGAAGATGAAGAAGCATCGATGGCTAAGAAAAGAAAACTGGTTGCCTTGAGAAAAAAGAGTTATGGATACAAAAAGTAATTGCAAATAGGCACAACACCATCAGCTCCAAGCATGGACTTCAGCTCACTACTGGTCCAAATGCAAGTGAAACTAGACGAGCGAAGGCAAGCTTTAGAAAAGTATGTGGATGAAACTCATAAAGAGTTACAATTTCAATTGGCCTAGGACATCAAGTCAATTAGATTTGAAGTTAATCAAAATAAGAATGAGATGACAGATTGCTTCCATAAAGAAGGTAATGATGTGGTATTCCTGGCCAAGCAACAATAATATATCAAAGTTAAAGTGGATGAAATTGAAGTAAAGCAAGGATGTATACTTGAAAAGCAGATAAGAATGAATGAAAATCTTCAAGAGTCACACTTTTCTATATTGACAAAGATTAATGATTTAACAACTGCTGTGAAAGATGAAGTTTCAAAGCAAATCAAAAAATATATAGCTGCTATTTAGGCCACTTTTCAAGCCTCTCAAAAGAATATATCTGATTTCTTGACAAAATTCAGAGATTACTTTAAGGGAGGAACTGACTATGTGGTTAATCAAGTCAGGTTTCAAAAAGATGATTTGAGAGATCATATTGCCAGAGAAGTCATAAAGGGGGAGAGATTAATAGTCAAAGCTAGCTCTGACCATTTTAAATGGATTTCAAATAGCATCAGAGACACTCTTGGATATCCTCCTTTATGTGATGATGATAATGTTGCAGAATCTGGGATACAACTTGCCTATCTTGAAGGAGATCATCCTGAAGTTGCTCAGGTGATCTACCCCCCAGCAGACTTTGAAATGATTCAAGAAGAAGTGCAGAAAATGTATAGTCCTCCACAAGAGGCACAAAATGTGATTTTGAAAAGTGTAGAAATGTTAGAAGCTGTCTTGAAAGCTCAAAAGGAAGCTCAGCTATCTAAGAAGAGGTTCAGAGAGCAGGCTGAGTTAAAGCCAGGCTTTGAGAAATGAAGCCCTATATCCAGGAATATCATATTGACTGCATGGAAGGCTGTAAAGGATAAGACCCAAGATATGGGTAAGTGGTATTCAAAGCAGGAATGGAAAAAGTACCAAGCTGGACAAGAAGCCATTCTTCAACATAGAAGAAGTGTTAAGGCTGGGAAGCTACCTGCTAATGCTCAGGAGCCAAGCAAGTACTTTCCAAAGTCATTCCACTATTTTGAAAGGCAGAAAATTAAGGCTGAAGAACAAAAGAAGAAAGCTCTGAAAGGGAAAAAGCCTGCTGAGGATACTGAACCTTCTGTACAGGCAAAGATCAAGTCAGAAAAAGGAATTGTAATTAAGGAACCTAGCCAGTGATAGGATAGCTAGGCTTATGAAAAAGAATAATGTAATATTTTGTTTGTTCTATAAGAAAATCTTGTAAACTTATCATTTTCTTTTCTGAATTAAATAAAATCAGTTCAGTATTAATTTTTGTTGTTTACAATGATTATGTGTTAACCTGCTCTGAAATGATTGATCATCTATTTCTTTTTTTTATGAGATATGTAAATCTTTGACTAAGGGTTATGACTTCTCCAAATAGGGGGAGATTGTTTGGTACATTGAAAAATGTGTACCAGATTTGAAGAAGTCTAATCTTAGTCAATGATATGCATCATTTTGTATTTGATAGATGTTTGAGTTACATTGTGCAGGTTTAAGAATTTGAAGAAATTTTCTAAGTACAAGTGTCGACACTTGTGAATAAGATGTGTCGACACCCAGAACTTGTATCGACACTTATGAAGAAGTTATGTCGACACTAATGAAGAAGCTGTGTCGACACTCAAAGCTAAGTCGATACCTGAAGTAGAAGTTGTGTCGACATTTAAAGTTGAAGCTGTGTCGACACTCAGGAGCTATGTCGACACTTGAAGCAGTTGTGTCGACACACAAGACTTGTGTCGACACACACTCAATGCCGTTTGACAAACACTCAACGTCATCGCAACAGATATGTCGAAACAAGCAGTTGATATGTCGACACACAGGACTTGTGTCGACACATACAACAGAAGAAGTGTCGAGTATCAGAAATATGACTGTGTCGACACTTGGAGTATTGTGTCGACACCATGAAGACTTGTGTCGACACTTAGCCTATATGTGTCAACACATATGAAGCAGTCTACTGAGTGATTTGTGTTGAGTTGAATAACTTTGAAGAATCTACTAACATGTCTGGTGACTTGACATCTGTCATATCCAACCGGTCTGACACCTCTATCAGAACTGTCAGAAGTTTGTTATAAACCTGATCAGCCGGTAACCGTGGAGAAATCTGTATATAAGAGTCAGATCTGTAACAACCATATGACGATCAATCAAGAAAAAAAAGAAAAACGAGAGAATTTCTTCAACAAGAATAGGGGAAACCCTTACGAAGGCAGATCCAGAGTTGTCTGCAAGTAAAATTCAGATTTCAATCTGAATTTAAGGAAGAAGCTGACTGAAGATCAACTTCAATAACAAGAGAAGATCCACCTTATTTTGGTTTTATCAAGAAGCTTTGAAAAGCTAAGTCAGGTTGGATCAGAAGGGTCAGTTCATTCAAGAACTGATCAAGAAGGGTACACCATCAGAGAAATCTAGCTGGTGAATGTTTCTATTTCTTAATACATTCAATTTCTTGTAAGATCTATTATTAGATCTGAGTTGTAAGCCTGAAATTATAAAGGCTGAGGTAGGGCTGATAGCCTGAGGTGTAGGACTTGTGATAAGTCTTAGTTGTAAGCCTAGTTATAAAGGCTGAGGTAGGGCTAAGGCCTGAGGTAGGATTCTGGGGAAGAATCTAAGGTAGGACTTGGCTAAGTCTGAGCTGTAGGAATCATTTTGGTTCTGAGATTGTAAGATCTGCGGATCCGAGCCAGTGGAAGGAAGTTAGGGTGAATCCAGTTATCTACTGGATAAGCGAAGGGGAAAGTGGATGTACCCATATCTTTAGGAACCATTATAGATCTGGTGTATGCTGTGATGTGTTTTATATTCTATGTATTGAATAATCTGTACTGAAGATTCATCTAACTGTTTGCCTAAAAAGAATTTTAAAAAGATTAGAATCTATTCACCCCCCCTGTAATGGCCCGCTTTGCATTGGCTTACCAGCTCAGTTGGTGATAACGCTGTTGGATGAGTTGGCTATCAAGGGTTGCGGGTTCGATGCCTAGCGCCAACATCGCACTGTTGCTGAAAAACAGGCACAGAGAGGCGTTGGGGTATACGGGCTGCAGCCTTGTAGCGGCCTGGTAAGCCAATGCAAGGCGGGCCGTTACAAAAAGGTGTACGGGCTGTACCTTTTTGTAACGGCCCGCCTTGCATTGGCTTACCAGGCCGCTACAGGGCTGCAGCCCGTACACCCCAACGCCTCTCTGTGCCTGTTTTTCAGCAACAGTGCGATGTTGGCGCTAGGCATCGAACCCGCAACCCTTGATAGCCAACTCATCCAACAGCGCTATCACCAACTGAGCTGCAGCCCGTACACCCCAACGTCTCTCTGTGCCTGTTTTTCAGCAACAGTGCGATTTTGGCGCTAGGCATCGAACCCGCAACCCTTGATAGCCAACTCATCCAACAACGCTATCACCAACTGAGCTGCAGCACAGAGAGACGTTGGGGTGTACGGGCTGCAGCCCTGTAGCGGCCTGGTAAGCCAATGCAAGGCGGGCCGTTACACCCCCCCCCCCCCTCTAGGTGTTTAGGCTCTTGAAATAAAGTCTTTCAAGTGACTTTTTTTGGGGCCCAAATCGGGAGCCAAAATGGCTTCAAATTAAAAAGTGATCAACATAAAAGTTGTAGATCTCACTTTTTTAAATGAGAAATATTTAGGGCTCAAAATCCCAACAAAATTAAACTTGCGCTATTTTTTTTTATTTTAGCTTGAGTATACACTTTCCAAACATATATATATATATATCTTTATAACTTACAAAGAAGTATGAATGACTTTTAAATTCCAAGAATTTAAAAATCATCTAAACAATGTCATCCATTAATCTTTGTCATGTAAATAATAGTCGTCGAATGGAGGAGAGAGGGACAGAAAAAATTTATAGCTCGTCTTATCTAGGTGAGAGAGGGCGGAGAGAGAGAAAGAGAGGGAGAGAGAGAAAGAGAGGGAGGAGAGAGCGGGCGGAATAATGGTCATTGCAGATGAAAAAGAGAGGGATCAAGGAGAGAAATAGAGGGGGAGAGAGAGAAAGAGAGAGGAGAGAGATGAGGGAGGGGCAAGTTTAAATTTTAAAATACATTAAATACAAATATATTCAATTAAGTGAGGAGTGGCGAGAGAGGGGGAGAGAAGAGAGGGGAGGGAGAGAGATAAAGACATGGAGGGGAGAGAAAAAAAAGAGAGGGCAGAGGATAATTATGAGGAAGGCCTCGAGGGTGAGAGAGCGAAGTGAGAGAAAGAGTCTTAGGAGTGAGAGAAAGAAAGAGAGAGGACAACATATATTATGAGAGGGGAGAGAACCAAAGAGAGATATATCTCAACTATAAAATTATATATACAGGAGAAATAACCAAAGAGAGATATATTTATATATATATATACTAATAATAATATTAGTTATATGTATAATAAAACTATTTATGTTATAAAATTACTGTCATGTTTATGGGTATGATAATTATGAGGGAGTTATTTTAAGCAGAGCTCGTGTGGAGATGAGCGAAGCCCGCAAGGATGCGGCCAAAGGCCTCCCGAGATCATCGAGTTGGGGGCGAGTGAAGTCTGTCGTCGCCGGCCGAGTACTATCCCGCTTGGCCGTAATGGCGGAGTGTTGAAATTATTGAAGTGAAAGTGGGGGTTGATTGGGCAGACTGCGCGGCCTGAGCGGACAGTCCGGAGGACTGGTGTGCGTCCTGTGTGGTCTATTGTTTGCGGCCTGGTGGGTTATCCTTGGTGAAATCCGTGCGGATAGATTGCTTATCCGCGGCTTGGGCGGTCTGGTTTGGAGTCCGCGGAGTTCGTTATATGCGGATTATTCTTCGAGCTCATGAGATCGGCATTGGCTTATGCCCTTGATCTCAGGTAGTGCGGTTAGGAGGTAATCGCGGAGTTTGCGGCTAGGAGAACTGGTTTGGATCTGGAGGTTTGAGCGGACTGATAGTTCATGTCCGTGGAGCTCGCGCCAAAGGTTTTTTGGTTGCTGAACTTGGTCACGATTTGTGATAAGTCCAGTTTGATCGCAGAGTCCGCAATGTCCGATGGTTGATCGGGCAGCTTGTGCCTTTGGTCGTGGACATTGCTTATTGCAGACTGGTGCAGTGTCTGACCTTGTCCATGCGGACTGGGCGGACTGCTTGGTGCTAGCTGTAAGCTGGGGTGGTGTTTCTATCCACTAGGGCGGTGACAACACTCCTCTCCGTGCCTATAAATAAACCCCCCCCTGTGACAACATATTTAACTGAGTGAACAGTAAGTTGAACTTGGGTTAATTGTTGCGGCCTCAGATTTTCTGTCAGCGCGGTTTGAGAAGGATAACCGGTTTGTTGTTTGTAGGTTGTGTGACTAACACTGAGAAGCCAGGACTTTGGTGCTAACTGCGGTCAGGGATCAGTGATGCTTGCAGTTTACAATCAGCGGTTAGCAGCAGGTCGCAGTTGCAGCCAGATGGTCTTCTCTCCTTCAGCAATTCCAGTTCAATAACCTGTCCGCCGGTCTGGGCGGTCTGTTCTTCAGTCCGGCAACGGCTTGTTCGCGGTCTTACTGGCAGCTAGGCGACCTCAGCGGTCAGGCAGCTTGCAGCTTGCGGACAGCTCTTCTTCAGCTTGAATAATGGGTTGTCCGCGCGACCTCACGATCTCAGCAGACTTCGCTGTTCAGTTCAGCAAGGGCAGCGGTCTCGGCCTCTGTCCGCCCGGCTTTTATTTTTTGTTGTTCTCTGCTTCCTTATTTGTACTTGGCGAAATCATGTCTCACCATGTATACCTCTTGTTGTAAAGAAGATTGCTAATATATGACTTGCTTGTTACTTTCCTTGTATCTAATTTATTGAGCTTGATTGTGGTTGGAGTGTTCTTGCGCCTAGTTTTCGTTTTTCGCTTCATCAATGTGTCATCTTGATATCTTTGAAAATAATTACTTGGTATCAGAGCTATCATCTTGATCATCTTGTGAAATTTTAACATGGTATCATAGGGAACAGACGCTTGAGTAGTGATCAGCCACCAAGTTTGCTCTTCTCTAAAAGTTTGTTAAATCAGTGATAGTGCAATGGATAATGGGTTTGCAAGAGGTCTGGGTATTGAGCTTTTAACGCTGACCAACTTTAAAAAGTGGAGGTCGTGCATGGAAATCTATCTTCTTGAAGAGGACTTGTGGAAATTTGTGTGTGGAGACAACATAACAGAGGTCACTTCTGCAACTAGGTCTCCTGAAGAGGTGAGTGGTTGGAGGAAAATGAATGCAAAGGCTAAGTTTACTCTGAAGCGGGCTATCTCACCAGAGCTCTTTGATCACATCCTTGGATATTCATCTGCTGATGAGATATGGACTTCCCTTGATGGGTTGTTCAATAGAAAAAACGTAGCTAGGCTACAGTTCTTAGAAAATGAGTTGGCTAGGGCAACTCAAGGAAATCTCTCTATCTCTACCTTCTTTTTGAAAATGAAGAACCTCTGTGCTGAGATTTCAGCGTTATATCATGATGAGCCCATTTCTGAAGGTAAGTTGAAAAGACACATAATCCACGGCTTGCGGAAGGAGTATGTGGCATTTGTAACTTCTGTTCAAGTCTGGGCCACTCAGCTATCGTTACTGGAGCTAGAGAACCTGCTGGCTTCGTAGGAAAGTTTGGCTAAGCAAATGGCTGGAGTTACTATCTCTAAAGGAGGTAGTGAGGATCTCTTCTCAGGGAAGAAGAAGAGATGAGAGAAGAAGAAGAATATTGTTCCTGATGACGGCCCTTCAACTTCTTATCAGCAAGAGGGGAGTGTTGCTCCTAAGCAGGATTGGAAGAAGAAGGAGTGGCTTAGTGCTACAGATGTAATCAGTCAGGACACTTCAAGAAAGACTGCAAGGGCAAGCTGTAGCCTGGGCACGTTGTAGGCAAGGAGGACGCTGGTTCCATTGCTGAGGAAGCCGGATGGGGAGGAGAATTTATGACGGGCACTTGTGTCTGCTTTGTCCACCATCGACTACCAAGATGACTGGATCGTGAACTCTGGGTGTGGTCATCACCTCACCGGAGATGAGTCAAAGTTCTACTCTCTACAGACATTCACAGGTAACGAAGCTATTATTACTACTGATAATACTGTAGTAGAGAAGGATGGTTGATAGTTATACTTTCAAGACCACACACCTAGAGGGGGGGGGGTGAATAGTGATAACTTCCTAAATGAAGTGATCCATGACCATTTATTTGACAAAAATAGTGAAAATATGTTTTATGGAGTATAAAAAGATAATTAAAATCATCTTTAACTCAAGTTTGAGTAATCTGATCATTTTCTAATGTTTCCTTATCAGAATCGCCGAAAAAACTCAATCCGGAGAAGGAATGCTGAAGCAGTTTGCTGTGCTGGGAAAGTTGTTGTAACAACTTTTTTTAGTTGTTATAACAACTTTCAGAATTTAAAAAATCTGAATTTTGAAAATATGGTAGTAGTTACAAATTGAAAGGAGGCATCCTTTCAGAAGGGGGGCATGAAATTAAAGGACGAAAATGGCTGGAAAAGGGGGCATTATTCATCCTTGGAGAGAAAGAGAGAAGGTCATCATCTTGGAGGAAGGAGAAGACCTAGGGCAAGAACCGGATCTTGAAGAAGGGTTGCTGAAACACAAATTAGAGAGCATTTTCCTGCACTATTTTGAATTCTTACCATCATGTGCTGTAAGATCTTTTCTATTTTGTGGTGTTCTTCCGCCATCATGAACTAAAACCTATAAGTCTTGTATGTTGGTAGTATCTTGTCATGTTTGTGATGTTTTGATTTAACACTCTTTTATGTTGCTTGAAACTACTTTTACTGTATCTATGCTTAATTTTATAAGGAATATTGGATTATGTTTCTTCTTCTAAGTTGTGTGGCGAGATTCGAGAGAGGAGCTACGATAATCTAGAGTAGAACGCTTCATTTCACGCGGCGAGATTCGAGAGAGGAGTTGTGTGAATCTTTAACCAAGTTCCATTTTTTATACTACGCTGCGAGATTCGAGAGAGGAGTGGCGTGTGTGTGGCATAGATCTCAGTATAATACTGCAAGAGTGAAAGAGATTTCCTCTTCATATTAGTAGAACTGATTTGTGCACTTTTTGTATGCTTTTTCTTACCTAAGTTAGAGATAACTAGGCGGAGGAGGGTAACCGGATTTCTGAAATCGAGAGATAAAGATTTCCACTTTCAAATCGTTGCAAAGTAGTAGTCAAGTATTATATAAAGAATTCCTTTAAAAACTCATCACACTAGGCTTGGGAATCCAATTTACAAGACTGTTTTCTCTTTATTGATTAAATCACCTTTCCGCTCCGTTAGAGTTACATAATCGTATTAGTACACGTATTTCTTTTGTCATCTAGAAATCGATATAATTAACCTGCTTGAATTTAAAGAAAAGGTCAAGCTAGTATTTGCAAGCATTAAGTTAGTTACTTCCTTGAGGGAACGATCACTTCTCACTTTATATTACTTGAACCGGCACGTACACTTACGTTATTCTATATATACGTATCCGGGGTATCAAGTTTTTGGCGTCGTTGCCGGGGAAGGCAACTAATTTCGTGTTTAATTCTTGCAATATTAGTAAGCCCCGAGTAAATAGAGCTCAAGTTTTATTTTTGTTTGTTAGTTTACTTGTGATTTTGTTTGGTGCATGTCCAGATATAGGAACACTGAATTACTATCTTTGAATTCAAAAATAGAATGCACTTGTAGGCATAACAGAAAAGTTGTGAGAACGTGTAGTATTATTCATCCTGAGATGGATAATAACAACCACGACAATATGAACAATCATGAGGGGCAAGTGGACCACAATGGTCAGGATGATCAGAATAACCAACATCCTGTGCCACGAATGACGTGTCGTGACTATAATACTCCTTTGAGAGCAGGTTTGCACTTTAGCATAGCGCGACCCGCAATTGCGGCTAATAACTTTAAAATGGACCCGTTGATTATACAACAAGTACAATATAATAAGTTTGGGGGTCTTGGTCATGAGGATGCGAATTCTCATTTGCGGACTTTCTTAGCAATCTGTGACATGTTTAAGTTTAATGGAGCATCTGAGGACGCAATCTTGTTAAGGCTATTTCCATTCTCCTTAGAGGGAAGAGCTAAAGACTGGCTAGAATCTTTACCTAATGACTCTATCACTACCTGGGAACAATTAGTGGAGAAATTCCTAAATAAGTATTTCCCACCTTCTAAGACAGCTAAACTGATTAGGGATATAACAACTTTTATGCAAAATCATGGGGAGAGCCTTTATGAGGCTTGGGAGAGATTCAAAGAGTTATTAAGGAAGTGTCCACACCATGGGTTACACCAACACCAACAAGTATCTATTTTTTATAATGGATTACAAACTGCAACCATGATTTTAGTAGACGGAGCCGCAGGAGGGTCCTTAATGAAGAAATATCCTGAGGATGCGTATGCTATATTAGAAGATCTAACCTCGAATAATTATCAAGCTTATGAAAGACAGGGTAGTAGTAATCCAGTGGGAGTCCATCAGGTGGACCAAATTACACATTTAGCCGCTCAAATGACCTCTCAATTTAGCTTGATTAATAAGAGATTAGATTCTTTATCTACCCCTACTTCCAATCCCCCACTCACAGTAGAACAACTCAATCAAATCACTGAGGAAGCAAATTACGTGGGAGGGCAACAAAGGCAATTACCACCCGGTTTTGCAAATCACTATCATCCTGAGTGGAAAAATCATCCCAATTTCTCTTGGAAAAATAATCAGGGAATGATTCAACCACCCGGATTTAATCCAAATACAAACCCAAATCAGAGTAACCCACCGTATAACCAAGTAAATCCTAGGAAATTGACTGATGAATTTATATTAGGAGCTTTTCAAAAGAATGAATCTAGAATGGTAGGTATTGAATCTTTCTTAAGATCATTAGAAGCTACCTTGGGACAATTAGCAACTTCATTAAGTCAAAGGCCAATGAGATCATTACCTTCTGACACTACACCTAATCCTATGAGAGATGAACAACACAACCATTGCAAAGCTATCGCCTTAAGGAGTGGGGTAGAAATTGCAAGTGGGGATGGGTTGTTAGAAGAAATTAGAGAAGATGAGAAAAGAGAGAAAAGTAATAAAACAAGTGAACCGCAATAGGAAAAGCCGGTAGAGAACAAAGAATCGGAGACAGTTAATGTGGAACTACCAGAAAAAAAGAAGAAAGAAATTGTATATCCTCCACCGCCTTTTCCATCTAGGCTTGCGAAAACAAAGCTCGACAAACAATTCCAAAAGTTTATGGATATTTTTAAGAAACTAACTATAAATATTCCATTCGCTGAGGCACTTGAGCAAATGCCTAGTTATGTTAAGTTCATGAAAGACATTTTATCCAAGAAAAGGAGATTCGAAGATAAGGAAATTGTTGCATTGACAGAAGAATGTAGTGCAATCGTACAAAAAAAAATTCCACCGAAATTAAAAGATCCTGGAAGCTTTACAATACCTTGCTCGATAGGGGTTAAGTTTTCTGGAAAGGCATTATGTGATATAGGGGCTAGTATTAATTTGATGCCCTTATCTATTTATACAAAATTAGGACTCGGAGAGATTGCACCTACATCTCTTACTCTTCAATTGGCTGACAGGACTTTGGCATTTCCTAAGGGGATTGTTGAAGATGTGTTAGTTAAGGTAGAAAAATTCATCTTTCCTGCTGATTTTGTTGTATTAGATATGGATGAGGATAAGGATGTACCAATTATCCTAGGAAGACCATTCTTAGCCACGGGACGGACTCTTATCGACGCCCAAAAGGGAGAATTAACAATGCGAGTTAACAACGAGGAAGTTACTTTTAACATTCTAAAAGCAATGAAATACCCAAACGACAAAGAAGAATGTTATTCAATTAATGAAGCCAAAGATCCGACTAAATTAATGCATGGTCAAGGTAACATAGAACACAAGTTGTTGAAAATTCTAACTAATGAAGAATGTGAGGAGGACTTTGAGATAGAAGAATGTGCCAAAGCCTTTGATTCTCATGAGAAATTACCATCTAGTAAAAAAATTGAAGTCATAGCCAGATCGAGTGCACCTAAAGATTTCAAACCCTCTGTTGTTGATCCCCCGAGTTTAGAGTTAAAACCCTTACCTGAATATTTAAAATATGTTTTCCTTGGAGAAGGTAATACTCTCCCGGTTATCATTGATGCTTCCTTAGAACAGGATCATGAACAACAACTTCTTGAGGTCTTGCGAGAGTTTAAGGGGGCTATGGGATGGACCCTGGCTGACATTAGAGGGATTAATCCATCTGTGTGTATGCATAAAATTTTGTTAGAAAATGAAGCCATTGGTAGCATAGAGCATCAACATAGGTTAAGCCCACCCATGAAGGAAGTGGTAATGAAAGAGATAATTAAATGGTTAGATGCTGGCATTATATATCCCATTTCGGATAGTAAATGGGTGAGTCCAGTACATTGTGTACTGAAGAAAGGTGGAATGACGATTATAGAGAATGAAAATAACGAATTGATACCAACAAGAACTGTGACGAGTTGGAGAATTTGTATAGATTACAGGAAGTTGAACAAATCAACTAGGAAGGATCACTACCCATTGCCATTCATTGATCAAGTGTTAGATAGGTTAGCAGGAAGCAATTATTTTTGTTTCTTAGACGGATATTCAGGGTACAATCAGATCATGGTTGCACCAGAAGATCAGGAAAAGACTACTTTTACATGTCCCTATGGCACGTTTGCATTTCGCAAGATGCCGTTTGGATTATGTAACGCACCCGCAACCTTTCAACGATGCATGATTGCTATCTTTACTGATTTGATGGATGAAGGAATAGAAATATTTATGGATGATTTTTCGGTATTTGGACAGTCATTTGATGCTTGTTTGGGAGTCTTAAAGAAGGTATTGGAAAGATGTGTGCAGACCAACTTGGTCCTGAATTGGGAAAAGTGCCACTTCATGGTACGTGAGGGAATTGTGTTGGGCCACAAAGTATCTAACAAGGGATTAGAGGTCGATCGAGCAAAAATAGAAGTTATTGAAAAACTCTCCCCACCTACGAATGTCAAGGGCATTCGTAGTTTTTAGGTCATGCAGGCTTCTATAGACGATTCATCAAAGATTTTTCAAAAATATCTAAGCCTCTATGTAATCTCCTTGAAAAAGACAAGCCATATATATTTGATGATCATTGTTTAACGACATTCCAAACATTAAAACAAAATCTAGTGACATCTCCTATTGTTCAGGCACCTGATTGGTCTCTACCTTTTGTGTTAATGTGTGATGCCAGTAATTATGCAGTTGGGGCTGTGTTAGGGCAGATGCATAATAAAATCTTTCACACCATTTATTATGCCAGTAAAACACTTGTAGATGCTCAAGTTAACTATACAACAACAGAAAAAGAACTATTAGCTGTGGTTTTTGCTTTCGATAAATTTCGTGCATATTTGATAAATACCAAGGTTGTGGTTTACACTGACCACTCGGCAATTCGTTATTTAGTAGAGAAAAAAGATGCGAAACCTAGGCTCATCCGTTGGGTACTCCTCCTTCAGGAATTTGATTTTGAAATCAGAGACCGAAAAGGAACTGAAAATCCAGTTGCTGATCACCTATCACGTTTGGAACAGAGCGATGAAAGAAATAGGCTAGTAGAGATTAGAGAGAATTTTCCCGATGAGAGGATTCTAGCTATCACTGAGGGTAGCATTCCATGGTATGCAGACATTGTTAACTATATAGTGAGCAATGTATTACCCCCAGATATGGATTATCAGCAAAGAAAAAGATTTCTCCACCTGGTGAAATTTTATCTTTGGGATGACCCGTATTTATTTAAAATTTGTGCTGATCAAGTGATCCGCAGATGCATCCCGGAAATTGAAGTGCATGGTATTCTAGAGAAATGTCACACATCCCCTTATGGTGGACACTTTATGGGAGAGAGAACTGCATTAAAGGTATTGGAAGTCGGTTTCTATTGGCCAACATTGTTTAAGGACGCTCACAAGTTTACAAAGAGTTGTGATAGATGTCAAAGAATGGGAAACATCAAGCGAGGGGATAGCATGCCAATGACTAATATCTTAGAAGTGGAGGTTTTCGATGTATGGGGAATTGACTTCATGGGTCCGTTTGTAAACTCAAATGGAAATCTTTATATACTCCTAGCTGTGGATTACGTCTCGAAGTGGGTGGAAGCTATAGCTACACCTAAGAATGATGTGAAAGTTGTACTGAAATTTCTTAAATCAAATATTTTTTCTAGATTTGGTACGCCTAGAGCCATAATAAGCGACGGCGGGGCACACTTCTGTAATATGCAGTTTAAATCACTCTTAAGAAAATATGGAGTAACACACAAAGTTGCCCTTGCTTATCATCCTCAAACAAATGGTTTAGTCGAAGTGTCTAATAGGGAAGTAAAATCAATCCTAGAAAAAACTGTAAGTGCAACACGTAAGGATTGGTCACAAAAACTAAACGATGCACTATGGGCATATAGGACGGCATTCAAAACCTCAATAGGCTTAACACCATATAAGATGATTTACGGAAAATCATGCCATCTTCCAGTTGAATTAGAGCATAGAGCATACTGGGCAATTAAAAGGTTGAACTTTGATCTCCACGTAGCGGGTAAGAATAGACTTTTTCATTTGAACGAACTGGAGGAGATTAGGTCTAATGCTTATGAAAATGCAAGGTTGTATAAAGAACGGACGAAAAAATGGCATGATTCGAGGCTGCAAAGAAAGGAGTTTAAAGTAGGACAACTTGTCCTACTGTATAACTCAAGATTAAGATTATTCCCCGGGAAATTGAAATCCCGATGGTCTGGACCTTTTTGAGTAGAGGAGGTACACCCGTTTGGAGTAATTACGATATGCAATGATAAGGACGGATCCAAGTTCAAAGTTAACGGACAGCGACTGAAAGAATATTTTAATGACAATGATCATCGTGAGACGATGATCATCACGCTGAAATAAACAAATATGCAGTTTAACGTCCGGCCGGGATGTTCTAAACGAGGCGCTTAGTGGGAGGCAATCCATCGCTTATACTTATAACTATTCACATTAAACTGTTTTAGTACCTATTTTTGTTTAGACTTATAACTTAATGTTCATTTTGGAGGGAGTATGCTGTAACATTTGCCTAATTTTGAATGAGAATCGCTAAGAGAATGTTTTGAAGCTTTGCAAGAGACTAAATCAGATTAAGAAGGGTTGGGAATTAGAAAAAAAATAAAATAATGACAATTTTTAAAGACCTGACTTTTGTTACGACAACTCCATTACATGCGTAATGTGATTTATCTTACTGCCTCCTCATGTGGCGTCGCGCTGGACCGGCGGGCGGTTCATATTCCGGTTCACGTGAACCGGCGCGCTGTTTTAATTCCCAGGTGTGTGTTCCAACAACCCCATTACGCGCGTAATGGGATTAATCTTGCTGCCTGTCCCTGGTGAAATGAGTGGCGGGCGGTTCATATTCCGGTTCGCGTGAACCGGCGCGCCTGTTTATCTTAAATGGGCGATTCAAACTTTAAAACCTTATTAATCCAATTGAAGCTAATCTAAACTCGGATTAATAACCCAATTAAAACCTCTTCCATATAAATAAGACCATTTCCCCTTTCCTCCTCATTTCCCGATCCGCTGGCTAGGGTTTACACTGAAGCGTCGAGCGGCGTTCGGAGTTCGGCAGCGAGGGTTGGGCCGACCGGCGACGGCGACATCGTGGCGCAGGCTCTTCTCTTGCCGCAATGACTGGTGTTGTAGGCACAGAAGTCGAAGGCAGTGTCACGCGCGAACATTCGACCCGAATCGCAGTTGAATCTTGGGGGTACGGTGCTTACAAATTTGGGAAGAGTCTTAAGGTATGACCATCACCCTCTTCCTTTTGCGCATACGATGGTATAGGGCTTGGTTGGAGTTTTTATTTCTAGTCTTTGCTTGTGTCTGTCGTTTTGTATATGTTTAGCTAGAGCTATGTCATCTAAGAGGGGAGATAAGAGGAAGAAAGGCAAAGAAGTTGTTAGGGATACAGAAAAGTTCATTGGAAAGGGAGCGAGACTGCGTTTTGATCAAGTGAAGTCCATCCCTTTCATTGAGGAGCGAGGATTTATGATGGAGAAGCGAAAGTGGAGTCTTCCTTACACTGAACAGATTAATAAGCTCCATTGGGAGTCCTTTTGTCACCCACGCACTGAGATTCTGCCGGCTTTGGTATATGAATTTTATGCGAATGCGAGATTTGTAGATGGTTAGATAGTGGTAGTTCGGGGACGGGAGGTCAATTTCTCTGCGGCAAAGATTAGTGACATGTTTTATTTAGATGATCAAGAGTACGATGATACTTCAGAAATTGTGAATAAAGTCCCAGTTGAAGACATAGTGAGTGTAGTGTGTGCTACGCCGGCGCCAGAATGGATGAGTAAGCGGCCTAAGACTTTAAAAACTTCTTGTTTAACTCGACAAGCCAAAGCATGGCTCTTATTCATCAACGCTGGGGTAATGCCTACAAAGCATCCTAATACTGTGACTTTGGATAAGTTAGCGTTGCTCTACGGAATCATCACAGGAGTAAAATTTGATGTTGCAAAAGTTATAACACTGCAGCTGCAGCAAAAGATTCGAGAGGAGAAACCTCGACAGTTGTGGTTTCCGTCACTCATCACTGAGCTTTGTAGAGATGCCGGGGTACCAACAGAGGCGACTGACATTATTATACAAGTCAAGTGGCATATCACCCAGACGGTTATTGAGGTCAACATCAAGGTTGCTTCGGGTGCAAAGGAAGAAACAGGTGGTTGGGGGCATGGAGATGCTCAAGCTACGCCGAAGAATAAAACTAAGCTTATACGTATTACCATCCCGTCAATTGATCATGGCACCGATCCCGATCTTTTGATGGAGCATGTTGAATACATCAAGGCTTATCAGAGATGTCAACAGTTATATGCGAAAGAGCAGTTTGAAGATTTGCGTTCCAACATGCGGAAAGTGATGGACAAGGCGAAAATTCCAATGTCGGAACCGAATTTTAAGATGTTGGGCCAATTTGACAAAGCTGGCTACCTTCTGACATCGGACGGGACTAGAGTGGATCCTGCACAGAAGGCGAACGAGGAGGAGACCGACGAAGATGATGATGATGAAGAAGATGAAGAGGACAATGACGAGGATGCAGGTGATGAAGAAGACGAAGAGGAGGAGGATGAGGAGAACGAAGCTGTAGGATCTCCCTAGTGGATGTGCATTATCTCCAGTTATTAGCTAGTTTTTTTTTTGTTGAGTCTGCTTGGATGTTTGGATGTTTAATGTTTTTTGCTCAGCGGACGAATGTTGGGATGTTGGATACGTTTTGTTTTATTTTGGACTATATGATGTGCTACTGGACATGCTATTTTTGCTATATAATTTTTGGTTAGTATCAGCGTTATAATGCTCTAAATGATTTATGCTCTGAAATGATTCTTATTTAATGCTAATAATTACTAGTCATGTTAAGTTGATATCATGAGTTTGAGTTTCAATGGGAGCTAACGGTTCCAGGATATTGAATACTTACTACTTGTTGATGGATTCTCTGACTTCTTTTGTTAAACTTATTGTGATTCACTCCATTTTATTTTAACATATGAATTTTCTAAAACTTTGAAATATACTCAGATTGCAGAGCAAGTCGATTATTAAATTTACTACGTCGAGATTGAGGAATATTCAACAACCGTCTACACTTCTGAATTCAGGGGGGGTTATTTATATTCATTTATTGATATCATCATATGTTTCATTACTAATATCGTCTATTTTATCACAATTACATCTTATAAAATGCAAGGGGTTTTGCTAGGGCCTAGCAGTGCTTTAAGTGTGGGGGTGGGTGGTTTCTCCTCCCCCCCCCTTCATTATTTGGGTGCTTATTATTTTGATTGAGCTTGGGTTTAATGATCTGAATTCTTACCTCACTTATGATTAGGCCAGACAATTTTAAAAGTTCGGACGCTGAATTTGAAGTTAGTAAGATATTTGACTTAAGTATTTATTTTTATGCACAACTTTCTTTAATTTATTTATTCCTCCCTGCAAATTTTTGTTGTTAATTAACTCCTAAAAAATGAATAGGGAGGGATGAGCAAGAACTGAGTTAATGATGTAGACCAAGACAAGGGATTATGTAGCTAAATCATTTTGAGCATTCATGAGTTTCTTTGAGCTTGTTCTTTATCCTTTGCTTCACATTACTAAATGATTAAATTCCTTAGTTGTCGACTAGTCGTATCTTAATTCACTAACCATTTATGGGTATTTCAATTCAGCATAAAAAAAAAGTTAAATGTCATAGTGATATGCGGCCTAAGTATGTAGGAGCTTACTTGGAATGATCCCAACTGTGATCACAAAAAAAGAGAAAAAAAAACATAAGAGACAAATGATCAATTTTGTCATAGTGATATGTGACCTAAGTAAGCGAATACATATTTGGAATGATCCCAACTATGGACATAATATTTATATATTTAATGCTTTAGAATTGAGCCTCATAACATGGAAAATGAGTAAGACTTTTGACTAGGGATTTTCCACTCCACTATCAAGCTTACATATAAATTGCTAACCAAGCCAAACCAAAATCCACTTCATTATGAACTACTAACTCTTGTCAAGGTTAAAATCAAAAGCTTGGCATATTCTCATCCTTTCTTATTCATGCGGAGGCTAAAATAATTGTGTGGGAGTAAATAATTTTGAAGAAATCACACACAACACCAAAATCTAACTACACTTATTCTTTTATCGAACTAATGAATTTGTGATGATTGAATTTTTAATGATTGGCAAGCTTATCAGTTGTGTAGTCTTGATTATGCTTCGACTGAGTGAGGTTAAGAAAAATGATCATTGAATTCTCGTTTCAATAGTTATCCATTCACCCAAATCAATTTTATGAATTATCCTTGCTCGGGACTAGCAAGACTCAAGTGTGGGGGTGTGATAACTTCCTAAATGAAGTGATCCATGACCATTTTATTTGACAAAAATAGTGAAAATATGTTTTATGGAGTATAAAAAGATAATTAAAATCATCTTTAACTCAAGTTTGAGTAATTTGATCATTTTCTAATGTTTCCTTGTCAGAATCGCCGAAAAAACTCAATCCGGAGAAGGAATGCTGAAGCAGTTTGCTGTGCTGAGAAAGTTGTTGTAATAACTTTTTTTAGTTATTATAACAACTTTCGGAATTTAAAAAATCCGAATTTTGAAAATATGGTAGTAGTTACAAATTGAAGGGAGGCATCCTTTCAGAAGGGGGGCACGAAATTAAAGGACGAAAATGGCTGGAAAAGGGGGCATTATTCATCCTTGGAGAGAAAGAGAGAAGGTCATCATCTTGGAGGAAGGAGAAGACCTAGGGCAAGAACCGGATCTTGAAGAAGGGTTGCTGAAACACAAATTGGAGAGCATTTTCCTGCACTATTTTGAATTCTCACCATCATGTGCTGTAAGATCTTTCCTATTTTGTGGTGTTCTTCCGCCATCATGAACTAAAACCTATAAGTCTTGTATGTTGGTAGTATCTTGTCATGTTTGTGATGTTATAATTTAACACTCTTTTATGTTGCTTGGAAACTACTTTTACTGTATCTATGCTTAATTTTATAAGGAATATTGGATTATGTTTCTTCTTCTAAGTTGTGTGGCGAGATTCGAGAGAGGAGCTACGATAATCTAGGGTAGAACGCTTCATTTCACGCGACGAGATTCGAGAGAGGAGTTGTGTGAATCTTTAACCAAGTTCCATTTTTTATACTACGCTGCGAGATTCGAGAGAGGTGTGGCGTGTGTGTGGCATAGATCTCAGTATAATACTGCAAGAGTGAAAGAGATTTCCTCTTCATATTAGTAGCACTGATTTGTGCACTTTTTGTATGCTTTTTTTGACCTAAGTTAAAGATAACTAGGCGGAGGAGGGTAACCGGATTTCTGAAATCGAGAGATAAAGATTTCCACTTTCAAATCGTTGCAAAGTAGTAGTCAAGTATTACATAAAGAATTCCTTTAAAAACTCATCACACTAGGCTTGGGAATCCAATTTACAAGACTGTTTTCTCTTCATTGATTAAATCACCTTTCCGCTCCGTTAGAGTTACGTAATCGTATTAGTACACGTATTTCTTTTGTCATCTAGAAATCGATATAATTAACCTGCTTGAATTTAAAGAAAAGGTCAAGTTAGTATTTGCAAGCATTAAGTTAGTTACTTCCTCGAGGGAACGATCACTTCTCACTTTATATTACTTGAACCGGCACGTACACTTGCGTTATTCTATATATACGTATCCGGGGTATCAAATAGGTTCTAATGCTTGTTTTAACTTAAGGCAGAATATAATTACTGACTATAAGAGAATTCAGCAAACACTGCAGCAAACACAACACAGGAATCACAAATATGCACACATCACAGATTGCACACAGATTTATAGTGGTTCCCCAAGATCTGGGTACATCCACTTTGCCCCTTCACCTATCTAGCAGTGTGCTAGATTCGGCCTAACTTCCTTTTTTATCTCAGATCCTCAGATCCTACAACTCAGAACCCTGAAAGATTCCTACAACTCAGAACCCTATAAGGTTCATACAGCTCAGGCTAACCAGCCCTACCTCAGCCTTGCCACAAGGCCTATAACTCAGAGAAACCCTTCTCCTACAACTCAGGCATAAACAACCCTACCACTCATACAATACCTCTCCTACACTCAGCCTTTATAATCTAGGCTTACAACTCAGATCTATACAAATAGATCCTACAGAAATTGAAATTGAAGTTATATAATATCTTGCCCCTGTTGAGAGAGAAGGGACAAGACTGTTCTTGATCAGCTTCTTGAAAAACCTGATGGATGAAATCAACTGGATCTTAGCTTTCTTCAAAGCTTCTTGAATCTGAACTTAAGAAACCTGTAATAGCTTCCTTCTTGTCTTCAAATGGCTGGATCTCTCTCTATCCACAACCCTTGATAATACTTCTGAATTCTTGGATGAATTCAACTTAGACTGAATCTGAGTGGATGTTCACTTCAGAATGTCTTCTTAGATCTTCTCACAAAGATCTTCTTCTGTGTCTTGCACTTTCTTGATTTGAGATCTTGTCTCACAATAATGATCACTCAGTTTGTTTCTATGTATCAAATCTTATTATTCTTCTTCTGAATCTGTCAATTTATAGACTTCATCCTTGGTAACCAGCTGATCCGGTTTCTAACAAACTTCTGATAAGTCTGACAGCTTCTGTCAACCTGTTGTAACTCACAGCTGTCAAGTTTTCAAACAGATCTTGTGCTTTTGTCTTTGTCAGCAAAGCGTCGAGACTGTCTGTTAGAAAGTGTCGAGACCATCTGTCAAGATGTGTCGACACAAGTGACTTAAGTGTCGACACTGCCTCTGGTGATGTCGACAAAGCTGTCTTGATGTCGACTTAGCTTCTTGACACTGTATCTTGAGAATGTGTCGACACAGAGTATTTGTGTCGACACAAACACTTCATCATTCTCCAGCAACTAACTTGGTCTAGACTTTGCAGTGTGTCGACACAAGTCCTGTGTGTCGACACAGTTGATGTAGACTCAGAATATAGTGTGTGTCGACACTGCCTCCAGGTGTCGACACAGCTGATGTCGACTAAACTTCTGTGTGTCGACACAGCTTCCCGGTGTCGACACAATTGTTGTCGACTCTTTTTCTCTGTGTCGACACAGCCTTCTTCAAGTGTCGACACAATCTTTCTGAAGTGTCGACACTGTATCTTCTGGTGTCGACACATGGACTTAGAATAATTTTCCTGTATTTTAGTACATTCTTCACCTGCACATATCAACTCAAAATAACATCAAATACACCTTGATGTATATCATTGAGCTAAGTTAGGCTTCTTCAAATCAGGTACACATTTTCCAATATACCCAACAATCTTCCCCTATTTGGAGAAGTCATAACCCTTTTAGCTAATGATATACACCATTTATGAAAATTTAATATGATGATGTACAAGAGCATAATACAACAGGAATCTTTTATAAACAAAACATTAGCCACAGATTCATCACAGAATAAAGATGAACATGAAGAAATGATTATAGAACAAGGTTTTGTTTATTCATTTAGAAATGTTTGTTACAGATTGTTTACATTGATTGGATTAACAAACAGATCATTACAAAACATTTAAAAGAACTGATAAACTTAAACTAAGACTAATCAGGCTCCTGGATGACAATTCCTTTTCCTGATTGAATCTGAGCCTTCACAGTAGTTTCAGCAACATCAGCAGGCTTTTTGCCTTTCAGTTCAGCTTTCTTTTGAGCTTCCTCCTTGAGCCTTTGCCTTTCAAAGTAATGAAAGGGCTTGGGAAAATACTTGCTCGGCTCCTGAGCATCAGGTGGAAGCCTTCCCATCTTAGCCTTTCTTCTGAATTGAACTATGGCCTCCTGTCTTGCCTCATACTTTTGCCATTCAATTTCATTATACCACTTTCCTCTTTCATACACTTGATCCTTCACAGCCTTCCAGGCAGTTAGTATAATGTTCCTTGAGGTGAGGCTCCACTGCTCAAAATCAGGTCTTAGTTCAGCTTGCTCTCTAAATCTCTTCTTAGATAATTGAGCATCTTGTTGATCTTTCAAATTGGCTTCTGGCTGATCTACTTTTTCAATAATTATATTTGTAACCTCCTGTGGAGGACTGTACATTGCCTGCACTTGCTGATGAATCATTTCAAAATCAGCAGGGGGGTATATGACTTGGGCAACCTCAGATTGATTACCTTCAAGTAGACCTTGTTGTATTCCTGACTCAGCAATAGCATCATCATCACACGATGGTGGATATCCCAATGTGGCTTTAACACTGTTGGTTACCCACTTGGCATGTTCTGAGCCAGCATGGATAAGTACCCTCTCCCCCTTTAGGACTTCTCTGGCAACATGATCCCTAAGATCATCCTTCTGAAACCTTATTTGTCCATCAAGAAAATTCACACCCTCTTTAAAGAATGATTTTAATTTGAGAAGCTTGGCAGATATTTCTTTCTGTGAGGTGGTGATAGCAGTTTGAACTGAATCCAGGGCAGCCTTGAGCTTCTGATCATAAACTGTCATGTCTGTAGCCCTTGGAGCAGTCTGCCTGGTAACAGTATCTTGTAGCACAGTTAGAATTGCATTGTGAGAGTCAGTAAGATTTTCATTCATTCTTAGCTGATTTTCAAGAACATATCCTTGTTTCAATGCAATGTCATCCACTTTAGTAAGGATAGTTTGCTATTGTTGAGCTAGAAAAACCACAGCATTACCTCCCTTGTGGAAGCAATCTGTCATCTCCTTTTTATTCAGATTTACCTCAAATCTGATTGACTTGATGTCTTGGGCAAGATCAAACTGAAGTGACTTATTACTTTCATCTACATATTTTTCCAAGGCTCTTCTTTGCTCGTCCATCTTCACTTGCAAATTCACCATGAACTTATTGTAATCAAACTTAGTAGGAGATTGGTGACTTGCAGTCTGGAGAGCTTGCTTATAGCTTTGAATTCTTCTCTTGAAGACCATTAGCTTTCTTTTCTTAGCCTCCCTGACTTCTTCTGCCTCAGATTTTGAAGAACTGTCAATCTGAACTCTTTCTTGAGGAGATGGAGGAATTTCTTTCTTAGTGTCTTGTTATTCGTCCTCAACATTCACTTGCTCCCCCTCAACAACACCTTTCTCCTCCTCAACCCTTAGGGTGTCATCCTTATCAGCTGCTTGGCCAATGTCATGAAACAACTCTTCTAGAGTGTATTCCTTTTGTGCTGGTGCAGGTGATGATATATCAATATCAGCAGTGTTCAAATCTTCTGATAAGTTTAGTCTCTCTTCCACTTGTACTTGGTTAAAATTAGGCTCCCCCTGCAACTGTGCAGGTATTGGTTCTTCCTGGACTTTAGTAGACCCAGTCTGGTCCTCAGCCTATTCTCTAACTTGTTCTCCTTGAATTTGTTCAGTGCCAAGAACATTTTTTTGTGATGTCTCAGTAGTGTCCTGCCTGTCCACATCAGGCATCTCTTTGGATAGAACCCTATCCCACCTGGAGAATAATCTCATGTCCATTTTCCTCATGTGATTGATTTTGGACCCAAGAATTTGTTGCATGACCTCTAGAATGAGTCCATCCAGGTATAGACTCAAAATTCTAGCCAAATTTGGCTTCTTGATTCCTTCTCTGATTTTATCAAACAGAACTGCAGACCAGTCTGTGTTAATCTTGTAGATTATTCTTGTCATGAGAGAGAACATCATGGCAGATATCCTATCATGGCCTCCTGGTTTACATAAAATCACCTTCCCTACTACTTCAGATAGGAACTTCCCTTGTGGATTCATTCCCTTCGGGTTTATGGCTGCTCCGATTCTTATGGTTGGATCCAATCCACACCACTGGAGGGCCTCCCTTGTCTTTGAGGCTGGGACCTCTTCTTCATCTTGAATGTAGGGTATGTGAATAATCTTCCTTAAACTCTTTAGAGTAAGTTTCACCTTAGTTCCATGAACTGTGGATTTGATTTTGAGGCCAGAAGTGTCCATTGTTGCAGAAGTATAAAATTCCAATACCTCTTTCTTCCAGATCTTTGTGGGTTCGGAAACAAGAAACTCTAATCCGGATTCTGAAAGTAGAGTAACAACCCTTTGTATATCTGTCGACGCATTCTCAAATGCATTGCGCACCAGCTCGTAACCTTCGTTAATGTTGTCTTCAACTTTTGGCGCCATTGGAAAGATGAGAAAGCTTGAGAGAAGAGAGATTGTCGACACAGGATTTTAGTCTCGAAAACCTTGTGAGCGTGTCGACAGAATACGTTCTCGACCTATTTATACCCTCTAATGAAAGAAGGTCAAAAGTCGGGCAAAAACAGTCTAAATGTGTCGACACAGTCGAAATGTGTCGACATAAACTTCTATTGTCTTGACATCAATGTTGACTACTTTGTGTCGACACCAATTGATGATATGTCGACACGGGAGATACTAAGTAGTGCATCAGAAATTATGTGTCAACCCTTAGTATAAGAGTCGACACAAAATCTGTAAGTATTGACACCATTACTCTGGTTGTGTCGACACTACATTTCTGGATGAGTCGACTTATTGACCCTTAGGTGTCGACACATTTTCTCACGTGTCGACACATTTATCCTAACTAGTCGACATGACTACTCTGTGTCGATACATTATCACTGAATGTGTCGACACCATTTTACTTGGTTAATTTTATGGTAAATTAACTTATGGCCAGCATTCCTAATTCAATTTTAAATTTATTGAATTTAGTTTCATCCAGTGGCTTAGTAAATACATCTGCAATTTGATAATCTGTTTTAACAAATTCTAATGAGATGTCTTCTTTTTCTACATGTTTTCTAAGAAAATGGTATTTTATCTCTATATGTTTAGTTCTACTATGAGAAACAGGATTGTTTGCAATAGAAATAGCACTCTTAGAATCACACAATAAAGGTGTTCTACTTACTTGAATACCATAGTCCTTTAGCTGATGCTGAATCCACAATAGCTGTGCACAGCAACTTCCAGCTGCAACATACTCAGACTCAACAGTGGATATTGTCACACTAGTCTGCTTCTTACTACTCCATGAAATCAACCTTCCTCCCAGAAATTGACATGTACCTGTAGTACTTTTTCTATCTTCTCTACAGCCTGCAAAATCTGCATCTGAATAACCTATTAGTTGAAAATCTCCATTCCTAGGGTACCAAAGGCCTAGATTAGGTGTGCCCTTTAGATATCTCAAAATTCTCTTAACAGTAGAGTAATGAGATTCTTTAGGGCATGCCTGGTACCTAGCACAGACACAGGTAGCATACATAATATCTGGTCTACTAGCTGTGAGGTATAATAGAGAACCAATTATTCCTCTATACAAAGACTCATCTACAGGCTTACCTACATCATCTTTGCATATTGAAATATTTGTTCCCATAGGAGTTCTCATGGTGGAGGATGATTCCATACCATACTTCTTAATTAATTCCTTGGTGAACTTAGACTGGGATATGGACAAGCCATCTTCAGTCTGTCTTACTTGGAGTCCCAAGAAAAACTTAAGTTCTCCCATACTGCTTATTTCAAACTTCCCTTGCATAAGTTTGACAAACTTCTTGCAAAGATTGTTCTCTGTAGAACCAAAAATTATGTCATCTATATAGATTTGGACTAAGATTATCTTGCTTTTAGACTCCCTTAGGAATAGAGTCTTGTCTATTTTGCCTCTTGAGAATTTGTTCTCAATAAGAAAAGTAGACAGGGTTTCATACCAAGCCCTTGGGGCTTGCTTTAACCCATATAAAGCTTTCCTAAGTCTTAAAACATAACCATGTTTAAGAGAATCTACAAAACCTGATGGCTGCTCCACATAGACTTCTTCTTTTAGATCTCCATTCAGAAATACTGACTTCGTATCCATTTGGTATACCTTGAAGCCTTGGTATGCAGCATAGGCAAGAAACATTCTGATTGCCTCCAATCTTACTACTGGGGAAAATGTCTGATCAAAATCTATTCCCTCTTCCTTCCTATATCCTTTAGCAACCAGTCTTGCTTTGTTCTTTATAATTACTCCACTCTCATCCAACTTGTTCCTAAAGATCCACTTTGTGCCAATGATGTTGTGGTCTCTTGGTTTAGGAACTAACTCCCAGACTTTGCACCTTCTAAATTGATTAAGCTCCTCTTGCATAGCATTAATCCAGTGTTGGTCTTGGATGGCTTCTTCAAATTTCTTAGGCTCCAACTGTGATAGAAAACTTGAGTGCAAGACTGTGCTTGGATTTCTACTTCTAGTCTGCACTCCTTGTCTTGGATCCCCTATTATCTGATTTGTTGGATGGTCTTTAAGATGTCTTATAGCTGGAGGTAGATTTCCTTCTGGTTGATCATTTCCAGTCCCTTCATTATGCTGTACTTCTTGGGAGTCATCAGCTACTATAGAGTCTTGTACTCCCCCTGGACAGTAGCCTTCATTTTCCAAAACTTCATCTGCATTTGATACTTCTGCAATGGAAAGCTTGTCCATCCTTTTGCTTATACCTGTTGGATTATTTGATCTACAAGGCAACTCACTGTTGATTAATCTTGTTTCATCAAATACAACATGTACAGATTCTTCTACAACTTGAGTAGTCAAGTTATAGACTCTATAAGCCTTACTATTGATGTTGTACCCAACAAATATCTCATCTTGGGATTTGGCAGCAAACTTAGTTAGATAAGACTTTCCATTGTTAAGTATATAGCACTTGCAACCAAAGATCCTAAAGTAAGATAGATTTGGTTTTCTACCTTTCATAATTTCATAGGGAGTCTTTTTGTGGCTCTTGGTGATAGAAGTTCTATTGATCACATGACATGCAGTGTTTACTGCCTTAGCCCAGAAATATTCTGGAAGAGAAGTGTCACTCAATAGAGTTCTACCATCTTCAATCAATGTCCTATTCTTTCTTTCTGCAATACCATTTTGCTGTGGTGTTCTAGGTGAGGAGAATTCTTGGAAAATCCCAAAATCTTCACATAATTTTGTCATACTTTCAGATTGAAATTCAGTGCCATGGTCACTTCTGATTTTGACCACTGTACTGTTCAGTTCATTCTGAATTTGTTTCACAAAACTAAGTAAGACACTTGGGTTTCTGATTTTTGTCTTAGAAAGAACACCCATGTATATCTAGAATAGTCATCTATAACCACAAAAGTGTAGACCTTCCTACCTAGACTATGAACTGGTATAGGACCAAAAAGATCCATATGTAAGAGGTATAAACACCTCACTGAATCCTTGTTTTCAAGGCTATGAAAGGAGGATTTTGTCTGTTTGCCCTTTTGACAAGCTGAGCATATCCCTTCCTTTATACACTTAACTTGAGGACCATTCCTCACTAACTCTTTGATAAAGAGTTGACCAATTGTCTTGTAGTTAAGATGGGACAGCCTCTTGTGCCATTTGACACAATGAGATGCATTATCATCAGCTACAAGACAGATAGGAGAAACCTTGTTCTCACATACAAAATCAAGACAATAAATATTTCTCTTTCTATACCCAGTCAATATGACCTTTTGATCACTTGACCTTTTGATATGACATCCATCCTTAACAAATGAAATGTCATATCCAAGATCACTCAGCTGACTTATGCTTATCAGATTATGTTTCAAACCTTTTACATAAGCCACTTGAGTGATGGTAATTTAGTTTGAAGAAATGTTACAAAATCCTTTGATGATCCCTCTTTCAGATCCACCAAAGATAACTTTAGGCCAATCCTTGACAGATGTTTACTCCTTCAGCAGCCCCTTTGTTCCAGTCATGTGCCTGGAACAACCACTGTCCAAGTACCATATAGGGGCATGGCAATTTGGACTTTCCTGCAATATAGAATTACTTTCCCTTAGAACCCAAGGAAGTCTTGGGTCCTTAGTTCAGGTTAGCACCATTCACATCAAAACTACCAGCAGCTCTTCTAACTGGTAGACTATTGTTCTTCCTTACACTTGTGTTATGCCAGCAGTCTAAGGCAAAATGGTCTCTCTTGCCACAACACCAATATTCATATTTGTTGTATCTAGGTCTAGATATACCCTTGGCAGAAAAATTTATGTCCAGTGCTGGTGCTGCTGCAGCTTCACCCACTGATTTCTTATAACCATTGGGTTTATGATCATGGGCAAACCTATTGGCATTAACACCCTTGTTTTTCAGAACATCAGACTTAATATGACCATGAATATTTTCAAGATCATATTTGTTAGAAGGCACTTGTACCTTTCTAAACATAACAGGGATTTTAAGGTTTAGTGGCTGGACAGGAGGTTTGCCTTTTCTCTTGAATTGGGCAGCCCTGGTGTTACCTTTGAAGCCTAATCCTGCCTTATCCTTTTGAGCCACAAACTCATCTATTATAGGTAAGACAGATTTTGGCTTAGAGTAACTAGCCACTAAATCTTTCTCTATTCTTAGTCTGGCCTCCAGACTTTTAACTTGATCATTGTTATATTTGATTGTGCCCATCTGAATAATAGTTATATTTTTCAGTTTGGCAATCTCATTTAACTTTTGATCCAATACTTTTTCAAACTCAGATGCAGCCACCTTAAGATTAGCAATTTCCTGAGCCTGAGTTTTGACTAGGTTCTTGCTTTTCTTAAGAGCCTGCAATAAGTCCCCATACTTATCTATTAACTGATGAACATCTCCTTCAGATTCAGATCCATCTACATCACTTGATGCAGATGTAGCTGATTCTGCACTAGTACTACAAACTGATTTTATAGAAGGACAATGTATCTTACTTGGACCAGACTGATTCTGGCACATGTCTTCTTCTGATCCAGCCATCAGTCCCATACATTGATGATCTTCTTGTTCATAGATGGAGTTTAGCAATTGCATAAACTCATCTTCTTCATTAGCTGCATACAGTCCAATGTATGCTTCAGCTTTAGATTCTGACTCTGAGGAGGATTGATCTGTAAGACTCTTCTTCTTCTTAGCAACAAAGGATTTCTCCTTCTTGCCCTTTTGTTGAGTCTTCTTTTTGTCTGTTGACTCCTTCCTCTTTTCTGGACACTCAGCCACCACATGTCCAGGCCTATTGCAGCAATAGCAAACAATCTTTGATGTAGTAGCTTTGCTGGGCTTAGTTCTGCTCCTCTCCTTTCTTGATGATTTTCTCTTCTGATAGTAATCATCAACTGGCTGTGATGTGGAGGGCTTTGACTTCCACTGCTTCTTCTTCAAGAACCTCTGAAACTGCCTTGTAAAGGCAGCAAAATCTGCATCTGAATCACTGTTTTTTGAGTTCTTATTGTCTGAATTTTCTGAGTTAACTTCAGCAACTTCCTTAGGAGGCGATGGAGATATCCTCCTATTCTTTCTAGTGGCTTCAGCATTGAAGGCCACAGACCTTTCTCTATGTTCTCCTTTTGAATTCTCTCTTCCTCCTTCCTAGCCATTAGTTGCATTTCATATGATAGCAACTTTCCAAACAAGGTTGGAGGAGAAATGTCTGCCAGTTTGGCCACTTCTCTTATGACACAAATCTTGGTGTCCCAATCCTTTGTTAAGGATCTTTGGAATTTATCATTCAGTTCATAGGTACTGAAGACCCTTCCATAAGACATTAGTTCATTCACTATCCTGTAGAATTTCTTGTAGCATTCAGTTATGCTATCAGACTTTCCTTGTCTGAAACTCTCATATTCTTGGTTGAGCATAGACTTTCTATCTTGTCTAACTTCTTCAGAACCCTCCATGTAGACAATCAAAGTGTCCCACATTTCCTTGGAGGTTTTGCAGTGAATCAGATTTTGAAATGTGGCATCATCTATAGCACTTACAATAATGTTCTGTGCTCTTTTGTCTAGTGTTGCCAGGATGATCTCATCATTGGTCATTTCAAAATAACTCTTTGGAGTTTGAATATTTGCATCAAGAACTGATACCTTCATTGGAATGAAG
Source organism: Platanthera zijinensis (assembly GCA_039513925.1). Classification (NCBI taxonomy): domain Eukaryota; kingdom Viridiplantae; phylum Streptophyta; class Magnoliopsida; order Asparagales; family Orchidaceae; genus Platanthera; species Platanthera zijinensis. The sequence goes on from CM077097.1 coordinate 96,513,814, forward strand.
GGGCCTTCCTGTACTGTGATATATATCCTTGGATCAAAAGCCTCCATAAACAACCTAACCCTTTCTTTCCAGATTCCAAAAATCTCTTTCCTGCAGATGGGTAATTTCATTGACCCTAGTTCCTTGTGATTCTCTCCAGAACCCATTTTCTTGATTCTTGATTCTACCTTAGGGATCTAACTCAGACTGTTAAGTCCTTCTTTGAGTAACCTCCCTCTGATACCACTTGATAGTTATACTTTCAAGACCACCTAAACACCTAGAGGGGGGGTGAATAGGTTCTAATGCTTGTTTTAACTTAAGGCAGAATATAATTACTGACTATAAGAGAATTCAGCAAACACTGCAGCAAACACAACACAGCAATCACAAATATGCACACATCACAAATTGCACACAGGTTTATAGTGGTTCCCCAAGGTCTGGGTACATCCACTTTCCTCTCTTCACCTATCTAGCAGTGTGCTAGATTCGACCTAACTTCCTTCTTTATCTCAGATCCTCAGATCCTACAACTCAGAACCCTGAAAGATTCCTACAACTCAGAACCCTATAAGGTTCCTACAGCTCAGGCTAACCAGCCCTACCTCAGCCTTGCCACAAGGCCTACAACTCAGAGAAACCCTTCTCCTACAACTCATGCATAAACAGCCCTACCACTCAGAGAATACCTCTCCTACACTCAGCCTTTATAATCTAGGCTTACAACTCAGATCTATACAAATAGATCCTACATAAATTGAAATTGAAGTTATATAATATCTTGCCCCTGTTGAGAGAGAAGGGACAAGACTGTTTTTGATCAGCTTCTTGAAAAACTTGATGGATGAAATCAACTGGATCTTAGCTTTCTTCAAAGCTTCTTGAATCTGAACTTAAGAAACCTGTGATAGCTTCCTTCTTGTCTTCAAATGGCTGGATCTCTCTCTATCCACAACCCTTGATAATACTTCTGAATTCTTGGATGAATTCAACTTAGACTAAATCTGAGTGGATGTTCACTTCAGAATGTCTTCTTAGATCTTCTCATGAAGATCTTCTTCTGTGCCTTGCACTTTCTTGATTTGAGATCTTCTCTCATAACAATGATCACTCAGTTTGTTTCTATGTATCAAATCTTATTATTCTTCTTCTGAATCTGTCTATTTATAGACTTCATCCTTGGTAACTGGCTGATCCGGTTTCTAACAAACTTCTGACAAGTCTGACAGCTTCTGTCAACCTGTTGTAACTCACAACTGTCAAGTTTTCAAATAGATCTTGTGCCTTTGTTTTTGTCAGCAAAGCGTCGAGACTGTCTGTTAGAAAGTGTCGATACCATCTGTCAAGATGTGTCGACACAAGTGACTTAAGTGTCGACACTGCCTCTGGTGATGTCGACAAAGCTGTCTTGATGTCGACTTAGCTTCTTGACACTGTATCTTGAGAATGTGTCGACACAGAGTATTTGTGTCGACACAAACACTTCATCATTCTCCAGCAACTAACTTGGTCTAGACTTTGCAGTGTGTCGACACAAGTCCTGTGTGTCGACACAGTTGATGTAGACTTAGAATATAGTGTGTGTCGACACTGCCTGCAGGTGTCGACACAGTTGATGTCGACTAAACTTCTGTGTGTCGACATAGCTTCCCGGTGTCGACACAATTGTTGTCGACTCTTTTTCTCTGTGTCGACACAGCCTTCTTCAAGTGTCGACACAATCTTTCTGAAGTGTCGACACTGCATCTTCTGGTGTCGACACATGGACTTAGAATAATTTTCCTGTATTTTAGTACATTCTTCACCTGCACATATCAACTCAAAATAACATCAAATACACCTTGATGTATATCATTGAGCTAAGTTAGGCTTCTTCAAATCAGGTACACATTTTCAAATGTACCTAACAAGGGTGTTGTGCCTTTGGGTAGTGATTGGGGTCCACTCACCTTAAGAAGTGTCTATCACGTACCGGGCATGAAGAAGAACCTCTTCTCGGTGAACAATGCGGTTGACGCAGGCTATCACGTTCTGTTTAGTCCAACAGAAGTGAAGTTTCTTCGCAACGTATCAATGGTAATGACTGATGTTGCTCATGTTGGGAAAAGAGTAAAGGACTTGTTTATTTTATCAATAAGCTCCTATGTTGATCGGATGAGGGTCAACGATAGCGCTGCTATATGATATGAAAGACTATGACATGTCGGGATGGACAAGTTGAAAGCTATGGCAAATAAGAGTCATGTGAAAGCCTTGCCTAAGTTTTCATCCTTCGACGATGACCACGTTTGTGCGGGGTGTCAGTATGGTAAGGCTCATCGTCTTCCGTTTGACAAGTCACAAATAAGGAGTAAAGAACCATTGGAGTGCATCCATGGTGACCTGATGGGGCCAACCGTCACTGTTAGTCTTGGAGGGAGCAAGTATATGCTAATACTGATTGATGACTATACTAGGTACACGTGGGTGTACTTTATGAAGGAGAAGTCAGATGCTTTCCGGTTGTTCGTGGAGTTCAAGGAGCTGGTGGAGGGCCGGCTTGGCCTGCGGATCAAGAAACTGAGAATGAACAACGGAGGTGAGTTCGTCTTAACTGAGTTCTCTAACTTCTACAAGAAGCAAGACATCCGGAGGGAGCTTGCTTGTGTACATACTCCACAATAAAATGGAGTAGCCGAGAGGAAGATCCATCATTTGATGGAAACTTGCAAATGCTGGCTTCATACAAAGGGCATTCTGAGGTCCTTTTGGGCGGAAGGAATGGCCTGCGCAACCTATATCATCAATCGGATGCCTCTGAATCTGATCAATATAAAGTCTCCTCATGAGCTGATGTTCAAGGAGAAGCCCAGTGTTGAACACCTTCCAGTGTTTGGATCAACTTGCTACGTACACGTCCCGGATGCTCTAAGGACCAAGCTTGATGCAAAGGCGAGGAAGCTTGCCTTTTTGGGGTATGATGAGCGGAAAAAGGGATGGAAGTGTATGGATCCTGTGACGAAGAAGTTTGTTGTATCAAGAGACGTTGTCTTTGATGAACTGACGTCGTATGGAGGTAGCTCTGTTGAGCTACATGAGAGCAGGTATGATGATGGGCAGGTGGAAGCTACTATGGATCTTCTAGTGGAGCTGTTGGTGTCACCCGGAGCTCCGGGTGTTTCAAGCTCTGGGGCGGATGCTTCTGGTTCAGGAAGCAGGGGGAGCGTTGCTCCAAGTTTGCCCAAGAATGGAGCTGGTGAAGAAGAAGCAATGGAGGTGGTCAGTAATGGTCAGGCCCTTCGGATTTCGAAGAGGACCACTAAACCACCAGCTCGGTACAATGATGGAAATATGGTGAGCTTTGTCTCATGTTTCTTCGCAGACCCCCTGGATGAGCGGGAGCCTTCAAAGTTTGAAGATGCCACTGGAGTCAAGGAGTGGGATGACGCTATGGATGAGGAGATGGCAGCCCTTAAAAGGAACGAGACTTGGGACCTTGTGCCTAGAGTCATTGGCATTACTCTTGTGACGTGTAAGTGGGTATACAAACTGAAGAAGAAGGCTGATGGGAGTATTGAAAGATACAAAACTCGTTTAGTTGCTCGTGGGTTTTTCCAATAGTACGGCGAAGACTATGAAGAGACGTTTAGTCCAGTTGCCAAAATGATTTCGGTGCAAGTGGTGATCGCTTTGGCTGCTTGCCAAGGGTGGAAGATGTGGCAACTTGATGTAAATAATGTTTTTCTTTACGGAAAAATAGATAAAGACATCTTCAAATCAACCACCGAGTTACGTATCTGAAGATCATTCAGACTACGTCTGCAAGCTTCGGAAGGCTCTTTATATGTTGAAGCAGGCTCTACGTGCATGGTATGTGAAGATCGCAGAATACCTCCAGTTCTGCTGATACTTTGCCTCTGATTCAGATTCGAGCCTGTTCATAAAGAAGCGGGGGGAGCTTCATATCCTAGTGTTGTTATATGTGGACGACATGATCGTCACGGGGAACTCTTAGGAGGAAGTAGCTAGGCTAAGGGTCGAGCTAGCTATATGGTTCAAGATAAAGGATTTGGGTTAACTCCATCACTTCCTTGGACTCGAGGTTGAGAGGAAGAAGAGCAGGATACTCGTCTCTCAAAAGGGCAATAATTGCGGATCGTTCTTCGATTTGGCTTGAGGGAGGGAAAAAGTAGCTCTACTCCTTTAGATTGTGGCCTAAAGCTTTGACGAGATGAGGGGAGGATTTTTCTTGATTGCTTGGTGTTCCGGGCTCTGGTCGGGAGCTTGATTTACCCGACGATTACAATACCAGACATTACCTATGCTGTAGGCCGGGTTAGTCGTTATATGGCGGAACCAAGGAAGCCTCGTCTGGTAGCGGCAAGAAATATTCTGAAGTATGTAAAGTCTACTTCTGATATGGGACTCCTGTATAAGAGGAACACGACCTTTTCTCTACATGGCTACACTGATGTTGATTATGAGGGAGACACAAATGATCAAAAGTCGACGTTTGGTTATGTCTTCACATGCGGATCAACGGGTATTTCATGGTGCAGTAAGAAGCAGGACTCGGTGTTTGTCTCTACTACGGAAGCAGAGTACAAGGCTTCGTCCTTGACAGCTTGGGAAGCCATCTGGCTGAGGAGACTTGTAGAAGACGTCAATGAAGAAGTGCGAGGTCTAACTCTGCTTCGTGGTGACAACAAGAGTGTCCTGAAACTGGTTAATAATCTAGTTTGTCACGCGCGGACCAAGTACATAGAGATTGAGCACCACTTGATTCGGGAGAAGGTGTTGGAGGGGTCACTTATGGTTGAGCATGTGCGGTGCGAGGACAACATCGCAGATATCTTCACTAAGCCGTTGTCGAAGGGGCCATTTGAACGGCTACGAGGACTGCTGGGTTTGGTCACCACTTCTCACTTCAAGGGAGAGTGTTGAAATTATTGAAGTGAAAGTGGGGGTTGATTGGGCAGACCGCGCGGCCTAGGCAGATAGTCTGGCAGACTGGTGTGCGACCTATGCAGTCTGTTGTTTGCGGCCTTGTCGGTTGTCCTTGGTGAAAGCCGTGCAGATAGATTATTTATTTACGGATTGGGCGGTCTGGTTTGGAATCCGGGGAGTTCGCTATATACGGATTGTTCTTCGAGCTTGCGAGATCGGCATTGGCTTGTGACCTTGATCTCAGGCGGTGCAGTTAGGAGGTAACCGCGGAGTTCACGGCTAGACAAACTGGTTTGGATCTGATGGTCTGAGCGGACTGATAGTTCATGTCCGCGGAGCACGCGCTAAAGGTTTTCTGGTTGCTGGACTTGGTCACGATCTGTGACAAGTCCAGTTTGATCGCAATGTCCGCTGGTTGACCGGGCGGCTTGTGCCTTTGGTCGTGGACGTTGCTTATTGCAGACTGGTACAGTCTCTTACCTTGTCCATGTGGACTGGGCGAACTGCTTGGTGCTAGCTGCGAGCTGGGGTGGTGTTTTTATCCACTAAGGCGGTGACCACACACCTCTCCGTTCCTATAAATAAGACCCCCTTGTGACAACATATTTTACTGAATGAACAGTAAGTTGGACTTGGGTTAACTGCTGCGGCGGATTTTCTGTCCGCGCAGTTTGAGAAGGATAATCGGTTTGCTGTTTAGAGGGTGTGCAACTAGCACTGAGAAGCCAGGACTTTGGCGCTGACTACGGTCAGGGATAAGTGAAGCTTGCGGTTTACAATCAGTGATTAGCATCAGGTCTCAGTTGCGGCCAGCCGGTCTTCTCTCATTTAGCAATTCCAGTTCAATAACCTGTCCGCCGGTCTGGGCAGTCTGTTCTTCAGTTCGGCATCAGCTTGTTCGCGGCCTTACTTGCGGCTAGGCGACCTCAGCGGTTAGGCGGCTTGCAGTTTGCGGACAGCTCTTCTTCAGCTTGAATAACGGGAAGTCCGCGCGACCTCGCGGTCTCAGCGGACTTTGCTATTCAGTTCGGCAAGGGTGGCGGTCTCGACGGTCTAGGCGGTCTCGGCCTCTGTCCGCTCGACTTCTGTTTTTTGTTGTTCTCTGCTTCCTTTTTTGTACTTGGCGAAATCATGTCTCGTCATGTATACCTCTTGTTGTAAAGAAGATTGTTAATACATGACCTGCTTGTTATTTTTCTTGCATCTGATTTATTGAGCTTGGTTGTGGTTGGAGTGTTCCTGCACCTGGTTTTCATTTTTCGCTTCATCAAGGTGTCATGCATCTTAATAGATTTGAAAGTTTTTACTTGGTATCAGAGCTATCACATTGATCATCTTGTGAAATTTTAACACGGAGCCCCGTGTCGGGCACTCGTGTGTGTGTGTGTATAGTACACACGAGTGACAATGCACGGGGGCCCCCCCGTGCTCGGCATGACAGTACCCGGCCCGCGGCGGGCTTCGTCGCCCCTGTTTTTTAATATTGTAAATTAGTTTTAATTGTTTTATATTATTCTAAAATTGTTCTGAATTTTATTATTTTTTATTAGTTTTTTGAATTTTTTTTACAGAAATTATTTAGAATTATTTTAATATATATTTTAATTTTATTAAATTTTCCTAAGTATTGAGTTTTTTTTCTTAATTAACCCTCGCCTCGTCCGCCCCCTCCACCTGCATCAACATCGTCGTCTCCCGCCACTCCCTCTCCGACTCACGGGATTGCTCCTGCCGCCACCGCCGGCTTGCCAACGGCGGTGACCATGCCTGGTCGCATCTCATCATTCACGTGAAATCTCCTCCAATTAAATACATTCATTCATGCACCCACACCATATAATCTACCTCATAGCCCTCATAAGTCATACTCCACAAGCCAATCATATCATCTTAATTTCATGCATCTACGTCACCCCTCTATTTCATGTAATTACAGCCTGCCACCTCCGTTAATTAATGGATACAGTCACCCTCATTACATTTAATTTCTTTAATTAATATTTAATATAGCCATGCAAATTCACGCCATCGTCGCCAAGTTGTTGTCCGCACCTCTACGCGCATCGCTCACGTAACCCTCCTTTTCAAAACTCATGCAAATATCATTCACTCATTTTTATTATATGTATGAAGCAACCTCTTCACTTAGGTGGCGTTTGGTTGGGCTGATGGCCTGCGGTGCGTTTGGGCCGCACCTTTATTATGGCAATAAGCTGGGTTTGTTGTAGCTTATTTTAATAAAGCAGTTTCGGTTTGACCGCAGTTATCGGCTAGCTCCCGTCCGCAGGTTTTTTTCGCTTCCAACCTGCGTCGTTTCTTCCGTCGCGAAACCCTCGCGAGTGTTTTCATCGTTCCTTCGCTCTCGTCGCCGGCTAAAACGACGACATTAGCCCGTCCACTCTGCGTCCACAACGGCCACATCAGCCCCGTTCTCTCACTCCACATCTAGCATCGCATATCCCACGTACGCCAGTTCACGGAGATCTTCAGTTCTCTTATTACTCCAGTTCCCTCTCGCATCGCAGACCTAGGGCATCTCCGTGATCTTCAGTTCACTACCAAGTTCACTACTCACGGTGAGCTTCTGCTGCAACCCAATTCCTCAACCAGGTTCAGTTCTAAGATCTAACTTCAAAGTATTTCCTGGTTCTTCATGGGAGTTGTTCACGGTGCAGTTATTGGCGATCCCCCATTTAAGGTGCAGTTTTCCTACTCAAGCATTGATCCTCCCATTCAAGGTGCAGGTATACTTAAGCCTTCAATTTTTTATCTGAATGTTGTACCTTTTTTTTTCAGTTTTCATACTCAAGCATTGATCTCCTGCTCAAACATTGATTTCAGAAACTCATGTTAAAAAAATAGATTTCAGATTTCATGGATTTCATATATAGTATTGAAACTTCGTTTTGTTTCCAAACAATTTTTTGAAAACTCCATTTTGCAAACTCCATTTCACACCCAAACAGTTTTTTAACAAAACTCCATTTTTCAGAATCAGCACTTTTTTAATCAGCAGCTTATCATCAGCAACTTACCATCAGTAACAGCCCAACCAAACAGAACCTTAATGTTGTCATCAATATTTTTTTATTCTACCAACCATATTAATTCATTTAAATTCACATCACCTCTCCTAGCTATTAATAACCCTAAACTCAGTCATCCTAATTAAATAATCCTGCCCCTCACATTCATTTTACTATTAAAACCCACCAAAAAAGTGGCCTCCCACATCACATCCTCTTCAAAATAAACTGCCAGTCACATTTGCATGTGCACCCATCACCACTTCATATTCTCATATTAACCCCTCCTTATTCTCTCATTTAATGCATGTATGCATGCACCCTCCCATTCTCATTAATTATATGAAGCCACTCATTCATCTTTCATTCTTACATCTTCTCCTTCCAATCATTCATATTCTTCACATTCATCCTCTCATTTATCTATAAATAGAGGTCATATTTCAATCACTATCCCTCTCTCAAGCGCTCTCTTCCTCTGCCCATTTGGGCAGAGATGCCTTTATATTTTCTGTAATGTGTCGATTTCCTTCTTTGTAATTTTCTTTTATTTTAGTGTGGTTTTATTTCATGTAACTTCTCTCTATGAAATGATAATTTAGATTTTATTTTTAGCAATGTTTCTTCCTTCATGTACCATTTTTATTTCGTAATGTTTAGTAGTATAAATGTTAGTTTTAATCATTGCGAAGTTTGAATGAAATTATCATTTCTCTTTTATTCTCCTTTTCTCCACCTTAGATTTATTCCTGATTTTAATGTGTCGAGTTCATATATCGGTTATGAATTTCGATATATGTTTTTGTACTCTAGTAGCCGAGAGGATCACGCGTACGAATTGATCTCTCGGGAATAAAAAGAGTTGATCGCAACCCTCGAGAGAGGATGACGAAAATCTTCTGGATATGAGTCAAATCCTATAGCTCGATTCACCTTGGTAAGGCGAGTATTGAGTTATCGATTAGAAAGAGAGTTCAGTCAATATTTTTAATCTCAATTGAGCTCAGTTCTCAAAAGAGGCGTGCTCATATTTCGGGAATCACCATAGTCAAGGGTCGGATTAGACTTTTATAAATTATCTTTTATATTTCATTCAAAGTACGTTTTGTTCAAGAATAGATTTCTTATTTCGCTTTTTAATTTAATTATAAATTTATCTTAAATTTTTCACCGATAAGACAATAGTTGTTTCTCGGAATAGCAGTAATCGACATACCCGAATTTTAATACGATCTTGATATTTTCATATCATATGTTATATTCGATATGTACGCTTGCCTTAATCGAGTATAGATTGGAGAATATGATTTTTTTTCTATCACTGACAGACCACAGCTCTCTTAATCGAACGGCTGATATCATCCTGGAGGGCCACGGATGTTACGCCGCTAAATCGCAACGGTCTGTGATACTTTTTTGCAGGGGCGGAACTAGGAATTTTTCTTAACCCGGGCACAATTTTAAAATAAATAATTAAATGCAAAGCTTAAATAAATTTAAACTAATATTGTAATTAATAAAAAGTTAATAACCAAAAAACACATGACATACCGTTCAACAGACCACTTTTTGTGGACACATATTCTGAAATTTTGTAATAATAGTATCATTAGTAATACCCTCAACAACATTTTTCTCCGTATAAACGATCATGCAGTCATTCATCCATTCATCTCTCATTCTGCTTCGTAAATGATTTTTTATAATCTTCATTGCAGAGAACATTCTTTCAACTGTAGCAGTTGCAACGGGTAGAAGACATGCCGACTTTAAAAGCCTGAAAACTAACTGATAGTGATCTTGTTTTTTCAACTCCACCAATAGTTTTAAAAGGCCACCAATTCCTTTACTATGAGAGAACATGTCGGTTGGTAAAGAGCGCATATCAAAAATATACATATCAAGTTGTCCTTCGAGTAGTTGCAATTCTACTGGTGAGAAATCAGATGAGTACAATTCTGCGAGACGAACTAACTTTTGTTTATCAAATAAGGCAAATCGATCACTAGAGTCCAGACAAGAAACACATAAAAGTAGTTCAGTGTTCACTTCATTAAAACGATCATTTAACTCGTTCAAAGTCCAATCAAGCACTGTATTGAAGATTTTAACACGAAAATGATGATAATTTATAATCTCTCTTTCATTGCGTCTTGATCTTCCTGCTTGCATATATTTTTCATTCATATTAAGAACCTCTATATGATGTTTTGTGCAAAATTTTGATATTTCAGTCATGAAGGAGTTCCATTCAAGATCTTCATTTCTGAAATTCAATAGTAACTGCTTTGTAGATTTTACAAAATTCATTGCATTAACAATGTCTTGATCATTTCTTTGTAAAGCTTGTGATAACTCGTGTGATTTGGATAAAATATTCTTCATTAGATGCAAGAGAAAAATAAAATTAAAAGTCAAGAGACTTTTAATAAAAGTATTTGTCATTTTTCTTTGATTCCCATCTACACCATCAACCTTGATAATTTCAAGTGTCTCAACAATAGATGAGAACATCCGAATAAAATTTAATATTGTGCCATAATGTGAACTCCACTGTGTGTCACCTGCCCTTTTCAATTCAAGTGGTTGATTTGCCCCTCGACCACTTTCCAACTCTCCGCAACCAAGCTCTAAAGCAACCCGATCAACTTCTAATGTTCTTATACAATCACGGCGTTTGCAAGATCCGCCAACAACATTCAACACAAGGTTAATAAGCGTGAAAATCTCTATAACTTCAACCTGATCTTCTGCAACAGCTACTAATATTAGTTGTAGTTGATGAGCAAAACAATGAATGTAGAAAGCACAATTATTCTCCTGCAATATCAATGTTTTCAGTCCTTTGAACTCACCCCTCATATTGCTAGCACCATCATAACCTTAATCCCGCAATTTAGAAATACTTAGGCAATGTTTTGCAAACAAATTATCAATAGCTTTCTTTAATGATAAAGCAGTTGTGTCTATAACATGAACAAACCCTAGAAGACGCTTCATAATATGACCTTTGATAGTAACATAGGGTAAAATCACAACCATTTGTTCTTTTGTGGACACATCACGTGATTCGTCGACCAAAATACTGAAGCAACTATCCCCAATGTCTTGAACAATTGTCTTTGTTATCTCAGATGTAATGCAAGAAACTATCTCCTTTTGGATTTTTGGAGATATTAATTGACAATTAATAGGTGCATTTTCGAATACCACTGACTTGACCTCATTGTTATGTAATACAAGGAATTCTAAAAGTTCAAGAAAATTGCCTCGATTATTGGATTCTTTAGACTCATCTTGTCCGCGAAAAGACAACCCTTGTTTTAAAAGAAAGCATAAACAATCTATTGACGCACACAAACGAGCACGATATTGAATACGTTGTGTTTCTTCCTGTCTGCAAAACGCAACTTGAATACCTTGCTTCTGATTCATTAAAGCTATGCACATCTTCTTGGAGTTATTATGTACACTTATGTGATTTCCAATATGCTTCTCTAATATCGTCATATCTTTCCAATATCTCCAACCACAACATACAAATATCGGATAACAACCTCTCTGTGGAAAAATGTAACAATAAAGACAATATGCAACATCTTTATCTATACTATATTTCAGTCAATCCTTGAACTCATTAAACGAGCTTTTGTTGAAATGACGTGCCTTATTTCCAATTTCAGTTTGTGAAAAATTAGCTAAAATCGGTTGACAAGGACCATTATGCAAGTATTTTCTTCTTATCGTATATTGAATATTTACATCATATGAGCTTATAGGTTGTCTCAATCCTGGATCAGCAGTTAGCTCATCTAAGTTAAATTCAGATCGATTCCTTTTACCACATGAATCCGATGCTTGAAAATCTCGAGAAATTTCATTTGACCTCATATTCGAAAGAAACTTGTCCATTGAACACCTAAGTAGAAAACAACATTTGAAATACACACAAAAAAAGTATCTAATTTGATTGTGTGACCATAACAATTTAGCCTGGACTGAATTCAAAGCGGTGGCAAATCCTGACGGTACACGGGGCAATGCCCCTACGGCCAAGCGCGACCGTACCAGGCCCGCAAGGGAAATTCCCAAGGTTATATATGTAACTAGATTATTGAACGAACAAGGTGAAATTAATCATTCAACACAATGATTCAATGAACAATAACATCCATCAAGGTTTATAATTCTAGTTTAGACTTTAGAGCCAGGAAATGTTATTGCTGCATGATGGGCAATTGCAGTCATTTTTTCTTTGGTTTGTTCATAGTTGTCTCTTCTTTGATCTATACTGAATGTCTGATATTTAGATTTCTGATTGTATATACTAATTGTGTATTGGGTTATTAACATTTACATAATTAGTGTCGTTGAAGTAGATAATTTACTTGTTGTATCTCCATTGGTGAGTTTAAAAATGTTTAAATAAGTTTTGAATAATTATCAAAGCAATGCAGAAAGTTAAAAGTACTTAAAAATGATAATGTTGTTTCACCTTTGTGTACCTATAGTTGTAATGTAATCTAATTCCCAAAATTATATTTTAAATGTAAAAGAAATGAGATCCTTTTCAATTTTGCGGCACAAACCAAACTTCACGAGCTAAATCATGATATATTTGACTGAGTTTTCACAACACTTAAATTTCTAGCTTCCCAACGATGAACTAATATGATTAAATACATTCCATAGGCGATAAAGAAAGACAAGCTAAACATTTTGAATTTAACGACAAATAGTTAAGTTGAAACTAGGACAAACTCTGATTTTGCGATCATTTAAGTATTAGCACAAAATTAAGCTAATTGAAATTGAGCAATTAGACAGGAGCCGATGCCTAATGCAATAAAGCTTGAAATGGCAAAGTTAAAGGCACAAATTTTATTATTTGTCATTCAAACCAGCAAACTTAATGACACAAATTAAGAGCAAAGTTAAAGGCCAGCAAGTCAAAGTTAAAGGCCAGCAAAGTTAAAGACACAAATTAAGAACAAAGTTAAAGGCACAAATTTTACTATTTTATAACACAAATTGAAGAAGAAGAAGAAGAAGAGTACCGTCGGTCCGTCCGCCTGGTGAATAAGGGCGAAATGAAAAGGGCGAAATCAGAAGAAGAAGAAGAAGAAGAAGAAGAGTACCGTCCGACGTCTAGTGAAGGAGCAGCGTCGCAGAAGAAGAACAGTGTCGTCGGTCCGTCCGCCTGGTGAATAAGGGCGAAATGAAAAGGGCGAAATAAGAAGAAGAAGAAGAAGAAGAGTACCGTCCGGCGTCCGGTGAAGGAGCAGCGTCGCAGCGACGGGAATGGAGCAGCGACGGCTAGGTCAAGCGCTGAAATGAAAAGGGCGAAAATCCGCTGGTGAATTCCGCGATAAATCACACCCGGGCACGTGCCCGGGTGTGTCCGAAGGTGGGTCTGCCCTTGCTTTTTTGTATATATGTATGTATATATGTATATACACACACACACGAGTGCCCGACACGAGGATCCATCCCTACGGCCAAGCACGACAGTACCCGGTCGGCGACAACGGCATTTGTCCGCCCGCGGCGGGGTTCGCCCGCCCGCGGTGGCTTCATCCGCCCCCGTCGGGCTTATTTTAATTAAATAATGAAAATAAATATACAAAATTAATAAACCTAAAAAAATAAATATAACTAAAGATTACATTTAAAAATTTAAATTGTTAATTAATTAAAATGTAATTCAAAAATTAGTTAAAAACTATTGATTATAGTTAAAAACAGGTGGAGCCTGCCCCGCCACCGGCGGGGTTCGCCTGCTTTTAATGTTAATGAATAGATTTAATTAACATTTAATTAATTAGTTAATTATTTAAAACGTAACTCACCACCTCTTTAGTCCCACACCACCCAGTTGAATTGAATTCCTTGGGTTTAAAAGGCATATACAGGATGGTTTGTATGAATTCCTTCTTAGCGGGCTGATGTATGGTGGGCTGCTTTTAGCGGATTTCTTTTAGAGGGCTAGTTTTAGGGGTTGGTAGCGGGTTGGTTTTAGGGGCTGACAGCGAGTTGTGTGGCTAACCCGAACTTGAAGTATTTTATGCATTATATAGGAGCAAAATCATAATTTTACATAGGTTTAGGACACCCTAGTAGTAGGTTCAGGAGGCCTAGTAAAATGTGAAGAGAGAGTATGGTTTGATTGAGCTTGATCGGACGGCAGCAGAATTATCAATCCATGATCAGACAGCTATTCTAATTTCGAACTCATGAGTTTATACTTCTTTTATAGTGATAAATATATATACAATCTCTTAAAAATACATGCTTCTGATTCCAAACTTTTTTTATATTGGACATTCACCATTGTGTTAGGATTAGTTCGACGAATTTCTTCACAATAATCCCATAAACTAGCATATTGATCCACCCCCTCTATGTCATGAATGATCTTGTTGACATGTCTTTTTGCTCTATACATTTTCCAGATAGTGAGATGTTCTATTTACCACTTACATAAATTCTTGCATAGAAGTAACTGGCCACTCAGGGTTACTCCTAAGGTGGTGTTGATATTTATTTGCAAAATATTCTGAAGTATAATGTTTAGAGTTTGCAGCCTTATAACACGTATGTTCTCGTTGTAGAATCTTCTCTTGAAAAGTTTATTATTTCTAGATATAAAAGAAGCGTACATTATCCAACTGCATTCATAGGTGACTTAAATTTTATCACTATAATTATTTGTAAATTTGATTGATTTTCCTTGCATATTAGAATATGTCATAACTGCTTCTCTAAATTCTTCAAATGTATTGAAACACAACCCTGCCTCAAATTCAAAATGTGCTTCACCTACAATTCCTTGATAAATTTTATGCTGTGATGATTTGTTTTGCTGGAGTTAGATGTCTGTTGACTTTTTTCCTTATAGTGCTCAACCATTCAATTTTGTTCACTTCAATTTACTTCAGTTGGCTCATTTAACCCAACCCATTCAATATCTTTTTCAACATTTTCATCATACTCTATATCATCATTCTCAAAATCATTATCTAGAAAGTCATCACTAAAAGTAGAATCATTCTCATCTGTTTTTACTATGTTGCTAAATGATTCACTACTAATCTCATGTTCAAATATATTTTCTACCACCGTATCAAATTTATTTTGAGCTTCAATAGTTTCAACGTAAATATCCACTTTTATTTTACTGTTGGTATGCCTAATAAGATTTTTAACATCTTCATTAGTTGATAATAAAATCATATTACTGCAATTTTTCGGTCCACTTAAATCGCAAAAAATCTAGCCCAACTCAAGTGTCCACGCAGTGTAGCCATTTTGTGCAAACCAGTCAACACTAATACTTTGTAATCACAGTAGTCAAAGGAATTGACCACATCAGGCATATATGACATTCTACTAGAATCACAAAAAGAGCCTGAATGGTACATTCTGACTACGAACAATATTGAAGCTTCATATGACATGTAAATTGGACTCTCTCTTGACTCATGATCTCTCATAATCTACATCATTTTTTATTATGACAACAAAAAATTACACATCTATAAATAAAACAACAAATTTAATGATAATTGATAAATTGCAAAAATATAAAAGTATGGCCTAACATGGAATCCCAAAATATTATGCTAAATATTTTTTGTGATCTAAATTAAACATTAAACATAGATAATTACTCTAGGATTTTGTATGAACAAGAAACATAAAATTCTAACGAGAATAATACGAATGATGCAACCACAGGCAAGTAGTTACAAAAAGTATTTTTTAGCAAATTAACGACAAATATGGATAAGGCGACTGACATGCTGTACTTTTAAGATCAAAATAAACGCAAACATATAAATAACAACAACCGAGTGTTGAGAAGAGTGAGATATATACATCAAGACTAGAACAAAGATCACAACAGGAGTCCAAAGATCACAATAGCAGGACGAGATCACAACAGTATGATGAGATTGACATTGCTTTGCCGCAGCAGTAGGGTGAGCTCACAATAGTAGCAGGACAAGAATGAGTTGCAGCCTGAGCAATGTCAAAGAGTTGGCGCTGGAAGGATATCTCATTAGAGAGTTTTGTTGGAGTTCGCGGATGTGCACAGTGAGGCAAACAGAAATGGAGCTTGAGAGATAGCTTTGGGGCTTTAGGTTAGGTTTTGTGGGGAGTTTTTTTTGAATTCCAAAATTACCCCTATTCTAGTCCGCTCGAGGCTCTTAGTAGACAAGACTAACTGAATCGCCTTAGCTCGAAGAGTGGTCGAATGCCCAAGCAGTCACAAAAAAAGGAAAACTAATAAGAGGTTTTTTTAACGTGGAAAATCCATGAGTAGGGTGAAAAAAACACATGTACAGATCAATATCGACCAAACTTTCATTATACGGAGTTGTTTTACAGAGCTTTTAAAAGAAGCAATGGCGACAGACCGCTCCTCATTACAGCAGAAGAAGAGAAAGAGAGAGAAGTTTAGAGGGTGATGGACCACCATTTATGAAAGTAAGTATTTATCTTCGTCTGCGACGGAGAACATGCGCACACTGGAGACTGGGTGAACTTCTGCTCGTACTTAGCGGCAAGAGCAGAGGGAGCTTGCAGCTGACGGGAGAATGTTGGAAGTGTTGTAGGCAGATTATTTGTTGCGGTGGGAGGAGAGTGCATGGAGCGGAGCGCTCGGATACACATGAAGACGAATGAAGATGGATGAAGATCTTCAAACGATCTTTGAAGTGTTTGCTAATAATCAAGAATAGCTTTGAAGATCAAGGAGAATCTCAATGAAAAACTTGAGCACGTAGGGGGGGAGGTGGAGGAGAGAAAATATGAGAATGAAGGGAGGCATGAAGTCCTATTTATAGGCCCTATGGGTGGTTATAGTAGTTATGCAATTATCCGCAGACCGTAACCACCGTTTCTACTAATTACAAATCGCTTTTATATAGTTCGATAAACACATTATTTTAATAATTTTATGCGTACACCAATACGATCTCGACTATTTGCACCCACCTATTACCGGTGGTTACGTTGGTAGTTATGCAGGTGGTTACCCATGTATCAGATGAAGGAAATCACACGGGGACGATCAGAAGATGGAGGAGCCCAGATCAGTGTGGGTAGTCGGCGAACTTCCGACAGCGGGAGGTTGACCAAAGAGGGGGAGGAGACGGTGGTCGGTCGGAATCCCGACCGCACGACGTGGGGGTGGTCGCATGGCTCGGGGTGACCAGCCGAGAGGCCGGTTTTGCCTAATGCGATGGCGGCCGCATGCCGGGGGGGTGGGTGGGACCGATGCCAATGCGGCCGCATGGCATGGGGTCGCCGACCGAAAGGTCGGTCGCGTCCAATGCAACCGCTTATGGGTGACCGCATTATGTGGGGCGGCCGACCGCAACCGCTTGCGGTCGATCACACGACGTGGGGCGGCTGACCGGGTGGTCGGCTTGGGGGGCACAACTGGAGGCAGCGGTAGGCGCACGTGATCTGGATCGTGCACGTTGTGGCTTTGGGCGGTAGGCGCGCGGATCACACGGAGATCGGGCGAGTGAATTGCGTGCGAGGAGGTTCTCCTCGAAACTCCCACTTTGTTAGTGGGGATCATGAGTGTACAACCCCATATCCGGCCGCGCGGGATCCTCCCCAAGTGGCAGACTTAGTGCGAGCTACGAGCGACGTTTTGATGTATCCCAATTCGGGGACGTGTGGGTGCTCGTGCGTGCGCGCGAAGGTTTCATGTGCATAGATATTAATATAACATATATATTATATTGAATATATTATGTTATATATATATATTATATTATATAATATATATTTTATATTTTGTATATTATATATATTATATATATTATATATATTATAGATATATAATAGGAGAAAGGGGGAGGGCAGCAGGTATCGGGAGGGGGAACAAAAAGAAAAAGCAAAAAGGCAAAAGGGGGAAGAAGGAGCAGAGCTCGGGAAGAAAAAATGGAGGAGGAAGAAGCCCTAAGCCCCATGGCCTCCCCTCCCCCCTCTCTCTATCTCTCTCTCGTCGGCCGCCTGCAGCACCCCCAACGCCAGCCCGGCCTCCTCCTCCTCTCCCATCGTCGACCGGCTAGAGCCCGACACCGCCATCCGCTCCACTTCTCTCTCTCTCTCTCTCTCGGCCATGGCCGCCGCCTCCAGCGGGGCCGAGCTCCTCTCGGCCCCCCACTTCCAGTCCAGGCCGCCTCCGGGAAGCAGCAGGCCGAGCTCCTCTCGGCCCCCTTTTTCGTCGCCACCTCCAGCAGGGCCAAGCCCTAGCTCGGCCCCTCTTCCCGTCCAGGCCACCGCAAGGAGCAGGCCGGCTTCCTCCTCCTCCTCTCCCGCCGCCGGCAAGCCCGAGCTCGAGCTCCTCCCCTTCTCTCTCTCTCTGCCATGGCCGCCGCCGGGAAGCAGCAGGCCGAGCTCCTCTCGACCCCTCTTCCCGTCGCCGCCAAGGCATGGCCCAAGCTCGACCCTCTTCCTCGACTCCGCCTGCGGCAAGGTCGAGCTCGGCCACCTCCTCGAAGTCGGCTGCATCTAGGTCAGACCGGCCACCGCCATCGCCGCCTCGAGCAAGGCTCGGCCTAAAAGGGAGATCGGCCACCGGCACCTTCGTCAAAACACGCGTCAAGGGTAACGAAGTTTCTTCTTGGGCAGGTGAAGCCCTTATTTTACATATTTGCATGGAAGCCCCTCTCCACCAATGGGTGGGGGAAGGGAGCTCTCCGACGGGTTGACGTGCACGTCCCCGCTATTAATTGCATCTAGTATCCGGAAGTGTGAGTACGGATTTAGGCATGCTGTGTGAAGTCCATTCGGACGTACGAGCCGAATTGGTGATGTGCTGTGTGAAGCCCATTCGGACGTACGAGCCGAATTGGTGATGTGCTGTGTGAAGCCCATTCGGACGTACGAGCCGAATTGGTGATGTGCTGTGTGAAGCCCATTCGGACGGACGAGCCGAATTGGTGATGTGCTGTGTGAAGCTCATTCGTACGCATGAGCCGAATTGGTGATGTTCTGTGTGAAGCCCGTCCGGACGTATGAGCTGGATCGGTGATGTTCTGGGGTTCCCGGAGAAGACTCCGTGGAAGTTGGATATTGTCTATTTGCAGGGAATGCGCACCGTAGCCTCGAAAAAGGGGTGTACGGGATATGTTTGGCCCGCTTATGTTAACCGACTGTCGTTCAGCTGGCAGTCGTTCGTCGAGACGTTGGTGTACAGATGTTGCAGTACCAAGAGGGGAATAGCGGGCTTAAGCCCAAGCTTGTGTCGGCCCTCAAAGGCCTATTTTTATTTATATTGCCGGCCTGCGCGCCGAAGTATGGAATTTATATTCCTGTAATAATTTATAATCTGTGATGCTCTGAGAATGTATGATTTACTCTTTTTGCTTTGGGCGAGCGGTGTGCTCGTGAACCGCTCGTCCCGTGGGAGCCCCGAGGTTTATGCCGGGAAGCCCCTGTTGGCCTGTTGATAGCCTTTTAAGGCAGCGGAGTCGCGCTGCTTGTAGCCCAGTTGGGCAGCGTGTTGTAGAATTGCTCGGCAATGTTGCGCCTTTAGTAGCGCGGGTGAGGAATATTTTGTACAGACCCAAGGGGATACATCTGGATAGGAGAGAGTTGGTCTTGAGACCCTCCTTAGATGTTCCGGTCGGCCAAGAGCGCCCTCCGAAGGTGTCTTAGCTCAGCCTTTGGCTTGGGAGGGGAAGAGTTTGTTAGTCCTCCGGGTATGCGGTGGGTCCTCCACGCTGAGACCTTGGGTCTGTCTCTTACGTTCCTAGTCTAGAGCCTAGATTGTTCATTTGAGTGTAGTAGGTGTGCGGTCACCCCTCTTTTGGGACCTCGAACTCCACAGAAGTCAATTTTGGCTTCGGTCAATTTTGGCTTCAACAATGAGAATCCCGGCTATATGTAACTCGAAATTCTTATAAATTGTGGGTGACCCCATCAACCCCTAAACTGTTGAAATGAATTTTTGGAATTAAAAAAACACAAATAATGTAATGAGGGTGCAATTGCCTCAAATAGAAGAATTGTGGGGGTGCAAAGTGCCAAATTTGAATTGAATGGTGCAAAATGTCGAGAAGCCCTAATTGGGGGGGGGGGGCAAAATGTCAAAAATCCCTATAATTCTATTTCAAGCAGTGCATAAAGACCGGACCCGACCTGGAAAAAACCCGCGTAGTCCCGGGCCCGGACAAGCCCGCAACGCTTCCAGGCCGGGCTCTGGGGGCATAACACACCCCAATCTTTGCTCAAAGCCCGGCCCGGTGTCCGGCCCGAGCCAAGCAAGATTTATTAACTGGGCCCGTCTGGAGCCGGCCCGGCGTGGCCCGGCCTTGGAGGCTTTGGCAGACCCCCTACCGGTGCTAGTGCCCAAGCCCGACTAAAACTAGGCCCGAGCCTTAGATCGGTTGGCAAAATCTGGGGCCGGACATGCCCGGTCGGTCCAGGCCCGGGTCCGTCAGACTTTTTGAACAGAAGTAAATTTTCAAGCAATCAAATTAACCAAAGTGAAAATGAACTACAGAAACATTCATGTTCGTTACTGCTGTGATATGGGAAACTCAGGTAGTGTCCGTCTTATTAGGGTTTACCTGGAAAACAATTCTCCCCTCTAACCCATGGATTCGTTGTTAGCGAACTACGCTTCCTCAGACGACGACGACGGGGACGCCGAAGTCTCTCGACCAGTTCTTCCTCCCAAGGTTTCACCGTCCACCGCTTCTGTAGCTCCCCCCAAATCCTCCTCGCTCTTCTCCTCTCTCCCTCTTCCCCGAACCTCCATCTCCACAACTTCTTCTTCTCCATCTTCATCTCTGTTCACTTCCCTCCCCCCACCGAGATCTCACTTGCCCCGCCACTCTCTAAATGACGATCTCACAGAGGAAGGTGAAGGAAATCCCTCGAGACAACCACCGCCCTCCTCCATCTTCTCCTCTCTCCCGCCACCAAAAACCGCATCGTCTTCTTCGTCCTCTTCCCTTCCCGCCAATAATCTTCCTTCGGATCAAAAGCTTAAAAGGATCGTTCACTTCACCCTTCCATTGAACCCGTCCCTGCTCAAATCCCAAGATTCCGATGACGATGCCAACGAGGAAGAGATGCGAAGAAAATTGAAAAAGAATGATTCGTCGTCATCCACCTCGAAAGCACTCTCTTCAATGCTTCCTGCACCTAAAAACTCACTCTGCATAGCTCCCGCCCAATCTTCCGGTGCAGCATCGAGGAGATCCAGCTTACAAGCGGATATTTCCTCTCCGAAACATGCACAGGAATGGAAAGAAGAGCAAAAGTCCGAAAGCTATACAAATTATACTAACTACGATATAGAGCAAGGCGAGGCTGCTGGTTATTATGATAATTATGGGAGTTATACTGCAGAACATGGGGTCACTGATTATGAGAATTACACGAATGGTTCAGTGGATTTAACTTATGCTGATAATCCTACTATAACTCCATGGGAGCAGGTTAATGGGAATGGTGTAGGTTATGGAAGTTACATGGATAACTTGACCATTGTTTCTCGAGGAGAAAAGCAATTTGAAGGGATAATCGCAGGTAAGAGAGGGAGAGCAGATATTCCTACTGAGATTGTGGAGGTGAAACAGGATGAGTTGATGAAGAACAGACCTAGAGAGGACCAGGTTAAATTGACAGGAATAGCTTTTGGACCGGCTTATCAGGTTTGAATTTCCTTAAGTTTTGAAGTTTTTTATCATAAAAAGCTTCCCTTGTTGCTATAATTGAATCTTCATTTTGCATTCATTAGTTGAAGTTGGCATTAAGTGATTGTTATTTTATGCAAATATTTTTGTACAAGTTCTATACTTCTATCCAAATTACCTTTGAACTGCCCTCCCCTACTCTTTTGTCCTTCATTGTACATGCTCATGTAATTGCACAAATACAATAAAATCCTTTATTGGGTAGGTAACTCTCAAATAAATGTCTTGGAAATCACCAAAGAGTGAAAAAACAGATCACAAATAGAAATATTAAAAGCCAAATAACACAAGACAACAATCGAGATGATTGAGAGGAATGATCTAAATAAATTAAACCATATTCTAATTGAAAGGCAAAATTGCAAGGTTCAAAGTTATTGTTCAAGCTATAACCATACAAGGTCATCTTTCCGAATAATAACAAAAAAACACATCACAAATAAAAATAAAAAAAAACTATACAACACAAGACAATAATCAAGATGACTGAGAGGGGTGGTCTAAATAAATTAAACCATATTCTAATTGAAAGGCAAAAATGTTATCTCTCCGAATCCTCATTTTTCATCGGTTCTTATTTAGTGTTAACTGGGGCACTAAATTTTGTTTGCACAAATCATTTTGAACTTCTTCTATTCATGTTACCTTAAGTACATTTTATATATCCAAATTGTTCAAGATAAATATTTAATAGAAGCCACTCAAATCATTCCTTTAATATAATATTTCTTCATTTTTTTTCAATAGATCCTTCTTTGCTTCCCCATATTAGGATGATTAAAAATATCTTCCCCATCTTAGCTTCCCCATATTAGATGTCAAATATCTTTTTATTGCCCAACACTTGAATTAATACCACATCGTGAAGCTAATTGCACTTTTATGAAATTTATCTTGAAGTACCATGTTTTCATTTAACTATGTATACCCTTGATGTAATTCTCCATTTAATTGCGTAATCTAAATTGTAGAAGTTATACCCTTATATATTCCTAATTGTATTGGAGATCTAAGACATTAAAAATATCACATCCATGTATCATTTTACCTCCAATAATATTGATTGATAAATGTAAATATTGCAGCCACTGAATTATTGTATACCTAAATTTTGTTCTATTAAGGCTCTGTTTGGGGCAGTTGATGCTTATGAGAAAGTTGTTGTGATCAAGCAAGGGTGAGCATAGAGATGCCAAGAAAGCACTGATGAGAAAAATGCAGATAGTTTGGAGAATCTACTGATGCAAACATCAAAATTTGAAATTTGAAATTTATTTATTTGGTTGAAATTAAAAACACAAAATTCATCCAGAGTGAATTTCAAGAGTGAAATTGATTTTTTCCCAATTACAACAAAAATGTTTCTGACTTTCATTCAAAAATGAGGAGAAAACAAATGTCAAGCTCGGGAATAATATATTTGTCCGCCGAAGACAGAATTTTTGGTGAATTTAAAGTTAACTTCAAATATCCACTATCAAGGATGTTTTTCAGTATTCAAATACTAGTCCATGCATTAGATGTCCATCTTAAGCTAACTTTCTCGGTGGGAAAAAATGGGAGTGAACGAAGAAGAAGAAAAATAGACCAAGATTATTCAATCATTGAGTTGCTTGAGCTTAGCCTTCAAGGCTTCAATTATTCCATCTTAAGCCCATTGAGCATTGCAGATTAAACTTATCCCTCTGTGAAAGCCTCTGCAACAAACCTTCGAACAGGTCCACAAATTTGACAGCCTCGCGAGCACACTCGACCTCTTCATCAAAGTAGGCCGTCTCCTTGAACTCTTGTGCCGCATCAATCTCCTCCCGAGCCTTTGTGAACTTCCGAAACAGAGAAACAGAGCAACCTTTCCCTTAGAAAAAAACCCGAAAGATAACAAAAAAATCGGAAGAAAAATCCATGATTTCTCTTGTTAACTGAGTAATTTTCTCCAAATACACCGAAACTTTATCCTCTCACCACCATTCCAGTGAGCCGGGAAAGAAGATGAAAATAGAAAAACGAGAAATAAGGCTTTTCTAATACTTTTCCCTCCACTCCGATCAAATTCGGTGATCAATGATGCTTTGCAGTGGCTTCTTCATCGCAGAATTAGAATGTCGCGCCGAACGTGAACATGCAAAGAGTAGGGATTTAAGAGAGCGGAAGGGGGGCTAGAGATGCAAGGGTAAGCTTTGGTTGCAGATTTTAGTGAGAGTTTTGATGAGCACCGAAAAGATCTGAAGGAAATGGATCTTTGGACGAGAAATCGTTCGATGCATCGCTGGAGTTAAGGAAGGTGTCAAAGAGTCATTTCTGAAATTATTGCGCATAAAAGCCGCGTCTGGTCCGTGAACGTGGAGTGGCGCTCAGCTGTGTCAAAAGAGGCAAAAACGTTTTAAAAAAGCTCCATTCAAAAGCTATTCAAACAAACAACTTAAAAATTGAGTTTGCAGTTCCAATGCAGCTTTTACATCTGCAAAAGCTGCCCCAAACAAAGCCTAATTCTAAGCCCTCTATATTCAACATTTTTCTCCATTTTCTAAATTTTCATTTATTTCATCACATGTTTTTTCAATTATAACTAGCACCTCCAAAAAGTATTCCATATACACCTCATTTTGATTACAAATGTTAGCATCTTTATAACCAAGTAAAAATATATGTAGTTGGTGTTGCTCATTGATGTTATCCCACCGATGGAATTCCTTTAGTCACTCCATACTTAAAAATAATAATCATTACTGTCATACTTATCATTATTTCAACCTACTTTGATAAACTCTTCTATATGTTAATGATTATGAAATCAATTTTCGTTGAACAAGATTTAAAAGATAAACAAATTATCACTTTCAGATTTCATTATTTTATTATGTGAAAAATAGTTTTTTTAATTCTTATATGATATACACCCATAACCAATAATCCATGTTCTGTTGTTACATCCTCCCTTGGAATACTCCATTTTTTGCCGAGATTTTTTTGATTCTCAGGTAAAAATAAATCTATTTTATTTGATGGCTCTAATTTTTACAATTAATTAATTGTTCTATTATAAAACCTTAAGTTAGAAATGCATCTATTTCATACCCACTATTGATCCTACTATGGCTTCTTTTGGCGTGGTGGTCATTAACCGTCGTTCGTGAACACCGGACCTTGCATAAAAAAATTCATGCATTTTATGCTCAAAACTAGTATATTTTCTTGGTAGTGGTCATAACTTTTGTCTTGCCAACATACTTTCTATGATAATGATGTTTTTGGCCAAACTCACCGGAACAAATAAGCCGTGCCAGATGAAGCCTATATCTCAACCCATCTCCAAGAAATTTTCTTTCCTCAGGTATATCATGCAATTGTTCAAAGCTGACTTCTTGGACTATCTTTATATTCAACTTAAAGAGCATAATCACGCACCACATTTATAGTATCTTCGCCCGATAATATCTTGAGAACATTTACTAACCCTATTCACCTCGACAATTTTAACTTTTCCAATCCACTTTTTTGTTCTTATCCTCATCTTGTTGTTAACCTTTCCATCATACAATAACCTGTAACATTCCTGCACGTTTGTGGATTTTTTTACTTTTTCATTTAGTTTTCTTGGAAACCACCATTATTTAATCTTTTTGTCCTCATGGGTCTTTCCTTCCCATTCAAATTCCTTTAATTTGACTTGGTTGTTCCACTTTTACTTTAAAATGATGTTCCAAAAAGCCCTTGCCTATCTTTTACCAAAACGAGATTAAGATTTGTCACACTACTTGGGCATGCCATCCATGCAAACCCTTGCGTACTTCACTACAATGGGATTAAGTTGTGTTATTCCCTACAAGAACCATTATTTTACATATTGTTTAATTAATTAAGTGTCGTGTAGGTCAATCAATAGACATCTTGTTTTTTTATTTTTTCTAGTGTTAATAGACATCTTGTTTTTTTATTTTTTTCTAGTGTTTTGCTAATTGTCGTTATGTAATCCCTATTTAAACATCCCCTTGGGTAATAGATTGGGAGCATAAAGTAATCCGTTTTTCCTCTCCTTAGTTCTCCCCTCCTAGGGTTAAGATGGGTAGCTCTTGTTTCCCGAGCTCCTTACCTAGGAGGCCATGATTATGCCTGCAAGCGGTTCGGTTTTAGGTAAAACCTAATTTGAACCGAAACTGATCTGTTCGGTTCGATTTTTTAAAATTGGTTAATTTTTTCGGTAAACCTAAAACATACTATTCCAAAAAATTTTGATTTGACCTTTCTCGTGATTAAAAAAGAAATTTTAATGTCTACCCAAGTGCATTTCTAATATTAAATCTAGAAAGAAGTTCATTAACATTGAAGGGGAATTCAAGAAACATAATGACATTTAGATTATCTAGTGCAATTAAAACAATAAGTTCAAGTTTTAGTTCAAAATGGAATGAATAAGCAGAACATATTTAATTTTCACTCACCATATTTAATTTTCATCCATATGTATTTCATCCTCGACACCAATTTCAGATGCGTCATTCTCCAAGTCTAAAAATAAGAATAGAAGATTGTTAAAAACAAAATTATGAACGCACTCTTGAATTTATTAGAATTAAAGACAATTGTAAATGGATCAAGTACCTTTATCAAGCTCTTCAAATTTTTCTGCTTCAATTATCATTTCTTCAATTTCAGTTAAACTCGGCTTGCAACACAACCAATCACGATTACAACTATGAGCTTTGACTGTTTTTGGGGTCAATGAGCTCCTAAATGGATGAAGTACACGTTGCATTTTCAATGAGTCCTCTCGTAGATATTGTGTCCATTCAGTTGCAAAAATTGATGATTCTCCCCCTTCAACATTATCTTCGAACAAATTTTTTTGACATGACACAAAATTATATTTCATATCTCCATCATTCAAACAAATCCTTGAGCTACTTAGGGCTTGAGTACTAAATGCTTGAGTATCAGATGGATTCATGGTGGCAAAAGCGCTCGTCCGAGAAAAAAAAAACCTCAAGCTTGGGTGAAAAGTGCGCAGGAAAAAAACGCGCGCTAGGGCAAAAAATACGTGTTTAGACAAAAAATGCGGACCCTGGTGAAATACATGTCCGGGCAAAAAATGCTTGCCAGTGCGAAAAATGCTCGCCCGGACGTAGAAACGCGCCCTGGGAGAAAAACGTGGCCCGGGAGAAAAACGTGCCTTTCAGAATTGTCCAATTCTTATATAGATTGAAAATCATTGGTTTTAGTTCAAAATAAATTCCTTGGAATTCATTAAAATTTCAATTTCAACATTCAAGCGTGCAAACAAACAACCAAATTCGAAGTAGACGTTCAATTATCTAGGACCTCAATTCTGTCTGATTCCAATTCTTATATGGTCTTGAATGTATAACTCTTGCTGGCCTCATACTCGTTTTCTGTTAATTTAATATTATGTTCTTAAATTTCAGAGCTTGCATGCCCTAATTCACATTTTTACTTATTTGTCTTCAATTTGAAAAACGATATTGTTCATCTTTTGTTCATTTGCATGTGGATGAGTTATTTCTACTGTTAATTATTCTCGATTGTTAGGCTTTTATGCATGTTTATGAAATAGAGGTTGATTGCCGTTTGAAATTGACTCGAGAATGCCACGCTTGTGCTACATATTTAAAGCGAAACTCAAAGTTATTATTTAAAAACGATTTAGAGATTCCGGCTTACAACGGTTACTTGAATTTTCGTTAAATTTTACTTGTGGAGCATGCACAACTTGTTTTTTTCCTGCTAGGAAAAGAAAGGGGTTTCCTCTCATTGACTAAATCAACAATTATGCATTGTAATCTAGAATTAAATTTGCTAATCTTATAAGGGGCTAAGAGGCACCTTTAGAAGAAGAGAGAAAGAGAGAGAGAGTTAGTCCAGTTGCATGTTCCCAATTATTTAAACCGTGATTAATCAACAATGTCATAATCCCTGAGGACATTTTAGAATAACTTATGTTTTCTTGGTCTAGCAAGCTTTTCTCAGTGTCCTTCCATTTAGTTTTTTTTATAATTTTTCTCAGAAGGCAATGAAATTAAGGGAACAAAGAAAGTGTTGGAGAATAGAATATGTTCATTGATTTCACAAGGGGTCTCACTCCTAAATGTAGAAGGGAGAAATTACAAGGGCGTGAACGATAATATAAAAATAAATTGTGGAAAAATAAACACAATTCCAACACTCCCCCTCAAGTTGGGCGTGTGATGTCTTTTATGTCCAACTTGCACATGATTTTTCCAAATGCACTTAAACTTAATCCCTTGGTGAGAAAATCTGTTAATTGTTGATCGGAAGGGACGAATGGTGTTCTCACAATTTCTCTTTCTATGTTCTCTTTGTTGAGGCGGTCGTATTGGACAGAATTGTGTGCAATGCTAATGACAGTTTTGCTATCATAATAAAGTCTCACTTGGTCCTTGTTTTTCATCCCAAGATCATTAAAAAGAGACCCAATCCACTGTCCTTTGCAAATCCCATGAGCCATAACTCTGAATTCTGCCTCGCACTTGACCTGACAGCCACATGTTTTTTTATTTCTCCAGGTTTTCAAATTACCACCGACTAGAGAATATCCAGAGGTGGATCTCCGGTGACCTACTGAGTCATCCCAATCAACATCAGTATAAACTTAAATAGTTAATTCTTTGTTCGGGGATAACAAGGTACCCTTTTCGGGAGAGGACTTGAGATACTGTAGGATCCTATGAGCAACCTCTAAATGACGTGTTTTTGGTGAGTGCATGAACTGACTCTGATGACACCAACTCCGTAAGAAATGTCTGGGTGAGTATGAGATAAATAGATAAGACGACCAACCAGTTGTTGAAATCCAATGATATTTGCTACTGCTTTCCAATCATCTCTTCACAATCTATAGTTGACTTCAATTGGGGTGTCAGCAGGTCTACACCCATTTGTCCCAGATGACTGAAGAAAGTCTAAGATGTACTTCCTCTGAGATATGAATATCCCATGTTTTGACTTAGCGACATCAGTACCCAGGAAGTACTTATGATTTCCTAGGTCATTTACTTCAAATTTCCTTGCCGGTCTTTGTTTCGGAGTTTGGATTTCTTCTGTGTCATCGCCCGTTATAATGATATTATCCACATAGACAATGAGAGCAATTAATCTCTCATGTTTGTGCCTTACAAATAAAGTATGATCGACATTGCTCTGTGAGTATCCAAAAGTCACCATAGCTCTTTAAAATATTCCAAACCAGGCCCGAGGGGACTTGTACAAGGCCTTTTTCAGCCTACATACTGACGCGGGACAAATCTATAGGCGGCGGAAAATCGGCGACCTAACCCTACATGCTATGCAAATCCGACGGTTAGATCACATATTAGATAATAAATAATAACAACATCCCACACAGATAATTCAAGACGAGGCAAAATAATTTATTTAAGCAAGACAAGCTTAGGCATTCCTCTGCGTGGAGGGCCAAAGCAAGAGCGTGCGACGAATAAAGTCTTGCAAATCACAATGTTTATATAACAAACTACTACCATACGAGATATCCAAACAAATATGATGTCCAATCCTATAAATAAATGATGAAAAATAATAATCCAATACAACAATACTCACTAAATAGCTGGCTGACCAAGACAATGACGATTCCGGAGCCGGATGCGTGGATCGGCGATCAAATGTGGAACCAGAGGCGCAACGATGATGACGGTGGTTGTCCTCGACGGAAAGTGGGGAGATCGGGCCGGAAATGGATAGATCTGACCACTAAGAGTTAGATCCGGGCGGGGAAGGGTAGATCCGATATTTTGGGATCGGATCCGACCCGTCCGGGTGAGGGGAGGATGAACGGGTGGTGAAAATAATGGATCGGGGCACTAAAATTCTAGATCTTGACTGATCTAAAATTTTATGGTTGTTTGGAAGGTGGGCCCACAGAGGGGAGTTGGCGGCGAAGAGGAGGGGATAGGGTATAAGGTGCGGCGAAGAGGAGGGGATAGGGTATTAGGTGCGGTGAAGAGGAGGAGCCTCAAGGGAAGTGGCTGTTGTAGAGGGCTAGTGGCCTGGTGGGGGGTGGCTGGGAAAGTAAGGGTGGCGGCTGGGAGGTCTTGCAGGGATGGTGGGGGGCTGCTGCAGGGCTGGCGGCTAAAGGGAGGTAAACTGTAGAAGGGAAGCCTGGAAGCTGCGGCCAGGCAGGGGGGTTGAGTTCAGTGTTGAAAACTATAGCTTTGGAATAGTATATTTCATTTATGAACAGTGCAATGAGGAAAAGAATAGGAAGTAAACCGTGGCTGTTTGTGGCTGCTTGGACGGCTGAAAGGGAAGGTTTGGAGGGGGGCAGAGGGCTATGGATGACCAATATCTTGGGGAGGAGTTTGAGCGCCTAGGAGTCGTCACCTAGGGTTCCACAACGTCGGCACCGTGGGGTGATTGCAGAGTTCCAGGATTTCAATCTCCAAAATCTACAATGTCTAGATCAGCCTCCTATCACTTCTATTTATAATAAAACAAGGATTAGGGCATCCCCATCAACGACTATGATTGACCGGCGTTGAGGCTGCCCAAATACATCAAAATAAATGCAAATATAATAAACTAATATATGAAATTGATTTGCAACGCGAATCTGGACGCATGCGCGGAGTCCGATCGTCGATCCGGGCACGCCATATAGGGAAATTCGCCAAATCTGTCCCGAACAAGCACAAAACTCGTCCTCGTCTCTGCTCCGCATCAATATCCCCGGCTTAAAAGAATTCATCTCCCAATGAATTTGGATCAGAATTCTCTCGATGAATGCCAGGTAAGACTCGAAGAGGTTCACCGGAAGTCGTCCAAATGTCGTCGACGAAAGAGTGTCCTCGTCAATCAACTCCCCCCGACTGAAAAACTGTCATATCCGGTGAATGGAGACGGTCGTGCTGAAGTCGAAGTCCAGGGAATCGATCAGGCTCTGTTGCAAGTACCCAAGTGTCATCGGTGCCTGTAGTAGGAATGTACTGATGGCGTCTGGCTTCTGTGATGCTCTCAACACTCAACTCACGAGTAGTGGATCTCGGTGCGAACGGCAGCGCCAAAGGTAGAACCAAAGAAGACGTGTGTGGGCTATGAAGGTGGCAAGGCAACGAAAATGGAGGTATGGGCGGCTGAAAGTCCCCACTGCTTGGGTCCACATATTGGCAAGGCTCAAAGTACGGTGTCATATCTTCAACACTAAATATCAGGTGGATACCCATACTTGCAAGGATATCATGGTCATAGGTGTTTGCTTCGATCCGTCTCATGATTATATATTGCTCCATTCGCCTAACGCTCAAGCTTTTGGCAAACATCACATGGAGCCTCATAACGCAGATTCTCACAATCACCTGCTCGCCTTCATGAAGTACCTGCAATTGCCAATGAACATCCGCATGTGATTTAAAAGTTTTATTACCAATATGGATTATTCGTCGGACCGACTCATGACACACATGCAAATGATGAACAGACAACACAACAGACTCATGCAAATGATGACGAAATGACTCAACAAACTCATGCAAATTATGCAAATGACACGTGACCTACACAACATGCTCTCTATGACCTGAAAATTTATCAAAGGAGGTGGCCTATCAGGTGGCTCTCTCGGTGGCGTGTAGAAAAAATCATCCTGTGTGAAACGAGTCCTCAGATGACCGTGAGAGACATCTATACTTAAACGTGAGTTCGTAAACAGCTAAATGTCTCTCGGGGAACGTAGTACATCGGGAGGCTCACCAGGAGGTGTGTAAGAAAATTCATCGCGAATGAGACAACCACCTAGGTGAAAATCGTGTACACATACCAAAAGGCGTGACTCTATAGTGCGGGGAGTATCCCCAAAAATTAAGAACTCGTCTGGTGGGTCAGCAGGTGGTGCATCCCAAAAGTCATCTAAAGTGTGGTCCGCCAACCGGTGGTGCCCAAGACACTCAATGCTCCACACAATATCCATTCTCTGGGGCAAGGCCAGAGACGATAATGGAAGAGACGCCAATAACTCACAACTTGTAAACAAGCGGCTTACCTAAATCGCATCCTCACCCGGATGCGACGGATCATCCGGGGGCTCAATTGGAGGCTCGTGATAGAACTCGTCACTAGGGTCGTGGTCCTCCAAATGAGTACCATCGTGAGGGGTAGTGTCACCGTGAATGGGAGACATAACCACTACGAGATCAGTACTAGTCTTTGGGCTCTCGGTCGTGATGTGCCTCAGGGCAATGACCATGACAGAGCGACATAGGCCTACACTCAAGAATGGATCCGTGGGTGGGGTGCTAACTAACCTAGTGCATGCCAGAGGAAGAGGTGTGGGTGAGGAACACAACGCTACATATTCAATAGGTCGCTCAGGCTCGCTCTCAGTCGGGGTCACAAGAGACATGCCATAAACAAGAGAATGAATACTCACTGGGCTAAGCACCTCACTGAGGTGAGAGCAATCCGCATCAGGTATCACTTCTGTCGTGGCTGACAGGACAGTGGTAGGCATCGTGGTGACCTCAGTATGGAAGAGACTCGTGCTGCGGAGGTCAAGGTGAGAATCGCATCGACTAGCTCTTACGGATCTCAAAGACTGTTCGTAACGAAGGGCGAGCTGATATGTCGACCCGAGGGACTTCGAGCTATGATAAATCACCTTAGTACGAATGTCAGATCAAAGCCCAGACCGAAATCGGGCAGTGGTCATGGTTGGGTCCTCTCGTATATCACTCCTCACAACTAACTCATCGAAGCAATCCATGTACTCAGCGACTGACAAAGATTTTTGCTGAAGGAAAAATAATTGGTCGAGTAAGCGGCTCCGATATGACGAAGGCAGATACCTCTGACACAAAGTACGCTTCATGTCCACCCAATTGGTGATGCGATGCAAACGGTCTCGCTCGCGGGTCCTCTCAACGCTAGCCCAATATGTCCTCGCCTGATCTAAAAGTCTAAGTTTCTCTAACTTGACGCGACGCTCACCGAATACCTCAAAATGATCAAGATAATACTCCATATCCACGAGCCAATAACTGAATGACTCGGGACTCGATGAACCGTCAAAGGAAGGGGCAACAGTACGAAACTGACTCTCAAGATCTCTCTCGGAACGATTATCCTCATAATAATCATTCCTAAGTTAACCGAGTCGTGTCGAAGGATCAACACGATTCGCTCGCGTGTACGGATAAGAACGACGACAATCATCATAATGATCGTCTCTAGCATAGTTTGGTCGTGTCGGCGGGTCAACACGATCTCTGAAAGTGGTGTACTACGATCGAGAATGATCGTTGTAATAATGTGAGGATCTCCCTGATGGTGTTCTGTGAGAGCGGGTGCAAGTGGGCTCGAGACCTTTAAATTGAGGTGGGGACAAGTGGTGATGCCTAGACATGACGGACAAACCTAGACTCTACAACTGCGTATCGAAAAGTGCGTGCAACCTTGTTTTGATACCAATTGACGCAGGACGAATCTATAGGCGGCAGAAAGTCGGCGACCTAATCCTACATGCTATGCAAATCCGACGGTTAGATCACATATTAGATAATAAATAATAACAACATCTCACACAGATAATTCAAGACGAGGCAAAATAATTTATTTAAGCAAGACAAGCTTAGACATTCCTTCGCGTGGAGGGCCAAAGAACGAGAGCGCGACGAATTAAGTCCTGCAAATCACAATGTTTATCTAACAAACTACTATCATACGAGATATCCAAACAAACATGATGTCCAATCCGATAAATAAATGTTGAAAAATAATAATTCAATACAACAATACTCACTAAATAGTGGGCTGACCAAGACAATGACGATTCCGGAGCCGGATGCATGGATCGGCGATCAAATGTGGAACCAGAGGCGCAACGATGATGGCAGTGGCTGTCCTCAGTAGAAAGTGGGGAGAATGGGCCGTAAATGGGTAGATCCGACCACTAGGAGGGAGATCCGGGTGGGGAAGGGTAGAACCGATATTTTGGGATCGGATCCGGGTGAGGGGAGGATGAACAGGTGGTGGAAATAACTGATCGGGGCACTAAAACTCTAGATCTGGACTGATCTAAAATTTTAGGATTGTTTGGAAGGTGGACCCACAGAGGGGAGTTGGCGACGAATAAGAGGGGCTATGGTATTAGGGGCGGCGAAGAGGAGGAGCCTCAAGGGAGGTGGCTGTTGTAGAGGGCTAGTGGCCTGGTGGGGGGTGGCTGGAAAAGTGAGGGTGGCGGCTGGGAGGTCTTGCCGGGACATTGGGGGGCTGCTACAGGGCTCGCGGCTAAAGGGAGGCAGCGACTGTAGAAGGGAAGCCTGGAGGCATGGGTTTGGTTTAACTGTTGAAAACTATAGCCTTGGAATAGTATATTTCATTTATGAACAATGCAATGAAGAAAAGAATAGGAAGTAAACCGTGGCTGTTTATGGCCGCTTGGGCGGCTGAAAGGGATGGTTTGGCGGGGGGGGGGGGGAAGAGGGCAATGGATGGGCAATACCTTGGGGAGGAGTTTGAGCGCATAGGAGTCGTCACCTAGGGTTGGTTTGGCGGGGGGGGGGGGGGGGGAAGAGGGCAATGGATGGGCAATATCTTGGGGAGGAGTTTGAGCGCATAGGAGTCGTCACCTAGGGTTCCACAACGTCGGCACCATGAGGTGATTGCGGAGTTCCGGGATTTCAATCTTCAAAAATCTGCAATGTCTAGATCAACCCCCTATCACTTCTATTTATAATAAAACAAGGATTATGACATTCCCCATCAACGGTTATGATTGGCCGGAGTGTCTAACCAATTTATAATAAATAAGAAATGTTACATACTTTCAATCATGTAATACAACATCACAAAATCATATTAAACTAAAAAATATAGTCGTACCTTAACTTATTACCAAAATGTGAGTGCACTGCTCCACAAAATTTACTACTCTAATATAAATTTATAATATTGTTTTCCTTAAATGAACGAATATTTGAGTAAGAATTATATTAAAGATTAATGAACATGAAAAAAAAATTAACTTAATACAACTCACTTAATAATATTAAGATTCTCGATCTGTTGTATAATCCTCAGAAGTGTAAATCATTAGTGCATCAACAATGTCCTCAAAATTCTCATCCTCATTCCTCTTTGACGTGTGCCATTTTCTTTCGCTTTGGCCATGCATGCCTGTTTTAAAGCTGACATTACACTTCTCCTAGAACTCATGCCAGTATCGACAATGTCCCCAATTTGAGTCCAAGTCAACCCTTCTCCAGGAAATACTGTCATCATTATCATCTACAATATCATTAGCAGGACCTGTTAACCACTCAACAACTTTTCCTTCATCAATATTTTTTGCACATCATGGGTCTCATGATGGATCAAAATATTACTATAACTTAAAATTGAATTTCACAAATACAAGATCATTCAATCTTTTGTTTTCTAATCTATTCCTCTTATTGGAATGAATCTAAATATAATATAGATAAACATTAAAAATTATTTATCATCTTAAAATATATATTTACAAGTAAATCATAATCTCAAAAGTGCTTTAATTTCTTTCGCAACCAGAGGAACTAGTCGTGTTCATAAAGCCTCCCGGGCCCGGGCCCTTATTATAGTCGGGCCGGGCCGGGCTTCTGGCTCCGGGAAGGGGCTTGCTAAGGCCCCCAGGGCCGGGCCGGGCTCAGGCTTAGCCCGGACCCTGTTTTTTTTTAAAAAAACGAAATATGCCCCTTTTAGAACTGCGTCTTCTAGGGGCATTTTCAGGAGAAGTGTTCAACATGAAAGTTGTAGATCCTTACGATATCTACAACTTTCATGTTGAACACCTTTTGATTTGAAGCCGTTTAGGCCCCCGATTTGGCCTCCGAAAAAAATCACGCCGAACAAATCAAAAGGTGTTCAACATGAAAGTTGTAGATATTGTCGAGATCTACAACTTTCATGTTGAACACTTCTCCTGAAAATGCCCCTAGAAGACGCAGTTCTAAAAGGCGCGTAGGGGCATTTGTTCCGCGTGATTTTTTTCGGGGGCCAAATCGGGGGCCTAAACGGCTTCAAATCAAAAGGTGTTTAACATGAAAGTTGTAGATATCGTCGAGATCTACAACTTTCATGTTGAACACTTTTCTTGAAAATCCCCTTAGAAGACGCAGTTCAAAAAGGCGCGTTGGAGCCGGGCCCGGGCTTAGCCCGGGCCTAGAAACCGGGCTTTGCCCGGATCGGCCCGGGTACCGGGCTGGGCAAATGCTCATATATGGGGCCTTGTTAGGCCCCATGGCCCGGCCTGGGCCTAGCCGGGCTTTTACCGGGCCGGCCCCCCGGGCCCGGTTTTTATGCACACCCCTAAGAGGAACTAGTTATCAAACTCAAGATTCTCGTTGTCATAGTTCTCAAATTTGGAGTTTTAATTCCATAAAACTTCCATCAATGAGCTTACAAAAAAATAACAAATTTTTAATAGTTCAATTCAAAAAATTAATCCAACAATTGTTTGGTAAAAAATAAAGGAAGGTAATATACCTGGATTAAATAAGGACAGTACTTTTTGCCTTTTTGCTATGTCCTGAGCAAGTAATCTTTGCTCTAACTGATAAACTTCAACCTTAGCAATAATGACATCATGCATTGAAGGATCATGTGAATACATTCTTGTGAGGCAGTCAATAAATCCATCCATAAAATTTGGGTCTCCATTCATCTCTTCCCTATTTAGGTACTAGAAGGGATTTAGAAAATAGGCTGTTAGATGTAGATGGCTACTCATCTTTGTCTCTACTCTTCTATCTATTAACTTCCATATATGAAGATATTTACTCTTCTTAAACTCAAGAGCAGCAACAACCTCTTCTCTAGCCTTCTTCATATCACCATACAACTATCCCATTGAAGGTGTGTCTCCATCAACTCTTTTAAGGACATTTACCAATGGGAAAAATACAAAAATGACAAGCTCAACATTCAACCAAAAAGTCCCACCCAAAATTATTGTTGTAGCCTACAATTCAAGAATCAAGATAATAAACAGATGATTAGTAACAGATTAATCACAGAACAATAGATAATGTTAGTGTAAAGAGAGGCCTCAAACCTTGTATATACTTCTTGAATGATAAATTACAAGTATGAATACATTTATATAGGAAAAGAGGAAGGAGAGAAATCCCAATCCAAGATGTAGGACTAACACAAAGAGAGTGAAAAGAGTGAAAAATGCTAGGGGCCCTTAATTAGGCTTTTCTAACACTCCCCCGCAAGCTGGAGCGTACAAGTCGTAGGCACCAAGCTTGGATAAAAACTGGTAGTATAGCGGCCGGGAGAGAGCTTTAGTCAGGATGTCAACAACTTGGTTTGTAGCAGGAACATGCTCTAAATCTATCTTCTTTGACTGTACCTTTTCCCGGATAAAGTGACAGTCAACTTCAATATGCTTTGTGCGTTCGTGAAAGACCAGATTCTTGGCAATATGTATTGATGCTTGAATGTCACAAAATAGGGTCGCCGGTGATGGGAGACGAACACCCAAGTCTCCCAGAAGGCTCTCAAGCCAGGTTAACTCAGAAACAACAGCAGCCATTGCCCGGTACTCGGCTTCAGCAGAAGTGCAAGCAACCACAGTCTGTTTCTTGTTACGCCAGGTTATGAGATATCCACCGAAGTAGGTACAGAAACCAGTTGTGGAATTCCTATCATCAATGGATCGTGCATAGTCAGCGTCAGAGTACGCGACAAGAGATAGAGATGTGGATGACTTGTACACAAGCCCTTGTCCTGGAGCGTTCTTGAGATATCGAAGAATGCGTTCGACAGCTTGAAGATGAGATGTCCGAGGAGCATGCATAAAACGACTCACGACTCCCACGACAAAAGAGATGTCTGGTCGAGTAACCGTAAGATAGATCAGCTTCTCAACCAAGCGTCTATGGTATTCTGGATTTGTAAGCAGCTTGTCAGAGTCAGATCTGTGAGCCGAGAGCTTGTGATTGGCGTCCATATGAGTATCCGCAGGTTTGCATCCAGAATAGCCGACATCATGAAGGAGGTCCATACAATACTTCCTTTGGGATAACACAAGACCATCAGGGCGTCGTGCAACCTCAAGCCCAAGAAAATACCGAAGGTTGCCAAGATCTTTGGTCTGAAAGGCGGAGTTTAACTATTGCTTGATATGTTGTATCCTTGTAGTATCGTCGCCAGTAATAAGAATATCGTCAACATAGACAAGTCACAGTTCCGGTTGACCGATGTCGAGTGAAGAGAGAAAAATCAGCCGAGCTCCGAATGAAGCTAATATAGCAGACAACCTTGCCGAATTTTTCAAACCAAGCGTGCGGGGACTGTTTGAGACCATAAATAGATTTCCGAAGATGACAGA
Source organism: Platanthera zijinensis (assembly GCA_039513925.1). Classification (NCBI taxonomy): domain Eukaryota; kingdom Viridiplantae; phylum Streptophyta; class Magnoliopsida; order Asparagales; family Orchidaceae; genus Platanthera; species Platanthera zijinensis. Next base: position 96,551,835 of record CM077097.1, read on the forward strand.
CCCGAGACTACCCCGTGGTCTCAAACCCGGGAGGTTGGTGCATTTAAACAGTCTCCTGCAGATCGCCGTTGAGGAAGACATTCTTAAGATCCAGCTGATAAAGAGGTCAATGACGATGAACAACCAAGAAGAGAAGAACGCGGACCATGTTCAATTTGGCCACTGGAGAGAAGGTTTCCTCATAATCAAGACCATGTTGCTGAGTAAAACCCCGGGCCGCATGTTTAATAACAAAGACCCACTTGCAGCTAACACAGGGTTGGCCTGCAGGAAGAGGAACCAGATCCCAAGTCCTGTTAGCCCAGAGAGCCCGCATTTCATCGTTCATGGCCGCCCGCCACCCCGGATGTTGAACTACCTCCTGCACAGTGTTTGGAATACAAATAGAGGAAAGAGAGATTGCAAAGACGTAGAGAGGTGGAGTCAGCCGATTGAGAGAAACGTAGTTGACCAAGGGATGAGCTGTAGAAGCAGGAGCTGGATCTGCCATTGTCGGGGTGTCGCTGGGTGCAGGGAGCTGGTGCAGGGAACCATCCTTGGAGTCACGACGAGTGTAGACACGGATAACAGGCGGAGGAACCTTAGGGGGGCAAGGAGAGAGGAGAAAGGAGATGGCAGAGAAGAGGGCGTGATAGGTACGGTAGGACAGGGAAGAGGAGGAGAGGAAGACGGGGTGGGGGAAGGTAAGTGGAAGGGCTTGTCTTCGCAGAAGGTGACATCCGCTGAGACGACCAGCTTGCCATCCGATGGAGAGTAGCAAACATACCTTTTTTGAGTACGGGACTAGCCAACAAACATATATTTGGCCGCCCGAGGAGCAAGTTTGTCGGAAGGGGGGCTAAGAAGATGAACATAACAAACACACCCGAAGACTCGCGGGGTGAGAGAGGTGGGGTTGGTGGATGGATAGAGGAGTTGGATAGGTGAGGCAAAGTCAAGAACAGAGGAGGGTAGACGGTTGATGAGATGACAGACTGTGGAGACGGCAAAATTCCAATATTCGATCGGAACCTGCATTTGAAACATGAGGGACCGAACAACATCGAGAAGATGACGATTCTTTCGTTCGGCCACCCCGTTTTGCTGAGGGGTATACGCACACGAAGTTTGATGGATGACGCCAAATTCGGTGCAGAGATTGGAGAAGGTGCGACCAGTATAGCTAGTATTATCATTGCGGATGACCTTGAGGGGGGGGGGGTGGCGAACTGCGTACGCATCTCAGTTAAAAAAAGTACGAAACACAGAGGTAAATTCAGTACGATCATGCAGTAAATATAGCCACGTAATACACGAGTAATCATTAATAAAAGTGACAAAATAGCGAAATCCAAAGATATTGAGGACTTTATAAGGACCTCATACATCAGAATGAACTAAAGATAAAGGAGTACTACTCCTGGTACAGGCAGGGGGGAAGGAAGAACGATGCTGTTTGCCGTAGATACAAGATTCACAAGAGAACTCCCGTAAAGGAACATCAGGAAGTGCCCGCTTAAGAACCAGAAGGGGAGCATGGCCATGACGGCGCTGCCAATCGACAGTGGAGACAGCGGAGAGAAGAGTTGGTGGGATATCCAGGATGTACAACCCATTCAACAGCTGCCCCTTACCAATAATACTCCGGGTGCGACGATCCTGCATAAGAAAAGAAGAAGGAAAAAAGATTATGCAACAATCAAGGTCGTGCATCAGGCGACTAACAGAAAGTAAATTGAAAGGAGACCCCTGAACGTGAAGAACCGAGGAAAGAGAAAGGGTCGGGGTAAGCTGGAGAGCAACGGCGCCAAAGACCAGTAAAGTGTCACCATTGGCCACAGTAATACACGGAGGATGAGCCGTCTGGAGATGCGGGGGGGGGGGGGGGGGGGGGGGGGGCTTCTGGGAGGTAATATGGTGAGTAGCGCTGGAATCGACAAGCCGGAGGAGCGGCCGGGGGCACCCTGTAGCTGGTGAAGTTGGGTGCGGAACTCATCTATATCTTGGCGGGTAGTGGACGCCGGATCCTGGGTAGAAGCCCCAGTGGGAGCAGGAGCAACAAAGGAAGTAGCAACAAGGTGAGGAGGTAAACCATGCTTGCGGTAACAGGTAGACTCAAGATGACCATCCCAGCCACAATATGTGCATTTTATAGAAGAACGACCACCACGTCCTCGTCCCCGAGACGGAGGTCGGTCCCCTCGGGTGGAAGATCCACGAGCAGGAGGAGGGGTCGGAAGGAGAGGCTGTTGAAGAAGAGCCGGTGCAAATCCGGGAGGAGCCTCAGTAGGAGGCGTAACTTTAAGCAGCATTGAGCATACATTAGACAACGAAGGAGTCGTCGTGGAAGAAAGGATCTGGGTTCGAACACTATGCAGGTGGGAAGGAACACGGGACATCATCATCGCGATGGTGACAGCCTCTTTCTGGGCCCGTTGAGTAGCTAGATCAGTAGTTGGAGGTTGATGTTGAATCCAAGTCTCAGCCAGGGTCTTGTCCCGGGCAATGAAAGATATCATATCGTCGGGAGCACCAGGAGCAAGGTTCTGAAGGTCGGAGAGAATATCATATAAGTGCTGAAGACTGTTGTGCCCAGAGTAAAAGGAGTGGAGCTCCTCCCACATGGCCTTGGCTGTGTCATGATACATGACCATCCTGTAGAGCTCGGTGTCCATAGAGTTGAGGAGCCAGGACTGGACCCGACCATCATCGCGAAGCCAGTCATCGGAGGGAGCATCGGGAGGAGCTTGGGTCAAGTGGTGAAGAAGACCCTTTGTCTGCAAAACACGACGAACAGAGTGAACCCATTCGACGAAATTCCGTTTCCCGGTAAGAGAAATGGTAGTAATTCGTAGCTCATCACGAAGTTCGGGAGCCGCAGCAGGCGCGCGAGCAGGAGTAGAAGAGGTAGCAGCGGAATGTTCGGAAGCCATGCGGCTAGCAAAAGAGGTTTGGCGGCTAGCAAAGGAAGCCGAGCGGCTTAGTAGAGAGAGAGGCCGGGCGGCTAGAGAAGGAGGCCGGGCAGCTAAGCAGAGGAGGTCGGGCGGCTAAGAAGAGGAGGCCGAGCGGCTAGAGAAGAAGGCCGGGCGGCTAGAGAGGAAGACCGGGCGGCTAGGCAGAGAGGCCGAGCGGCGAGAGAGAAAGAGGCTGAAGAGAGACTAGCAAAAGAAGCCCGGGCGGCTAAGTAGAGAAAGTAGGCGTACGGTCTCGGCGGACACACCAGCGACCAAGAAATGTCGCGATCAGGATGCGGCTAAGAAAGGGGGAAACAACACGGCTAGATAGAAGTCGAAGTCGGTAGCGGAGAGAAGAAGGAAACTGTACAGTCACGGTGGGGCACACCAGCGACAAGAGAGGTCGCGACCAAAGATGCGGAGCCCGAAGAGAGGAAAGAGGCCGCGACGATCACAAAGGCAGACCGCGCGACAAGCAAGCCACGGTTAAGGAAATAAATCGGGCGGGAACAGACAAACCACGACAAGGCCGCGGTTTTAGGAGAGCAGGCCGCACAACCCGCAGCGAGCAGAACCAAACCGGGGTCCACGGTGGAGAGAGGGGAAAGCTATAAAAGGAGAGGAGGAGGTGAGGAGGGTGGAGCCACGTAGCGAGATGCGGGTAGGGAGAGAGAGACCGCGGAAAGGCCGCGAGAAGGACGAGAGACCGCCAGAGGGGAGCTCGGGGCGGTTAGAAACCAGAGACCGCCAGAGGGGAGCTCGGGGCGGTTAGGAAACAGAGAACGCCAGAGTGGAGCTCGGGGCGGGTAGAAAACGCAGACCGAGTATACCCAAGGAGAAGACCGGTTCCTCTGATACCATGTAAAGAGAGGCCTCAAACCTTGTATATACTTCTTGAATTATAAATTACAAGTATGAATACATTTATATAGGAAAAGAGGAAGAAGAGAAATCCCAATCCAAGATGTGGGACTAATACAAAGAGAGAGAAAAGAGAGAAAAATGGGCACCTAGATGGGCTCTTAATTAGGCTTTTCTAACAGTTAGAAACAAACTACTAAGATATTTGTTTCCCGCATCACTACCGAATAATTTGGTAGCATCCCACCTTGTTGATGTAAACTTCTCCCACAACTTCCTCTTCCTCTCATGGAGGCTTTGTAACGAAAGAAATGTTGTACTGAATCTGGTCACTCCAGGGCGCACAAGATCATGAGACTTCAAGTCTTTTGTAGTCTCCCAAAACATGTCAAGGGAGATAGTATGACCATGTATAAACACTGATAATTGACATTCCATTGCAATAGCATTTTTGATTCGCTTTAATCTAACAATGTCCTTGAGAAGCAAATTGATTGTGTGTGCAGCGCATGAAGTCAAAAAGAGCCTTGGCCTCTTCAAATCCATCAACCTTCATGCCGCCATATTATTGGATTTATTATCTGTCATAACTTGTATTATATTTTCCTCTTTTGGGCCACCTGGGTTAGCAATCGCCTCATCCACAAAATCAAAAATAAATTTCTCATTATGTGTGCATGAAGATACATTCGTGGATAGCCAAAATGCTATCCCAGCAATAGTGTGCACCAGTATGTTCATGATGCTTCTCCCCTTTTTATCTGTTCATGCATCTGTAAGAATACTGCAGCCATGCACCCTACACGTTTGAGTGAATATGCTTAGCATCTCCTTCGTTCGTTGAACCTCCATCTTCAAGAATGTATCCCTCATCTCATATGGTGTTGTCCCCTTCATTTCTGGTCCACATAGCTCAACTACATGCAATGCCTGTTGGAAGGATGTAACATACACGACATTGAATGAAATGCCTTTCTCGTATGCCCACTTAGCAATATGCAAGCACACATCATATCTGGATTTTTTCTTATACTTGCAATCAATGGTGGTTTATACCATTTTGTTGATCTCGAAGGTTTGGACAAATTGATCTATAGGTCATTTAGTACCTACCCCTGTATAAAGACTCCTTTGCATGGCTTCTTCTTTGCCACTATCCGCTCTGCCACAGGCCCACAACTACATCTTCCAAAGCTGTTTGCAATTTTTCAGTCTTGGACTTTTTGGTTGCTTTGTGCAAAGTTTAAATATTTCTCAACCTTCCCTTTAACATCAGATGGTACCGTCAGACATGCCTTAACATTGCCCCTTGTTCCCGTAAAGTGATGCTTCAAGCAAATAACTTCACCATTCACAATTTGCTTTCAATATATGCATCGTATCTGATTGGTGTCATTTAGAGTCACCTTTTCACCAAATGCCCAACACGGATCTCGACCTACTATGACTGAATTCATTCTGTAACACCTTTCCTGTAATGATCATATAATATGGGTCCGTCCGGGACATCACGACATATAGACATCATAGACCTGATATTATAAAATGATATAAGAACACTACCGATCTCAAAACTTATAACTTAAAACAGCTGAAACATTAAACACAGACTAGAAGTTGTCCACCATACCATAGGAGTCAATTGGTCTTATGACTTTACATCACCAAAGTGTTCAGATCATCATCTGATGCACCCTTCGCCGCATCTTAATTCTTAGCCGTATATTTATTTTGGTATTTCATTTCATGTACTCGTTCTCATTCCTTGTACTTGATTTGGCTTGTCGGTTTGACCGGCCGGAGGGACCCTAAATAAATTGGTCCGGTAATTTAGGATAGTTAGAACGTGAAAGAGAAGCTTAAAAATTAACGTGAAAGAGAAGCTTAAAAATTATTTAAACGTATACATTTAAATTCAAAAAGATGTGATCTTTTGGAATAAGTTTTTTTTGGAAACTCAACTTTGGAAAGAAATTTGGCTGGCTCCTTGTTTGGAGAATTAATTAAAGGAGAATACAAATGATTCTTTATTTCCGGCTAGCTCCTTGTTTGGGAATAAATAATAAAAGAGGGAATGAAAATCAATTCCTTGTGTTGGCCGACTCTCTTTGAAATTTCATTCATTATTAAAAAGGAGTCGCTCCTCTGAACAGAGGTAGACCGGATAGAAGTAGGGAACGAACAATTGTTCGTTTCTCTGTATTGCCGGCTGAATACCCCGTCTCCCCCCGTTCCAGCTCGTCGAAGACAGCATCGCCGCTACTTTGCCCCCCTGCCGTCGTGGTCTTGTTCCCCCTCTCAACCCACGACGATTTGGTGGCCATCGTCGCTTCCCTGAACGCCGTCAACGTCGCTACAATGCCCTCCCACCGAGATCCAGGATCACCCGACCGTGTCGAGCCGTCACCGGAGTCCTCCCTGCCGGCAGAAGCTTGATTGCGGCCTCCTCCTCGTCGACTTGCTGCCGCTCCCGTCCTGAAAACGAGCTTGCACCTGTGGGTAACGTCGACTCCGGCTCTTCTTCTGTTACCTGCCGCATCCCTCACCTGCGCAAAGAATCCCGGAAGGATTGCCTTCCTTGCAGTATCAACACCCGACCCCTTGCTCTAATTAATTGGCTATAGTTTTATGCATTACATTAAATAATTATTAAGCTTGCCATTGAACGTTCAAACTATTTTGATCGCCGTTATTCATAAGTTATTATTTGTGGGCTTTGCTTCTTCTTCTGTTACCTGCCGCATCCCTCATCTGCGCAAAGAATCCCGGAAGGATTGCCTTCCTTGCAGTATCAACACTCGACCCCTTGCTCTAATTAATTGGCTATAGTTTTATGCATTGCATTAAATAATTATTAAGCTTGCCATTGAACGTTCAAATTATTTTGATCGCCGTTATTCATAAGTTATTATTTGTGGGCTTTGCTTGTGGATGTATGAATCTCGCAACAGTTCGAGTCGTTAGGCGCCACGCGATACTTTCCTAACAACGATTAACGATCTTGCGACGCTCAAACGGTTAAGAGTAATTTTGCGCGAAAACATCGATTTTGGCCGCTCGGCCCCATTTAAAATTTAAAACCCATTCTATCTCTAAAAATTCATATACAAAATACAATATTTTGATTTAAAACATTTAATTTTTCAAAACCCGAGTTGAGTTTACATCAACATCCAACACATCACACATAACCAAATGTAAAAGCATCCTAGGCTACCTCAGTGTACAAGCCGGTCACAAGGTAAAGGAAACATATCACGCAATCAAACAAGAACTACAGGAGGAGGTACACTCCATAAGGCTTAGGCCTTTTCGGCGGTGAGCTTGCTCCAGTTTGCGATCTTTGCACTACAACCAACACAACAAACATGGTATAACATGGGTCAGCTATGGATGCCCACAAGCAATGTAACAACACCCCTCCTCCCGACCATCCCTAGAGGATCCCAGAGAACTCCATCACCCTGCAGGTCAGCACTTCGTATGCAAATGTAATAAAACGTGAACAATATAGAAACAAACAAGTAATGGTGTCATAGACATCACCCACATTTTTATGTTGAGCAGATAAAAAAGGGTTCTACCAATGCAGAATGTATGCAAACCTGAGTTTCACCCATGACACCTTAAAACGTGTATGATTCTAACATATCATCACATCACATCAATCACATGAGTAAGTACTCTCATTTCCCCAAACGCATACAAGCCTAAGGTCGAGATTTCCTGCTGAGACCTCACCCGCTCATGGATCACAACACCATCGGGCTTGTCCATCAACTTCACCGTTCTCGCCAAAACACCAAGCAAAGCACAACCAATGCTAAGAACTCTCGCTTAGACCCCATCCGCACATGCATCACAACACCATCGGGCTTGTCCAAAAGTGCAGACGTTCTCGTCAGTTTGCACAAAAGGGGGCTTGTCTTGTCGGGACACCCTCTACACAAAAATCAGAATATCACGGGGTTAGCCACTCAACCACAAAGACAAAGCCACGTTTTCACAGCCAAGTGGACCTCACAATACACCACACATTCATCACATACATTTTCCCACCCTAAGCCAACATTTGTTCTAACACGAAAAATGAGGACATCGCAGCTTCTTCGCCGCAATCGGGTTTCTAACAAAATCCCTAAAATGCATGTCAAGCAACATCACCGAATTGGGTCACCGGTCGCGATTTCGGCCTCACCCACAATGCCTAATCCACTATCGAAGTGGATTTCTATTGCAAAATATGTCGGGGACGAACTCAATTGACCCGGTGGTTCATCTTGAACCAAGACAACCCGAACCCTTCTCATTTGAGAGATCCGGTGCTAAGAAATTGCAAGAAAATAAAGACATCGAGAAAAGATGTTATGCTCGCATCCTAAAACTGGGGGTAGAGATGTCGTTACCCTACAAGGCTTCTTCCTCGCCATGGAAATCTTGAATAGGACGGATGGAATCGTGTGCCTTTGCCCCCTCTCCTCAAATCCGGTCTCGGATCGTCAAACGGAGCTCCGAAGCTCCAACAATGGTGGAAACTAGGTCGTCTTCCTCCATTTCCTCTCGCCCACCCTAGCCATCGAGAGACAAAAATCTTTGAGAATGTGGATAAGAAAGGTCTCTGTTTTATTTAGGGTTCACAAGCACAACTCCCAGAGCCATTATCAAGATCTAAGAAGATCAAACGTCCAAAAAACGTCTATTCATGAAACTGGTTCATGGGCGCTCCAAATCAACTCTCTGACTCAGGTCATTGAGAGCGAACACGACGATATGAGAGCGAACACGACGATATGAGAGCGAACACGACGATATGCGAGCGAACACGACGATATGTGAGCTAACACTCTTTATGAGAGCTAACTCAACAATGTAAGAGCTAACACAAATATATGAGAGCTAACACAAATATATGAGAGCTAACTCAACTATATGAGAGCTAACATGACGATATGAGAGCTAACACAACGATATGAAAGCTAATGCAACTATATGAGAGCTAACATAACTATATGCTTTCCTGCTACATTTATCCTAGCACACCCAACATTCCAAACACAAGGTAAAATTTTGGGTTGTTACACATTCCACACGCAAAAAAATTATAAAAAATTTTCAACAAATTAAAAAAGCAACATCAGTGATATTTTTATATCTAGATTCCCGCAATATTGATGTCATCATTCATCAATGATCATTTATCAGTGTAATAACCTAAGGGTCACCGTTAATTTTGCAACATCTGAAATATTATATGTTGCATATTTGCATCACTTAAAAAAGCAATGATATTCATTATTCAAAATTCCAAAATAACCTTCTATTTTGTCAATTGTCATTTTACTACGACACCACGGAGCAACAATGATCCACTATTCAAGAAGACGTACTCAATGTAAACTACGATAACAAGCAAGTAGTTTAGATAGGGTATCACAAAGAATCCTCATCATTTGTTGCAAAAATAATGTTGAATCCTAAGTGTATAGCTAAATCATTTTTTTCACATCATATGTTGCAATGAAAAACAACAAAAATCATAATGTTGCAATCGTAGAGGAAGTGGGAAGAGAGAAGTAGAGAGAAAGAGATTATGAATAAAGACAACCACATTGCCACAATTCCACAATCACAACAACTATCCAATGTCAATGCCAAGTGCCAACATCAGCTATTCAAGTGCCAACATCAGCTCCTGTTACCACAATGCCACAATGCCACCCGACTGCCATAAGGATCTAACACAGCCACAATGTCCCAAGTTCAGCATAATCATAATCGACTGCCGAGTGCCAATAGCATGATCACAATCACTTAAAAATATCACTCCCGGATTTCTAGCTATATAGATTAGAGAAATAGAGGATGAGAGAAGAGAGAATAGAGGAAGAAGGAAGAGAGAAATAGAGGAAGAAGGAAGAGAGAAATAGAGGAAGAGAAAAATGGAGAAAGGGGGAGAAGAAGAAAGTAGTAACCAACCAAGAAAATGATGACATACTAGGGCATGATCGCATGAGGAACTTTCCATAGCAACTATACATAACAAATTATCTACTAATAACTTAAAAATAAAGATAAAACTAACAGTGCTGAGAGGATGAGCCACAGAAGATGAGAGGAGAGGAGAGGAGGAATGTGTCGAAAACCAGTGCTGAGAAGATGACGCAGACGACAAACACCAAACAATCAGAAGAATACAGCCCAGGTGCGAGAATCACCAAAGAACCAGAGAGCCAAGAAGAAGACAAAAGTCGAGAGGGGAAGAAGATTGCGAGAGATGGAGATTAGGGCAGGCTGCTGGCGGAATGTGAGGAGTTGAGCGGCAAACGATGGCTTAATACTTTTAATTTTCTATATATAATATAAGTATAATGATAAATTAATAATAGCTTAATTTTTATTTGCTTACGCAATTAACCGCCATTACGTCCGCAGTAAGCCGCCATTAGCCACAATATTGGGACAACATGTCTGACATGTCGACCGCAATACTGGAAAACGCCCTAATTGTCAAATATGGTGGAAATGTGTCGATTCCCCCTCAAAATTGACATGTCGACCGACATGTTGGACATGTTGGGCTCAATCTACAAGCTTGTGTAGCATCTAAGACTTGAACGACAATAAGATGATACATTTACACCCCATAGATTCTCCCTCATGATGAGCGAAGAACTCTGAGCCACTTCTCTTTATTTTATCTTGTAATATTAATATTGGGTTACCACACCTGCATAACCCTCGTTCAGTTAGAATTTTGGATGGAAACTGATTAAATCAGCTAGAATATTTTTTGATTTCCAAGTTAATCCTTTATATTCACTTGATTTTCCCTTTTGAATTCCTCATTCTTTGAAAATTTGAATTATTGCAATGGCTAAACTTAGAAAATTAGAAATTTTTTTGCCTGATTTTATCACTTTTCAATTTTCATTCATAATTCTATCTGAAGTGGATTTTGTAAACGAAGCGAACTTATAGGGAGTTTTTTGTAATTTCAAAACATAGAGGGGTGGTCTTTGTAATTAGACAAACTCCTAAGGGAGGCCCTGGTAATTAACCATATTAATATCTTATGAGTTATCTTGTAATGTGTACTTAGCCCTTTTATATAAGTGAATATTTGTGTATTAGTTTGGGCATCTCATATTCTTGTCTTTTGGAGTTTCCTTGAGCCGGTGACGAAACCGACCTCAATTATGTCTTGGTGAGAGCATATCTCCCGTTAATGTTCTTGGAGGTCCTTAAGCAAAGGTTGCATCCTGATCAAGAGGTCCTTTATTTGGAGAAGAAAAGCCACAAGTGGAAGAGTGGGCTGTCTCTCACAACAAACAACAATTCATTCATTATTAGTTTGCTATGAAAGGTGAAAGGGAAACTAACTAAGTCACGGTGAAATGTTGTTTTAATGAGGAAACTTCACGTAGCAGAGGAAGGAGTTTCAGGAACGAGGAGGCATACTTGTGGTCTTATGAGGTTTTTGAAGCTCAAGGGTTGCTGGTCATATTCATGGAGTGAGAAGGAGAGAGGGTAAGAGCCTATGTTGGGAAGCATGATTTTTTTTAATCATAATCATGAATGGGGAGGAAGAAAGGCCGCATTATAGGATTTTAAGGATGGCTATGTTGCAAGCTTACTTGACATTAAAAATGATGTAGATTCCACATAAGTTAGGATAAAAATGGGTCAGGTTTTTTGGAACATGATAAAGGTTCTCTTTATGAAGGGTAAAGGGTTTTAAGAAAAAATAGAAGTGAGTGAACATGAAAGTTATAAATATTGATGTGGTGAAGGCAACAAACCAAAGTTTACTTAATTTAGAGTTATGGTCAGGTCATGCAGGAAACTGAGTTGAGTTCGGATTTGGGTTTGAGTTTTAGGGATTTGATCTAGATTTGGCAGGCAGTGTGTGCACACATCGCATGCTTAAATAATATACAAAACATATAATATCTTTATGCATATGTTCCTCACTGCATTTCACTCTAGTAAACAAAATGCTATGTAATACAAAATATTAAATTTAAACTAATATGCATGTCTCCAAAAGACGAAGGTAGTGATGTACCAAATCAATATACATTCATCAAATTGGTGCAGTTTAAACCTTCCATTGTAGATGCAGAAGTCATCTCAGTTTTTTTCCCTTTTTTCCATGATTTTTGTTCTTATCATATTTCAATTTTAATCATTTTTACAACCCTGGATTCTACTCTTGGAATGCAAGTGATAATAGATTCACCACTCTTTGATCTACTATGCTTTTAGGATTTCTATTTGAATAGAGTTGACGTGAAATTACAAACAGTTCTCCAGCTGATTGCCGTATCAGAGTAATACTTTATTTTTTTGTCATTTAGGCAGCTCCTTCGGGGAAGGGAAAACCTACGAAATTGCACAAAAGGAAGCATCAGATTGGATCATTGTATTATGATTTGAAGCAGAAAGAGATGGAACTCGCGGAGCGTCGTTCCAAAGGCCTCTTAACAAAGGCAGAGACACAGGCCAAATATGGTTGGTGAGGTTTATATAGGAGGTGCATGATTTACCAAATGTAAGTTAATTTACCCAAGTATCAACCTTTTGGTCTGATTTTTTAGACGTTATGATAGTTCGATACTGAATCTTTGCCCTTTCATGTAAATTGGCATCTCCACCAGTAGACGTATCTTCAGCATCACTGGAGGGATTTTTCAATTTCTCCTTCATAGTCTTAGATTTTAATTTATAGAAAGTCAGAACACATTTACCTTTGCATGCATTTCCTATACATCTCCATTGTAGTTGTTTAATGGTCTGATTAGAAGGTAGTAGTAACCGGTGGTGTTGATTTCTAGATCGTACCTTCGGGATTGAAGAGGAATTTATTAGAAGCTCGCATATGAAATCAAATCAACACCATAGATCTTGCACTCACATCGTCGATCAAGAATCAGTATTTGATCCTGCACGCATCACCACTATGGATAGTATGTATTGTCAGTTCAGTCAGCTATGCACACCTAACATATGTGGCAGGGATTAATTAGGATCTTTCTAATATTCTTCACTAGTTGGATGAGATGTCATCGTCAGAGTAGTCTAGGAATACTCACTATATAATATATATATACACGACATTACGACCCATCATATATATCGCTATATATACTAATATTCTCCCATTTGTAAGTAGTGCACGTTTCTTCTTCCTTGCACTTCACTCACAATTTAATTAAATATTTTTAACTTAAGCTTAGATCATGTGACTAAGGGACTCCCTTAGTATTCTACTCCAGGATCCTGTAATTTTTTATGAAAAGGCTTCGAGGAAACTAATATACGATATGAGATGCACTTTCAATCTCCTTGGCTGCTGCTATAATCAATAACCACATTCCCCGCCTTTTCAACTAACTATGAAAAACTCCAGAGACTACTGCCACTAATCAGCACATTTCTTCAGCCTTCTTAAGACTATCATGACCCTCAACAATAAACTCCTACTTGCCCCTCACATAACAGCTTCCTGTTTGCGATTAAGTCACCTAGAAGGAGAAAGTGCTGCACCAAATATCACAGGTACTCTTCTAATAATGCATTGATCATCTCCATCTGTCTGCCAATCTGAGAATGCCGTGTTGGAGAACAATAAATGAATCCCCATCAATCTGAATATGCTAGTCCAAAGTGGCCCTGCGGTTAACAAATAGAACTTTCAAATCTGCAGGAAATACTCGTCGGCATTCTTTTCTTCTCATGGACATTGTAATTACGCTACAATGAGTTCAACTGTTCAATTATTGACTGTCTAAAGCCATTGATCAATCTTCTTGTATCAAAGCACTATTGACTTCCTTCTTGGAGGTATCCATGTGGACTTTGAAGGACAAATTCAAAATCTGGTATGTATAACAGTAGTTTAAAAGAAGTATTATTCTTGCTAGCATGGATTATATTTTGTGATAATGTGTCTTTCAACAATAGGTAATCAATAGGGTTGCACAAAACTTTAATAAATTTCTCTTTGTTCTTTTCATTAGGACGTGTTTCCCACCTCGCCCTCTCTTAGGCTCTATTTGGATAACTTTGTCTTTTCAGTAGTAGAGGTTCCAACTCTGGTAACAAACACGGTAGTGTCATTTTACCTATGTTTGGAATTTCTGTAACAATGTTCCTAGCTCAGTTCCTGTTTTTTGGGGTCAAGACATTCATGATTGCTTACACCTAAATATATGGTGGTGTTATTTTGGCTCAAAATGTGTTTTGGGGAAATAGCTTTCATGACCAGTGGTCATCCAAAAGCCACTTGTGTTTTCATTATTGCGTTTGCAGCCACTAGATCCTTATCATTAAGGCCCCGTTTGGGCGGACTTATTAAGGTCCGATTCATGCGGTCTCAACCGCTTGACCGGTGAAAATAAGTCCTCAAACGGAGCCTAAGTTACCTTTTTCTCATCCCTCCTTAAATCATTTGAGGTTGTGATGTTGTATATATATTTCACTTCTTTGTCTGAAAGTATGATGCTATTTTGAGCATGTGCTCAAAATCCCCATCTTTCCAATCTATATATGGGACCCCTTATGCAATAGAAAACTAGTTGAAGATGGGCACAAAATCTATTGCGTCCAATGCTCTCTTCCTTCCCCTTGGCTGACCAAAGAATTCCTCTTTCTTCTCTTCTTTGGGATGTGTCCCCAGTCTTTCCTTGTATGATTATGTACCTTCTCTCTCTCTCTCTCTCTCTCTCTCTCTCTCTCTCTCTCTCTTTTCTCCTCAGATTGTGTGCCCTTCGCTAATTATTGTTTGAATGCTACATGAAGATTATTCTTTATTTCCACTACTTAATTTGCTATTATAATCAAAGTCCAAGTCATTTTTTCCTCATATCACCCACTGCATGAAACATTAGAAATTCTCCTTTGAGCTTACACTCCCTCAGCCACCACCGGAGACTGCAGGAATAGCTTCTCTATTGTCGACGATTTCCTTCTTTTTCTCCTACCACGTCTCGTGAATTCACACTCCCCTATTTAAGCATAGATCTCCATCACTCCCCTATTTCAGCAGAGATCATCCGTTTAAGATCCTCAATCTCTCTCCACCCCTGAAATATCATTTTGTTGGTGCTAATTGCTATCTTCTTGATATTTCCTTTGTTCCAAGTAATAGCTTCATTTGCTCTAACCCTGCTTCTTTCTTGCCTTCACTCTAATTTTAGACATTGTTGCCTCCCTCTTCCCCTTCTGGTGCGGCACATGATCGAATCCTCAACGAGCAAGACAAACTCCACGCGCTTGAGCCGGTAGTGCGAGCGTGAAGGCGTTCCTACACTTCACCTGTTGCGGACTCTCCCCCGTTTCCTTTAATCTCTTAAGCTGCCTTTTATTTGATATGTTATTTCATTTTTTTACTTCAGTCTCTGCCCTATAAGGGCAATCTGTAATAGGACACTAGGGCAACTCTCTTGAAAAAAGAAAACCGTGAACCCTTTTTGTAAACTGTGTATGGTATTGAGCGGCCGTTGAAGCCCTTCTTTTTCCTCCTAGCATCGCCTGGCTGTGTATCTCCTCCTGGTGCTATCCTAGGTAGTGAGTATTGATCTACTCTCTTTTTGAACAAAAAAATATCATAGAATATGTGACCAATGTAAAGAAAACAACATTTGTTCAGTCATTTGTGAGTATTGGTATATAATAACCCGGATTTTGATGAAATCTTTTTTAGGCAAAATTGTGTCAAAACACGTTGAAAATGACTTTAAAAATTAATTTGAAAAAAAAACTGAATTCGTGTTAATGATTAGAACTGCAATCTCACCCACACGCACCCGGACGCACAATTTTCGTCCGCGTGCCAATTTTTTTGGCCGAGCGCGCATTTTTTGTCCAAACGCGCATTTTTTGCTCGAACGCGCATTTTTAATCCGGGTGTGTATTTTCCCCCGCAAACACATTTTTTTACCCGGACATGGAATTGTTGCTTGGGCGCAAAATTTTTTTTTGCCATGGTGCGCATATTTCTCTTGGGCATGCAAATTTCGCCGGGGTGCAAATTTTACGCTCGGCGCGAGTTTTTCGTCCGGGCAGACGTTTTTCTTCCCGACGCGCGTTTTTCTCCCGGACGCACGTTTTTCTTACAGGTGCACGTTTTTCGCCAGGGCATTCGTTTTTCTCCCGAACACGCATTTATTGTCTGGGCACGCATTTTTCGCATGGGCATGGATGTGCGTGTTTTCCTCCTGGGTATGCAATTACCGCCCGAGCGCGTGTTTTTCGTCGGGGCGCGTGTTTTTCACCCGTGCTGGAGGCACGTGTTTTTCTCTCGGGTACGCAATTACCGCCCAAGCGTGTTTTTTGTCGGGGCGCGCATTTTCCGCCCAGGCATGGAGGCGCACGATTTTGTCTGGTCACGCATTTTTTGTCCGAATGCGCGTTTTTTTGCCTGGATGCATGTTTTTTGTCTGAGCGCATGCTTTTCTCCCGGATACGCATTTTCGCCCAACACACACTTACGTCCGACGCGCGTTTTCGCCGTGATCATTTTTCCCGGGGACGCATTTTTCGACTGGCGTATGTGTGTTCGCTCGACACGTGTTTTCTATCGGGCCCGCATTTTTCATCATTATTTGTTTATGCCCGAGCACCATTTTCTGCCCGGGGGTGCATTTATTGCCCGGGCGCACGTTTTTACGAATTTTTGCCTAAGTCTTTCATTTTCATTCACATTGACACATTGTTTTATTTTTCTTTATGTTCTTATGATTTTATGTGCTTTTAATTTTTGAAAGTCAATGTATTCAATATGAACAAACAAAATTTACTAATGTCAATTTTTGCCTTTACGCTACAAACATCAATATTGACATTAAACCTAATGTTAATTTCTGGATGTATAGATATTGGATTGAAAGCTAATTCTTGAAATTTAATGTTTTTCAAATGAATGGACCTTTGTTGAATTGAACTTAAGCCCCCAAATTTGAAATATATAGGCTCCGTTTGGGGGGACTTATTTTCACCGATGAGGCGGTTACGACCGCATGAACGGAGCCATAGGCTCCGTTTGGGGGGACTTATTTTCACCGGTCAAGCGGTTATTAAAGGAGTGCCCTTATCTGCTTCCAAGCCACACTTCACCGCTCCCTTCCTCAAGCTTGGTGCATTGGCTAGATGTGTTTGCTGGCGAACTTCCTCCAAACTCAGATATTAAGTGCTTAAATTATTCGGGTTGTCTAAATCCTAGGGACCAAAATCAAATCAACGGTCATAATTAGCTAGCCAAAATTTTACAAGGAGTTCACCTATGACATATTCGAATGCTAGGAATTGGCAATCTGAAATTGAAATTGCACATAAATAATGCAAATTTGTTGGTCGAATGGATGGAATTCAACTCAATTCCAACTGATTTCAGTTAACCTCTTCTCAATTTTATATCCCTAAGTTGGTTTTCAAGTTTTCCGCCTAGGCCAGACGCAATCCATCGTAAAACCGCAGCCTCTTCTCGATGCTTATGAATTTTCGCCTTTTCCTCGTCTTTTTCTTTTTCTTCTTCAATCTCTATTCTTAGAATAGTAAAATTTATCAATTTTAATTCTACTAATTGACTTACATGGAGCAATAGGATAATAAAATTGGAATTCATGTCAATGTCAATTTCTGCATGCATTGAATTTGACTAAAAATCAATTTCGAGTTTTCCATTGGTTATTGATAGGAATTGGATCTATTTTATGGTTTTAGGGGTGCACATAACAATCCACAAAATGAAATCATGGGGTTGACTAGTCAACCCTATGATTCCCTTCATGATGGGAGAAGTGGAGAGCCCACTTTCTCTCATCTTCATCTCCTCCATCCAATTCCCCCCTCTTTCTCTCCCATCAAATATGAGATCCACAAAAAAGGGAAAGAGGGGAGAGAGAGAACACCGCCGCCGCAACCGACCGCCGCCGCCCGGCCGCCGGCCACCGCCGCCCGGCCTGTGCCGCCCGGCCGCCCGGCCGCCGCCGCCCGGCCTGTGCCGCCCGGCCGCCGCCGCCCGGCCGCCTCCGCCCGGCCGCCCGGCCGCCGCCGCCGCCGCCCGGCCGCCACCAGCCATCGCCGGCCACCTCCACCTGTCCACCGCCAGCCGGTGGCTCGCCGCCCGAACCTCCACCGTCCGATCATGGCGCGCTACCACGGCCGTCCGATCAAGGGGAAACCACCCACTACGTTAGTGGTGGGGCCCACCATGATCTCCCCCTGGAGCCTATAAAAGGACCCCAGGGGCTCTTCATTTATCATCTTTTTCCTCCTACGCTTCTTCTTCTTCCTCAGGTGAAAGACCTCCCACTTCCTCCACCGAGTCGGCCACCAGCGGCCACCCACGGCTGCCAGCAACCACCAGCGGCCACCAGCAACCACCAGCGGCCACCAGCAACCACCACCAGCCACCAGCAACCTCCAGCGGCCACCAGCGGCCACCAGCACCCGTCATCGGCTACAGGCACCCCATCAGCGCACAACTAGCACGGGAAACGCCCAAGGTGGAAGGAAGTAAAAGAAAGAAGACAGTCGAAGCCCTCAAGCGCGCGTCGCCCCGAGCGCACGCGTCAGAAGCATCCCGCGCATTCCACCGTTTAAGTCATTTCCGCAGGGCAGCCTGTTGCCCGCCGGAAGCTACAGTCATCCTCTCTACCCATAAGTTGTAA
This sequence comes from Platanthera zijinensis, assembly GCA_039513925.1. NCBI lineage: Eukaryota > Viridiplantae > Streptophyta > Magnoliopsida > Asparagales > Orchidaceae > Platanthera > Platanthera zijinensis. The sequence goes on from CM077097.1 coordinate 96,570,301, forward strand.
CGGGAGCCGTCTGTCGCCCCGATTCACCGAACATATTGTAATCACCCAGATCTAGTGGAATTTGACCGGCACAGATCCGGTCACGTGGTTTTTTACCCATTTAAGGGGTTTTTCCACGTCATCAAGCCTTGTGTTCACTGTTTCATTTTCATCGACTGTGTGCGCGCTTGACCGCTCCGTGAGCTGAGACGGTCCAAGATTATCCGGTCCGACCGGAGCGCCGAGTTTGGCCGCAACAGTTTGGCGCCGTCTGTGGGAAACATTCCCAACATCCTTCGCAGAACAAGTTCATCATCCATACCACCGCGATGGCAAAGAAAAGTGCCCGCACTGCCGAAGGATCCACACTTGGCGGACACACTGAACCAGTACGATCTCACTCTCTGGTAGACGTGCCACTGACCGCTGAAGCAGCTTTCGCCCCCGTCCCCGCCTTGGAAGGGCATGTCCGCCAAATGGAAGAGCAGCAGACAGAGATGCTCGCACTACTTCGGAACCCGGGAGCACCTCCAGCTCCACCAAGGTCACCTCCGCCAGCTAACAATCCTCCACCACTTAATACAGCAAGGAACCAGGAAGCCCCTGCGGGGCAAGAAGAACTTGAAGACTACTCTGAGGCCGCCAGTTCGACTCATCCCCCTCCAAGGGGAGCAAGGGCGGATCACCCCCGCCACAATCTAGTTAACGATGCTCGCATCCACCCTCTCCTCACTCGCGAAGAAATCAGGGAGGTCGTTGCTGAAGAATACCGCCAAGCCGCGAGGAGAGATTTTCACCCTCATCGACCGCTTTGCCAAGGCTCCCCCTTAGCCCCACAAATCCTCGACCATCCGATCCCGCAAGGATTCAAACTCCCAAGCATTGAGACATTCGATGGAACTGATGATCCGCTCGAACATGTCAATCATTTTACCACTATCCTGAGGATTTTCAATGCCTCTGATCCACTACTATGTCAAGTATTCCCAACCACCCTCAAAGGGCAAGCTCGAACGTGGTTTCACTCTTTAAGAGCAGGCACCGTTACCAGCTTCGCCGAACTGACCAGACAGTTCTCCGACCAATTCATCGCCAATCGAAGGATCGTTCGCGATCCATCACATCTCTCTGGAATCCGCCAAAATGAAGGGGAAACCCTCAAAGAATTCTTCCGACGATTCACTGCCGAAGCCCGCCAGATCCCAGGAGTCGACCCCGAGCTCTTACGGGGAGTGTTCCTGGGAGGTCTCCGTCCTAGCGGCTTCTACTCAGCACTTATGTGAGAAACCGTCCCCAGCTATCCAGATCTTGTACACAGAGTCGAGGCTCGGATCGCTGCCGACGAGGCTATTGAAGCTCATCGTCAACAGTTTAACGATAACCAGAAGCGAAAAAGGGAAAATGAGCCGGCCCCTCAACACCAAGAAGGAAGATTCCGACGTAACCATCAGAGAGATCAGTCGCCCCGGGAGTACACACCCCTCAACACCTCCAGGACAAATGTATTTTATGCAATCCAAGGCAAAGAGGCGCTCCGCAAGCCCAGACCTCTCCCTAAAAATACTGGGGACCAGACAAAGTACTGTGAATTTCACCATGGACAAGGACACGACACAGAAGACTGCTCAAAGCTCAAGGAGGAGATCGAGTATCTCATCAAACAAGGCCTCCTGGGGAGATTCTTACGGGGATAGGAACCAAGTCCACGGAAAGGAACGCGGCCCACCGTTTGCTAGGTCGGACTGGGGGGCAACCCCGTAGACGACCAACCCAAGAGAGGGCTTCACACCTCAAAAGGGTTCTATCTAATATAGTATTTATCAATTTTACATTACTATGAATTCTGTATTCCCACAAGAACAGCTTCGCGACTGTAACTCTAAAAAAGTTAACATTTTCTCATTTTAGGCTTGTTGATGGCGAGCATCATCCGTGTAGTTTAAAATGCGTACTCATTTCGCCCAAGTACGAAGACATCCATTTACCCTCACAGCAACTGCCTCCGTGCAGCGCGCTCCTCACAGCAACTGCCTCCGTGCAGCGCGCTCCTCACAGCAACTGCCTCCGCGCAGCGCGCTCCTCACAGCAACTGCCTCCGCGCAACGCGCTCCTCACAACAACTGCCTCCGCGCAGCGCGCTCCTCACAGCAACTGCCTCCGCGCAGCGCGTTCCTCACAGCAACTGCCTCCGTGCAGCGCGCTCCTCACAGCAACTGCATCCGTGCAGCGCGCTCCTCACAGCAACTGCCTCCGTGCAGCGCGCTCCTCACAGCAACTGCCTCCGTGCAGCGCGCTCCTCACAGCAACTGCCTCCGTGCAGCGCGCTCCTCACAGCAACTGCCTCCGTGCAGCGCGCTCCTCACAGCAACTGCCTCCGTGCAGCGCGCTCCTCACAGCAACTGCCTCCGTGCAGCGCGCTCCTCACAGCAACTGCCTCCGTGCAGCGCGCTCCTCACATCAACTGCCTCCGTGCAGCGCGCTCCTCACATCAACTGCCACCGTACAGCGCGCTCCTCACAGCAACTGCCTCCGTGCAGCACGCTCCTCACAGCAACTGCCTCCGTGCAGCGCTCTCCTCACAGCAACTGCCTCCGTGCAGCGCGCTCCTCACAACAACGGCCTCCGTGCAGCGCGCTCCTCACAGCACCTGCCTCCGTGCACAACAACCGCCTCCATGCAGCACGCTCCTTACAACAACAACCCTCGCGCAAATTCCCCGTAGGGTCTTGCCCTCCTCACGATGAAGCCGCAAGCAGCCCTCGCGCAAACTAAGCCCCGTGCAATTCTCACGCAAACTAAGCCGTGGTCGCAACCGCGCAAATCAAGCAGCGAGCCAGTCTCGTGCGAGCGAAGCCGCGAGCCAGCCTCGTGCAAACTAAGCCGCGTTCACAAACCGCGTAAGGCAAAGTCACAAGCAAGTCTTGTGCGAGCAAAAGTCACGAGCCAAGCTTGTGCGAGCAATAGTAGCGAGTCAGTCTCACGCAAAACAACGTTATACGTCAAACTCACGCGAAACAACATGAACTTTGCCAACTGGGGTACCATTCTGAAAACACCGTCTCTGCATCTGGGAATCTCGCCGCAACAAGTTTCCCCTTTCGACCTTGTACAAGTACTCGGTGATACACTCGGGGAGCAACAGAAACTCCACATCTCAGTAATCTCTTCCCTTGGGCGCTTAGTCCGCCATGCATGTTACACCTTGCGAACATCGCATATGCAGCGTGTATCGCGCACGCATCACTCACCCATCGTGCACATTACATACTGTGCACATCGTACCTTGTGCGCACGTCACATACCTCGCGTCTTGCGCACACAAGGCGCAATTGTGCATATCACAACAAATACGAAAAGGCCCATAACGGCACTTCCAAGAGCGCAAGGCGAGCAAGAGCCCGCACGCACAACACACGCACATCCACATGTAGGGTTGCACACATGCACCCGCGCGCACAGTCGTGCGTGCGCAGACTCGCGCGCACCCGCGTGCAGGGTCGCGCGCGCGCACCCGCGTGCGAGGTTGCGCGCGCGCGCACCCGCGCGCAGGGTCGCGCGCGCGCGCACCCTCGCGCGCACCCCCGCGCGCGAGGTTGCGCACGCGCACCCACACACGAGTTTGCGCGCGCGCGCACTCGCACGTTGGGTCGCGCGCGCGCGCACCCTCGCGCGCACCCCCGCGCGCGAGGTTGCGCACGCGCACCCACGCACGAGTTTGCGCGCGCGCCTCCGCGTGCGCGACCCCGCGCGCCGGGTCGCGCGCGCGCACTCGCACGCTGGGTCGCGCGCGCGCTCCAGCGCGAGCGCGCTTGGTTGGGCGTGCGCCCCCGCGCACGGGGCTGCGCAAGCGCGCCCCCGCGCGCGCTTGCGTGCTTCCGGATGCACCTTTGCGCTCGCCCGCCGTTGCGCCGACGCGCCTCCGCACCATCAAGTGCACGGACCCCTTTGCGATTGGATCCGCCGGCACTTTGCCAAAAGCCCCCGTCGCTACTCCTTCAATTTGATGTAGCACCACCGTCGCCAATCGTATAAGTACGAGCATACCTTCGAGGCACCATTCTTCGCCTTCTTGGCCTTCTCTCCGAAGGAAGACATGGAAGCAAGGGGCAAGATGATTAAAAATCTTAAGTTGTCTTTCACACGGCTCACCAACAACAAAGGATTTGTGGGGCATTTGATAGGAATTGGATCTATTTTATGGTTTTAGGGGTGCACATAACAATCCACAAAATGAAATCATGGGGTTGACTAGTCAACCCTATGATTCCCTTCATGATGGGAGAAGTGGAGAGCCCACTTTCTCTCATCTTCATCTCCTCCATCCAATTCCCCCCTCTTTCTCTCCCACCAAATATGAGATCCACAAAAAAGGGAAAGAGGGGAGAGAGAGAACACCGCCGCCGCAACCGACCGTCGCCGCCCGGCCGCCGGCCACCGCCGCCCGGCCGCCGCCTCCCGGCCGCCGCCGCCGCCGCCCGGCCTGTGCCGCCCGGCCGCCGCCGCCCGGCCGCCTCCGCCCGGCCGCCGCCGCCCGGCCGCCACCAGCCATCGCCGGCCACCTCCACCTGTCCACCGCCAGCCGGTGGCTCGCCGCCCGAACCTCCACCGTCCGATCATGGCGCGCTACCACGGCCGTCCGATCAAGGGGAAACCACCCACTAACCCATTACGTTAGTGGTGGGGCCCACCATGATCTCCCCCTGGAGCCTATAAAAGGACCCCAGAGGTTCTTCATTTATCATCTTTTTCCTCCTACGCTTCTTCTTCTTCTTCTTCCTCAGGTGAAAGACCTCCCACCTCCTCCACCGAGTCGGCCACCAGCGGCCACCCACGGCTGCCAGCAACCACCAGCGGCCACCAGCAACCACCAGCGGCCACCAGCAACCACCAGCGGCCACCAGCAACCACCACCAGCCACCAGCAACCTCCAGCGGCCACCAGCGGCCACCAGCACCCGTCATCGGCTACAGGCACCCCATCAGCGCACAACTAGCACGGGAAACGCCCAAGGTGGAATGAAGTAAAAGAAAGAAGACAGTCGAAGCCCTCAAGCGCGCGTCGCCCCGAGCGCACGCGTCAGAAGCATCCCGCGCATTCCACCGTTTAAGTCATTTCCGCAGGGCAGCCTGTTGCCCGCCGGAAGCTACAGTCATCCTCTCTACCCATAAGTTGTAACGGGAGCCGTCTGTCGCCCCGATTCACCGAACATATTGTAATCACCCAGATCTAGTGGAATTTGACCGGCACAGATCCGGTCACGTGGTTTTTTACCCATTTAAGGGGTTTTTCCACGTCATCAAGCCTTGTGTTCACTGTTTCATTTTCATCGACTGTGTGCGCGCTCGACCGCTCCGTGAGCTGAGACGGTCCAAGATTATCCGGTCCGACCGGAGCGCCGAGTTTGGCCGCAACAGTTATAGAGCTGTCAATTCAATAGGATGTTTTTTTTGGGCTTGCTTTGTTTCAACCACATCATGGCTCAACTGAAATTAGACTATTGTGGGCTCTTGGCCTATCACTTTCTCGACCTGTGCTCTCTTCGGCTCCGTTAGCTGGGGTGTTTTTGCTACGGTGAGTTTGGACAACACCATCTCATCATAAAATGTATGTTTGGCATGACACCGGTTATGACCACTATCATGAAAAAGAATATTATTTTTACATATAAAAGTGAACAAAGTTCCTCAGGTGAGGTCGGACGTTCACGAATGATGATTCATAACCACCACCGTCTTGCCAAATGAAGCCGAACGCCTCCTCTAACCGTGAGAACTAAAATTCATACCTGTTGCGGTCTACTCAACGCTCTTGACAGATTCGGCTAAACTTGGTCGTCTTAGCCAGCGGAGCGCTCAAGTGCGCACACGGTCACAGAACAAGAAAGATGGTACACATGCTATTTTTTACATGGAAAAATCTCTAAACTGGGTAAAAAATCACGTGACTGGATCTGTGTCGGTCAAACTCCACGATGAGCTTTGGGTTAAAAATTCGCTGTAGAATCGAGGGCGGCAGACCGCTTCTCGTTACAAATGGGGATGAGAGAGAGTACATGTGTGCTTGGTGGGCGAAAGGCCGCCTCACGAGAAGCTTAAAGTTAGAGGCTTTTGACGATGACGAACGCTTCCGGACGACGTGCAGGAGCTGATCATGGTCGCGGAGCGTGCAAAGTAATATTGGCGTGGACTTGCGGGATGTTGCGCGCAAGGAGGCTCCCTGACCGGCTCGCGAAACTGGCTCTTGGCGGTGGACTTAGTCGAATTTCTGTTGGAGAGACGGCGACTCGTAAGTGAAATCCGACAGTGCTCCGACCCGAGGAGGAAGAAAGCAAGGAGGAGAAAGATGAGAAATGAGGAGGTCTGAGGAACCTTTTATAGCCTCCAGGAGGTGTTTACGTATGCGGCTATCCACACACCGTAACCACCCATAATATTTTTTTAGCATAGTTTGGAATGTATATTACTCACATAATATTTACTAAATGCAAGACATTTTTTTATTAATGGCACACCCCCACTAACCATAGTGGTTAGTGGGTGGTTATCCATGAAATGGATGACGGCGATTGTGGCGAAATGATCAGACGGCGGAGAAGGGCCGTCATGCATGAGCGGCCACCTTGATGGCGGACGGCCGTCGGCGAAAGAGGACCGCGGTCGCGGGGAGGGGCGGCCGGGGTGCGGCCGCCCATTGCGCCCCCCCCCCCCCCCCCCCCCCCGGCCTGGAGGCGGACGCGAGGAGGGGTGGTCGTCCCTTGCGGATCTTTGTCGGTCAAACTCCACGATGAGCTTTGGGTTACAAATTCGCTATAGAATCGAGGGCGGCAGACCGCTCCTCGTTGCAAATGGGGATGAGAGAGAGTACACGTGTGCTTGGTGGGCGGCAGGCCGCCCCACGCGAAGCTTAAAGTTAGAGGCCTTTGGCGATAACGAGCGCTTCCGGGCAACGTGCATGAGCTGATCATGGTCGCGGAGCGTGCAAAGTAATATTGGCGTGGACTTGCGGGATGCTGCGTGCAAGGAGGCTCCCTGACCGGCTCGCGAAACTGGCTCTTGGCGGTGGACTTAGTCGAATTTCTGGTGGAGAGACGGCGACTCGTAGGAGAAATTCGGCAGATCTCCGACCTGAGGAGGAAGAAACCAATAGGAGAAAGATTAGAAATGAGGAGATTTGAGGAACCTTTTATAGTCTCCAGGAGGTGTTTACGGTAGTTATGCGGCTATCCACACACCGTAACCACCCATAATATTTTTTAGCATATTTTGGAATGTACATTACTCACATAATATTTACTCAATACAAGATTTTTTTTTTATTAATGGCACACCCCCACTAACCATGGTGGTTAGTGGGTGGTTATCCACGAAATGGATGACGGCGATCGTGGCGAAATGATCAGACGGCTGGGAAGGGTCGCCTTGCATGGGCGGCCACCTTGACGGCAGATGACCGTCAGCAAAGGAGGACCGCGGTCGCGGGGAGGGGCGGCCGGGGTGCGGTCGTCCCTTGCGGGCGCCGCCCTGCGGGTAGGAGGCGATCGCGGGGAGGGACGGCCGGGGTGCGGCCGCCCCTTGCAGGCGGTGCCCCGCAGCCGGGAGGCGGCCACGGGGAGGGGCAGCCGGGGTGCGGCCGCCCCTTGCGTCTCCACCCCCCACTCCCCCCCCCCCTCCCCGCGCGGCCGGGGTGCGATCGTCCCTTTCGGGCCGCCCCGCAGGGAGGGACGGCCGGGGTGCGGCCGCCCCTTGCGGGCGGCGCCCCGCGGCCTGGAGGTGGCCGCGACAACGGGCGGCCGGGGTGCGGCCGCGACAAGGGGGTGACCCCCGCGGCCGGGAGGAGGCCGCGCCGAGGGGGGGGGGGGGGGGGGTTCCGGCCGCCCCTTGCGGGAGGCACCCCACGGCCGTGAGGCGGCCACGAGGAGGGGCGGTTGTGAGGCCGCCGCGAGGAGGGGCGATCGTGGTGCGGCCTCCCCTTGCGGGCGGCACCCCGCGGCCGGGAGGCGGCCCCGAGGAGGGTCGGCCAGGAGGCGGCCCCGAGGAGGTTTGGCGCGTGGTGCAGCCGCTCCTTGCGAGCAGCGGTCGGGAGGCCGGGCGCAGGCTGCTTAGCGCCGACAATGGCGGTGCCGGCGGCTGGTCGCGGTGGTGACTCGGAGGGTGCACGTAATGATATCGATGCGCGGGGGATCGCGTGAGGCGATCGCGCGTGCGGCGGTCAAATCCATGATCCTACTAATTTAATGAGGATCATGAGGAGTGGGTTAACCGCAGCCTAATTCACTGTATAAAAAAACATGAGGGCCTCATGATTACCTATTAGCATTTTATTAAAAAAAAGCCATTGCGCTCATAAACATAAAGTAAGCAATAAAAAAGATTGAAGAAACACTTAAATGAGAAGAACACATTATTTACATTATTTTGCTCTTACTTAAGTTATATAATAATTTATTTAATATTTGTTCATTAAATAAAATCCAACATGAACGAAAGCTAATTTCATCGTGCATATGTGCATGCCATAAAACTTATTTATTAAAGTTGCTCAATGAATTTTTTTGACAATTCAATTGCTTATCTTGGTTGTATATGCACTATAATACAGGAAGGGAAAAATATATGTTATATAATAAATTATTTAATATTTTTATTTGTCCTGCTTCTGCGGTCCCGCACGCTTGCAGTGGCCTCTACATAATAAATGAGCACATCAACATTTGCAAATCTCTAACAAGCACTCTGATGCTTCCCAGTACGGCCGACACGTCCGTTCCTTGCATCTGTCGTTTCTAGCTCCTCACGAGATTCTTGTTGATCGAATCCGCCCAACCACTTGCATGTGTCGTCCTTGCTGACAACACAAGGAAGAAAGGCCTTTTTCGAACCCTTGGCCATCGTCTCTCGACACGCTTGTCGTTTCTTCTAAAGTCGTCCGCTGTTCGTTCCAATGAGTCTAGACCCATTTGAGAAACCATGTGGACCCATCAGGTGTAAAAATTTGTGAACCGCCGAAAACGGGAAATCAGACACAGTAACACTCAACTTATCCGAAGCCAAATAAATCAGATGCACTAGAAGAGCAAGAAATCTTGTACTATCAACAATTTTTACAAGACGAGGTATACATGGCGAGACATTATTAGCCGATGTACCCGATGGAAGCAAAAACAAGAAATACAAAAACTAGTCCCGCGGTCTCAATGAGAAGCCGCCGACTCTGCCAAGCTGCCTGCGGAGTCCGTTGAAGCCGCCAAGTCGCCAGACCGCAACCTAGCCGCACGAACAACCCGTTATTCCAAAGCTGAAAACTGTCCGCTAATCCGCAAGCCGCCTAACAGCGATGTCGCCTAGCCATCAGATCTCCGCGAACTACTGCTGTCGAACTGAACAAGCCGCCAGAAGCGAACAACTTATTGAACTGGGAAAAAGGATGCCGAAGAAGAAGACCGCCTGGTCGCAAGCCGCGACCTGCTGTTAACCGCTGGTTGCTAACCGCAGAGTCTGCACTATTCCTGACCGAAGTCAGAACCAAGTCCCTGACTTTCCAGCGCTATCCGCACAACCTGCACATCACAAACCGGTCAACTCTCCAAACCGTGCGAATAGAAAATCCTGTCCGTAACAACTACCCAGGCCGCCACTTTCACTTCAAAAATTTCAACATCAGGCATCCCACAATTTTCTCCCCCAGCCGCACCATCGCCGCAACCAGTCATAGCTCCACCGACCATTGTTCTACCGGCCTTGATGCCTATCTCACCGCCTCTTTTGTCTGGCCCCTCCTTTTTGAAATCCATGGATCCGCCCCTCCATTCTTCCCTCTTCGTGGAATCGTTGGTCGTCTCTTATCCCATTGAACCCGCCTCTTCTTCCAGCTGACATGGATCTCTCTCACGCCACCACCTCCTTGTTCCACCTCCAAGTCGCCCTCTTGCTCGCGCTAATAACCATTACTGTTGGTCTTCTACATCGACGCTCTCTCCCTCGCCCCCACAACCTATCCCTCTATTGTTTTGAATGTCCCAATGTCGTTCTTAACCACCGACTATCTAGGCCCTTGCGTTCAGTTGCTGCACAATCACCTTGATACCCCGTCTCCTCCCGCTGACACCTTTGTAGTGGCTGAAGGCCCACCTCCTACACTCCCTGAACTCCACTAGTCCAGCCGAAATCCGACCATGATAAGGGCTGATTATGAAGCTCCACTCGTGTCTCTAGATGGTGGAAAATAATTAGGTCCGCTGATGGGACCTAAAAGAAGGTCCCCATCAATGAAATGCAGGAAAAGACAGAAATTTGTGGGATCCGCGATGCACAGCAAATCTGTGCACCGTGGACCCCACTAATTTCTGAATTTTCATTGGTTCCGCATACCCTCCTTTAGGTCTGATAGGCGGACAAAATTTTTTTCCCTCAATGATATACTCATCTATATTGTTTACTTATTATTGCTATTAGTAATTTTATGCAATTAATATTTGAGAATATGCTTGCCCAAACTTGCATTCTTATATTTGTCATTTTGAGAAATATATCATATTGTCGGAAATTTCTTTTGTCCGCCTATCGGACCTAAATGATAGTACCCGGAATCAATGAAAATCCAGGAATTAGTGGTGCCCACAATGCACAAAATTTGATGTGCACTGCGGGCCCCATAAATTTCTGTCTTTTCCTGCATTTCATTGATGAGAACCTTCTTTTAGGTCCGATCGGCAGACCTAATTATTTTCCTACACATTCTTGTGGATGAATTATTCTAGTTGTTAATTGCATTAGATTGATAGGCTCTTGTGCGCATTTTGTGCAACTTTGTTTAATTATCTCATGGTATTGTCAACGAATTGAACTCCGTTATTTAATTTAAAATATATCAAATTTATTATTTAAAATCAATATCTTTGTTTTCGGGTTTCATCACCCTTCAAATTAAAAATTAATAATAAAATTTTAATTCTATTGTTTTTACCAAGCTTTTAAAAACCGGACCGGACCGGCCGGTTCGACCGGTCCAACCGCGGACCGGGCACACAGCCGGTCCGGTCCAGGTCCGAAAACCGCTCCAGCTGAGGACCGCCCGGGAACCGCTGAACCGGGCGGGCGGACCGGCGGGCCGAGAACCGGACCCGGTTTTGCGTAACCGGGCGGGTCAAGAAGCCCAAAACTTTTAATGCTAGAAAAATTTGAAACCATCAGGATTCGAACCCATGACCTTTTTCTGGAGTAATAGGGGAGTTGACCACCAGAGCATTTAGTTTTTGTTGTTTTAAGCTGTATCATATTATATGTATATAAATATTACGGTATATAATAATATATTAAAAAACTTATATAATTAATATACATAATTATATATTATAAATTAAATATTTCTTAAATATATTTTTTATAATAACTTATTAAATTATCTATTAAAAATTAAAATTTATGAAATATTTAAGTTCTATTTGGCAATGCAGTGGCAGCCATAAACGCTTTGAACTGTCGTTCTTGATCGTCCGACCTTATCTAAGAAGCTTCATCCACTTTATATTCAAAAGTCAAAACTAGTTTTATTTTCTTAATTGTGATCTTAACCGTTGTCATGCAGTCTTCATTATATTACTCTATTACAATGTCGTTTTTATCCAAACTCAATAGAGCAAAGACGTCACGCAAAACGAAGTTTTATAAGTATAGTGATAATGTATACATCATTTATTTGTATCACAATATAATGATGATAAATTATGTAAATTTCTAAGATAATGTTAATTATTTTTATTTTCGAATATATATATATATATATATATACCGGTTCAACCCCGGTTGAACCGGTTGAACCGGTTGAACTTTGAACCTTTCCCTCCGCCGGTTCGATGTCCGGTCCGATTTTCAAAACCTTGGTTTTTACTAAAAAAATCTCACTTGAATAAAGTCTTTTAAAATTTAAAGTTAGTTCAAATATGTTTAAATTAAGTAGTTGTTTCTAGGGGTGCAAACAAGCCCATAAATTTCGGTTTTTTCCTGCATTTCATTGATGAGAACATTCTTTTAGGTCTCATCGACAGACCTAATTATTTTCCTAAACATTCTTGTGGATGAATTATTCTAGTTGTTAATTGCATTAGATTGATAGGCTCTTGTGTGAGTTTTGTGCAACTTTGTTTAATTATCTCATGGTGTTGTCAACGAATTGAACTCCGTTATTTAATTTAAAATATATCAAATTTATTATTTAAAATCAATATCTTTGTTCTCCGGTTACATCACCCTTCAAATTACAAATTAATAATAAAATTTTAATTCTATTGTTTTTACTAAAAAAAATATCACTTGAATAAAGTCTTTTAAAATTTAAAGTTAGTTCAAATATGTTTAAATTAAGTATTTGTTTCTAGGGGTGCAAACAAAAAGAGCTCGAGTTGAGCTTGATAAAATTTCTAACCTCGAGCTTCAGTTAATCATTTCGAGCTCGTGCTCGAGTCGAGATTTTTTCGAGCCGGCTCATCGAGCCTGAGCTAATCATTTCGACCTCGTGCTCGAGTTGAGCTTTTTTCGAGCCGGCTCAACTCAAGTTGCACCCTTAGTTATTTCCCTTGAGAAAAAAATTTATTAGCCCTTTTGAGTTTTTTTTAAAAAAAAACCAATTATTTTGAATTAAGATCTTTAAAAATGATGATATTTCAAAAATAAATAATCTCTCTAAGGGTCCGACCGTTTCAACAACATGATATTGAAGTATTGGCTTTTAATCCAATATCAATACACATGGGAAATGACATTGAGTTTAAATCAAATTCTTTTGTTCAGCCGCATGATGATTTTCTGTCATAGGAATTGACATTAATCATTTTTTATTATTCGTTTGCAAAAAGATTTTCAATCATAGGAATTGACATTGGTCAATGCATCAATTAAAAAGAACAAATACGGATTTTTCACCCGACATCAATTTTATCGCTCGGACATAATTTTTTCGTTATGACGCGATGTTTTTGCTCGACCTTAAATTTTCTAGGCCGAACGCAAAAATTTTCGTCCGAACGCGAATTTTTCGACGAGACGCAATTTATTTGCACACACGTAATTTTTTCGCCCGAACTCAAATTTTTTACTCCGACACTACTTTTTCGCCCGGACGCGACTTTTAATCCCGGACGTGATTTCTTTCGCCTGGACACGCTTTTTTTGCCCGACGTGATTTTTTCGTCCCGACACGATTTTTCAAACGGGATTTTCTTTTCCCCTTTTTCACTGAAAGATTCATATCAAGAAATTTCAATGTACCCGACGTGATTTTTCGGCCGGACGCGCTTTTTCGGTCGGACGATTTTTTTTCGCTCGGAAGCAATTTTTTCGCGATTTTTTTTCGCCAGGACTCGATTTTTTTGCCCTGAAGCGAAATAGCGCGAAAAAGTCACGTCCGAGCGGAAAAGTCGCGTTGGGGCGAAAAAGTCGTATCCGGGCGAAAAAGTCGCGTTCGGTCGGAAAAATCGCGTCCGAGCGGAAAAATCGCGTTCGGGCGAAAAAATCGCGCCCGGGCGGAAAAATGGCGTCCGGGCGGAAAATGACGTTCGCGCGGAAAAATGGCGCCCGGGCAAAAAAATCGCGCCCTGGCGGAAAAATCGCGTTCAGGCGAAAAAATCGCGCCCGGGCGAAAAAATCACTTCCGGGCGAAAAAAACTTCCACAGGCGAAAACCGTGTCGGGGCAAAAAAATCGCGTCCGGGAGTAAAATACCTTCCATCTGGACAACAGGACAGTCCCACATCTCTTTTGCAGATTTGCAGTAGAATAAATTCTGCAGCATTGAATCGTCCACTGCGCTAGCTATGATATTTTTTGCCTTGTTGTCTATGGAGACTAAGACAATCTCATCCTTGGTGAGATCCATCATCTTTTTAGGAACCATGATCGCTGTACAACCCCATATTCGCTGGGAGGGACCCAGAGGCTTCAGTGGTCAGGATTGGGCTAGTCTCAGGCTAGCCTCGGGTTAACCCTAAGGCATACTTGGGGAGTTCTCGTCCTGTAGGAGCTCTCTCCAAGGGCAGGCGAAAGCTGAGGAAACCAGGGCAGATAGTCGAGCTCTCGGCAGGAGAGATCGTCGACCGACCAAGGCAGATAGTCGAGCTCTCGGCAGGAGAGATCGTCGACCGACCAAGGCAGATAGTCGAGCTCTCGGCAGGAGAGATCGTCGACCGACCGAAGCAGATGGCCTGACTACGGAAGCTCCCGCCTTAGGGAAAGCTCCCGCCCAGGGCATGCGAGAACGCCTTAGGAGAGCCTTCATTCGCAAGGGCAGCATGACTACCTAGCGCGAGAACCTTCGAGGCCGGGGGTCTCGCCAAGTGGGCCCACGGGGTGGGACCCGGAGTCCAGAGGAGATTATTTTATTATTATCATTTTTTATCCCGAGGTAAAATTACCCAAATGCCCTTGGGATGACAGCGGGATTTGGCTATTGGCAGACCCCTCAGGGGTATTTCAGTATTTTCCGGTCAAAGGAAGACTATAAAAAGACCCATAGGGGGGCTCTTTGGAAGGCAGGCTTTTCATTTTCCCTCTAACTCTAGTGCCTTCTGAGGAGCTCCCAGCCCAGCATTTGGCTTTGGAGGGGAAGCTCTCAGAGATCTTCCGGGTGTGTGGTGGGACCTCCCAGCTGAGGCATTGGGTCTGTTTTAGGGCCTTAGCAGCCAGTCAGGGGTCGAGGTTGGAGAGAAGTAGGCATCGGTTGCACTTTGGTTCGTGAACATTCGTTGAGGTTATTTTTGGCTTCAACAGTTCTGGTGCGGTGAGCGTGAAAGCAGCCGGTGTAAGAAAATCTCGAGTTAAGTCCCATGGCAGGAGGCGAAGGTGAAGGATCAGGCGCAGGAGGATCCCCCACCCGGGTGGACGAGGCGACGAAGAAGATGTTTGAGGACTTCAGGCGAGAAGTCATGCAGACGATCAACTTGGCCTTCTCGGCAAGGAATGAGTGGGAGACGCCGCAGGTTCCGGTGGAGGTGGTTCCGCTGCTAGGCGAGAACGCTCCAGGGCAGCGCCCCGGGAAGGAGGTCCCGGTGGAGGCAGGCGAGAGGGACGTAGCCGCGCGGGAGCTTTTCCCAGGCCAGCGTCTCGAGAAGGAGCTTCCGGCGGATCTGGGCGAGAAGGAGGCGACGGTGCGGGAACTCTTCCTTGGGCATGGTCTCGCGGATCGGTCCAGCCAACCGAGGTCGCGAGACGTGCCTTCTCGCCAGGCGGGAGGCGAGACCCCCTTTAGTGAGCTCATTGTCTCGGCCCCAGTGCCGGAGGGGTTCCGGGAGCCGGACATGACCTACTACACCGGGAAGGATGACCCGGTTCAGCACGTGCAATGGTTCGAGGACGTGGTGTCCATCAGGCAAATGTCGGATGCCTTCAAGTGTAGGCTTTTCGCCATCACTCTGAAAGAGAAGGCCAGGGACTGGTTCCACCAGTTGCCGGCGAGTTCCATCTACAGTTTTGAAGATCTGCGCAGAGGTTTCTTGTTGAGGTTCTCGACTTCAAAGAAGCGGAAGAAGGAGACTGAATGCCTGTTTGCAGTGAGGCAAGGGCCGGAGGAGACGTTGGGTCACTATGTCGACCGATTCCAAGAGGAGGTTCTCTTGGTCCAGGAGGTCCCGGGGTATGCGCTGATGCTTGCCTTCACCCTGGGGCTGAGGCCAGGGTTTTTCAGCATGGAGTTGAAGAGAGTGCCCCCTCTCTCTTTTGAGGAGCTCATGGAGAGGGCGGCGAAGGAGATAGACTTCGAGAGGGCAAACCCTGCGTTTGCAAGGAAGCTGGCCAGGTTGGCCGAGGATGATGTGAAGGAGCCGGTAGTGGGAAGGCAGAGAGAGCAGAGGGAGCTGAGGGAAGATAGGAGAAGAGAAGAGCCCCGAGGGTAGGGACAGCAGCATGGGGGGGCCAGGGAGCCGAACAACCGACTGGGTTGGAGGCCTCAGGAGGGCCGCCCCCAGGGCCAAGGAGGACTTCAGGGAAGAGATAACTTCCGGGAACAAAGAAGGCTGGAGCAGGGAGGATGGCGACAAGGACCAAGGGGTCATTTTCCACCGCCGCAGGAGGCTATGGAGGTGGGAAGGGGAAGAGGAAGAAGATTTCGGGGAGCCGGAAGAAGGGGAGGAGGAGAAGGAAGAGGGGGCAGGGTGGCGTTGCCTTATTGTGACTTCCATCAGGAGGAAGGTCACGCAACGGCCACCTGCCCAGAGTTTCTGGAGATTAGAGGGGCCAGAGGGGTCGGAAGGCAGGATCCGCCTGTAAGGATCGTTGAAGTGCAGCGGGAAGAGGTTGAGGACAGATGTGAAGACAGGATTGACGTGGGGACCCGAGGAGGGATCAGAGTGATCCATGGGGGAGTGGGGATCGAGGCAACCCGCAAGGGGAGCCTTCAAACCATGTTCCGCCGAGGGGTCGCCTCGACCTCCCAGGCTCCCCCCCCCCCCCCAGAGGAGAAGATCACTTTCTCATCCGCGGATATGCCAGACTATGAGGATCCGTTCTGCGACGCGCTTGTGATCCAGACAGCGGTGGAGAACTACACCGTCTCCCGGATACTGGTGGACAATGGGAGCTCGGTGAATGTGATCTTCAAGAAGGCCTTCGATGAGATGAGGGTGGAAGGAAAAAGGGTCCTGGCTTCTGATGGACCGCTTTTTGGCTTCTCCGGAGAAAGGAAAGAAGTGGAAGGAGGAGTAGTCCTGCATGTAAGGCTTGGGGGCGTCTCACGGAACTGTCGGTTCGTGATCGTGGACGCCCCGAGTAGTTACAATGCCATCTTTGGACGCCCCCTCATAAGCGCCTTTCGCTGTGTACCCTCCTCATACCACCAATGCCTCAAGTTCAACAATGGAGGGGTGCAGGTTAGGATCAGGGGGGATCCGAAGATGGCAAGGCAATGCTATGTGACGGCGGTTAACACCGTGTCATGGATGGCGGAGGCAGAGGAGTTGGAGAGGGAGATGGTTGAGCAGGAAGGAGTTGAGGAAGGGGGAATGAGCCTGGGAGAGGCGATAGAGGTTGTTGAGGAGATGGCGGAGGTGGGGGAGATCAGCCTAGAAGAGGCGAGAGGAGTGATGGATGAAGAAGAGCAGAGGCAGGAGGAGAGCCTGGAGGAGGCGATGGAAGTTGATGAGGTTGGGGGAGAGGAGCTCGAGTTTGAGAAGGAAGAGGCAAGGGTAAGTAGGGAGCGGTCGGGGCTGGAGCCGGCCGAAGAAGTGGTGGAGATGGAGGTGCTTACAAGAGCGGGGGAGGTGCAAAGGGTTCGGATCAGCGGAGGCTTGAGCCTCGAGGATCAGGAGCGGATGCGAGCCTGCATCCAAAGCAACGTCGACATCTTCGCTTGGAGCGCGGCAGACATGCCGGGCATCGACGCGGACGTGGCCTGTCATCGCTTGAACCTGGATCCCAGAGCCCGCCCCATACGCCAAAAGATGAGGGCCATCGCCACCAAGCTGGAAGCCCCCATCCGAGAGGAGGTCAAAAAGCTCCTGGACGCAGGCTTCATCTCAGAGATCCAGTATTCAGGCTGGATCTCCAACGTGGTAATGGTAAAGAAGGGAGGAGGAAAATGGCGCATGCGTGTTGATTTTTCTTTATTAAATAAATCATGTCTCAAGGATTGCTACCCCTTGCCTCGAATCGACGCGCTGGTTGACTCAGCCGTTGGTTTTTCTCTTATGAGTTTTTTAGATGCATTTTCAGGTTACCACCAGATCCGGATGCACCCTCCTGATGTCAAGGATGTTTCCTTCATCACGAGAGAGGGATGCTTCAGCTATAAGATGATGCCCTTCGGATTGAAGAACGCAGGGGCGACGTACCAACGCATGATGGATCGAATCTTTCGAGATCAAAGGGGAAGGAACCTGGAGGTCTACGTGGACGACCTCATGGTCAAGAGTAAGTGTGTTGATTTCCACTTGCGGGACTTGGAGGAGACGTTTGCCACCCTGCGAAGGTTCAAGATGAGGCTGAATCCCTTGAAGTGCGTCTTCGGGGCTAGTCGTGGGAAATTCCTCGGACACCTCTTGACTCCCGCAGGGGTAGAACCTAACCCCGATAAGGTTAAGGCTATCCTAGACCTGGAATCGCCTCGCAGCGCCAAGGAGGTCCAGCGCTTGACCGGGAAGTTGGCCGGGCTAAGCAGGTTCCTCTCTCGGTCAGGGGATAGATGTTCCTCTTTCTTTAAAGTACTTCGTGGTAACCAAGTATTCGAATGGACGGCCGAGTGTGAAGAGGCATTTCAGGGGCTGAAGAGGCAACTCTCCCAAGCTCCGTTACTTCAAAGCCCGAAGGAAGGGGAGGACCTAGCCTTGTATCTCGGAGTGGGGGGAGAGGTAGTGAGCTCCGTCTTGGTTAGGGAGGAGGGGAAGAAGCAGTTACCCGTCTATTATGTCAGCCGAATCTTAAAAAAGGCGGAGCTCCGATACCCCATCCTGGAGAAGCTAGCGTATGCTTTGGTCATCTCAGCTAGGAAGCTTCGCCCTTACTTTCAGGCGCACTCGATTAGGGTGGTAACCGACCATCCTCTTCGCAAAGTCTTGGAGGGGGTGGAGCATTCGGGAAGGTTGGCAAAGTGATCCATCGAGCTAAGCGAGTTTGACATTTCTTTCGTCCCGAGGCTCTCCATCAAAGCCCAGGCCGTAGCGGATTTTTTGGCGGACTATGTTACTGAGGCCGAGGTTGAAGAACCAAGGCCGTAGGAAGCATGGAAGATGATGGTCGATGGGGCCTCAGGAAGGCACTCCCTGGGAGGAGGTGTAGTGTTGGTAAGCCCTCAGGGGGTTACCATAGAGCAAGCAGTGACCTTCCACTTTCCTGTAACCAATAACCAAGCGGAGTATGAGGCTGTGATAGCTGGCCTTCGCTTGGCAAAGGAGCTGGAAATCCAGGATGTGGAGGCCTTCACCGACTCAATGGTGGTAGCATCGCAGATCCGAGGCGAGTTTGAGGCCCGGGAGCCGACCCTCGCGAGATATCTATTTAAGGTAAGAGCCGTCATTGGGGGTTTCCGTTCATTCTCTATTCAACATGTCCCCAGGGAGGAAAGCGCGGCAGCCGATCGACTGGCGAAGTTCGGGCCTCGGGGAGGAGGTACCCTAACCGAACTGTTCCGACCAGCCATTGAAGAGGGAGAGTTGATGGAGGTGAATCGGCGGTCCTCATGGGTAGATCCGTTGGTGACCTTCTTGACCACAGGAGAACTGTCGGAAGAAGTCAAGGATGCAAAGAGCTTCAGGCACAAGGCGGCTCATTACCTGATGCTGGAGGGGAACCTGCATCGGAAGATGTTGTCAGGACTCCTCGCGAGATGCGTAACCGAGGAGGAAGTCCCGAGGGTCCTGGAAGAAGTGCATTCTGGAGAATGCGGCAGTCATTCAGGGGGAAGGACATTGGAAGCAAGGGTGATAAGGCAAGGATATTTCTGGCAGACTTTAAGGAAGGATACAGCTGAGTTCGCAAGGAGGTGTCGGAAGTGTCAAGTACATGCTCCCCTCCAGCTCTTGCCCGCCCAAAGGCTTCGAAGCATCACGGCGCCATGGCCCTTCGCCATTTGGGGAATGGACCTGGTGGGACCCTTTCCTCCAGCTAGCGGACAAAGGAGGTTCCTCCTAGTTATGATTGACTACTTCTCCAAATGGTTGGAGATCAAGCCGTTAGCCAAGGTAACCTCCCAGGTCATCAGGAACTTCGTTTGGGGGGAAATCATTTGCAGGCACGGGTTGCCCCAAGCGATAGTGACAGACAACGGTCCTCAGTTTGCCAGTGAAGAATTCATCAGTTTCTGCACCCAATTGGGGATTGACCTCAGGTTCGCCTCTGTCCATCATCCTCGGAGCAATGGCCAGGTGGAGGCGGCAAACAAGATCATTGTCAACTTGCTCAAAAAGAAGGTGGAGAACCTGAAGGGTAACTGGGTGGAACAGCTCCCTTCCGTTCTGTGGGCCTTGCGAACGACTCCGAACACGGCCACAGGGGAGTCCCTCTTCAAGCTCTCTCATGGGTGTGAGGCTGTCCTCCCAGTGGAGTTCGAGGTTCGGTCCCCAAGGGTCGCGACCGCAGCCGAGGGAAGCGAAGCTGGGAGGTTGGAGAATGAGGAAGGGTTGCGCCTCTCATTAGATATGGTAGAAGAGCCGCGGGATGTTGCCGCCATCAGGCAAGAAGAAGTAAAACGGCGAATGGCTCGGTACTTCAATAAGCACATCAGAGTCAAGCAATTCGCCGCGGTTGGTAAGCTCAACCCTAGCTGGGAAGGGCCTTATATAGTAGAGAAGGCTCTGGCTAACGGAGGCTACTATCTCCAGGATGCGGAGGGAAGGACCTTGAGTCACACCTGGAATGGTGATGACCTGAAGCGCTTCTACCCGTAAGGGGAAAGAAGGATCGTAATGTTGTAAACAACTATTGCATTTTCAATAAGTTTATTTCAGAATATTGACTATCTCTGAGTATGCAATCTTTATGTTTTTAGTTTTGGCCGGCTATGACTCCTCATCTCAATGATGGAATAGGCCTGGTTGAAAGAATCTTCATCAACACCCCGAGCTCGGCTCGGACCCAGGTAGACCCGCTGCGCAGGCTCTCATCTAGCTGGCAGGTCCGAAGGCTCGCATGTGGGGGAGAGGTTTGGTTATCTTCATCAACACCCCGAGCTCGGCTCGGCCCCAGGTAGACCCGCTGCGCAGGCTCTCATCTAGCTGGCAGGTCCGAAGGCTCGCCTGTGGGGGAGAGGTTTGGTTATCTTCATCAACACCCCGAGCTCGGCTCGGCCCCAGGTAGACCCGCTGCGCAGGCTCTCATCTAGCTGGCAGGTCCGAAGGCTCGCCTGTGGGGGAGAGGTTTGGTTATCTTCATCAACACCCCGAGCTCGGCTCGGCCCCAGGTAGACCCGCTGCGCAGGCTCTCATCTAGCTGGCAGGTCCGAAGGCTCGCCTGTGGGGGAGAGGTTTGGTTATCTTCATCAACAACCCGAGCTCGGCTCGGCCCCAGGTAGACCCGCTGCGCAGGCTCTCATCTAGCTGGCAGGTCCGAAGGCTCGCCTGTGGGGGAGAGGTTTGGTTATCTTCATCAACACCCCGAGCTCGGCTCGGCCCCAGGTAGACCCGCTGCGCAGGCTCTCATCTAGCTGGCAGGTCCGAAGGCTCGCCTGTGGGGGAGAGGTTTGGTTATCTTCATCAGCACCCCGAGCTCGGCTCGGCCCCAGGTAGACCCGCTGCGCAGGCTCTCATCAAGCTGGCAGGCCCGAAGGCTCGCCTGTGGGGGAAAGGTTGGCTCTTGCGATACTTTGTTCTTAGCCACTTCTACGACACCCCGAGCTCGGCTCGGCCCCAGGTAGACCCGCTGCGCAGGCTCTCATCAAGCTGGCAGGCCCGAAGGCTCGTCTGTGGGGGAAAGGTTGGCTCTTGCGATACTTTGTTCTTAGCCACTTCTACGACACCCCGAGCTCGGCTCGGCCCCAGGTAGACCCGCTGCGCAGGCTCTCATCAAGCTGGCAGGCCCGAAGGCTCGCCTGTGGGGGAAAGTTTGGCTCTTGCGATACTTTGTTCTTAGCCACTTCTACGACACCCCGAGCTCGGCTCGGCCCCAGGTAGACCCGCTGCGCAGGCTCTCATCAAGCTGGCAGGCCCGAAGGCTCGCCTGTGGGGGAAAGGTTGGCTCTTGCGATACTTTGTTCTTAACCACTTCTACGACACGACGAGCTCGGCTCGAACCCCGGCAGACCCGCTGCGCAGGCTCCCATATAAGCTAGCAGGTCCGACGGCTCGCCGGTGGGGTAGGGGTTTATCTGGTCGGAAAAATATGTGAGCAGGGCCCTGGCCCAGACCGGAGGCAAGGCCCTACAGGTCTCAGCTCAGAGGTCTCAGCCAGAAAAGGCCTCGGTTTGGAGGTCTCGGCCAGTAAGGGTCTCGGCTCAAAGGTCTCAGCTCAAGGGTCTCGGCTCAAAGGTCTCGGCTCAAAGGTCTCGGCCAGAAAAGGTCTCGGTCAAAGGGGGCTCTCGCAAAAGGAGGCTCCCGGCGGACCTGGGCAGGACGACTTAATCGGCGACGCGAGGTTCCCGCCTAACTGATCTCTAAGAAAGATTACCCTAAAGAGACTAAGGGTCTCGGCGGAAGCTCGCGCGGAAGCCATTCGGCAGAATATTACACTTTCAAGCACACACTGACAATGAAAGATGAAACATTACTTTGCATAAGATTAATTACAAAAGTTAGAGCCTCTCGCTCATTACAAGAGAAACAAAAAGAAAAAGGAAGCTTAGGGGGACGCGCTGTAACTCCCGCTGGTGCTCTCGCTTAAATCATCGCCAGAGCTCGCTTCAGATGTCTCGCCAACGGCGGTAGAAGACCTCGGGATGTCTGAGGGAGGCGAGTCCGGCGCGCCCGGAGGTTTGGGAACTGGATCGTAGAGCCAAGGAAGGAGTTGGCGAGCGTCGATGGTCGCGCCGTCCTCCCGAAGCAGCTTAACGTCTCGCAGCGTCTCGAGCGTCAGCTTGACGGTTGCCTGCGCGTTGGCTTGCAGCAGCTTATCAACGTCGTACTCCGAGAGGTAACGACTCCGCAGCCTCGCATCTAGCTCCGGAGGCGGGACCTTCGCCATCTCAGCGCGAAGCTGTTCCCTCAAGAGGACGCTCTCGCAGCGCGCGTTGGCCAGCTCTGCGCGCAACTCCTTGACTTGGGCAGAATCCTGTGAAAAAAGAGCTCAGTCTAGAAACATCGCACGGCCGTAACTTTGAGAAACGAGAGCAAGGGCTCAGGAGGGTCTCGCTTACCTCGGTCGCGGGCCGTAGAGACAGCGCCAATCGAGCATCCGCAAGCTCCTGTTGAGCTCTCGCGAGTTCTTCTCCCGCGGTGTGCGCTCGAGCCACCGCATCTTCCCTTGCCTTGCGCATATCGGTGAAATTCTTGTCGAGGGTGATGCTTCTGCGCGCACACATATGCGCAAGCTCGAACCCGCGCAATAGAGCCCGGATGGCATCGAAGGCTAGAAGGCGGGTAGACATCTGGTCAAACACGCTGGCATCCTCTCGGCTGTAAAGGCCATATCCAAGCGCGAAGGCCTCGCCAGTCACATCTTCCCCCTCCGCCCAGCTGGGGAGGAGCGTCGTAACCTTGATCGAGTTTGACTCGGGGTCCCATTCCATCTGAGGCTTTCCCTCCGCGTCGGCGTACTTCATGCCGAAACCAAAGTTCCTGTTCCCATTCGGCACCTCCCGGGGCGGAGCTCGGACGGAGGTTTCGGCGGCGAGCACTTCTCCCCCAGCCTCGCTTGCGGCTGGTGGGTTCCCGGTGGAAGCCTCGGCGCGGCTCTTGGCGGCGGCATCCATCTCGCTGGCCCTTTGGAGGATCGCTTCGAAGGAGCTGCCTGCGGGAAGGGGTTGGACAGGCGAGACGGCCGGGGCTTTCCCCTTCTCGAGAGCAGAAGGTTTGGGCCTCTTCAGCGTTCGGAGAGGAGGAAGGGTGACCTTCCGCTTCTTGGCTAATGGCGGCACAGGAGGGGCTGGATCGTTTCGGCAGGCGCTGGCGCTAGCTTCCGCGAGCGCAAGGGAGCCTCTCGCGGCCAGACCCTCGACACCCCGACCTTCAGCGAAGGGTTGGCGCAGAGGGACCTCCCGCTCTCCTGCAAAGTTAAAACACTTCAGCGCAAGAAAATCTTTGATAAAAGAGGGAATCTGAAGCGAGACCGTACCTTCGCCCGAGTGAACGAGTGGGAGGGAGTCGACGTCTCGCCTGAGGAAGGGAACATCAAACTCCTTGGTCCCAAAGAATTCCAGGATTGCGCTCTCGCGCGATCCCAGAGTAGGCGGTTTGTAAGCGGCGTCCTCGTACTGAACGGGCTGAAGCGGGACGTTGCCGAAGTCCCCGCTGACATAGACGAATTTCTCGCCCCAGTGATGGTGCTTGTTGGCGAGACCGGTAACCTCGAGCAGTTGCCCGGAGAAGAAAACCACCCCCCCTTGGCGCGGAAGTTGAATAGCTTCCCGAAGATGGGCAAACTGAACTCGATCCTCTCGGATCGCATATAGCATATGAATGCTATAAGGATCGCGACCGAGTTCGGGTTCAGTTGGGCGGGAACCACCCCATAGTAGCGAAGAGCAAGCCGAACCTCCGGCCAAAGGGGAAGACGGAAGCCCACCTCGAAGTGCTCGAGGGGGATGGCGAGCTCTCCCGCCTCCGGAGTATTCACCCTATCGTGATTACCCGGGTTCCGCGCCAAGAAGCCGGCGGGAATGTAGCGGTCAACGATCAGGTTATATTCGTCGAGGGTGAGCTTGCAGGAAGGGAAAAGGTGTTTTTGGAAAGCTTCCGCGCAGTGGGCGCGACCCTTGTTCTCGCCAGGCATGGTGGGTTTGCGAGCGAGAGCGAGAGCTGAAAAGAGGTCGAAGCGGAAACAAGAACGCGAGAGCAAGGAAGGAAGGCTGAGGTTCCGGATCGAAGAAGTAAATGCGGTTGGTAGACTTCTCTATTTATAGGGAATCGTAATCATCAGGGATCCATCCGACAGAGAGAGAAAGTGACAGCGGAGTACAGCTGTCAGAATCCGGGCTAACGGCGCCTCGATTTTCCCCCTCGGGATGGCAGCGGTCAACGGTCGTTCCGAGTTTCGACGCAACTATCTGGATTGGCGCAAGCCTCCTAGATTGGCGTAAGCCTCCTAGATTGGCATAAGCCTCCTAGATTGGTGCGAGCATCCTAGATTGGCGCAAGCACCCTAGATTGGTGTAAGCGTCTTAATTTAAAAAGCCTCGCAGAGCAATAAAAAGAAAAAAAAAGAGACATGGGTAACAACGAGATCCTCGCTAGCGCAAGCTGGATAAACTTAATTAACAGTAATGTTTATTACAGATACATTGATAAAAGAGATACATTGAGATTCAAAGCGGGAAGGCTAATAGGGCTTCCAGCTCCATCGTCCTCGTTCTCGCCGCCTAGTTCTTGGGGGCGCCAACGGGTTGAAGTAAGACGATAGGGTGGTACACCCAAGGTTGATCCGCCTGGCGTGATCCCGGATCTGCGAGATGCACCTCCCTGGCGAAGACTCGGCAGAAGGCCCTCCCGGGCAATCAGTCTCGCCCAAGAAGAAATCCCGCTCCAGAGCCTCCAGCCTTTGCTCCACGGATTCGCGGAATGCTTTCGCCGCGGCAGTATGGGCACGGTCTCGCCGGATAAGCTTGGCCAAAATGACCGAGATCTTCCTCCGTCTCCCCTTCGCGCTCCCAGCGCTGTTCAAGGTTTCTTCTATCTCGCCAGACGAAGGGAGAGGGGACTCTTCATCCTCTTCTTCCTCCTCTTCTTCTTCCTCTTCTTCTCCTTCCTCGTTGACTCCCGACCGCAAGCCAGTATCACCTGCGAAAGAAACGTGCGAGAATTTTGGTTAAGGCATGGCGATCAGCGGTTTTAAAAGGTCTCGTATACCTGCGGTAGGGCGAGAACCGTCAAGCGACGTTGGGCGAGAAGGCCCAACCCCTCCGTTGGTTCCGTAGAGGAGGTGGAGAGGCTTGCCCAGCCCCGGGCGAAATGGCTTGCGCACGATGATCCCGGCCTGGCCGGAAGCATGAGGGGAGTTGTCTTCTCTTAAGGGACAATCAGCATCCTTGAGAGTAGCGGAAGGTTCAGAAGCCGCCCCTCCCGCCTGCAGGATAGGATTGGCCACCGAAGGAGGCACTTCAACGGTTCTCGCTTCATCTTCCCGGGTGGTTAGACCCGGGTCGGCGGGAGTTGGCACTGCGAGAAGACAGTTCAGAAAAGAAAGGGTCGGGTTGAAATATTGACAAGGGAAAATGTACCTATCGTTCCGGTCTCGGCTGGAGGAATCCTCTCCGAGACCCGCGTTTGGTCCTTGGGGGAATGAGCGGGCAGGTTCGAAGAATTTGGCGGGATCTCGGCGTCATCGTTAGGAGCGGGTTCCTGCGAAAGCTTACTTTAATCATCGGATCTAGTGCACAGTCAGCTCGGTAGGCACGGTTGAAAGGCTTACCTTCTGCGGGGAAGGATCCCCCGCAGGATTGGGAGTGGGGGAAGGAGGATCCTTGTTCTCGCGAGAAAGGTCCCGCCGGACCACCTTCGCCCTTTTCTTTTCCTTCTTCTTCGGCTCGGAATGCCCGGCGGTTGAAGTCTTTCTCGCTAACCATGGAGCCACCGCCGCACAGTTAGCCAAGGCCCGCGCTTGGGCAGCGACTAACCGGTCTTGGAGGTCTTGCGGAAGTGGTTTGGCAGCACGTTTGGGATGCATGGTAAGCTCGCGCAAAAATCCCTAGGGCGAGAGCTCAGTTGTAAAACAGTATTTCAAGGGCGAGGCATATGGTCGCCTATCGGTGCATATTTATAGCCGCAGTAGGACCCACCAAAAGATTCCCCTGGTTAGCTGGCACGTGTCCAGCGAATATTTTGGGGGTTGGACTTGTCTTGTCGAGCGCAGGGCTAGCTCGAAAAGAGCGGGGATTGTGTACAACCCCATATTCGCTGGGAGGGACCCAGAGGCTTCAGTGGTCAGGATTGGGCTAGTCTCAGGCTAGCCTCGGGTTAACCCTAAGGCATACTTGGGGAGTTCTCATCCTGTAGGAGCTCTCGCCAAGGGCAGGCGAAAGCTGAGGAAACCAGGGCAGATAGTCGAGCTCTCGGCAGGAGAGATCGTCGACCGACCAAGGCAGATAGTCGAGCTCTCGGCAGGAGAGATCGTCGACCGACCAAGGCAGATAGTCGAGCTCTCGGCAGGAGAGATCGTCGACCGACCGAAGCAGATGGCCTGACTACGGAAGCTCCCGCCTTAGGGAAAGCTCCCGCCCAGGGCATGCGAGAACGCCTTAGGAGAGCCTTCATTCGCAAGGGCAGCATGACTACCTAGCGCGAGAACCTTCGAGGCCGGGGGTCTCGCCAAGTGGGCCCACGGGGTGGGACCCGGAGTCCAGAGGAGATTATTTTATTATTATCATTTTTTATCCCGAGGTAAAATTACCCAAATGCCCTTGGGATGACAGCGGGATTTGGCTATTGGCAGACCCCTCAGGGGTATTTCAGTATTTTCCGGTCAAAGGAAGACTATAAAAAGACCCATAGGGGGGCTCTTTGGAAGGCAGGCTTTTCATTTTCCCTCTAACTCTAGTGCCTTCTGAGGAGCTCCCAGCCCAGCATTTGGCTTTGGAGGGGAAGCTCTCAGAGATCTTCCGGGTGTGTGGTGGGACCTCCCAGCTGAGGCATTGGGTCTATTTTAGGGCCTTAGCAGCCAGTCAGGGGTCGAGGTTTGAGAGAAGTAGGCATCGGTTGCACTTTGGTTCGTGAACATTCGTTGAGGTTATTTTTGGCTTCAACAATCGTTGGATTTATCGTTGAAGCCTGTGTAGGGATGTGAGGTCCTTCTTCCACAATCTGAAAAATCCTCGGATCAGCAGCTTCCATGTAGAACCGCACTCGTTCTTTCCATATGGGAAAGTTTTCCTAGGTGCATACTGGTAGCTTCATGGATGACATGTCTTTGCTTCGATCCATAGTGAATATACGGAATCTCTGAATGCTAGATCAAGGATCTTGTTCAAGGTGTTAGCCTTATCGAACAAAACGTTCCTCTGATACCAATTGAAAGTATCTAGTGTATACCTAAATCACCTAGAGGGGGTGCGAATATGTGATGTTTGCGTCTTTTTGCGGAATAAAAATTATCTTAAAAAACAAGCACACAAACGCAGAGATTTATAGTGGTTCCCCGTGTTGGGTATGTCTACTGTCCCGCTTCGCCTATCTACCACGAAGGGATAGATTCAACTACTTCACCTTTCTCAGATTATCACAATCTTACACCTCAGAGCAACGCTCCTACACATCGATTCACAACCGGATCTACACCTCGATCCACAAACCGGATCTACAAACTCGATCCACACACGAATCTATAATCTCGATCCACTAACGGATCTACACTCGGAAGAACAAACTTCTTACAAACTCGGAGACCAAGCTCCTACAAATGTTAAAATAATTTTTATAACAAACAATAAAAATTTTTCTCTTCCAGATCTGAAATCTCCAAGGATCTTCCTTCTTGAAAACTGAAAAGCTCTGTGAAGAAAGTTGAGGAAGAAATCCGAGAAAACTTGATATGAAAACCTTGGATCCGACACGATCAAATAAATGTTAAAGAATCTTGGAATCTTGGATCTGTCGAATCGTTTCTCCTCTTGAATCGCTGGATCGGCAAAGAGCGGGAGAGAAGAATGATGATGGAGTTGGCAGCTTCTCCCATTTTTTTTTGGAAAGTGCGAAATGCGATTCTGATTACTGAAATTATGATTAGGATTTTCGATTCCGATTGAAAAGAATATATATAGATCATCGTCTAACGGTCATGAGTTATTAAGAAAAGATCCACTAATGGATCAATCATCATTAACTTAGATTAATTTGAAATCCCGTCAGAATATTTGAAACGAAAAATCTGCAAGTCCATTTCTCGAGAAGAAATAAATTTCTCGAGAAATGATTAGCTTTCTCGAGAAAAAGACATGACTTCTTGAGAAAAGACTTGGCAAAAATTCTCTGAAGAAAAGTACCTGATTTCTCGAGAAGGATATTATTTCTCGAGAAAAGTACTTAGCGCAAATTTAGAACTAGAGACAGATTTCTCGAGAAGAGTATGATTTCTCGAGAAAAGAATTGCTTTCTCGAGAAATGATCTGACCTTCTCGAGAAATTCACTTAGCGAAAATTTTGTGAACTGAAGATTTGATTTCTCGAGAAAAAGACTTAGCTTCTCGAGAAATGATTTCGACTTCTCGAGAACTATTTTGCTTTTCTCGTGAACTAACTTGGCTTTCTCGAGAAATCTCCAGGGCATTTCTCGAGAAAATGACTTAGAACATTTACAGACAATTTCCCGAGAAGTCTTATGTTTTCTCGAGAACAGCTATGCTTTCTCGAGAAATTTACTTAGACTTCTTGAGAAATACATGTCATTTCTCGAGAAAAAGACATAGGAAATTTTTCTGAAAAATTTTCTTTTCTTCTTGTTGAAACAAGCAACCCTTCTTTTCTTCTTGTTGAAACAAGCAATCCTTCTTTTCTTCTATTACTCTAGTACTTGAAAATGAATTGCATCTCAATAGAGAGATTACACATGAGTCAACACCATGGATCACACAATGAGGAATTACATTGCATGGTCCTGTGTTTAGTGACTCATTGTAAACTGACATTGGTCTACACTTAGCAATAATGACATGCAAGCACTCAACTACAGAATATCATTAAATACAAAATTAATTCATCTTAGTTCAAGGGTGACTTCATGCAAATATGAGTTATTGTTGATACAATACCCAACACGACCGAGCGAGGAGACTTAAGCCAGTGTCTACAAGATGACGATGCTTTCATTCTGTAGTGCCATTTTGGGCACTAGTGTGAGGGCAGGAGATCCGATGAACAATGCCTTGAGCAGAAAGAAAAGATTTAAATGATTGGAACTCACCACTCCCATCTGTTTGAAATATTTTAATAGGGTGACTAAAGAATTTTTCAATATAGGACTTAAAATTGTAAAAGGTGGAAAAAGTGTCGCCTTTATTTATTAATGGATAAACCCATACATATTACTGTAGTGATCAATGAAACTGATGTAGTAGCGATTACCACTGACAGATGGTACAGGAGAGGGCCCCATAGATCTGAGTGAACTAGTTTGAGGGGTACAGTTACGACGAAGAAAGAAGACGAAAATGAAAGATGATGACTCTTCCCTTGCTGACAGGCGTCGCAGACTGATGGACCTCCACGATCAGGTAGGGAGGGCAGCTTATGTCGAAAGATCACACGAGAAACAACTTGACTAGTGGGATGACCAAGACGCTCTTGCCATATCAGAGAGGGGACACGTTCACCAATGAGAGCCTGAGGAGAAGCTGCAAGACGTTTATTGCCGAGAGAGGTGTAGAGACCATCTTTAAGATGTCCCTGCAGTAGGATTTTCCGAGTGGAGAGATCCTTGACAAGGCAAAAAGCAAGATGAAATTCAAGTAAGACTTTATTATCGGCTGTAAATTGACTAACAGATAGATGATTCTTAGTGATATTAGGAACAAACAAGTGATTGTTCAACGCAAAAGAAGCATAAGGAGAACTCAGGATGGAAAAACCAGTAGAGTAAATAGGCAAACCTGTCCCGTTACCCATGCGAATCTTGTCAGAGCCATGATATTCATTCTGGACGGAGAGGTTCGCCATGTCAGCCGTGAGATGATGTGTAGCCCTGGAATCAATATACCAGTTGGGATCATACGAGCTGCTAGTGCCGGCGGAATGCAGAAGAGCGGATGGGTTGGCAGGTGGAGCGGCCTCATCATAGCGATTGTAGCATTGATAGGCATAATGACCAAAGCGTTTGCAGATCTGACATTGGGGTCAACCACCAGCGGACTGATGTAGAGGACCGCCAGAGGGTTGTTGGTAGGAGGAAAACCGACTTCGTCCTCGGCCTGGAGCGTGACCGTGTCCTCGTCCGAGAGAAGACCAGCGACCACGACCACGAAAGGAGGATGGACTAGAAGCTCTTGACGCCATGTTAATTGCTGGTGTCGGAGAGATGGCATCATGGGGATGCTGCAGGTTTGAGGCAGAGATAGCGCGACCACAATGTATCTCTTGACTGAGCAAGAGCCCAGTGAGTTCTTCAGAAGTGGTTGGGTCAACCTGGGTGTTGATAGAGGTGACAAATGAGTCGTAGTCAGACGAAAGACCACTAAGAAGAGTGGACGCCATGTCAGAATCAGCGACTGGATGGGCAACAACTGCAAGGTTGTCGACAAATAGATTTGACCGACTGGATATACTCAGCCATGGACAAGGTGCCTATTTTTACAGTATGTAGCTGATATTTGAGCTGTTGGACACGAGCTCGAGATGAGGACGAGAAGATTCTCTCTAGTGAGTTCTTCAGAAGTGGTTGGGTCAACTCGGGTGTTGACAGAGGTGACAAATGAGTCGTAGTCAGACGAAAGACCACTAAGAAGAGTGGACACCATGTCAGAATCAGCGACTGGATGGGAAACGGCTGCAAGGTTGTCGACAATAGATTTGACCGATTGGATATACTCAGCCATGGACGAGGTGCCCATTTTGACAGTATGCAGCTGATATTTGAGCTGTTGGACACGAGCTCGAGATGAGGACGAGAAGATTCTCTCTAGAGAGCACCAGACTTCACGGGACGTGGTGAGGCCGACTATATGGGCGAGAACGGGTTCTGTGAGCGAGGAAATAAGCCAACAGAGAAGCATTTGGTCCATTTTTGTCCACCGAATGTAGTCGGGATTGGGTGTGGGTATGTCATCCGGTGTAGACGAAGGGGGGATTGGGGTGGACAGGGAGACGTACCATCAACCAGGCCTTCAAGATCATGGAGTTTCAGGATAAGGAGGAATTGAGACCGCCATACGAGATAGTTCCCTTTGTCTAATTTGATATTGAGAAAGGGGGTGATGTTGGATCCTAATTGCATTGGTGGAAGGGTACTAGGGATGACGGAGTTTGGTGTTGAATGGGAGAGGGAGACGGCTGAGGAACTTGAGAGGGTAGGAGAGCTCGACATGATCAGTCCCTCTGATACCAAGAAGACATATTGATTTGAACCGTGTCCCTCTCAAGGTTCACAACCAACTATTTATTTCAATGGAGTAAATAATTAGCTCCCTAATTATGGGGATGTTACAATCAAATCAGCTGCTAATTATGGGGCTGTTACAAGCAAATCAGCCACTAAGGAAACTAATAATAATGTAGAGCTAGGCACATCATCTATCTTTGAATGCCAGGATAAATGCCAGGATTCGGTTGGTCATTTGTTGTCGTATTCACCCGAGGACCATTAAGACTTGATGTTAATAGCTTGACGTTAGAATCTGGTGGTTCATTAGGTGTCGTAGTCATCGGAGGGCCATTATCTCTGACATGGCGAGCCCGCTGCCCCATTAATGCTTATAGGCGGCCCGTGAATATAAGTTATATCTGCGTGTTGCGTATAAACATTAAATCATATATATTTATATTATTAACATTATTATTATTATTATTAACATTATTATTATAATGATTATTATTAAATTAAATTTATAATAAATACGAGTTTCTTCGCACGGGTTAAGCCCGTGCTCGAAACTCTCGAGCGGCCTTCGGCCGCATTCAGGCGGGCTTCGCCCGTACTTGATGCTTCAGGCAGACTTCGGCCGCATAGAAGTTGGACCCGCTTCCACGCAATTCACCAGCTTGACGCTGCAACCGCCACTCGCGGTCCCCTAGAGCCCTGTGATTGTTTTATTTTACATACGCGCTCTGGGGGCCACGAGTGGCGGTTGCGGCGTCGAACCGGTGAATTGCATGGAAGCGGGGTCCGCTTCTATGCGGGTGAAGTCCGCCTGAAACATCAAGCACGGGTGAAGCCCGTGCGCAGACGGGCGAAACCAGCTTGGATGCGGTCGAAGCCCGCCCGAGGGCTTCGAGCACGGGCGTGCTCGAAGCCTGTGTATATATATATATATTTCGATTCGACAACTCGACAACGGGCAAGCCCAATATCGAGAGGAAAATTGAGTAGAGGTCAGCTTATTACAATCTCGTACTATGCTATAATAACTAGACTACACAATATCGCCTCACTCAATCGGTATAGTTTTTTTCTATCTAAGAAAACGTGCGTTTACTGACAGGCTTTTTCAGTCTACATAACTTGTCTCCACACCACTGCTCGGACCCTTTCTCTAAACTCAAATCAAGACCGGGATGTCACACACACACGCGTGACTCAGAAAAACGAAAAAAAGACCCTCTAAACAGCATTTTTAGAAAAAGTGGTCAACATGAAAGTTGTAGATCTTTCATGTTGACCACTTTTTCTAAAAATGTTGTTTAGAGGGTCTATTTTCAAAAGGCGCGAAGAGGGGTCCGCGCAAAAAATATAAATCGTAATATTTACCAGGCGGAACCCCCCTCTTGCCTTTTGAAAATAGACCCCCTAAACAGCATTTTTAGAAAAAGTGGTCAACATAAAAGTTGTAGATCTCGACGAGATCTACAACTTTCATGTGACAACTTTTTCAAAAAATGCTGTTTAGGAGGACTTTTTTCGTTTTTCTGGGTCCCGCGTATTTTAGTCAAAAACGCGGGACGCGTTTTTCCAGTTTTTCCACATATATATATATATATATATATATATATATATATATATATATATATATATATATATATATATATATGATGGGTTCCACCATCATTTATAGGAGAAAGAAGCCCCCCCCCCATGATCTCCACCAAAGGAGGATCATGGGTGAGCCACTCCCCCCATGATCTCTCATGATGAGAGTTATGGGGGGGGGGTCCCGCTCCCTCCCCTCATGGGGCAAAACCGCCACCACCAGGAGAACCGTCGCTGTCGGGCGGCTTAACCGTCGTCGGCGGCCGGCCCTCCCGGCCTCCGCCACGGCCGGCCCCGTCGTCGGGGCGGTCGCGGCAAGCCGCCGACTAGGTCGCGGCCGGCCTAGCCTCGGCTGGCCATGGTCGGCTAATCCGCAGCCAAGCCCGGCCGCGGCAGACCGCCGGCTCGGCCACGGCCGGCCTCGGCGCGGCCGGCCTAGCTGCGGACGGCCGAGCCACGGCCAAGCCCGGCCGCAGTCGGCCGCCAGTTCGGCCAGAGCCGGCCTGAGCACGGCCGGCCTAGCCGGGGATGGACGAGCCGCGGCCGGTCTGGCCGTGGCCGGACACGGCTGGGCTGTGGCCCGGCCGGCCATGCCACGACTGGGCTGATGCCGGCCTTGCCGTGGCCGGTCACGGCCACCCTAGCCGCGGCCGGCCCGTGGTCGGCCTTGCCGTGGCCGACAACGGCCGCCCTAGCCGCGGCCAGCCACGACCACCCTAGTCGCGGCCGGCCATGCCGCGGCTGGGCCGTGGTCGGCCTTGCCGTGGCCGACCACGGCCGCCCTAGCCGCGGCCGGCCACGACCGCCCTAGCCGCGGCCGGCCCTCGGGCGGACCGCCGTCATCGGCTGCCCAGCCGGCCACCCGGCCGCCGCCGCTGCTATGGCGGCTCGCCGCCGTGGTAGGCCTCCCGACCGTCTGATCAAGAGGAGGCCCTCCTCGCCGTCCAACCAAGGGGGTAACCACTCACTACCCCACCACTTTAGTGGTGGGGCCCGCCATGATCCTCCCCTGGAGGCTATAAAAGGACCCCCAGGGGATCCTCATTTCTCACCTTTTCTTT
Source organism: Platanthera zijinensis (assembly GCA_039513925.1). NCBI lineage: Eukaryota > Viridiplantae > Streptophyta > Magnoliopsida > Asparagales > Orchidaceae > Platanthera > Platanthera zijinensis. Next base: position 96,604,507 of record CM077097.1, read on the forward strand.
TTCTCTTCTCCGGGTTGTCCTCTTCTTCCTCAGGTGAGAGCTCTCCTGCCTCCTCCACCGAGTCGGCCACCGCTCGTCGTGAACCACCAGCGGCCACCAGCAGCCACCAACGGCCACTAGTGACCACCAGCTACTACCAGCGGCTATAAGCACCCCATCAGTGCGTTGTCAGCAAAAGGACGCCCAAGTCCTCGAGGAAGCCGAAGGAAGAAGGCATCTTAAGCCAGCAAGCGCGCGCCGCCCCGAGCGTACACGCCAGAAGCATCACGCGCATTCCCACGTCTAAGTCACTTCCGTGGTGCAGTCTGTTGCCCGCAGGAAGCTATAGTATGTCTCTTCCCTCAAGTTGTAACGGGAGCGGCCTGTCGTCCCGATTCACCAAACATACTGTAATCACCGGAAGCTAGTGGAATTTGACAGGCACAGACCCGGTCACGTGGTTTTTTACCAATTTAAAAGGTTTTTCCACGTCATCAAGACTTGTGTCTACTTTTCATCTTCATTGACTGTGTGCGCGCTCGATCGCTCCGTGAGCTAAGACGGTTCAAGTTAATACGGTCCGACCGGGGCATCGAGTTAGTCCGCAACAGTTTGGCGCCGTCTGTGGGAACACGATCTCCCCAACACCCTGTGAAGTGCAAGATCGATAGCATCTCCCCTTTCAAGTTCAGTCTTAATGGCAAAGAGAAGCACCCGTACCACTAAAGGCTCCACCCTCGGCAAACACCCCAAGCCTGCACATTCACACTCTTTAGTGGACGTACCGCTGACGGCTGAAGCCGCAGTAACTCCCGTCACCACCCTGGAAGAACGCATCCGCCAGATGGAAGAACAACAAGTCAAATGCTTGTAGGATTTCACGTGTAGTGGCGGACGAATTTTTTTAAAAAAATTGCGGGTACCAACGACACAATGGATCGTGCGTCCCATGACAATGGCCTAAACAAGGCAATGCAAGTAAAAGGAACCCTAACTCATCACATCTAACCATCACAAAAAGGTTATAAATTTATACCTCTAGATAACAAGATCTCTAGCCGGAAGAGGTAAGTTGTCGGAGAAGATCTTGACGATTCCACCGCAACAGTGAGGCCGACGCCTAGCCTCTTAGTTCACCTTGAACCCGAACAGTGAGAAATCTTTATTCCGTTGACAAGGAATAGAGACACAAGCTTAGACTTTCTCTTCCAAGAGCGACGGGGACTCGTAGTGGCCGAACCACACTAGTCGCCGGTGGAGGAAGAGGAGAAACGAGTGGCTTGACTGGATCGGCAAGAGGAAGAAAGCCTCAAGGCAAATCACTTGCCTTAACTGGAGATTTCAGAGATGAGCTCCGATCATGAAGTGCACCGAGCTTCTTCTCCACCAACCGTCGACGAGCTCCAAGAGACCGACCAACGACGGACAAGGTGAGCTCTCGCGGGAGAGGAGGACAAAGGCGGCGCGGCAGCCCTTCCTCGCGAGCTGCTCGGGATGCTTGATCGGCCGCCGTCAAGAAGGCTGGAGATCGGAGCAAGGGGGGGGGGGGGGAAACCTAAGAAGAAAAGCTCTTGCCCTTTTCCCTTTGTTTTCTTCCCGTGGCCTGCCCCTTTCTTGTCATAAAACCTCTTTTTTTATTTTTTTGCTCCAGCCTTTTTATTTTTGCTTTTTCATCCGTGAACCACCTCTCTCTTGAGAACAACATATATTATATATCTATATATTATCACTTATATATATATATATATATATATATATATATATATATATATATATATATATACATATACATATATATACATATTTATATATACAAATGATTCTTATATATATATATATATACATAAATGTAATCCTAAATCAAACTCAAATGGTTACACATAACCAAAATATAATTGTGCTGTTCTACCAAAATAATTACGACGACTCGCCTCGTCATAATTTTCACTTTTAATAGTCGCACATAAAAACTTTTCTAAGCATGTCGAGTCTCGACATAACACGTTCGCACGTACTATAGAAAGTTAAACTGAAACTGTTCCCGTTCATTTGGTGCGACCTTATAGAGGAATTATGTCATCAAGGCGATAATATAACATTCTATATTACGGACTATAAGTGGTTTTGTCACTGCATTATAGTCGCCTCAATAACGTAGTAACTAGGTAACACATTTTGATGACCCGTGTCTTTTTCTTGTCGCGTGATATTAAGAATATAGTGCAAAATAGGAGTGTGTCATTTTCGCACTATATTTAGTTTTTCTCAGTCTCATAAGCGACATGTATTTATAACTACATCAGTTATATTGCATGTTATACAAACTCGCTTTACCAAAGGGCCCAAACATATCACTTCCCAAATAAATTTGGGGACAGGTGATATTTCGATGTGTAGATCCCTTACGCGCAAGCGTGACCAACGAACCACAATATGTATCACCATCAAAAGATGGTCTTCAATTGTAATCACATTGTCCACACCGCCGCGTTAAATCTACATGTCTCATATCTAAAATCATAAGACACATTGCAAACATTAACGACACCAAACACATTCCAAATAATGTTGCAACAGGTGGTCAATCTATATATGTATGAATTCAACCGCATACATACTCACATGATTAAACGATAACATCTATCAACATTTATAGAACACAAATGTATTTTAATCATGCGACAATCTTGACTCGGTAGTCAATGTTCCCTTTGACTACCACGAAAGAGAGATTATCTAAAGACTACATGACATAACAAATTCATGGTTCTATGGTTCAAGACCAAAGGCATCTTCCTGAACCTTATATGCGACATGTCATAAATCAAGGAACAAAATGTAACCATTACATTTATATCATGAACATTTAAATAAATAATACAATAAAACAACTTTCAAAACACCACATCCTTCAATCTCCCACTTGTTTTTAAAGTTTCTTAGTTCAAAGGAAAATTACAAAACAAAAGAGCAACCTATAAAATCACTCATCAAGCCACTCTCCATGGTCGTGTAACCCCATGGACTCGAAATGAATTTCGCCCTTGGCTTGAGATAAAGGTTTAGTGAAGGGATCAGCTGTGTTACTGCTAGTGTCAATCCATAAAAGAGCATTTTTGCCTTCCTCAATGAAGTCCCGCGTTACAAAGTACTTTCTATCCATGTACTTTGTTTTGTGGTGTGACTTAGGCTCCTTTATTTGAGAAATGGAGGCACTATTGTCACAAAATAACTTCAAGGGACTTTCACTTGACGGAACAACTCCAAGTTCCTCAAGGAACTTCTTCATCCATACTCCTTTGCTGACTTCAGCAGCTTCCATGACTTCCGCTGCGGTGATTGAGTCAGCAGTTGTTGATTGCTTCCAACTACGCCAACTCACGGCCCCATCATTCAGAAGAAAAACAAATCCAGATTGAGATTTCCTATCATCTGGATCTGTCATGAAACTAGCATCCGTGTAGCCTTCCACAGCTAGCTCCTTATGCCCACCAAAAACAAGAAACTTATTCTTGGTTCTTCTCAGATACCTAAGAATATTTTTGATAGCGGTCCAATGATTTGGACCCGGTGAAACTTGATGTCGGCTCGTTATGCTTAGAGCATATGCAACATCTGGTCTTGTACAGGTCATGACATACATGATGGAACCTATGGCGGAAGCATAGGGAACATTTTTCTATGTACTCAATGTCTTGGTGCGTAGAGGCACAAAAAGACTTGCCAAGCTGTAAAGATGTCTTCATTGGCACATTTCCTTTCTTAGAGTTTTCCATATGAAATCTTTCTAAGATCTTGTCAATGTAAATACTTTGACTTAAGCCAATGAGTCTTCGTGACCTATCTCTATATATCTTAATTCCCAAGATATATTGAGCTTGTCCCATGTCCTTCATTGAAAAGATGGTTTTCAATGAGTCTCTTGTTTGTTCCATTAATGGTAAATGATTTCCCATTAATAATATTCATCGACATACAAAACTAGAAATATGATGTGACTCCAACTAATCTTCTTGTATACACAAGGTTCTTCCTTGCTTTGGATGAATTCGAGAGTTTTAATCTCTTCATCAAAGCGTTTGTTCCAGCTCCTTGATGCTTGCTTCAAGCCATAAATGGCCCTCTGAAGCTTGCATACTTTCTCGATATTTTTCCGATCTTCAAAACCCTGAGGTTGCCTCATGTACACTTCCTCAATAAGTTTTCCATTCAGGAAAGCTGTTTTGATGTCCAATTGCCATATTTCATAATCATAGAAGGCTGCGACAGCCAACATGATTCGAATCGTTTTGAACATTATGACGGGTGAAAAAGTTTCATCATAGTCAATCCCATGGATTTGACTGAAACCTTTTGCCATGAGTCTTGCCTTGTAAGTCGTCATGTTGCCATTCATGTTCATCTTCCTCTTGAAGATCCATTTGTTGGGAATGGACTTCTTTCTAATAGGAAGGTCAACCAAGTCCCATACTTGATTGTCATACATGGATTGCATTTCTGATTTCATGGCTTCTTGCCAGGAATCGAAATCTATTCTTCCTAATGCTTCTTCATAGGTTAGGGGGTCTTCTGTGTCAATTATCAAGACTTCATAAAAACCCATATAAAGGTCGGGTTTTCTCTTCACCCTTGTAGACCTCCTTAGTTCAGTTTGCTCATTCGGTTCACCTTGAGGTTCTCGAATTTCTTCCATTATAGCTTGTGGAACTAATTCTGGTTCAACGCGTGTCAAGTAATCATTTAATTGCGCAGCGTGAATCTCCTCAACATGAATTTGTGGAGGTAGATGTCCCACACTCCCGCTTAGTAAAGGAACTATATGTGATATCTCATGATCATCTTGAATGTCAGAATTCACCTCATGATCATAATTTCGTAGGTCCTCTTGAGTTTCCTCAAGTGTTATCCTACGCTCATATCATTCAATTCTTTCAAGAAATTCTTTCTCTAAGAATGTGGCATCCTTCTTTACGAATAATGTATTTGTCGACTTGTACCAAAAACTATACCCTTTCGTTTCTCTTGGGTATCCAATGAAGAAACATTTATCAGCTTTGGGTTCTAATTTAGTCGATTGCATACGTTTTACATATGTCTCGCATCCCCAAATCTTAAGAAAAGATAAAATGGGCGGTTTCCCGAACCATATATCATAAGGAGTATTTTCAACAGATTTTGTTGGAACAATATTTAAAGTGAGAGTTGCGGAGAGAAGCGCATGGCCCCAAAAATATAAAGGTAAATCGGTCTGGTAAATCATGGAACGGACCATGTCAAGCAAGGTCCGGTTTCTCCTCTCGGAGACACAATTCCATTGCGGGGTGCCAGGAGGAGTAAGTTGTGGTACAATACCACACTCCTTTAGGTAAGTAATGAATATGTTGCTCAAGTACTCACCTCCTCGACCAGTTCTCAAATTCTTAATTCTCTTGTCAAGTTGGTTCTCTACTTCATTTTTGTATTTCTTGAATTTCTCAAGGGATTCACTTTTATGTTTCATAAGATAAACATAGCCGTAGCGGCTATGATCATCTGTGAAAGTGATGAAGTACCTATAACCATCTCTTGCACTTGTACTCATTGGGCCACATACATCGGAGTGTATTAATTCTAATAAATTGTTCGCTCTTACACCTTTCTTATTAAAAGGTGTCTTGGTCATCTTTCCAGCTAAACATGATTCGCATGTCCCAATTGCATCAAAATCAAATGAGTCCAAGAGATTGGATTGATGCAATTTCCTTATGCGTTTTTCGTTTATGTGACCAAGGCGATGGTGTCATAAGAGTGTCTCATTTACATGAGATATTTTAAGCCTTTTGTTATTGATATTCAACATGTGTTTATCTTCTACTATATTAAGCAAATACAAGCCATTTGAAATGAAAGCATTTGCATAAAATAAACCATCCTTCTCAATTGTCATTTGTGAATTATTTATCACAAAACAAAAGCCTTCTGCATCCATACATGATACAGAGATAATGTTTCTCAAAATGGAAGGGACATGATAAACATCTCTTAAAACAAAACGTAAACCACTAGATAAATGAAGGTCGAGGGTGCCAACAGTAACCGCTGAGATTCTTGCACCATTTCCAACCTTCAGCACAACCTCTCCTTTGGAGAGAGATCTCCTATCCCTTAGCGACTGCACATTAGAAACTAAGTGAGCACATGATCCGGTATCCATTATCCAATCAAGGATAGTAGTGGTCAAGTTTAGATTTAATTCAATAACGAGTATACCTTTGGGACGCTTGCGTTCAACCTTGCCTTCATCCAAGTCACGCTTGTACTTGGGGCAATTCATCTTGTAGTGTCCTTTCTAATGACAATGGAAGCACTCGGTGACAGCAGATGGAGAATTCTTCACTTTGCCTCCCTTGGAGGTGCTTGCATGAGCTCCTCCCTTATTGTCTTTGAAAGATGACTTTCTGCCAGCAGTTTTGTTTGCGACGGTGTCTTTATTCTTAAAGGGCTTCTTACTACTTGACGCAATGGCTAAGACAGAATTTGCCTTTGTCTTGCCCATGTCTACCTCAGCTGTTTTGAGGGCATTATTGAGCTCATTCATAGTCATCTTCCTTTCATGCATATGATAGTGCATAATAAAATCCTTATATGAGTAAGGAAGTGACCCAGTATGATATCCTCAGTTATGTCATCAGGAAGTTGAGAATTCAATTTCTCCAATTTCTCCAATTTCTCCAGATAGCCCTGCACTTTAAGGAAGTGCACTGAAATAGATTCACCCTCCATCATCTTGCACCTTGTGAGTGCTATGGTGGTCTTATAACGCTCTTTTCGAGCACTATCGGTGAACATCTTTTCCAACTGTGCTATTATTTCCTTAGCGGGAGTATCAAGAAATTTCCTTTGCAACTGATCGCCAATGCTGGCCAAGATCAGTGTCTGCACAACACGCTATTGTTCATTCCATTTCTTCTGTTCCTCCTTTTCAATATCAGTTGGTTTGCCCTTCTCCTTCTCTTCTGCGCAATGACCATCCAGAATTTGTTGAAAATTTTCCAAACGCAACACGATATTCAACTTGAGGATCCAATCAGAATAGTTTGAACTGTCATTAGCAAGAGGACTCTTATCAATCATGGAACGCAGAAAATTTGGTAGGGTTGACATTTTCTAAAAAAATAAAGAGAGAATGAAAATTAATTTATTTACGATTCATGATAAAAAAAAATACGCTATTGTCATATCAAAATAATATAGACACACACGAGATCCCTTCCAAACAAGCGAACTCATCCATTTGCTTGTCCAGGTAGGTACAAGACACCAATCACAACCTTTTAAGCGATGCTTAACTTTTGTGACTCTCAATTCATATTATTGCATGATAAAAAAATGAATAATATAAAAACCTTTTTCCCAAAATATTCAAGCCTAGATCTTGAAAGTCCTGTTTAAGAAACTCATTTTATTGGGCAACTAGTGTGGACGCGGTATTTCCACAAGAAAAAAAATAAAATGTGCCTCACACAAAATATAATCTCTCGTAGCCTAATACTAGGCTCACACACGTTCCATCTTGTCTAGTGTTTGGAATCACACCCATGATCATCCAAGGGTACTAGCTTAAGTGGATAAAATGAGAAGGAAAATCATTCTTAAATTTTTCTCTTCGCATTCCTCCAAAGAGAGGGGGAATAACAAAAACATCCTAACTCACGGCATTCTAATTATTACATGCATCTCAAACAGAATTATATTCCAGAGATAACAAAAATAAATAATGCGCAAGCGAGCATACAAAAGCCTTATCCTAGCAATGGATGGGTTAATATCCACAACCCAACGTGATTCAACCAAATCAATTTAAATCCAAAAAAAAAATTGATTTCCACATAATTCATACACCGACGAATTACCTAAGCTTGAATCAAGGGTTGAGACATAACCAATCCAAACCTCTAGGTACAAAAGCAAGGCCCATTGTCATGAGACGTCCAACCTCGCTCTAGAACCACTGTAGGATTTCACGTGTAGTGGCGGACAAATTTTTTTAAAAAAATTGCGGGTATCAACGACACAATGGATCGTGCGTCCCATGACAATGGCCTAAACAAGGCAATGTAAGCAAAAGGAAATCTAACTTATCACATCTAACCATCACAAAAAGGTTAGAAATTTATACCTCTAGAGAACAAGATCTCTAGCCGGAAGAGGTAAGTTGTCGGAGAAGATCTTGACGATTCCACCGCAACAGTGAGGCCGACGCCTCGCCTCTTAGTTCATCTTGAACCCGAACAGTGAGAAATCTCTATTCCGTTGACAAGGAATAGAGACACAAGCTTAGACTTTCTCTTCCAAGAGCGCCGGGGACTCGTAGTGGCCGAACCACACTAGTCGCCGGTGGAGGAAGAGGAGAAACGAGGGGCTTGACTGGATCGGCAAGAGGAAGAAAGCCTCAAGGCAAATCACTTACTTTAACTGGAGATTTCAGAGATGAGCTCCGATTATGAAGTGCGCCGAGCTTCTTCTCCACCAACCGTCGGCGAGCTCCAAGAGACCGACCAACGACGGACAAGGTGATCTCTCGCCGGAGAGGAGGACAAAGGCGGCACGACAGCCCTTCCTCGCGAGCTGCTCGGGATGCTTGATCGGTCGCCGTCAAGAAGGCTGGAGATCGGAGCAAGGGGGGGGGGGGGGACCTAGAAGAAAAGCTCCTCCCTTTTCCCTTTTTTTCTTCCCATGACCTGCCCCCTTTCTTGTCATAAAACCTCTCTTTTTATTTGTTTGCTCCAGCCTTTTTATTTTTGCTTTTTCATCCGTGAACTACCTCTCTCTTGAGAACAACATATATTATATATCTATATATTATCACTTATATATTTATATATATATACATACAAGTGACAGGCACGGGCCTTCGGCCCTGGGGGCATTCGGCAGGGGTGCGACAATCGGCGGAGTGTGACAATCGGCGGGGTGCGACAATCGGCGGGGTGCGACATTCGTCGGGATGCGACATTCGTCAGGATGCGATATTCGTCGGTGGTGCGTCATTCGCCGGTGGGACGACATTTGTCGTGGGCGGCGACATTTGTCGTGGACGGCAACATTTATCGTGGACAGTACCCACCCCTATAGCCTCACGCGACAGTACCCGACCGACGACGGCGGGCTCCGCCCGCTCCCGCAACATATACATATGAGTACTCAAAATGACCGTAAAAAATATAAATCAAGAATACAATTTTTATTTTGTAAAATAAATTATATTTTAACGTTAAACATTAATTTTTTTCTTGTCATTCCAAGATAGAGATAATAGGTTTAGGGTATCTAGTGTTTTTATTTTTTGTATTTTAATATTGTAAAGTTGTATAATTACCAAAAAGAATATTGTATTTATAATATACTAATATAAAGTATGGTATAATTGAGTAATTATGAATACAACTATAAGGGCAATATAGGGACATCAAGCAATGTTTCACCAAAGAGTAGTTTTCGTATAATAGTAGAGATATATACATATTTAAATGATTCTTATATATATATACATAAATGTAATCCTAAATTAAGCTCAAATGGTTACACATAACCAAAATATAATTGTGCTGCTCTACCAAAATAATTACGACGACTCGCCTCGTCATAATTTTCTCTTTTAATAATCGCACATAAAAACTTGTCTAAGCATGTCGAGTCTCGACATAACACGTTCGCACGTACTATAAAAAGTCGAACTGAAACTGTTCTCGTTCATTTGGTGCGACCTTATAGAGGAACTATGTCATCAAGGCGATAATATAACATTCTATATTACAGACTATAAGTGGCTTTGTCACTGCATTATAGTCGCCTCAATAATGTAGTAACTAGGTAACGCATTTTGATGACCTGTGTCTTTTTCTTGTCGCGTGATATTAAGAATATAGTGCAAAATAAGAGTGTGTCATTTTCGCACTATATTTAGTTTTTCTCAGTCTCATAAGCGACGTGTATTTATAACTACATCAGTTATATTGCATGATATACAAACTCGCTTTACCAAAGGGCCCGACCATATCACTTCCCAAATAAATTTGGGGACAGACGATATTTCGATGTGTAGATCTCTTACGCGCAAGCGTGACCAACGAACCACAATATGTATCACCATCAGAAGATGGCCTTTAATTGTAATCACGTTGTCCACACCACCGCGCTAAATCTACATGTCTCATATCTAAAATCATAAGACACGTTGCAAACATTAACGACATCAAACACATTCCAAATAATGTTGCAACAGGTGGTCAATCTCTATATGTATGAATTCAACCGTATACATACTCACATGATTAAATGATAACATCTATCAACATTTATAGAACACAAATGTACTTTAATCATGCGACAATCTTGACTCGGTAGTCAATGTTCCTTTTGACTACCACGAAAGAGAGATTATCTAAAGACTACATGACATAACAAATTCATGGTTCTATGGTTCAATACCAAGGGCATCTTCCTGAACCTTACATGAGAAATGTCATACAATCAAGGAACAAAATGTAACCATTACATTTATATCATGAACATTTAAATAAATAATACAATAAAACAACTTTCAAAACACCACATCCTTCAATGCTCACCCTGCTCCGAAGTTTGGGAGCATCAATCATCCCCTCGCCTCCGTTAAATCACGCTCTGACGCAAGAATTTCTGCAGAAAGAAGGACAAACTCTCAGGGGACAGGAAGAATCGCGTCAAGATGTGCCCCGTAGGCGCAACCCTTCCACTACTAGGGGGCAACACCAGCTCCAAGAATACTCACCCCAGAGTATCACCCGCACTAATGTAGTGTGTGCAATACAAAGTGGCCCAAAATCCCTCAGGCCAAGGAAGCCTCAGCCCTCCGAGCAAGCTGATTTGGTACCACCAGAAGAGCTTTTCCCTCCAATGACACATTGCATGCACAAGGAATACGACATAGAGAAGGAATTCTCAAGCACGAGCAGCTCCCCCGCACACGCCGCATCACTCCAAGAAATGTACAATCATCACCTTCCATGTCCACATTATGAAGAGAGGGCTGGAAATGTGGCAAGCCCTGATACCTCCGCCACAGAGCAACGACTAAACAAATATCAGCCCAACTACAACTCACCAAAGTCCTGGGCAACCCCAGGCTCGGAGGACGGCTTCGAAATCCGTAGTTTCAGCGGAACAGGCAACCCACTGACACACCTATAGTATTTCGAAAGTATCATGCACGCCCGCAATGCTTCAGATCAACTCATGGTACAGACATTTCTAACAACATTAAAAGGGAGAGCCTGAGCCTGGCTTCATTCCCTACAAGGGGAAAAGACCGATAACTACATCGAACTCGCCACCCTCTTCATCAGAAGATTCATGACGATCAAAGGGCCCTCACCAGAAAATCCAAGACCAAGTGGAAGACAGAAAAGGAAGAAAGAAGAGGAACCAACTCCCACAAGCAAGAAGAACAACGACAGAGTAGGAGTCGCCGTGATAAATGTCAACATGACCCTCCAAGGAATGGGGGGCAACATCCACTTCAGGAATATACCTCACTGAACACCACCGGCACTAATGTGATGTATGCAGTTTAAAATGATCTGGCGTTCCAACAACCAAGAGCACCGCGGTCAAACCCCAAGGCTGACCAGACAAAATACTGCGAGTATCACTGGGGATATGACCACAACACCAATGAATGCAAAGGACTAAAAGAGGAAATCCAACGACTTGCCAGCCTAGGAGCGGTTGATCAATTCCTGTAAAAAAAGGATCGCCTACTCGACAGAGTGTAAGATGTACAACAGTCAAAGAGGGAGAACCGTCTACCGAGTTGAGCCAAGTCCTAGTCGACAAAGAAATTAACGTCAATATACTATTTTTATCAACACTGCTTCAACTCAAGCTAACCACCGACCATCTCAAGCTAATGTCTGCTAGCGCACGCGTTTCGGGGGACAAACCAGTTCCGGTCATCGGCACCATCACTCTCCCAGTCACTCTCAAAGAAGCACACATGCAAGCATCCTGTTATGTGCTGTTCGTCATCCCCCAAGCTGATTCTGATTACCCAGCAATACTCCAACAATCACTCTTGGATGTCTTCCAATCCTGCTCTCGCCACCTCGATCCTTAAGCTGTTTTCTTTATTCGTTCATTTTGTTTATTGAATATTGTAAAAATCACAAGCCTAGGCTTGTGAAGACTATCTTTTCATCATTTACCTTGGCAGTATGTAAATCAAGAAATCACTTTTCCAGACTAGGTCGCACCACTAAATCAAAAACATGGCATCAATCAAGCCGCGAGCAACCCTCGTGCAACACCGTGGGGGCATGTCCCCCTCATGAAGAAGCCGCGAGCAACCCTCGCGCAACACCGTGGGGGTCTCCCCCCCCCCCCCCCACGAAGAAGCCGCAAACATCCCTCGCGCAAACTAAGCCGTGAGCAACCCTCACGCAACACCGTGGGGGCCTGCCCCCCTCACGAAGAAGCCGCGAGCATCCCTCGTGCAAACTAAGCCGCGAGCAACCCTCGCGCAACGTCGTGGGAGCCTGCCCCCCTCACGAAGAAGCCGCGAGCATCCCTCGCGCAAATTAAGCTGCGAGCAACCCTCGCGCAACACCGTGGGGGCCTGACCCCCTCACGAAGAAGCCGCGAGCATCCCTCGCGCAAACTAAGCCGCGAGCAACCCTCGCGCAACACCGTGGGGGCCTGCCCCCCTCACGAAGAAGCCGCGAGCATCCCTCACGCAAACCAAGCTGCGAGCAACCCTCGCGCAACGCCGTGGGGGCTTGTCCCCCTCATGAAGAAGCCGCAAGCATCCCTCGCGCAAACTAATCCGCGAGCAACCCTCGCACAACGCCGTAGGGGCTTGCTCCCCTCAAGAAGAAGCTGCGAGCAGCCCTCGCGCAGACTAAGCTGTAAGCATCCCATACACACTCTGAGTCAAGTACCTAAGCTGTACAAGTTAAGCAGCGAACCAGTGCAAATAAGAAACCAAAATGACATAAAAACAATAACAATGTCATATCAAAACAAAGCTGAAATAATACAAGTACAATCGGCGTCTAAAGACGACAACGACCAAGCCCGAACAAAGGGCAAAACAAAGTACAACAAAATGTAAGCATACAATGGTAAAGATATGAGTACCGCTACTCGTCTTCAGCATCAGAACGCTCATCCTCGGAAACATCCGCAAAACTAAAACCGGATGTATCGCACCCAAGGCGCTTGCTAACGAAGCGAAAAGCCTTCGAAACACTGCGTCGGAGCGCCAGCTCGCGTATGTCGTCCATCTGAGGTTCTACCTCCTTGGACCAAATATCATCACGAACCTGCTCCGCGATCAGGCTACGGTCTCGCATATAGTACAGTGACTCCAGGTAGTCCGCAAGCCTGGCGGCCTTCAGTTCCGATGCATGATTATCAGAAGATAGCATCTTAACCTGCGCCTTCGCTGCACGAAGCTTAGTCTCAAGGCCTGAGACCTCCTCTCGTGCCGCTTGTAGCTGGGTCCCTAAGCCAGATGTCTCCTCCTTTGAATGCTTCAGCATCTGGGTGGTCCTCTCCACCAGAGTCTTCTCCACGTCCAAGGCAGCACTGGTATCCTCTAGCTTAGACTTCAGCTCCGAACCGATCCGACGGAACCGCGCAATGTCCCAGTCATGTTCCTCCTTCAAGGAAGCAAGCGAGCTCATCGACAACCGAAGCTTCTCCTGTAAAGCAAGATACCCGTCCTTCAGGCTCACGTAATGATCATTCCAGGTCACTGCAATCTGCGCCTGGGTCTCTATCTGCAAAAGGAAAAAACAAAATCAGTCTCCATCAACAAAAAATAGCAATAGGAAAAGGGAAGTCACACCCCTACCGCATCGCTCGTCGCCCTCAAGGAAGAGGACATCCGCGGAGCCGCTGTACCGACAGACACCTAAGGAACTGGGGAAACAGGTATCTGCACCTATGGGGTTGAATCATCAGAAGCTACCACCACAACATCAAGATCATTAATAGCGGCCACCACTGCTTTCCTCTTACGGCCCCCTCCTTGAGAAGTCGTCGCAGCCTGAACTGTGTCCGCTGAGATACCACATCCCAACAGCCACTTTTCCTCCACGTAGACATAGATATTAAAGAGACGATTTCCCAGCTCGCGAGGCTCAGAGAATCCCAGCACCGGGGAAAAATCCTGCTCTTTCCCTTTCACATGACGGCAGCGATCAGGAAGCGCATTTCACACCTCAGGAAGACCCCAAGAATTCCTCACATATCCGAACAAAGTATTGTCATGACGACGATCTTTACGAACTTCAAAATCCAACCAAACCTTGTTGCTACGCACCTCCATCCGCTCACCACCATCAGAGCGCACGTCACACCAATCTCGGAACTGGTCTAAAGAAAACCGGCTCCCATGCTCGCGGAAGAAGACGACTAAGCCCATAATCCGGGCAATCCCAGCCGGAACAAACTGAGAGATAGGCACTCCGCAAAACTTCAAAATCTCAATCATCTCCTCGCAGGGCGGAAAGCGGAAGCCGGATCTCAGGGAGACTTCACAGATCGTCAACCAACCACGGGGAGGATTCTGAACCCGCTCCTCGGGACGCGGGATCCTCACTTCCAAATCAGTAGGAAGCCCGTACTTTGCCCTCCAGATGTCAACACCATCGTCAGTCAAAGAAGAGCGCAGGCGCATCGGGCCAAAAGAGCGCTTCGAAACCTGCGCCAGACAAAAATAAAAAGTGCCCAAAAAATAAAAAACCGCATGACAATTCGCCAAAAGCACGCGCAGCCGTGCAAAAGAGGGCAACCGCGCAAATACGCGCGTGATATGGAAACGCACGACCGCGCAACGCGGACCGCGCGGCCTGCTCACGCGCATGACCTGAGCGCGGCCTGCTCACGCGCGCGGACCGCTCGCGCGCGGCCTCGCGCGCGCGACCCGCTCGCGCGCACGGCCCCGCGCGCGCGGCCCCGCGCGCGCGACCCGCTCGCGCGCACGGCCCCGCGCGCGCGGCCCCGCGCGCGCGTCCTATGCGCTAGCCGCGGGCAATCGACACGTGTGCGGCCGGCGCGGGAAAGTGCCAATTCGCCCCCTGCCGGCCTACACACGCACATTCCGCGCCCCCCGCCGGCAACTATGGCCTCCGCACACGGCCAACACGCGCGCGCCAAGAAGCCTTGTGCCGTCATAATTCAGCGAACCTCCCTCCAGATACCTTGGAAGCACTGGTCGCCGTCGCCGCCTCGGTCTTCTCACCAGAAACCACCATGACAACAGAAAGTAAGAAAAATCTCTCCTCTCACGCTCACTCCGTTCACGGATAGCAGAGATTTGGGAGGCAATTGATGGGTTCCACCATCATTTATAGGATAAAGAAGCCCCCCCATGATCTCCACGCAAGGAGGATCATGGGTGGGCTACTCCCCCCATGATCTCCACGCAAGGAGGATCATGGGTGGGCTACTCCCCCCATGATCTCTCATGATGAGAGTTATGGGGGGGGGGGGCGGGTCCCGCTCCCTCCCCTCATGGGGGAAAACCGCCACCACCGGGAGAACCGCCGCCGTCAGGCGGCTTAACCGTCGTCGGTGGCCGGCCCTCCCGGCCTCCGCCGCGGCCGGCCCCGACAAGCCGCCGTTTAGGCTGCGGCCGGCCTAGCCTCGGCCGGCCCTGGCCGGCCAATCCGCGGCCAAGCCCGGCTGCGACAGACCGCCGGCTCGGCCATGGCCGGCCTCGGCGCGGCCGGCCTAGCCGCGGACGACCGCAGCCGGCCGCCGGTTCAACCAGAGCCGGCCTGAGCACGACCGGCCTAGCCGGGAACGGCCGAGCCGCGGCCGGTCTGGCCGTGGCCGGACACGGTCGGCCATGCCACGGCTGGGCCGTGGCCGGCCTTGCCGCGGCCGGCCACGGCCTGCCATGCCGCGGCTGGGCCGTGGTCGGTCTTGCCGTGGCCGGTCACGGCCGCCCTAGCCACGACCACCCTAGCCACAGCTGGGTCGTGGTCGGCCTTGCTGTGGCCGACCACAGCCGCCCTAGTCGCGTCCGGCCCCGGCCCCCCTAGGCGCGGCCGGCCACGCCCCCCCTAGGCGCGGCCGGCCACGCCCCCCCTAGGCGCGGCCGGCCACGGCCCCCTAGGCGCGGCCGGCCACGGCCCCCCTAGCCGCGGCCGACCCCTGGGCGGACCGCCGCCATCGGCCGCCCGGTCGGCCTCCCCCGCCGCCGGCCACCCGGCCGCCGCCACCGCTATGGCGGCTCGCCGCCGTAGGATGCCTCCCCACCGTCCGATCAAGGGGAAGCCCTCCTCGCCGTCCGATCAAGGGGGTAACGACCCACTACCCCACCACTTTAGTGGTGGGGCCCGCCATGATCCTCCCCTGGAGGCTATAAAAGGACCCCCGGTGGCTCCTCATTTCTCACCTTTTCCTTTTCTCTTCTCCGGATTGTCTTCTTCGTCAGGTGAGAGCTCTCCTGCCTCCTCCACCGAGTCGGCCACCGCTCGTCGTGAACCACCAGCGGCCACCAACGACCACCAGTGACCACCAACTACTAACATCGGCTATAAGCACTCCATCAGTGCGTTGTCAGCAAAAGGACGCCCAAGTCCTCGAGGAAGCCGAAGGAAGAAGGCATCTTAAGCCAGTAAGCGCGCGCCGCCCCGAGCGTACGCGCCAGAAGCATCCCGCGCATTCCCACGTCTAAGTCACTTCCGCGGTGCAGTCTGTTGCCCGCAGGAAGCTATAGTATGTCTCTTCCCTCAAGTTGTAACGGGAGCGGCCTGTCGTCCCGATTCACCAAACATACTGTAATCACCGAAAGCTAGTGGAATTTGACCGACACAAATCCGGTCGCGTGATTTTTTACCCATTTAAGGGATTTTTCCACGTCATTAAGACTTGAGTCTACTGTTCATTTTCATTGACTGTGTGCGCGCTCGACCGCACCGTGAGCTAAGACGGTTCAAGTTAATCCGGTCCGATCGGAGCATCGAGTTAGGCCGCAACAATATATATATATACCACTATAATAGAAGTATCAAACTCACGAATTCGAAATTCATAGAAATAATTTTGACCGTCCGATCTGAATGCATTATTCATTCTGATCAAATACACCCTCTCTCTCCACTTTTTACTAGGCTCTTATCGGGGGCCCTGAACCTACAAAAAAATCTTTCAAGCTCGGGTTAACCGCTACCTGCCCTGAAAACCATCCCGATAATAGTACGGTTTAAGCCCACTAGAACTCTTCATCGGGGTTGCTTTATATACTCAAAATTGTTAAAAAAAATAGGCGGTGTGGGACAATGAAAAGCAGGCGGGTGTAGCACTGTGGCCGGAGCGACTGTTCATTGGTTGATATTAGCAGTCCACAAATGGATATTCGCAGTCCACTTATATTCGCAGTCCATAAATTATAATCGTAGTCCAAAAATATAATCGCAGTCCAAAAACATTACTTCAACTAGGACCCAAAATAATAAAATTCTGCCACAATAAAAACTTTTAAATGCGCAAAATTGTTCATTTAGAGTCCCAAAAGAAGGTTTGAGCGATTAAATACAACAGTTTATGCAAAATTCAACAGTTTTCCCCCAATGGAGATTGAGCAAAACATGTTATCAACAACAGTTGCCATCAAGCACCATGAAACTGCTCCGAGTAGCCCAGACAAAATAAGGTATGACCTTCTCTGATAGCCACAAAGAGGAAAGGAGTCATTGTCATTATAAACATGTAAGCCAATAATGTACTAACATTTGATAAGAGAGCAAAAATGGGCACAGAAAGGGAATCTAAACCTGATAAATCCATAAAGAGGAGATCAAACCTTTTTTCAGGAGATTGTTGGAGGACCTAGGTCTTGGAAAAAAGTCACCGGAGCACCACTGCTGTAGAAACACTAGAGGACGTCGCCGGATCTGGGGATGAAGGTTGCTGTCGGCGAGCTTGAAGCAGGAGAGGCCGTTCTGAAGCTTTGGCGAACGCCGTCGGCGGTAAGGGGGAGCACGAAATCGCGGAGGAGGCGGTTTGGGGGAGCACGAAATCGCCGGAGGAGTCGGTTTGGGGGAGCACGAACTCGCCGGAGGAGGCGCCGTCCGCCGTTCGGGGAGCACGAAATCGCCGCAGCTTGCGATCGCGAAGGAGGGGGCGTGGTCGGGGAAGGCAACAGTAAACCCTGGGGTGCGAGCTAAAAAGAGAGGGTTTATTTTGGTGGGTTTTTTTCTTACTTTTTGGACTGCGGATATCTATTATAGGACTGCGAATATCAATCCTCTAAATTAAAGCAGGCGGGTTTGATATATTTATAAAATTTTATAACAGTAGCGGGCCCGCCTGCTTTTAATTGTATTTTGATGTCAGGCGGGTGACTTCTATGAATTAAAGTTACAATATTTAATTGTTTCATCACTTTAAAAATGTTTCTAAATTGTCATGCCCGCCTGCTTTTAAATTGTCAAAAATAATTGATGCCTGCCGGGGCGGGCGGCGGGCTTTGCCCGCCGTCGTCGGTCGGGTACTGTGGGACGGGCGGCGGGCGAAGCCCGCCGTCGCCGATCGGGTACTATGGCGCGTGATTATCGGGCCGGAGGCCCGTGCCTGTCACTCGTATACTAATAAAGATATATCATCTCACTATTAAAAGATTCGTGAGAGTCAAATGTATTTATAGAATTCAATGACCGCGGATTTTTATATGAAGGATAAAAAGAAAAAGGCTAGAATTCAATTATCGATTAAATTTGATGCTTTATTAATCAGCTCCAAAGTTTTTATTAAGTGGATTTTTCACTCTGATTATATAATTCTTTGTTTTAATTTTATTAATATTATTTATTTACTTGGTGATTGTTAACTGCAACCCGTTATCTGTTAGTCGCACCCCAAAATCTGTTAATTTTTCGCGTCTTTTAGAAATACGGCTTGTACATGCAATTTCAGGAAAAGTGTTCAACACGAAAGTTGTAGATCTCGTCAAGATCTACAACTTTCGTGTTGAACACTTTTCCTGAAATTGCATGCACAAGACATATTTCTAAAAGCCGTAAAATCTAAGCATATTTCCAAAGTACGTACATGCAATTTCAGGAAAAATTCTCAACACGAGAGTTGTAGATCTCAACGAGATCTACAATTTTCGTGTTGAACACTTTTCCTGAAATTGCATGTACAAGACGTATTTCAAAAAGACGCGAAAAGTAATGAGATTTTGGGGTGCCACTAACAAATAACTTTTTTGCGGTTAACAATCACCATTTACTTTCTCGTTCTTATATTTACAAAATAAAATTAAAAACTGATTTATATTTTTTTTACTAGCAGGCGAAGGCCGCTTGGATGCGGGCAAAGGTTCGCCCGCTTGGATGTGGGCGAAGGCCGCTTGGATGCGGACGAAGGCCGCTCGAGAGCATCGAGCTGGGGTGGGCGAAACCCGCCGTCGCCGATCATGTACTACTGCGCTTGGCCATAGGGGCGGAGCCCCATGTCAGACACTCGTGTGTATAGATGCTATATTAAAATCCAATACTTCATTGCTACAGTAAGGCTTTCCGTTATATTTGATATACCCATTTTACCCCCAGCTTGCATTAGTTTTAATGAAATCCCTGACAAAGTAGGCCCTGTTCATCTTCGCGGGTCGGTCCTAATTCTAAAGAAAATAAATCTTCAACTTACTATATTATTTTAGTAAATCATGACACCACAATATTAACATAATAGAATTGGTACCGTATAAGACGAGCTTCGTCAGGCCTGTGCTCGAAGCCCGTGCTGGATGACGCATAGAAACGAGCCCGCTTCCACGCAATTCACCTGCTCAACGCCGCATCCCCACTCGTGCCCCCCCCCCCCCCCCCCCCGAAGTTGTATGATTGTTTGATTTTGCATACACGCTCTGGGGGCCCGCGAGTGGGGGTTGCGGCGCTAAGCCGGTGAATTGCGTGGAAGCGGGACTCACTTCTATGCTGTTGAAGGTCGCCCGGAGCATCAAGCACGGGTGAAGCCCGCCTAGATGTGGTCGAAGGCCACGCGAGAGCTTGGAGCACGAGCGTGTGTATATATATATATACACTAGCATTTTCGAACGGGCTCCGCCCGTTCTCGATGCGTCGCTGCGGGCTTCGCCCGCTTGGCATTCCGGCGGGCTTCGCCCGCCCGTTCTCGATGCGTGGTTGCGGGCTTCAAGCGGGCCTCGCTCGTTCGCCCATTCTCGATACGCTCGCCCCCGCGAAGCCCACCCCGCGAAGCCACCCTAAACAATTATTTAAATTTTATTAAATACATTATAAAATAAAAAAACAAATTTTTATAATATATTTCAATAATTTAATAATAATTTATTTAATACAAAATGAAAAAATAAAATAAAAAAATCCCCCCCCCTTCCGCCTCCCGTCTCACTGTTCCCCGATGCCGCCGCCGGCGGAGCCGCCGGCGGCCTGCCTGCCGCCCACCGGCGGGTTCGCCTGCCTCCGGGGAACCCGCCGGGGGTTGTCCGGCGGCGAGCGGGGAACAGTGAGACGGGAGGCGGAATTCCTGGCATCATGTTTTTTCCGGAAATGAACAGTAGCCCTTTGGGTGTTTTTGTTATTGGCAGCCCCTTCCTCTTGAATCCAATGGCCAGAAATTGAAGATGCTTGATCCGACGGTCTAGATTTTCTTGATGGTGTGATTCCAAATAGGTATATTGTATTATATAATAAAGATATATATATATACCATATTATAAAGAAATATGGTGGTCTGCACATAACATGAGTTCGAAATTAAAGGATAATTAGGTGACCGTCGGATTTCAGAGTTTTGATCATGAACCGTTGGATCAAACCAACCCTCTCTCCACACTTTTTATAGATATCCTAAACCTACTCTAGGAGAGTCCTAAACCTATGTGAATTAATTTTAAAATTGGATTAGCAAAACCAACAAGCGGACCCGCAAGCCGGCCAGCCAGCGAACAACCCGCAAGCCTAGCCCGCGAAAAATTGCAAAGCCAGCCCGCCCGCAAGTCAGCCAGCCCACATTGCTTCAAACATTAAATGCGGAATATTCAATATATACCCGAGAAATCACATTGAACGGGCGGTGTGGGACTAAAACAGGCGGGTGTACTGTTCACCAGCCTGTTTTAGTCCCACACCGCCCGTTCAATGTGATTTTTCGGGTATATATTGAAAATTCCGCAGTTATTTCTTGAAGCAATTTGGGCTGGTTGGCTTGCAGGCGGGCTGGCTTGCAGTTTTTCACGGGCTAGTCTTGCGGGTCGGGTTTTTCGCGGGCTGGCCGGCTTGCGGGTCCGCTGGCTGGATTGCGGGCGGGATGGGGATGGCTTGCAGTTTTTTGCGGGCTGGGCTTGCGGGTTTTTCGCGGGCTGGCCGGCTTGCGGGTCTGCCTTTTGTTTTAATATTTATATAAATTTTTTTATTATATATTTTATATATTTAAATTTATTAAATGTTTTATTATAAATAACAGGCGGGTAAAACGGGCGAAGCCCGGCGATGGCGGGCGAAGACGGGGGCGAGCGAAGCCCGCCGTCGTCAGCCGGGTACTGTGGCGCGTAGCCATTGGGTCGGATGCCCGTGCCTATCACTCGTATATATATATATATCTCTCCACTATTATACGAAAACTATTCTTTGGTAAAACATTGTCTGATGTCCCTATATTGCCCTTATAGTTGTATTCACAATTACACAATTATACCAAATTTTATATTAGTATATTATAAAGACAATATCCTTTTAGGTAATTACACAACTTTACAATATTAAAATATAAAATATAAAAACTCTAGATATCCTAAACCTATTGTCTCTAGCTAAAAATGACAAGAGAAAGACTAATGTTTTAACGTTAAAATATAATTTGTTTTACAAAATAAAAATTGTATTCTTGATTTATATTTTTTTACGGTAATTTTGAGTACTCATATGTATATGTTGCGGGTCCGGCGGAGCCCGCCGGGAGCGGGCGAAGCCCGCCATCGCCGGTTTGGTACTGTCGCGCGAGGCCATAGGGGCGGGTACTATCCACGACAAATGTCGCTGCCCACGACAAGGATCGTCGCCCACGGCACGGGCCTTCGACCCGGGGGGGGGGGGGGGCATTCGTGTAACGCCCCCGAATTTTCGATGATTTATTTTAAATCCTTTTTCGGCGTTACGTTGACGTTTTCCGTCTCGAGCCGTTGTTAGAGTACCTCGTTGGGTGTTCTTAGAGGTTTAGCCTGGTTGCGGGTTTCCCCAGCTAGCCGGTGTCTGTTTTAGAGACCCGGTTGAGCCTTTCAGGGAATTCTCGTGTTTGGCTTCGGGCGAGGTTAGCTCGAGTTTTGTTCGTCGGAAGTCGTTTTTGACTTCGCCGTTGTTCTCGTAGCCCGGGTATTTAGCTACGGCGCGAGTTTGGTCGAATCCCGAGAACGTTAAGTTTCGCGTCATTTTTGGCGGACGATAATTAGCGAGCCGTCATTTATGCGAGCGTGTATTCTGATTTACGCGTGTGTAGCATAGCCTGTGTATTGGGCGTGCCGGTGCGTAAATGCACATGTACGTGTGCGTGATTACGCATATATGCGTGTTGATTTATGTATGCGTATTCGTGCGTTTTTGTGTGTGTTTATATATATGAGAGGAGATATATATATAAGTGGTTGTAATTGGTGTGGTTAGTTGTTTTCTTAGTTAATTAGGAGTTATAAATTAGTATATTAGGTTATGATAATTAATTACTTAAGTAAGTTAGTTTAGATTTCATTAGGTTATAATTAATTAGGTAGTATTTCGGTTTGGGTTTTATAAATAATTATTAGATTAGGTTTCTTTTCTTATTTAGTTAGGTTTTTTTTTGTTCTTTCCCATTACCCGACCCCCCCCTCCAGCAAAGCAAAACCGCAGCCTTCTCCCTCCTGTGCGAACTCCCGACCCGAGCGGAAGAAGAGAACGGCGAACCCTAGCCGGCCGTTCCGCCGCCCGCCGCCGGCAGCCCCGGCCTCCCCTTCCCGATCCGAGCCCGGATTTGTGTTCCCCTCGCCGAGAGCTTCGAGCCGAGGTAACCTATTCGTCATTCCTCCTTGTTCTCCATTTGGATTTCGTTTTTGGATTCTTTTCTTGTTTTTGAGATATTCTTGTTCTTCTTTCATGTTTAGAATGCGATCTTAGGTTATCTTGGTGGTGTTGGTGATTTTGGGAGCTTCCGGAATTTTTAGGCGTCCGCCATAGCGCCGTTGTGCTGGCGAAATTTTTTCGGTGATACGTGCGAGGCAAGTGCTTCCCCTCTTTTCGCCGTTTGGCCTATTTGTCTCTCAATTTTCTTGCTAATTACTCTAATTTCATGCTTTTACGCCACGAATTTGAACGTTCCTAACCCTTATCCCCATTGGAAACCGCGTTAAAAATTTAGGCTTTTACCCTCCCGCTAGTAGATTCCCGTTCTAGGACGGCGTCGCGGTAGACGTTTAGCGTAGGTGTGGGTTAGCCTAGAGTTGGGTTTATGTTTAGGCCTAGGGTTTGGGATATTTTTTTGCCTAGTTTGCCTATTTGAGGTGTTTAGGTGCAATTGTGCACGCACGGCCTATGGTCGTGCGTCTTTTAATCGTGCGACCCGATGTCGGTGCTCGTACGCTAGGCTTAGAATCGAGTGAGTGTACTCACTCGCAGCGGCGTTGCGTAACCGCAGCGATGTATTCCTTAGCGTTGATTTCTCCCCGAGTGTTTTGCTCGTGTATCGAGAGTCCCTTGTCGGCTGTTACCTTTCGAAGGCCGAATCGTGGGTTGTGGTCAGTAGTGGTGGTGGATGGCTCTTTTAGGGGTTGTGTGGCGTGACGTAGCCTTGACCACACTCTTTACCTTGACCCGAGTAGTTTTCTGGGCAAGTGAGTGATGGGTCTTTTGTGCCTTCACGTGTCAACCCTTGAGCAATTTGTTGACTCGGAATTAGTGGTTGGGCGATTTGGAACGCTTTCAACCTGATTCCAAGTTTCTTGTTTTTGCTACTGCCGCCTCTCACAGTTTAGGATGTTAGGCGTTTCTTCCGTAGGTGTTGCAGCATTTTTTTTGGCATCATGGCCATGTTGACTCTGCAGGTTGTTAGGCAGAGTAGTTGCTGTTTACCCGCACCTGGTGCAGGTTTGCTTTTCGCCCTTCTTTGGGCATTGTTGTTTACCTTAGTTTGTACTCCATTTACTTTACTTTACCTGTTTTTACCTCACTTTTCTTTTTAGCACTTGCATTCCTTTTTCCTTGCTCTGAGGCGTTCTACCTTTCTGAATGCCTCAGGTTCAGGACAGTAGCCAGTAGGTGGCTTTGCTGTGGTGCTGTTGGAGGTTTCCTTTCTGTTGGCTGTTGAGACTCTCTTGAGTCATTGTGAGGTAGTTTTACTGCACTTTCTACAGACATACATACTTGCCAGTGGGTTCGTGTCAGCTGTTGGCGCCCCTGGTAGTTTTACCTTTTTGTACTAGATATGTTTTTCTTCTTACTGCTACCCTTTCTGGGAGATAGTCTATTTGCTCTGGGAAGTTTTATGTTAGGTTGCTAGCTATTTTAAAATTATAAAAGTAAAACTATATTATGTATATAAAGCATGATCAGCATGATTTCTAAAAAGAACTCACTTAACGTACTTTCATAATTACGTATAACAAATGAATTTTCCTATATATGTATAAATTAAAACTAGAGTTTTGGTTCAGCGTAAGGGTCCTTCGGGATCACTTATGCGCTCATTTAGGATGTTGACATAAATGAAGTATTTTCCGCTACGTATAAAAATCAGTTTTGAAACCGTGGACTCTTTGGTCCACTGAGCCGAGGGATACGGCCAATAAATAAATCAAGTTTTTTTTATAATCAAATAAGTCATGATTTGAGAGGATTTGGAGTGTCGCCTGAACGTCGGCAGTTATCCCCTGCTCGACGTGGCATCACAGCGCGTAGATTTTCTCTTACTCTGATTTAATAAATAGTGAGAAAAATGCGGGTTGTGACAGTTGGTATCAGAGGGAGGTTGCTTGACAATTGGTCGGGCAACCTTCCTTTGTTTGTGTTAGATGTTTAGAGTCATATCATACACACACCGACATGTCATCGGCACGTTTTGGCTGAAGCACGAACACTGCACTACACTCATAAGCATAACATGAAGTATACGGGGCATATTATGTATTTTGCGATACATAATATGTGGTTGTATATGGATCCACCATAGGGGCAACATGCGAGGGTTATGTATTATGGGGTGCATAACCTCACCGCATGGATGCGACTAGCACGTTTTCTTTTTAGTTGCATGAGAATGTTATGTATTATGGGATGCATAACATTTTCATGTGTACTCCGCCATGGCATGCACTAGGGCCTTTTTAGAATGCATAGCATAATCATGCATAGCATAACATCGCATAAGCACAACGCGCCAGGCTAAAGACGTGCAGGATGACATGTGTACACACATAATTTTGAGTCAAAAATAATATAATTCATGCATTCCCGATCTAGGCACAAGAGTTAGTGTGATGGTGGTGAACCATCTTAGGCTAAGCATATCATTCCTTTTGTATTAAATAAAATAAAATCTCAGAGCAAGTATAGCAGTAGAAGATCATATTTATGTATGTATTGTCTGTACTCTTTTTGTCTAATCCTAGGAGTTTAGCTAAGTTCTGATCGTTTGTTATGTTTTAATTTTCCTTATAGTATGCCGCCGAAGCGTAGAGTGACGAGGTCGACTCCCCAGTCTGAGGGTGAGTCCTCCGGTGCTCAAAGTGATGCGTTGGTGGAAAGCCTGAGGCAGAGTAACGAGGCCTTATCAAGGCAGGTGGTGGAGTTGCAGGCCCAGATGCAGTCCTTTTTATCCGGAGCGGCGGGTCAGACTCCGGGAGTTCAGGACCCCGCCGTGGGTACAGCTGTCCTAGCCCCTCCTGCCCCTCCTGCTCCTCTCGTGCCTCCAGTGGTGGTGCCCCCCCGGGATGGCTTTCATCTCCCAGTTTCAGCGGCTACGACCTCCTACCTACGATGGTAAGGCGGACTTTATGGTACTGGATGACTGGGTGATCTCCATAGAGGAGATGTTTCACTACTCTGGGGTGACTGAGGACCAGAAGGTGATGTTAGCAGCCTATCAGCTGAAGGGGCTAGCAAAGGGCTGGTGGATGCGAGAGAAGGAAGGCATGGTGGGAGGATGTACTTGGGCATCCTTCAAAGAGATCCTGATGAGGAAGTTTCTACCGTCAGTAGAGCGAGACAGGCTGATGAATGACTTTCTTCATCTGAAACAGCGTCAGCTCACCATCAACGAGTACGAGATTGAGTTTAGCAAACTCAGTCGATTTGCTCCGAGTTTGGTGGCTACTGAGGAGGTCAGAGCAAAGCGTTTTCTGGGTGGCCTCAGGAGCGATGTCCAGCAGCTTGCGGTTGCTCACGGCGCAGTTACTTATGCGGGAGCAGTTGAGGCCGCTTTGAAGGTAGAGGCTATCGAGAACGCGAAGCAGCGCGGACAGCAGGCGAGAAGCGAGAAGAGGAGGTCAGTTGAGGAAAAGGGTCCCCAGGTGCTTGGTGCTGCTTCTGAGAAGAAGAGCAAGGTAGTGTGCAGTTTCTGTGGCCATCCGGGCCACCCAGCTGAGAGGTGCTTCAAGAGGGCAAGGGTCCAGAAGAAGGAGCATGTGCATGCTATCCAGAGTGCTCCGAGGAGGGATGTTCCTTGTCCTGTCTGCAAGCGACCCGGTCACGAGGCTGCTCAGTGCTGGTCCAAGGATCGTGTTTGCTACCAGTGTGGCCAGAAGGGCCATATTAAGTCGAGGTGCCCTCAGGTTCAATCCGCTCTTCATGCTGTTCCGCTTCAGGCTTTGCCTCCGCCTCAGCCGGTGGACAAGGGTAAAGGGAAGCTGAATGTGGTATCTTCAGCGGAGGCTGAGACTTCGACGCAGGTCATTTCAGGTAACCCCCCCCCCTCGCTTGACTTTCTCTGTTGTAGCAGTTTTAGTGTTGCTATTGTTTTGTTAATTGCTTGTGCGTTTAATATTTTGTTTGTGTATAGGGAAATTTAAGGTAAGGAACCGCTGGGCCCGCGTTCTGTTTGACTCAGGTGCTACCCACTCCTTTGTGGCTAGGGCCTTTGTCGAGCGGTGCCAGTGGGTTCTTGATCGTGTTGGTGGTGCCTTTAGCGTCAAGTTCCCCTCGGGTGAATCCGTGATATCAGATCAGGGCATTCTGGACTGCCCTATTTGGTTGGGGGATTTTCTGGCCAAGGCTGATCTGAAGGTTATAGACCTGGAGGATTTCGATGTCATCCTGGGTATGGACTGGCTGTCCCGATATGATGCAGTGATTCAGTGCAGGGGAAAGCGCTTGGATTTCAGGAAGGACAGCGGTCAGCCTGGGAGTGTCTTCGGTGATTCGCGTCGGGACTCTCCGGCGATTTCTGCGGTATGTGCTCAGAGGGTTTTTCCTGCTAGCTGTTTTGCTTGTTTAGTCTCAGTGTTGGGGACTGATAGCAGTGTGCCGCTTTTGGATGAGATTCCGGTTGCGCGAGAGTTTCCTGACGTGTTTCCTAGCGATCTTCCCGGTCTTCCTCCAGACAGGGATGTGGAATTCGTGATTGATTTGGAGCCTGGTACGCGTCCGATTGCCAAGGCGCCGTATCGAATGGCCCCGCGAGAGCTGGAGGAGCTTCGTACTCAGCTTGATGAGTTATTGAAGAAGGGCTTCATAAGGCAAAGCTCGTCGCCCTGGGGTGCTCCGGTTCTCTTTGTGAAGAAGAAGGATGGTTCGATGCGCCTTTGTATCGACTATAGAGAGTTGAACAAAGTCACCATCAAGAACAGGTATCCACTGTCCAGAATCGACGATTTATTTGATCAGTTGCGTGGCAGTTCAGTATTTTCGAAGATAGACCTCCGTTCGGGTTACCATCAGCTTAGGATCCGAGAGTCGGATGTTCCACGGACGGCTTTCCGATCGAGGCATGGTCATTTCGAGTTCCTGGTCATGTCTTTTGGGCTGACCAATGCGCCTTCAGCATTTATGGACATGATGAACAGGGTGTTCAAGGACTTTCTGGACAAGTTTGTCGTCGTGTTCATTGACGACGTTTTGATTTATTCTCGGAATGCGGCGGAGCATGATCAGCATTTGCGGTTGGTGTTATCCGCCTTGAGGGATCATCAGTTGTACGCCAAGCTGAGCAAGTGCGAGTTCTGGTTGCCTCAGGTTTCCTTCCTGGGTCATGTGGTGAACAAAGATGGTATTTCAGTGGACCCGGAGAAGATCTCAGCAGTGATGGATTGGAGTAGGCCGAGCACACCCAAGGAGATCAGGAGCTTCTTGGGGTTGGCCGGCTATTATAGGAGATTCGTCGAGGGCTTTTCTACCTTGGCAGCGCCCTTGACAAAGCTGACGCAGAAGCATGCGGCGTTCGTTTGGAGTGATAAGTGCGAGGAGGCCTTTCTGGAGCTAAAGAGCAGGTTATGTTCTGCCCCTGTGTTGACCTTGCCGGCGGAGGGACAGGACTATGACGTTTATGTGGATGCCTCGCACGTTGGACTCGGTGGCGTGTTGATGCAGGAAGGGAAGGTGATCGCTTATGGGTCTCGTCAGTTGAAGATTCATGAGCGAAACTATCCTACGCACGACCTCGAGTTCGCAGCGGTGATTTTTGCCTTGAAGTTGTGGAGACACCTACTCTATGGAGCTCAGTGCAAGATTTTCACAGATCACAAGAGCCTGAAGTATGTGTTCACACAGAAGGAGCTGAATCTGCGCCAGCGGCGGTGGCTTGAGTATGTTGTTGATTACGATGTGGAGATTCAGTATCATCCGGGCAAGGCCAATGTGGTGGCCGACGCCTTGAGCCGGAAGACGGGGAAAGTCTTCAATCTCACCGCGGATCGTTTAGTGGAGGAGTTTCTATTGATGGATATCACCGCAGGACGCTGTGAGTTGCAGAGCAGTTTGGTAGTGGCAGAGCCGTCATGGATTTCTCTCACCAGATTGCATCAGAAAGAGGATCCGGATTTGTTGCACTTGTACCTCAGGGCTGAGAGGGGAGAGTTGCCAGATTTCTCCATCGACGAGGCGGGTACTTTGAAGTACCGCGGCAGGTTTTGCATCCCCGCAGTTGGAGACATCAGAGTATTGGTTTGCAAGGAGGCTCACGGATCCAGTGTTTCCTACCACCCGGGATCCACGAAGATGTACCATGATCTGAAGCAGATCGCCTGGTGGTATGGGATGAAGGGTGATATAGCTCGTTTTGTCTCGGAGTGTTACACTTGCAGGCGGGTGAAGGCCGACCATGGGAGGCCTGGTGGCAAGTTGGCACCTTTGGAGATCCCGACTTGGAAGTGGGAAAGCATCTCGATGGATTTCATTACAGGCTTACCGAGATCTCCGAGGGGGTTTGATTCTGTTTGGGTGATCGTGGACCGATTGACGAAGTGTGCGCACTTCGTACCTTATAAGATCGATTGCTCGATGAAGAAGATTGCTGAGTTGTATTTGGATGAGGTCGTCAGATTGCACGGCGTTCCAGTTAGCATCGTTTCAGATCGAGACTCTCGGTTTACATCTCGTTTCTGGAGGAGTTTGCAGGAGGGTTTGGGCACTGATTTGAGGTATTCCACAGCTTACCATCCGCAGACCAACGGGCAGACCGAGCGTGTGAATCAGATTGTGGAGGATATGATCCGGTGCTATATTCTCGATCATGGAGGTGCGTGGGACGAGCGTTTACGGCTCATGGAATTTGCCTACAACAACAGCTACCAAGAGAGTCTACAGATGGCTCCCTTCGAGGCGTTGTATGGAAGGCGCTGCAGAACCCCTTTGTTTTGGGCCGAGGCCGGTGAGAGGCCTGTTTTGGGTCCTGATGCACTCGAGGAGATGGAGGTTTCCGTGAAGCTCATTCGGGAGAAGCTTCGAGTTGCTCAGGAGAGGTATGAGAAGAACGCCAATCGGCGTAGGTCCGATTTAGAGTTTTCAGTGGATGATTTGGTCTTCTTGAAGGTGTCTCCGATGGTAGGAGTGAAGAGGTTTGGCAGGAATCGGAAGTTGGATCCGAGATTTGTGGGCCCGTTCAGGATTTTGGAGCGTATTGGTGTGGCTGCTTATAGGCTGGATCTGCCAGCTAGCTTCCCGGGGGTTCATAATGTCTTTCATGTGAGCCAGTTGCGGAAATGCGTGCGGAGCAGTGGGCAAGTCTTGGACGTTGTGCCCCAGTTGGAGCCCAATCTCTCGTATGTCGAGGTGCCGGTCCGCATCTTGGAAGCTCAAGCTCGAGTGTTGCGGACGAAGTCTATTCCTATGGTGAAGGTTCTTTGGAAGAATCAGGATTTGGAGAGCGCGACTTGGGAGCTAGAGTCGGCTATGAGGGAGGCTCACCCTCATTTGTTCCCCTGAGTTGTCGGGTACGTTCCCTTTCTAGTAGGTTGTTTCTTTCCTTCTGTTGTAGGAGTAGTTTTCGCAAAGTTTCGGGTCGAAACTTTTTGTTAGGGGGAGTGACTGTAACGCCCCCCGAATTTTCGATGATTTATTTTAAATCCTTTTTCGGCGTTACGTTGACGTTTTCCGTCTCGAGCCGTTGTTAGAGTACCTCGTTGGGTGTTCTTAGAGGTTTAGCCTGGTTGCGGGTTTCCCCAGCTAGCCGGTGTCTGTTTTAGAGACCCGGTTGAGCCTTTCAGGGAATTCTCGTGTTTGGCTTCGGGCGAGGTTAGCTCGAGTTTTGTTCGTCGGAAGTCGTTTTTGACTTCGCCGTTGTTCTCGTAGCCCGGGTATTTAGCTACGGCGCGAGTTTGGTCGAATCCCGAGAACGTTAAGTTTCGCGTCATTTTTGGCGGACGATAATTAGCGAGCCGTCATTTATGCGAGCGTGTATTCTGATTTACGCGTGTGTAGCATAGCCTGTGTATTGGGCGTGCCAGTGCGTAAATGCACATGTACGTGTGCGTGATTACGCATATATGCGTGTTGATTTATGTATGCGTATTCGTGCGTTTTTGTGTGTGTTTATATATATGAGAGGAGATATATATATAAGTGGTTGTAATTGGTGTGGTTAGTTGTTTTCTTAGTTAATTAGGAGTTATAAATTAGTATATTAGGTTATGATAATTAATTACTTAAGTAAGTTAGTTTAGATTTCATTAGGTTATAATTAATTAGGTAGTATTTCGGTTTGGGTTTTATAAATAATTATTAGATTAGGTTTCTTTTCTTATTTAGTTAGGTTTTTTTTTGTTCTTTCCCATTACCCGACCCCCCCTCCAGCAAAGCAAAACCGCAGCCTTCTCCCTCCTGTGCGAACTCCCGACCCGAGCGGAAGAAGAGAACGGCGAACCCTAGCCGGCCGTTCCGCCGCCCGCCGCCGGCAGCCCCGGCCTCCCCTTCCCGATCCGAGCCCGGATTTGTGTTCCCCTCGCCGAGAGCTTCGAGCCGAGGTAACCTATTCGTCATTCCTCCTTGTTCTCCATTTGGATTTCGTTTTTGGATTCTTTTCTTGTTTTTGAGATATTCTTGTTCTTCTTTCATGTTTAGAATGCGATCTTAGGTTATCTTGGTGGTGTTGGTGATTTTGGGAGCTTCCGGAATTTTTAGGCGTCCGCCATAGCGCCGTTGTGCTGGCGAAATTTTTTCGGTGATACGTGCGAGGCAAGTGCTTCCCCTCTTTTCGCCGTTTGGCCTATTTGTCTCTCAATTTTCTTGCTAATTACTCTAATTTCATGCTTTTACGCCACGAATTTGAACGTTCCTAACCCTTATCCCCATTGGAAACCGCGTTAAAAATTTAGGCTTTTACCCTCCCGCTAGTAGATTCCCGTTCTAGGACGGCGTCGCGGTAGACGTTTAGCGTAGGTGTGGGTTAGCCTAGAGTTGGGTTTATGTTTAGGCCTAGGGTTTGGGATATTTTTTTGCCTAGTTTGCCTATTTGAGGTGTTTAGGTGCAATTGTGCACGCACGGCCTATGGTCGTGCGTCTTTTAATCGTGCGACCCGATGTCGGTGCTCGTACGCTAGGCTTAGAATCGAGTGAGTGTACTCACTCGCAGCGGCGTTGCGTAACCGCAGCGATGTATTCCTTAGCGTTGATTTCTCCCCGAGTGTTTTGCTCGTGTATCGAGAGTCCCTTGTCGGCTGTTACCTTTCGAAGGCCGAATCGTGGGTTGTGGTCAGTAGTGGTGGTGGATGGCTCTTTTAGGGGTTGTGTGGCGTGACGTAGCCTTGACCACACTCTTTACCTTGACCCGAGTAGTTTTCTGGGCAAGTGAGTGATGGGTCTTTTGTGCCTTCACGTGTCAACCCTTGAGCAATTTGTTGACTCGGAATTAGTGGTTGGGCGATTTGGAACGCTTTCAACCTGATTCCAAGTTTCTTGTTTTTGCTACTGCCGCCTCTCACAGTTTAGGATGTTAGGCGTTTCTTCCGTAGGTGTTGCAGCATTTTTTTTGGCATCATGGCCATGTTGACTCTGCAGGTTGTTAGGCAGAGTAGTTGCTGTTTACCCGCACCTGGTGCAGGTTTGCTTTTCGCCCTTCTTTGGGCATTGTTGTTTACCTTAGTTTGTACTCCATTTACTTTACTTTACCTGTTTTTACCTCACTTTTCTTTTTAGCACTTGCATTCCTTTTTCCTTGCTCTGAGGCGTTCTACCTTTCTGAATGCCTCAGGTTCAGGACAGTAGCCAGTAGGTGGCTTTGCTGTGGTGCTGTTGGAGGTTTCCTTTCTGTTGGCTGTTGAGACTCTCTTGAGTCATTGTGAGGTAGTTTTACTGCACTTTCTACAGACATACATACTTGCCAGTGGGTTCGTGTCAGCTGTTGGCGCCCCTGGTAGTTTTACCTTTTTGTACTAGATATGTTTTTCTTCTTACTGCTACCCTTTCTGGGAGATAGTCTATTTGCTCTGGGAAGTTTTATGTTAGGTTGCTAGCTATTTTAAAACTATAAAAGTAAAACTATATTATGTATATAAAGCATGATCAGCATGATTTCTAAAAAGAACTCACTTAACGTACTTTCATAATTACGTATAACAAATGAATTTTCCTATATATGTATAAATTAAAACTAGAGTTTTGGTTCAGCGTAAGGGTCCTTCGGGATCACTTATGCGCTCATTTAGGATGTTGACATAAATGAAGTATTTTCCGCTACGTATAAAAATCAGTTTTGAAACCGTGGACTCTTTGGTCCACTGAGCCGAGGGATACGACCAATAAATAAATCAAGTTTTTTTTATAATCAAATAAGTCATGATTTGAGAGGATTTGGAGTGTCGCCTGAACGTCGGCAGTTATCCCCTGCTCGACGTGGCATCACAGCGCGTAGATTTTCTCTTACTCTGATTTAATAAATAGTGAGAAAAATGCGGGTTGTGACAATTCGTCCCGGGGGGCATTCGGCGGGGTGCGAAATATGTCGTGGGTGCGACAATTGTCGTGGGGGCGACATTTGTCGTGGGGGCGACATATATCGTGAGAGGGACATTTGTCGTGTAAGGGATATATGTCGTGGGGGGAAACATTTGTCGTGGTTTCAACATTTATTTTGTGTGCGACATTTGTCATGGTGAGAGGGGCGACATTCTTCGTGTGCGGTATTTGTAGTGGGGGCGGAATTTGTCATAGGGGCGGAATTTGTCATAGGGGCATCATTGTACGTGGGGGCGGCATTGGTCATGGGGTGGCATTGGTCGCGGGGGGCGCATTGGTACTGGTGGCGACATTTTTCAAGGGCGGTGTCATTCATCGGTGGCGGCATCATTCGTCCGGGGCGGAATCAATCGTCGAGGGCAGTGTTATTTGTCAGGGGTGACATCATTCTTCCTAGGTGGTGTCATTCGTCATGTGTGGGTGTATGTGAACAGATATA
Organism: Platanthera zijinensis; assembly: GCA_039513925.1. NCBI lineage: Eukaryota > Viridiplantae > Streptophyta > Magnoliopsida > Asparagales > Orchidaceae > Platanthera > Platanthera zijinensis. The sequence continues at coordinate 96,638,350 of CM077097.1, forward strand.
GTAAACTTTATCATCCGGCAAATTATATTGAAAGCTAATGAAAGTCACGCGCAATGGAAATGTAAGCTCTATAGAGGTATCAAAACCATAAAGAACAATAAATAAATCTCTCAAAACTCATTTTAATAAAAAAAATTAGAAAAGGAGATACTGGTTTAATTTGTGATGCAGAAAAAATTAGATAAGGTGATGAAAATCCCTAACTCAAGTATAAGCAGTCAAAATTTAAATCACTAAAAGGTATCAAATCATCAAGACTCGCCAAGAAATCTGCTTCCTTGACCCTCACCCGTTAGAGTAGTCTAGTGTAATACTCATTTGTGAACCCATGTTAGTGCAGTCAATAGAACTGCTGTTAGGGAAGATTTGTGAACTGCGGTTAGAGCAATCCACGGAACTGCTCTAGTTGAGATGACGGAAGCTGCGGGTGTGGTAGAAAATAAAAGTGCAGACAGTGGAGTACCCGTTTATCCTATGGATTATTATGCCCTAGGATCTCAACGTCCTTTCCAATTGCAATACCCTTGAAAGTAGGGATGATGTGGATCAAAGATCTGTTGGGGGCTTGAAGCAACAAGATGAGTTGAGGGACGTCGATGCCAAGAAGTAGCCAGCTGATGCCGCACCGTAGAAATTGCCGAAGAAGAGGCACGACGTAGAGATTGTTGGAGGAAGTATTGGAAATGCGGAGAGCGCCGAGCGTGGATATCAGTCGGCGAGCGAGCGAGGAAGATGATCAGTGCGGGGAGTCTAGAGTTATGGCCCAAGAAGAGATGCGAGTAGGGGAGGAAATCCTAGGGTTAAAATGTCGGGGGCGGGATACAGCATCGAGGAGTTGGAGCGTATATTATTTGATGCGCGCGCTTGATGAATGTTTAAATGGGCGATCAGGATTTTCCTAATGTCTCATTTATCTTACCATGGAACCTAAAACGAAATTTCTTTTTAATATAGTATAGATATATGCCCGTTTTTGGTGCGTATGTGCACCTATTCTAGAAGGTGCGCGAGCAGATTCGACCGTAGGTTCTCGCCATCAACGGTCGAGATGCATCTCCTACAATACTTCTCAAATACTACTTTATCATACTCCCACAATACGATGCGAATACTAATCCGCACCGTTGGATCTCCCAAACCTACGATCGCAGGTGCACACATACCTCCGGGAGGTGCACATACCCACAAATTTTTTTATGAATTTTTCTTGATATATATATATATATATTAGAAAAATAATTAAAAAATATTTATAAAATATCACTCCTATTTTGTGAAACGATTCTCTGTTCTGAACAGTTATATAAATACAGAATATTCAAAAAAATATTCATTTCCAACAGTTTCATTTTTAAATAGGCATTTACAACAATACTTTTATAACCAGAGCCATTCTCTCATGTGTTATTCTGGAAAAATTTTTGTAAACGGGTCTCGTTCCCAGAAGTAGGAACGGGTGTAAAAATACAACTGTATTTCAGATAGATATATATTGAAATACAGTTGTAAAAATACAGTTGGATTTCAGAACTTGAAATACAGTTGGATTTGAAATACCGGATGGTGGGACCCACGATCACATTTAGGGCCTGTTTGGGAAGGCTTTTCAGAAAGGAGAAGGAGCGGTGACAAAAGGATGGTAGGAAAAGGAACTTTTGGAAAATGTCTATTAGAAAAGGAGAACTGTTTGGGTGAACTTCTTTTGCAGAGCTTTTCAAAAAGGAGACACTTTATAAATCGTTTGACAAATCTCCGTTGCGGTAACTTTTTTTATTAAAAATGTGCGTCCGGGGAAAAAGACGCAATTATTTCGCCAGGGCAAGTTTTTTTCGCCCGGGAGCGAATTTTTCACCAGGTGACGGTTTTTCTCGCCCGGGCGTGATTTTTTCGCCCGGGCGTGAATTTTTCGCCCGGGCGCGATATTTTCGCCCGGGGCCGATATTTTCGCCTGGGCGCCAATTTTTCGTTCAAACCCTATATTTTCGGTCGGGCCCCATTTATTCGATCGGGTGTCAATTTTTCAGACGGACGCGAATTTTTTGAACGGTCTCGAATTTTCCGGATGAGCACGAATTTTTTCGGATGACGGCAAATTTTTCGGACGGGCGCGAATTTTCGGACGAGCACTAATTTTTCGACTAGGCGGGAAAATTTCGCCCGGACGAGAATTTTTCACGGACGAGAATTTTTTGCACGGACGCGATATTTCCGCTTGAAAGCGAAAAAAATAGCTTACAAGCTAAAAAAAATACACGACCGGGCAAAAAAATCACGAACGGGAAAAAAATCACGTCGAGGCGAAAAATTCGCTCTCGGGCGAAAGAAATAGTGCCCGAGCGAAAAACCGCTCCCGATAAAAAAAATCGCGCCCGGGCGAAAATATCGCGCCCGGGCAAAAAAATCACGCCCGGGCGAAAATATCGCCCTCGACCGAAAAAATCGCGCCCGGGCGAAAATATCGCGACCGGGCGAAAATATCGCGCCCGGGAGAAAATATCGCGACCGGGCGAAAAAACCGCGACCGGGCGAAAAAATCGCGACCGGGCGAAAAAAACGCCCCCGGGCAAAAAAAACGAGTGCGGGCGCAAAAATCGCCCGCGGGAGAAAAATCACACGATGGCGAAAAAATCGCGCCGGTGTAAAAAAATTGCGCCCGGGCTAAAAAATCGCGACGGTGAAAAAAATCACGCCCGGGCGAAAAAAGCGCGTCTGGGCAAAAAAATCGCCCCCTGGCAAAAAAATCGGCTCGGTCGAAAAAAAAAATCGTGCAACGACAAAAAATGGCACCCGGATGAAAAAAACGCACCCGAGCGAAAAAATCACGTCGGACGAAAAACTAGCTCGGGCGAAAAATACACGCATGGGCGAAAAAAAAATCATGCACGGGCAAAAAACCGCACTCGGGCGAAAAAACTCACCCGGGCGAAAAACCGCGCGCCCGGGCAAAAAATTCCAGCCCGGGCGAAAAATGCCAACCAGAGCGAAAAATGCTAGCTCAGGCGAAAAATCCGCGTCTGGGCGAAAAATTCGCGCACGGGCGAAAAATTCGCGCCCGGACGAAAAATTCGCGCCGAGAAAAAACAATACCCGGCCAAAAAAATTACGCTCGGGAAAAAAATCGTGTTAAGACAAAAAAATCAAGTTGTAGATTTTTTAAGAGATAAATGTTTTTGGATGAGAAAATGCTTTTCGAAAAGGTTGAAAAGTAGGTGACATGTGACTTTTCCAAAAGATGAGCAAATGGAGTTTTTTGCGGTAGCTTTTCCCACCGATAGACAATCCAAACGGTCTATTAAGTGTGGTAGCGTTTTCCAGAAAACAAAAAGGAGCTAAAAAGCCCTCCCAAATAGACCCTTAGTTACACCCGTTTCTACTTCTGGGAACGTTCCGTTATTCTGGCACTGCGGTCCACCAAAAAAACATCTCTACAAAGATCACGCCTCATTTCCGCGAAAGATAAAAGAGTGATGGCCACGGAGCGCTGATGCTGCAAGAGAAATGAGCTCATATTTGAGTTCAACGAAGCCCATCAAAATTTTCAATCCCCATGAACTTCGACATCTTCAACCCTACCACTTGAACCTGTAACAGCAAATCATCGCAGCAGCAGCAATTGGTGCTTCGGAGAAGACGGAGCGGGAGAGATTATGCAGGGTAGCGGAGGCCGAAGGCTCCTCCACATCTCCTGCTGCATGATCAAGTCCCGCTCGACCATCTACTACAAAGAATCTCTTTCCCCTTTCTTCCTTCTTCACAACTCCCCTCTTCATAACTCTTCCTCATTCTACTCAAAGCCCGAAAAGGATTCGCCGGCCTTGTTCTTCCGCCGCTGTCCTTCTTGGACGCCGCCGTCGCCGCTGGCGGTTTTCTCCAGAGTTTCGCTTCACAACCAATCCCCATCGTCGTCATCCGTCGGTGCTGGCAGCCGATCGACCCTTTTCATCTCCCTTGTCCGCAGTCGGTTCTTCTTCTTCTGCTTCTTTTTTTTTCTTTCTTTCTTTCTTTCCACATTGATCTTCTTTGCAGCGCTTTGTGTAGCTGGGTTGGTCTTCCTTCGGTTTATAACCTTCTTTATGTTTTTTGATGCCCAGATTATTCGCTTCGAGTTGCAAAGATAAATAAAGCAACCGATTTTGATGACACCAGGTGATCTTTTCAATCTTCTTTTTTTTTTGCTTGAAAAATCACAGCCGTTAGAAACTATAACGTCAAATTAATTGGGGTTTTCTATCTATATAATATGCCTTTTTGTGATCAATTCAAATTACAGTGTTGTTCATGAGAGTTTCTCTGAAGAAATAATCTACATTCTACAATCAATCTCTCTGTAAGCTAACCCAGATAGACTTATAGGCTCCGTTTGGCATGGTGGCGCGGTCGTGAACATAGGGGTTAAATTGTCATTCGTTAACGCTCACCTAAGGAACTAACATAATTGGCAGGCAATCTTGGGCAAGTTAACAGTACTCGAAAATCAGCAGTACCCATCCAACCTTAATCTTAAACTCTAAACCCAACAGTACTGGAGCACAATGGGGAATGATCAAAATTCATGCAGTAATTTACTTTATCTTTTCTAAATTCAAAAAAGATTGTCTTGTATTTTCTTTTTTCTTAGATAGCTTTATTAATGTGAAATTTTCTTTTTAAGCCCTAGACAGTTGTGAACATATGTAATTCCTAGGAATCTCAGTGGAAATGTTCCAGTGAAGTCTCTCCAAGATCCTTTCTGGTGAAGTTAGCTTCATAAACTCCTAAAGTGGATTAGTCTTCTTATTAAGCATTCTTTAACAAATTGTTTTGTGATCAGTAAAAACTAATGATATTGTTCCCATTTCTCGCTGGTCATTGCCAGTTGAGCCAACCAACTTCCTTGAAGAGAGTATAAACAATTCCTTTCATTGGTGGGATCAAGTAAGATTCCACCAATTTGCATTGGACAAATTTTGACTCAACATCTTTAGGAGAGCTAAATAAAAATCGAGGATATTGTTCCCATTGATCACAGGTCGTCAATCCAATTGATTTACTCTAAAAATGTAAACTCAATCGATAGACAATGTCTATCATTAGTGGGATCTAGTAAGTTTCAACCAACAAATTTTGATTCAACATCTTTAGTTGTGATGAACATGAAATAGTTCTAACAAATAACAAGATTGATGACCCTAATGAATGAGAGGACACCACACAGAGTAGGGAGTTAGATTATAACAAAAAATGTATTGAAATTCAGTAGGTGAATGATCATCATGTGAATGATATGAACAAGCAACGACGTATGAAGAACACAAGAAAAAAACTTGTAATATTGTATTGAAAAATGAAAGGAAGATACAATTTATAACACATGCTCGTTTCTAACTCTTGAGGGTAGGATCTGTTTAAAAGTCCTCTTAGAAGAGAGCCAAAGACAACTCGCTCCAAGATAACTCACTCTCATAATAAGGGCTCCTTATATAGATAGAGACTTTCAACAATATGTAATACACTAGAAGACAAAATACATAATTAATAAAATGCAAGATAATCCATAAAGGTAGACACATTTACGAGAGAGCTATCACGTAGTGAGGTCGATTGTCTGAAGCGCGTGTGACATGTTCACAAGGCATATACGTATTTGTACATTTATACTAAAAACCGACCTTGTCCTCAAGATCAAGTGAGAGTGATCTTTGTTGGATTGGAAACGCGCCAGTTGGGCCACGACTTCGGTTAGAGTCGTGATGAGATTAATAACGATGGAGTAGATTTGTCGGGTTGTGTTGTAATTGTAGCCTTGACAACAATTTCTGTAATAAGTGAGAAGTGAGGCCATAATGAATGTGGGAGGAAGATTGTGGCAAAAAATAGTAGTTTTGTGAGACATGTGTGAAGGTGAAATCAACTATGGTAAGGAGGAATTGACGAGGTCCATGACTGTAAAGTTGGGGAAATATGTGAGGGTGAAGGTGTAGGTTAGAAAAATATGTAGGGAGGAATTTTCTTGATTGTAGCGGCAGTGGGACCCCAATAAATGAATAATGACTTGAGATGTATGGAAAATGGGATGGAATGACCAATGTTAGGTCCAAGGCTCAAAATATTGTGGAGCGGGCGGATGACCCCTTTTGGGATAAGTTTGGTAAATTGTCATGGCTATGGTGCCCGCTGTGTGGAGAAATGAAAAGTTGGCCTATGTGCTTACTTGCTGTAGTGTGAAGGGAGGGGGGTCTTAAGGTTGTTGACATGGAAGGCAAAAAATTTGGGGATTAGATGGAAGGGTCGGTTGGATGGAGAAGGAAATGTGAAGAATGGGATGACTGCTTTGATTGATGGAGACGAGTATCAGACATGTGAATGCTGCAACAAAGGACTATAAGCAAAGCAGGGAGTCGTGGCTAATGGTGACGGATGGGATGTCGGCACACACAGGAACCCAGAAAAACATGTCACTCTACTATACACTGGTGGTTGTAGGAAATATAAGTGGGCGGATGGGGAATCCGAGGAGTGGTGCCGGAACGATGTGGTTAGGTCGACGCTAGAGGGGAACACTTGCGCGAAAAAAGTGGCCGGTGCAGTAAAAGGCTGGTGGACCAACAATCCTACTAAGGGCGACATCAAGAGCTACAAAGAAGGGGTCAATGGTGAGTAGGGGTGTAAACGAGTCGAGTTCGTGTCGAAGCTGTCGAGCTTGACAAAATTCCCAAACTCGAGCTCGAGCTTGACGAGCTCATTTTTCATGACTCAAGCTCGAGACCAATATATTGAGCTCGAGCTTTTGAGCTCACGAGCTCAAGTCGAGAAACAAGAGCAGGCGAGCTTGAGCTTTTTTCGAGCCGGCTCATCGAGCTCACGAACCGACTCAACTCAACTTGCACCCCTAGTGGTGAGGATAGTCAGGGAAGGGGGAACAAGTGGATCTAGAGCTAATTGGGAGGTCAGGGGTCGAGATGAGAGTAAAGAGGCGCGGGTTTGGAGAGATACGTCAGTGATGATGCTTGGTGTCGGTTGGATGCGAGAGATTAAGCTATCGGGGCAGTGGAAAGGAGCAGAGAGACAAGAAGGCCCATTGGATAAATATGGAGATAATTTCAGATACAGTGGCTTGGTTGCCCACTAGATAAATATGGAAGTCATCTCCGTAACATTCCCCTCGGCAGAGTCGGGAAGATGAAAGAGAGATTGTATGAGGCAAGTGAATAAATCTTGTATCGGAGGAACTGAAATGAGCCGACAATGAAGCATGTGCTCCATGGCGAGGAGTTCGACATGATGACGTCTATTATGTCGAAGCAAGTGTTCTGTGACTCCACGATGATGGTCATGGCAGAGGGGTCAAAGGGTAGTGATTCCTGAATTCCTGGTGGCCAAAGGTGCGACAGGTTGGAAGTTACACATGCGTGTATTATTAGTATTGTTATTGGTTTGCATTAGGGTTAGTGATATGCAAGTCCCCCCTCCCTATATAAGGAGGTGACATGGGAGAATTAAAGATCATCTTTTATCTTCCAGGGTTTGAGATATCTCATTTGGAGAGGGGTTTCTAGGAGGAACCAGCCTCCTGAAGTTGAGCGCGAGCATACCTCGCGATTGTATCAGATTATTGTCCATTGCAAGTGTTATTGTCTTCTTCGTAACATTTGGTTTCACCTGCCGCCTTCCGGTCGCGGTCTCCGCCACCCGAATTACCCGCGCCTAAGTAATCCCGCATCAGCATCGCAAGATCCCATCGCATCCGTGCCATCCACCAGTGGCGCATCCCATCGCATTGCCCGCTTGGCATCCACGCTCGTCTCGCCTGCGCCAACCGTCGCATCGCTCGCGTCACCGTCTGAGACGCGGGTGTCGTCGCATCGCAGGATCCCTTCGCATCCGCGCCAACCGCCAGTGGCGCATCCCGTCACATCCCGATCGACATCAACAATCGTCTCGTCTGCCCTAGACGGGGCTCCAACCGGTTTTGTCTCTCAGCTTACGACTTTTATTCGTTTTTACAGATCGCTTCATCCACCTGGTCGATTGCATGCCCCCTATGCTGCGATCCATGGACAACAAAGACGCCAATCCATCGCTCCACCCACAGATCCAACCATCCATTGTCATATGGATGAACACGACGACGCCATCGCCTCGCTACAAGCCCTTAACTCTGCATGAATGCAAAGATCGACACCCTCTTGGCCTGTCCCTCCACCACGTCCGCGATGTCCAACACGGATGCACCGTCCCTCCCCGGATTCGAACCAAACCCCGCCCGGGGAGTTCTCACAGGGGCCTCGTTCCCTTGATGTTTCCTTATTCAACGACACCGATCACATGAGATGTATTACCCGAGCCGAACAGTTCTTCGACATTCAACAGATCTCCAAGGCACAGAAGGTCAACACGACATTGATCGGCATGGAGGGCTCCGCTCTCCACTGGGTGCGCTGTCTATGTCAATCCCAACCGGCCATGTCTTGGCCGGACCTTTAACAGGAGATCATTCACCGTTATGACACCCGCTACTCAAGCTCTGCGGTGGAGTGACTCCGTGGTATCCGTCAGATGGACTCCCTTGACGAGTACATCAATGAGTTTATCGCCCTTGCGACGCATGTTCAAGGTCTTCCACCCGACCATTACTTGGCCTACTTCATGCATGGATTACAACCCCACATCCGAGCCTGCCTCCGCACCCTGCAAGGCTGCAACAATTAACTGTCCACCAAGCTAAGGACCTCTCCCCACTGGTGGAAGCCGACTTCCTAGCAACGTTCTGGGACCCTTCTTTCCCATCGCCTCCTTTCAAATCTACATACCAAACATATTTTCCTCTCCCGTCTAAACCTCCATCATCGCCACCTCCTCTACCTCAGCCGATCGTGATGGGCCTAGACACCAACCGTTATCTTCCTACTCACCGCATGTCCAACCAAGAGCACAATGAATTGCAAAACAAGGGTCTATGCTATCGTTGCAGACAACTCTATCGTCCAATCATAATTGTCGTATCAAAGAGTTTTGGGCCCTCATCGGGGATGATTTGGATGAGATTGACATGGCTGACTTTGACGCCCTTATGATCATAGATGTACCGCCAGACGGAGCTTCGTGCACCTCTGCGGCAGCCCACATGCGGGCACATCACTACTAGATGATGGGCGACACCTCAACCTTGGGGTCAAAGTTGATTTTCTAGCGAGATGGATTGTTACGCATGCGCGTATTATTAGTATTGTTATTGGTTTGCATTAGGGTTAGTGATATTTGAGCCTCCCTCCCTATATAAGGAGGTGATATGAGAGAGTTAAGGATCATCTTTTATCTTGTAGGGTTTGAGATCTCTCATTTGAAGAGGGGCTTCTAGGAGGAACCAGCCTCCTGAAGTTGGGCATGAGCATACCTCGTGATTGTATTAGATTATTGTCTATTGCAAGTGTTATTTTCTTCTTTGTAATATCGGACCAGTTGATACAAACAAGTAACCACACATCAAGAACACAAACAAAGACTTGTAATATTGCAATGGAAAATGAAAGGAAGATATAATTAAGGAGACACAGAAACAAAGACTTGTAATATTGCAATGGAAAATGAAAGAAAGATATAATTAAGGAGACACACTCATTCCTAGTCCTTGAGGGCATGAGATGAGCATAGAATACTTCTCTTCTAAGATGGCCAAAGTCAACTCACTCCAATAATCCTTTTCTCCTAAGAAAATGACTCGATGAAGATGCAGGACATCAACATTGTGCTAGTGGGACTGCATAATGCTAGATGAGTTCAATGACAGGCTAGTGGAAACCACAAGATAAATGTTACAGAACTCGGAATAATTCGTGAAAAGGTGGTGGTTTCGACAGGTGGGCAAGGACTTCATGGCAAGTCGAGAAGGCACATATTCAATCCAAGCAGCTGACAACAATTTCAACAAATAATGGCAAGTAGAGCAAGTGTCAAAATTCCTGCAAAAAGATACGCTAGAACTATAAAGAGGAGGGCAAAGAGTGATGAGGCTCATTATAGGAGTGCCAATTGAGGGTTGTGATACTATCCAAGTTCAAATAGCCTAAACATGCCCAGAAACACATGTCGACGATGATAATGTCATCTGCATACACTACAAAAATAAGACTCTCATGCTGAGTATGGTTATAAAATATAAAATGGTCGGTCATTACTTTCTGAAGCAAACAAAAACTTCCCAAACCAAACCCTCAGTGATTGTCTCAAGCCATGTAAAGTTTCCTTCAAGTTGCACGCAAGACCACCCCCTAAGAGTAATTAACTTAGGTGGTTGCTCTATATATTTATTGATGCGGGACAGACGTCACACCTGCCTGCCACCCTGGAATCCCACCAGGGGGCCCACCTGGAGTTAGCACCTGACAGCTTTCATCAGGGCCGCGGCCTGTACTCCCCAGCCATGGAATCACCACCATGCGGCAGGTTGTTGAGGCCGGGGCTCGATCCCCTGACCTCCTAGGTAGTTGGGACTTAGATCTCCCTGTTGCAGAGTTTGCCTACAATAGCTCAGTCAATAGATCTACCGGGTTGAGTCCATTTCATGTAGTATCAGGATATGACCTTAGGAAGCCTATAGACCTCGTCCCGAGTCCTTTAGAGTCGCGCCCTAATGAGTCTGCTGAGTCATTTGCACAACATTTTCATGAGTTGCATGAGTCAGTTCATCAACGAATAATAACAAGCAATGAAAATTATAAAGCCCATGCAGATAAGAGAAGACGAGAACAAATATTTACCGAAGGCGAAAAGGTAATGGTACGAATCCGCCCAGAGAGGCTCCCTTCGGGACCTGCCAAGAAGCTAAGCGCCAGACGAATGGATCCGTACTCTGTTATTAGTCGTATTGGGACAAATGCCTACCGACTCGATATCCCGGCTAGTATGGGAATTCACCCGGTGTTTAATGTTGAGGATCTGACTCCATACTACGAGGCTCATGAGTATGTGGACCCGAGTAGTGGAGATACCCAGCCACCCCCACCCTCACTGTCGTTACTGTACCACCCTCATACATCCCCACCGTATGATGGCCACCCCAGTCCACCCACTGTTGACATCCACCCTTCGAGAGATGAGAGATGAGTACATCACAGAGATCAGATCCCATCAGTTTGATCCCACCACGGATGGACCACGATGCCGCTACTAGGTACACTGACAGGGCCGCTCCGACGCGGACGATACTTGGATACTACCGACAAAGCTCGATCAACTCGCTCCTGTACTTCGACCTTAGTACGATCATCTCCATTCATCGGAGATGAAGACTTTCAGTCGGGGGGAGTTGATGGGAATCCATCGAAGCATGCACCTGGAGGGGTTTGCCGCAAGGCAGGACCCACGTTCATTTATTCGCGCAAGAAGACTTGATCAGATCGTCGATCGGAATCCGCGGTTGCGTCCGGGACGTCACCGCGAGTCAAAAATTATATTAGTTTATTTTTTCAGTTTATTATTGATGTATTTTAAGGGCCAAACTCACCAGCCAATCATAGCCATTGATGGGGAAACCCTAACTTTTCTTTTCTTACAAATAGGAGTCTAGAGGGCTGAAATGAACTATTGCAGAATTTGGAGAAGACTCATTCCCGGATTCCAGCGATCCCTCCCTGGTGCCGACATCGTGGAACCCTACGTGACAACTCCTAGGCCTCCAAACTCCACCCCAAGGTAACCCCTATCCCCACCTTCGTTTTCCACCTCTCAAATCTCATTTCCAGCCACCGAAAATCATCCAAAACCCTCTCCCAAAATAGCCGGCCTGTAGTTCCAGCAAGCCGACCCGCCCTTCCCTGTTTTGCCACCACCGGTCTCAAAAAGCCCCACCGCCGGCTTCCCCCAACCCCAGCCCGCAACCCCCTCTTCCCCCCTCCAAGCCGACCACTCCACGACCTCCTTCCAGTGAGCCGACCACCCCAACTTCCTCCCCACCACCCGGAATTAACCATAAACCCTAGCTGGCCACTCCTTTAAATTCCCTCTGTGGATCCACCATTCTAATAACCCTAAAACTCTAGATATAGTTGTGTATGATTCACGATTGGTTGAACTTTGCACAAACCACCTTCTATCCGAAGTCTGGGCTTACAAAGGACTTACTGAAAAATTGGTGAATCCGGTGTGAATCGAACAGTAGAGTAGGGATGTGTGTAGCCGTCACTAGACTTGTTTTGCTCGAGTCGGGAGGAAAGATCATCTTTCTCGGTGGCTAAGAACTTGCCCCACGCTACTCTCGAAGCATTGATGCATGGTTAGTTTATTTGTTTATCTTGATATAATTCACCTTAGTGTAGAGGGTTCTGACTTCTAGACTCGTTTTGCTCGAGTCGGGAGGAAGGATCATCTTTCTCGGTGGCTAAGAACTTGCCCCACGCTACTCTTGAAGCATTGATGCATGGTTAGTTTATTTGTTTATCTTGATATAATTCACCTTAGTGTAAAGAGTTCTGACTTCTACAAATATGGAGAGATTGACGGGTATCGCAAAAATGTAGATCTTGGTGAGAGCTATCTGGATTTACTCTCTGACGACGAGTTCGTGCACCAGAGCTCCTACAATCGATGGCTAAAGGCTTTGCAAGAACCGCCACTTTCGTTTTTCCGCAACTCAATCAGACTATTTGAGAAAGACGATGAATAGGGTTTCCGTCTTATCACATGGCTATTTCCACCGAGCAGAGGGCTGAACCGATCCGTTATTTCCACCGCTCATACTTTCCATTTTTGCCCGGATCCGACCCTAAATAGCGGATCTACCCATCCCCGGTTCGGATCTACTTATTCGTGGCCAGATCTACCGCTTTATTGTCCGTTCTCACCGTTTTCCGCCGAGGACAGCCACCATCACCATCGCCTCACCACCTGTTCCATCACCGATCACCGATCTACACATCCTGCCCTCTAAATCTTCAGTGCTTCGGTTCAGCCCTCTGCTCTGTGAGTTTTTGTAGTGATGTACTCTTTGATTCAACATTTTCATTTGGTGATTCATTATAGTTTGCTGCGATTTCTGTTTGTAGAATTTTGTTTTGGTACCCTAATAACTTGCAGGAGGAGACATTCGCCGCGCGCTTCGCTTTGGATATCGAGCGGAGGAAAGCCATTATAATATTGCCCAAAATAAATATTTGCTTCTTCTATTTTAATATATGTGTGGTGCTGACTTTTTATTGCTTATATTCATTTGTCGAAACCTTGATCATCGCATCACATATAGGTTTGTGTTAGCGTGTCACCCGTGCACTCACGCCTAGCATTGTAGGTTTTGTGCACCTGTAGCCTACCCCTACATCATTTATCCTCAACTAAGTCATCATTAAGAAAAGCATCAGGGTCCGTTTGACGCACAAGCAATGACATTCTGGAATTGACATTGGGAAACAGTAAAACCAATTCCTGCATTTGGCGGTATGGAAATGGACAGGAAATGGATTTGAACCCAAAACCGTCGGCTTTAGGGCTACTCTAAAATCACGCATGCCCAATTCTTACCTCCTCACGTAATTTTTCCGTTGTTTTCCTTTTTCCCAATCGCGAGCGCGATAGTCCAGCAAGCGAGCGCATCTTCTTCTACCTCTCGATCGAGAGCGCGATCGTCCAGCGAGGGTCATCAGTATGCTTCCTCCTCTTCTTCATCCGCCTCCTCTCGCTCCTCTTATTCTTCCTCCTCCTCTTCTCTTCTTCCTCCATCTCCTACTCTTCTTCCTCCTCTTCTTCATCCGCCTCTTCCTGCTCCTCCTCTGCTTCTTCCTCCACTTCTTTTTCCTCCTCATCCTCCTCATCTTCTTCCTCTCCCCATCCCCTCTTTTTACTTCTCATTTTCTTCAACCTAAAAAAATTCGAGATCTGAAATTTCTTCCTAATTGCAAATATGAAATTTCTTCATCCGCCTCCTTCTGCTCCCTAATTCCATCGTGCAGTCGAACAGCTTTTAGATATCAATTCCAATTCTGTTCACTGAATTTCATCTTGCAACCGAACAACATAATTGGTTTTCTACACAAAATCAATTAATGCAAAATTTTTTTTTTTTTACCAAAATTAATTCCAGAAAGCCAATACCTGGGCGCCAATCAAACCTTTATAGATCTCCAATTGATTTAAGTTTCATCTATGCTTTAATACTTTGGCAATAACAAATCTTATAAATACCATTTTTTTTATTAAGAGAGAAGGTTTCTCCATAGTCTACAACATAAGTTTTGGTAAAACCCTTGGCTACTAAGCAAGCTTTTTACAGAGCAATAGATCCATCTTGATTAGGTTTAATAGCATATATCCATCTACGTCCCAATCGTTAATTCCTATTTAGGGATGTGGACAAGATCCCATATATCGTTCACTTATAATATGTGCATCTCTTGAGTCATTATAACTTACCACTCGTAGTACTATAATGCTTCTCTCATATTTTTTAGGAATGGTGTATGACGAAACCCTTGTAAGAAAATCATTAAAGATACATGATTGATAAAGTTGTAGATGTCTGATGTCGGCTTCATATCGTTTGAGTTTGAAATGCCGGATGTTGGATTACGGAGGATATATTAGAGATATTTTACAATGTCAGATTTTAAGATCTAAATAAATTTATTTATATATACACACATTATTTTAAATATGTACAACTGTACACGTAATGTATGTTTATCAATTACACAATAAACATGTAATAATATGAATATAATGAAGTAATGAGCGTAAAAAAAAATATTATTGTTAGGTTGTCGAAGCTAGGCTCAGATAGATGCACTAAATGAAGCAAGAAACACAATATTATTGCTTAGTCACTTAAAATAAGTGAAAGAAATATTTTTAATATTCACGTCGATATATCGGGTAAAACCAATATATTTGACGATATTTTCAAAAAGCGATATTTTTGCTTAAAATGTTAATGTTGTGTTGTTTTCTTCTAAATCCTTTACGTCAGTCGACATGTTAGTCATGTCGGGCGACATCTACAACGATGATAATTGGTAATGGGATTTTTGAAGCATGCTCTCTTACCCTTTCTCTTGGAAATAAGAAAACTCAGATGGGAGTTATGGTCGTCGTCCGAGGAGGTTTGAGATAAGTTATCCAAAGTCTGTTGGAGAAGTGATAGATATATCATCAGGTATTTCCTTGGGGCGTATGATGTACCTTTTTCTAAAGGGGGTCATGAGAAGTAAATGAGTACTTCCATTCATCACATGGTGATTGAGGCCATTAATAATAGTAGTCCAATAAAAAATTCAGTAGGTGATGCAGTTGGAGGATCAGGGTTTGTAGAAACCAAAATTTATCAGTAGGAATATCAGGAGAAGGAGAGTTGACAACCTAAATATGGAGGGCATAAATACTCTCTTTTTTGTCCAAATAAATCATATTAGACAAAGGTTTATAATAAGAGATGTACTCAAAGAATGTCACTTGCACACAAATATGCGTTTGAGAATAGAACTATAATATTTATAACCCGGAAAAGAAATGTAATAAATTTTTGATCAAACTTCCCACCTTGTGAGACTAATTTGTTAACAAAACACGCATCTAAAATTTGAGAAGGAATAGAAAAAAGTTCTCTATTAGGAAAAATATGAAAATGAGTATCGCTTTGTAACATAACAGACGGAAGCGGCTTGATAAGATAACAAGCAGTAAGAACAACATCATCCCAAAAGGTTTTGGGAGCATTCATGTTGAACATCATAGCTCTAGCAATTTAAAGGAGCAATAGTTCTTTCGTTCCGCAATTTCATTCTATTAAGGTGCAATAACACAAGAAGTATGAAGGATGGTATCATTAGAAGTTAGAAGATTCTGGAGATGCGGGGTTGTTTTGTATTTACGAGCATTATCGTTATGCAAAATTTCAATATATTTAACAAATTGATTTTGAATCTCAGGATAAAACATGATCTTTTTTTCATAAGAAGCAACCAAGTGCATCGATAACAGTCATCAAAAAATGTAACAAAATATTTAAATTTTCTGAGTGAAGTAGTAGAACAAAGACCTCACACACCACTATGAACTACATCAAAGGTTTATCTAGTATGCTTATTAATGCGAGAAGCATAAAACTCTCATTTATGCTTCCCTAATTCGCACTACTCCCATTTAATTCTAGACTCGCGTCTGAACTTGGACACAAATGTGTAAATGAGGAAGAGAAGGGTGACCTAATTGACAATGGAGTTGAAACAAGGATGTGACTGAACCCATACTGTGAGCCAAATGATGGTGAGAAGAGGCAGTGTTAGTGTTCAAATAGTTGGGACCACCAGTCTCAGACCTCAAATCAAAAATCCTCTCTGTCCTCTGAGTCTGCACAACACAAGCAGATGGATAATTTCTACAATACACTCGTGAAACTTAATCAATTGATTAACAAATAACAAGCTTAAAGGAAATTTATGGACTTGTCCAACATATTTTAAAGTGAGAGTTCAAGTAGGAGAGACATCACCAACGCCTTTAACAATGGATTTGAGTTCATCAGCTAAAGTGACAGTGGATTGGGCTTTCAAAGGAGAAATGAATTAAAATAGATTTGCATTCCCGATCATATGTTCTAATTTAGCCATCATGCCTTTAGTCACACGGAGTACCATATTCAATTCCTCATTCAGTTTAGGTCTCCAAAAAACTAGGATACAGAGCAATTTCCCATAGCACATCCACTCCGTACTTTGGAGAATTCATAAATGTGACTAGCATTGTTCTTTCCTGAGTAGAGCACTTTAAGATGGTTTAATAACTACTTAATTGTTGTGCAATAAGACACCAAGTCTGACACACAGGTCTCCATGTTGTCCGACATCAGATTCACCAAGTTGGCATCACACATGTGCCACTTTATACCTCAATGAAAAATTTCAGAGGGAGGGTTTGAGGTGAGATGATTCGCCTTTTCTCTACCTTTTAGGCTATTGCATTATTCCATTACATGTACTTCTCTCTCCCTTTTAGCTTCTTTTAGCTTATGATTAATTAGTTCGGTTATCATTATATCTGTAATGCTTGAAACCACAACACAATTTGCTCCTTCCATATTTCAATTCACACTCATGTTGACGAAAGAGAAAAGAATTCACCTCAAAATTGAGAAAGAACAAAAACAACAATTGATTAAATTCAGTAACTGCAACACGCCCAACTAAGCCACTAAAGCTCCCTCCGTATACATTTGACTGGAATCCCAGATCAGTTGCAATTTATATATCATCATTTCTGTATCCACTGTGCTGAAGTTCCTTCAAGGCTAGAACACACACGAGCAACCCTGGAACCAGTTGACAGGCAGAAAACACTGACCTGCATCTGTTATCGAGCTGCTCTAGAAAATGACGACTTTGCTTCAGTCACACAACTCCACGTGCATGCATAGGGAACAACTCTGGATCAGTCAATAAGTAGATATCACATCCAGATTTGATCTGTTCCATAGCACCCACATTCAATCTATGGACAAACGCAAGCCGGCAAGGTATCATTGTATGTCTTTGTCAAGGCTATCATCAATTGATACACCGTTGACAAAGCAAAAGACATGATTCCCAAGATCCACTCTCTAGTACCATGTTATACTTGATGAGGTCCACAATGTTGAAGAGGAGTCAATAATTGATCGTCAGTTGGGATTTCCACTTCATAATCACAAACTCCAGGAGAAGAGCAATATACATGTATCATTATTATTAAGTGATGTGGTCCCCAGCATAGTGGGTAAAGGCTTGAGTGTTGTTGATGTGGTCACCATCAGGTGACTTACCATTTATGACCTCATATGAGATACAGTACAGTACATGCTAATAGTAATAAATACCTAATAGTTCTTAGGCTTTAACTGGAACATTGTCTCTTCGTCTAGGAGGTCTCACTCTGATTGTGGTCACGAATTGAGCCATGTCCACCTGAACTGCCTCCTTGATGTCAGTCATGGTCTCCATATTCTTAACACTAGGTTTTCCATTAATTTGGTGTTTTCCCACTAATTATATTCAACAAATTTTGGATGCGAGCTCTTGAGAATAATGGAATTCTATCACTTCTTCGCTCTTATCAAATTCGTTGATTTTGGCGCAAATGATCTGGAAAGCCATAATTTTTTCATGATATTGCATGGATTCTGGGAGAATCAATTTGGATTCATGCCAGGGAGGTCGACCATGGAAGCTGTACATCTCTTGAGGAGACTCAATGACAACTATGGAGAAAGAAAACAAGATTTGCATATGTTGTTTATGGATTTTGAGAAGGCTTATGATAAAGTTCCAAGAGAGATCTTATGGAGAGTCTTAGAAAAGAAAGGTGTAAATATATCATATATTGACACAATCAAAGATATGTATACAAATTCAGTGACAAGGGTGAGGACATCTGGAGGATTAACACAAGAATTCCCTATCACTGTAGGCTTACATCAAGGTTCAGCTTTAAGCCCTTATCTCTTTACCCTCATCATAGATGAGCTCACCAGACATATCCAACAAGCAATACCTTGGTGTTTATTGTTTGCGGATGATATCGTTTTGGTTGATGAGACGCGCGAGGGTGTAAACGTAAAACTTGAATCTTGGCGAGATACGTTAGAAAAGAAGGGTTTTAGGTTGTTGACTAGGGCAAAGAAGGAGTATATGAAGCTTAAGTTTAGCTGGACAAGAAGGACACGTGACTTCGTTATTAAGTTGGGTGATCAAGATATTACCCGTAGTGAGTGTTTTAAATATCTTGGATTGATAGTTAAAAAAGACGGAGGTATTGATAAAGATGAGACACATAGAATCCAAGCAGGTTGGTTGAAGTGGAGAGGCACACAAGGATCTTATGTGATCGTAAAGTACCACTAAAACTTAAGGGCAAGTTTTACCGTACTGTAATTAGACCCGCGATGCTCTATGGTTCTGAGTGTTGAGTAGTGAATTGTGTACATGAGCAAAAAATGAGAGTTGCGGAGATGAGAATGCTTAGGTGGATGTGTGGACACACGAGATTGGATAAAATTAGGAATGAAAGTATCAGGGATAAGACAGAAGTAGCACCAATTGCAGAGAAGATGCGAGAAGCTTGTCTAAGATGGTTTGGACACGTACAAAGGAGACCATTAGAGGCGCCTGTTAGGCGTTGTGAGAGTCTAGTCACTAGGCATGTTAAATGAGGGAGGGTTAGACCAATAAAGACTTGGAATGAAACTGCAAGGAAAGACATGATATACTTAGGAATTAGTGAGATCATGACAAAAGATAGGGCACAATGGAGACAAAGGATCCATATAGCCGACCTCACTATAGTGGAATAATTGCTTGAATGTTGTTGTTGTTTTATTGCATGGATTCTGGGGATACTCATGGTGTTTTCTTATGTACCGATTGTTGTTTGTATTTTGGTTGCCTAATCCTTATTCAATGTTTTCTTTTGCTCCTCTCAGCCAACAAGCAGTTACCACTGCGCTGTGGTGCAATTTCCTTGTCTTCTCACTAAAATTTGGGGTTTGGTTGGCAACTTCTAGCCATGTTATGTTAGCTGAAGTTGTTCACTCGGTTGCAGACTTTGCAAATCAGGTATTTGTCGCGGATAACTTGGTTAATTATTTTGAGAACTTCGTTCATCTTTAACTATATTTATTGGGATTGCAATAATAGTATATATTATTTGTTCAAATGTATGTTTTCCATTATTTTCTTAATCATTTGTTATCCGGTGCTAAAGTTTTGTATCTTTTATGGTAGGCACTTCTTGCATATGGCCTAAATAGCTCAAAGCGTGCTCCAGATGCTTTGCATCCGTAAGTTTGTTTTATCCACTTGTGGAATCATTTCACCTCTCTTAGTCCATCTATTTGGAACTTATGTCATTGTTTTGTTTATGAAAATCTCACAAAATTTGTTGAATAATATTTCCTTGATTATGGAGCACATTATTTCCTTAGATTATGTCCGGTTTGTTTATCATAGCTGTTAAATTTTATTTCTTCAAATTTGGAATATTGTTTCTGGTGTCTTTCTTATTTTGCCTTTTCCCCTTAACTGTAGTTTTGTTACAGATATGGTTATTCGAAGGAAAGATTTGTCTGGTCATTGATATCTGCTGTTGGTATCTTTTGTTTGGGATCAGGTGCTACGATTGTGAATGGAATTCAGAACTTGTCGGCTCCAAATGTATGTCATGTCCTGGAACCATTCCCCTTAATTCTATGTAATGAAGATACTACTATGACATTTCGAACTACATTTTGACTATTATAATTCACTGACGCTAAAGAGTAAAATAAATACATTCTCAGCACCCAGAAAACATTCAGTATGCCGCACTAGTGATTGGAGGATCATTCATCCTTGAAGGTAAGTTGAAGTGCAGCTCTAATTCTTTGAACCTTTTCAGTGCATCATCTTCAGTTTAATTTTCTTTAGGGGCTTCACTGCTTGTTGCTGTAAGAGCAGTTAAGAAAGGGGCAGCCGCAGAGGGAATGACAGTGCGGGATTACGTCTGGCGTGGTCACGATCCCACTTCTGTCGCTGTTATGACCGAGGTGAGACTGCATTGTAAATTTGATAGATAATCTTTTTTTCTGTCTGATACTCCTTTCTTTCTCATTTTTTTGAAATAAAAGTTTAATGTTAGTTATTCAATAAGAATGTCTGGGCTATAAGAATCCAAGTGTTGGGAACTAGGAATTCATTTTTAGCCAAATTGACAGTGAGAATGTTAAGATGGATAAATTGTTAAATTATAAGCCCAAGACCTTCTGGTAATCTTACCAGGGGTGACCATATCGCCCAAAATTATTTCATGGAAATGATTCTTTTCAAGAGAGAAATTTTGGCCAAGTCTTGTAGCTGTAGCAGATGCTACTCTGAGCATCATTGCTCGTGGCTTCTTCCAGTGTTTTCCCCAACAACTGCTAGTGGTATTAGAATAGGTTGATATTCAAATCATCCTCACTGTCTGATGTAGGGTAGGCTAAGGGGTGCACAAAACCTAGGGCTCTAGGTGGAAATGCAAAGGTGACGCAGTAGTGTGACCCTAAGTGCAATGCTACCATCAGTGGCGGCGACAAATAAATTTGAGCAATGAAAGTTTCTAATGCCACACAAATATTTAAAATTGAAAACAATTATTTAATTCGGCAATTTTATAACGGCTTTTCTCCACTCGGAGGGCCAAAGCAAAGCGCGCGCCGAATAACTCCTGCAAATTAATAACGTATCAAAACCAATTTTCTACTAGCAAGAATCACAACACATATATTAATTCACCAATGAAAATGTCGAATTAAATACGCCAATACCACAAGAAACTCACAAAGTAGCGGGCTGAACCGAGACAATGGAGAATTTGGGTCTGGATGTGTAGATCGGCGATCGGAGGTGGAACCGGGGGCGCGATGGGATGACGGTGGTTGTCGGAAAATGGGGCGGAAAATGGCGGCGACGGTGGTTGTCGGAAAATGGGGGCCAGAAATGGATAGATTCGGCCATTAGGGAATAGATCCGGGCGAGGGGGAAATAGATCCGATGTTGGAGAGCGGATCCGGGGTACGGAATGATGTGTGACGGTGGAAGTAACTGATCGAGGTCGGAACTCTAGATCGGGATTGATCTAGGGTTTGTAGGTTAATGGGAAGTGGATCCTCGCGGAGGAAGAGTTAATAGTAGTTGTCTAGGATGTGGGTGGTCGGCTAGGGTTAAGGAGGGCTCAGATGGAGATGCGGCAGAAGAGGGTTTGGCGGCTGGTGGTTGTAGCAAGGGGGAGGGGCGGCGGTCCTGTAGCAAGGTGGAGGGGCGGCGGTCCTGTAGCAAGGGGCGGGGCTGGCGGCGGCGTTGGCGGCCTACATGAAACAACCAGCCAAATTTTTTTGGGGCGGATTTGGGGGGGTGTGGAGCAGTGGAAATGGGGGCTTGAAGGGTGAAAAACGAAGGCAAGGGTAGGGGGTACCTTGGGAGGAAGAACGAGCACCTAGGAATCGTCACATAGGGTTCCACGACGTCGACACCACGGGGTGATTGTTGGAATCCGGTAATAGGATCCTCCAAATTCTGCAATGTCTGATTTCAGCCCCTACAACACCTATTTATAAGAGGAGATAAAACTAGGACTTCCCCATCAACGACTATGATTGGCCAGTGGGGTCGGCCACTATATACATGAACCCCCCCCGGCGACGTGCCGGATGCAACCGCGGAGTCGGATCGATGATCCGATCAAGCCTTCCTCCGCGAATAAATGAACGTGGGTCCCACCTTGCGGCGTACCCCTCTAGGTGCATGATCTGATGGATCCCCTTCACTGTCTCTTCTAATATGTAAGTCGCTGCCACTCGTGCACAATAATATGTATTTACTTTTGTTCGTTTGTAGTGATCGTAATTAGGGGTTGCGGCCTCTGGATTCCAAGTTTTCTCCATCATTTGTTTCTTCCAGTGTAGACAACAGAATTGTTCTTCCCATGTTGAAAACAATGTTACCATATGTTGTCGTTCTTTCATGCTTCCATCTAGCTGATTCCATCTTCTCACCATTCCTGTCTAGCCAATCCACACTAATGTCTATTTCTATTATGGTGCAACTAAAAATTACTTTTGGAAGTAGCAAAAGGTTTGGGTTTGTTAGAAAACTGTTTGTAAAGGCCCATTTAGAGGCTCCTTATAGGTCTTTACTTTCTCATGTATTAGTCCCACATCGGATGATTTTCTCTCTCTTCGCCCTATATGTTTGTACTCATGCTTGTAATTCAAAATTCAAGAAGTATATAGAAGGTTTACTCCATTTTTCTACATGGTCTCAAAGGCAACAGATCCGTCTATGCGACCTAATTTTTTCATAACTGCCCACCTCCTGCGGCCTCCTGTGTTTGGCGGATAGCTGTGTTCGGCGGATAGTAGTGTTTGCGGTTTTCTTTTTCTCGGACTTCAGGCAGACTGCTAGTCCTACACCCCAGGACATTCACAACGCTGTCCTCCCTTATTTTTTCTTGGGCCTTCTCTTGGTTTTATAGTGTTGGCTGCTGGGTCCCACCTTCCTTTCCTGACGCGGTCTGCTTATTTCTCTCCACCGTGGTCACGCGTCCTCACTCTTTACCCGCAATGATCTGCTCTTTTCGCTTGCGGTCTGCACGCCATTCTGCTACTTTTATCAGTTGCGTTCTTCTCATTGCTTGTTGAAGTTTTACCTCTAGCCGCTGCCCTCTCCGCGGTCTCTCTTGCCGCTGCTCTCTCAGCGCGGTTTGCTTGCCCCAAATGGGTTTCGGCCTGCTTCGCTTGTCCACCCGTTTTGCCTTCGTGGTTTCTTGCGGTCTATCCTCACGGTTGTCTGTCGTGGACTGCTGCTCTTGTTCTCCTCTAGATGCTGCTTGCTCTTGTTGCCAGCCTCTTCTCTGTCGCGGACTGCCGCTCTTCTTCTCCTCTAGCCGCAACTTGCTCTTGCTGCCGACCTCTTCTCTTGTCCGCAGCTTGCTCTTGCTATCGGTCTCTTCTCTTCTCTTGTCCGCAACTTGCTCTTGTTGCTGCCGACCTCTGCTCTTACCGTGCGGTCTCAACTCCGTGTTCATCTGTAGTCTCCTGCTTGCTCTCTTACTGGCTTCATCTTCTGCTGTGCGGACTGCTTCTCTCCTTAACCGTTGCTCTCTGCTTCCTCACTTCTTGTCGCGCGGACTGCTCCACTACCCGCTGCTCATCATTGGTTTTCTCCTTAACCGTTGCTCTCTGCTTCCTCACTGCTTGTCACACGGATTGCTCCTCTACCTGTTGTGCTTGTCGTGCGGACTACTCCTCTGCCCGCTGTGCTAGTCGCGCAGATTGCTCCTCTACCCGTTGTGCTTGTCGCGCGGATTGCTCCTCTACCCGTTGTGCTTGTCACACAGACTGCTCCTCTACCCGCTGCGCCGCTAACCGCAACTTCATTGCCAGGCCACCCTCTTCTCTTGCTATAATGGACTCTACGACGGCCTCCTTCCTTCCTGCTCGAGCCACTGCCCACTTTCCTGAAGTTCGTGACGAACTTCGGATAACCACCATCTCTCTCAGTGGGAAACACAACTTTGTGGAGTGGGTGCATTCTGTTCATCGTGTTCTACAAACTAAAGGTCTTCTTCATCACCTTACCCGGGACGTTCCCATTGATCCTACTGACGAATGGTTGCGTGATGACGGTCGGGTCCAATCTTGGATCCTCAATTCCATGGACACTGAGCCCTACCGCATGATCATGTATCATGAGATGGCCAAAGCAATGTGGGAGGAGCTTCACTCTCTCAACTCTGGCAAATATAGTTTATTACATCTGTTCTATATCATCTCTGCGCTTCAAGCTCTGGATCCCGCTAAAACTCTGGTTGAGGCATGGATACAACATCAGCCTCCCTCCACAGATCTTGCTACACAACAAGCGCAAAAGGAAGCTGTTGGGATTGCCATGATGATGACCCAAGTTCCTCTTCACCTACACAGTGTCCGGGCTCAGATTCTTTCCTCCTCCACCACTCCCTCCCGGTCAGATGTCTGCTCTATGTTGCTCAAAGTCACACCTCCTTCTGAGGCCCATACTAATTTTTCACCGACTCTCTTTCAGCAGCCACTCTTACCCACTCCAGCTCCAGCTCTTGGCTCTTCAACTAGGGGAGGCCGCCACACGTCTCAGGGATGAGGACGTGTTAGGCGCTCCTGTTTCAAATGTACTTACTGTGGTCGAGAGGGTCATCTCGACGCTACATGTTACCGCCAACATGGTCTACCTCCACACCTCGCTGCTTCTACTACAGCTCCTCCTCCCACAGGTGCTTCACAGGATTCTGATTCTTCTACCCGGCAAGATATCAATGCTCTCCGCACCCAGCTTCAACAACTCCAAGGCGTCATGTTACGGATCCACAGTCAGTTATCATGTGTTATTATTATTTTTATTATGTTGAGTTGTGTTGTATCGAGTCGTAGTCTTAGCGTCGTACTATTTTTATATTCACGCGTCTATGGTTGTATTTACGATTATACCATTATGAGTTCTATTTAAAGGAACTCTTGGGGTCATGTAAGTTATGCAAGAAATTTAGTAAGCTTCTCTTTCTCTCTCAAGATTCTCTCTCTCTCTATTTTTCTCATCTCCTCCCTCATTCTAGGGTTTAACCCCCATTGTATCTCCGCCTCCTTCCCCACAATCTCCGGCCCGTAACAACTTGGTATCAGAGCTATCCTTCCTCGGATCAATACTTCCGCTGTCCACTCACAGCGAAGTTTGGCTTCTCGGACGCCAGCAACAACTTCAAACCCGCCGTTGTTCTTTCCGCCGACCCAGTGCCTTCCTCCCGCCGTTCTTGTCCAGCCCATCACAAAGCCTTTCGAAAGAGCCGTCGTTGTTCCTTCCGATCTCTTTGCTTCGTCCTCGTCATCTTCGAGCCGGAAGCCAACCCCGAGCCACCCATTTCATCAAGCTGCCAGCGCCATCGGTCCCGTGCTAGCATCTTCCTCCCTCGTAAACGCCTTTGCTTTCGTATCAGCGCCTCTTCATCCATGCCTCACATCATCCACGCCTCTCGGGCAGACCGCCCGTTTTATTTTTCATTGCACGCCTTCTTCCTATCTTCTCTTTTTATTATATTTCTTTTAAAATGTCCATCCAATCTTTCTCCGCCTCACCTCCCCACCCCCTTCTTTTTTTATTATTATATTTTTCCCCCTGACCTCTCCCATTCCCTTCTCCTGTTTATTTTTGGCCTTTTTCCCTCTAGCCCAGCACCCCTATGCACCCCTATGCCATCCCTTCTCTTTCCTATCGCAATTTATTTCATTTTTCATTTTCTGGGATCCACCACCATCACTCTCCTCTTTATTTATTTTTTATTCTCCTCCCAACATTCTGTCTCTCTCTTTTAATTCTGACATCCCATTCCTTTGTCTTATATTTTTTATTTCTCATCCCAACCACCCCTCTCTCCTGCTTAATTAATCCCCTTAATTAATTAAGGAACAAATCCTTCTCATAATTATTAACTCATTATTTAATTAGTTAATTAATTATCCCACTTTTCTATTATGTCGCTTAGCGCTGCCCACCGCATTGAGCTTCTCGCCACCCTCGCCAAGCTAAACCGTCGTATTGCTTATCGGGAGGCTCGACTCGGCCTCGTCGATGCTTAACTCGACCTCACGCTCGACACCCTCCGCATGTCTCGCGACTCTTTGGTGGTTTTTTTGTCACCACCACCGGAGCTGGAGTCGTCGCCTCCCCCTCCAATGATGGTGCCACCACCATCCTCCGTCGTTCATGGCACACCGCCGTCGCCTCCGTCGTCGTCGTCGCCACCGCCGCCGCCGCCATCGTCGCCACCTCCGCCGCCGCCGCCTCTACCTGTTCTTACTCTGCCAACCCCGGTATTGTCGCCCCCTCTGGCCACATCACCATCGCCGTCGCCGCCATCGCCGTCGCCACCAGCTCTACTCATGCAGTCGCCGCCACTGCCGTCATCGCCTCCATTGTCGTCATCGCCTCCATTGTCGTCATCGTTGCCACCGTCGCCTCGCCGCCACCACTCGCCGCCGATGTACCACCTCTTTCCACGGTGGTCGTCCTTCCACCATTATCGCCTCCTCTCCGGTCACCCGCTCCGCCACTGCCGGTCATACCGTTGCCTCCTCTACCGGTTCTTCCTCCGTCGTCCCTGGCATTGCCGTCTCCTCTGGCCATCTCACCGCCTCCTCTCCTGACTCTTTTCCCGCCGGCCCCTACCTTGCCGCTCCCACTGGCCACTTCGCCGCCTCTTCTGCCGGACCATGCTTCGGTGACCCCGACGGACCCGTTTCTGCTGTCGGCCATCGTTTCTCCGCCCTCCCTACTGCTGCTGCTCACCATCGCTCCACCAACCGTGCGGAAGCCATTCCTTTTGCCGCGCGTATTTTCGCCGCCACCGCTACTCGTCGACACCGCCATTGCCACTACACCCGATCAGACATTGTTCTGGCGGGAGATCAAGCTGCCCGAGGATCCGACCATCCACATGGAGTTCGAGCTTGGGGACAAGCTGTCAAGGACGGATGGAGTGTTACGGATCCGCTGTCAGTTATCGTGTGTTATTGTTATTTTTATTATGTTGAGTTGTGTTGTATGACTTGTATCGAGTCATTATTATCGAGTCGTAGTCTTAGCGTCATAGTATTTTTATATTCACGTGTCTATGGTTGTATTTACGATTATACCATTATGAGTTCTATTTAAAGGAACTCTTGGGGTCATGTAAGTTATGCAAGAAATTTAGTAAGCTTCTCTTTTTCTCTCTAGTTCTTCTCATCTCTTCCCTAATTCTAGGGTTTAACTCCCATTGTATCTCCGCCTCCTTCTCCCACAATCTCCGGCCCATAACACGTCATCAATCGCTCATCTGGCTCGGTAGCGTTTTTTTTCTGAAGGTATATCTTGTCTCTCCCATAACCCCCACTGGATCGTGGATTCGGGTGCTACTCACCACATTACATTCCAGAGATCATCACAATATATACAGTCTGCTTATCCTAAGTTCATCACTGTTGCTAATGGCAACACCACTCCGGTTGCTGGTGCGGCTAATCTTCGGCTTACTCCTACTCTCCCTCTCTCCTTAGTTCTCTATGTTTCGGGATCCCTCTTCAATTTGTTATCAGTAAGTCGTCTTACTCAGGAAATTGACTGTTGTATAACGTTTTCTCCTTCCTCTTTTGTTGTGCATGATCGCTGCATGCGGAGTATCATTGGTAAAGTGCGGTTGTCGAATGAGCTGTATCTCTTGGATGTTCCACCCACCATCCTCTTTGTTATCTCCACTGTTGATTGACATCGCCGCCTTGGTTATGCTCCCCTCTCGATTCTCAAGCAGGCTCTTCATGATGTCTCCTTGCAAGAGTTTACTTGTGAATCATGTATCTACGACAAACAACATTGTATTTCTTTCCCTCCTACATGTACCCGAAGTGATACTCCATTCTCTTTAGTTCATTCTGATATCTCGGGCCTCTATAAAGTTCCCAGTGTTTTGGACTATCAATATTTTGTCACTTTTATTGATGATTACTCACGTCTCACCTGGTTATATTTACTATATGATCGTACTGAACTAACATATGTTTTTTGTATTTTTCTAACCGAGACGCGTACGTAATTCTCCAATATGCTAAAATCATTATCATCGATAATGCTCGCGAATATACTGGTCGTACCTTCTCCAATTTATGCACTGAATTTGGCATCCTACATCAAATCTCGTGTGCTTATACCTCCCAGCAAAACGGTGTGACCGAGCGAAAAAAACGCCACCTCCTTGATGCTGCCTGATCCCTCATGTTTTAAATGCAGGTGTCCACGATTATTGGAACTTTGCGGTCTCTACTACCTGTCATCTCATCAACCGAATGCTTTTGTCCGTCCTCGACTTCGCCTGTCCATTTAGTCTCCTCTTTCCTTCCAAGACTCTTCTCTCTCACACCTCGTGGCTTTGGATGTACATGTTATTTTCTCCTACTTGGCCCGTCTATTGACAAGCTTGCTGCTCGCGTCACAAAGTGTATGTTCGTTGGCTACTCCCGCACTCAAAAATATTATGTCTGTTATTCACCTACCGACAACAAGCTGATTGTCTCGGTTGATGTAATCTTCCTTGAGGATCAACCATTCCACTACTCTCCTTCTACCCCGTCACCACCATCCACTGCTGCTCGTCCCACCGTTCCTGTCACGATTCCCTCTCTACCCCTTCCTCCTCCACCTCTTCGGTCCCTTCTCTACCTCCACCACCTCTCTGTGTCTATACTTGTCGTAAGTCCAAGACTACTTCCCTACAACAGCTTCACTCTACAGATGACATCCAACGGCTTGCTGATCCTGCATCAACCTCTATGACTCACCCCTTGGCGAATTATGTGTCTCTATATCGCCTCTCTCCACCACTCTACCATTTTGCGGTCTCTCTTTCCTCCATTTCTATTCCTAACCCTGTGCAGGAAGCGCTTCAGCACCCGGGGTGGCGGGTGGTCATGGAGGATGAAATGACCGCCCTTTGGGCTAACCAGACCTGGGATTTGGTTCCTCTTCCTCCCGGTCAGTCCCGTGTCAGCTGCAAGTGGATTTTTGTTATCAAACATGCTGCGGATGAGATAGTTGACTGCCTAAAAGCTTGCCTTGTGGCATGGGGGTTCACTTGGCAGCAAGACCTTGATTATGATGAAACCTTTTCCCCGGTTGCCAAGTTGAATATTGTTCGGGTCCTGATCTCCTTGGCAGTCCATCGCCAGTGGCCCCTCCATCAGTTGGATATTAAAAATTTCTTCTCAATGGTGATCTGCAGGAAACTGTCTATATGCACCAACCTCCCGGGTTTGAGACCACAAAGGAGTCTCATGTGTGTCATCTCCGGAAGTCTATATATGGTCTCAAATAGCCCCCACATGCTTGGTTTGAAAAATTCAGCAATGTTGTTCGTGAAGTTGGTTTTACACGAATCTCGACCGACTTCTCTATATTCACTCATCATCAGCCAACATGCATGATAATTCTCCTTATGTATGTTGATGATATTCTAATTACTGGCGATGACTCTATAAAAATACAACAAATCAAGCAACATTTGAACTCAACATTTCAGACAAAATACCTGAGAAATCTTCGTTACTTCCTTGGGCTCGAGGTCGCCAAACGACCTAATGGACTCGTCTTATCCCAGCGGAAGTACTGTATTGACCTCCTTCAAGATGCTGGTTATTCAGGGTGCAAACCTGCGGACACCCGTATGAATGTAAATCACAAGCTCTCTGCACATGATTCTGATTCTGACCATCTGTTTATAAATCCAGAGTACTATCGACGCTTAATGGTGAAGCTGATTTATCTTACAGTTACTCGACCTGACATCTCATTTGCTGTGGGAGTTGTGAGTCGTTTTATGCATGCTTCTCGGACATCTTATCTCCAAGCTGTTGAGCGCATCCTCAGATATCTAAAGACTGCTCCGGGACAAGGACTTGTTTACAAACCATCTACCTCTTTATCTCTAGTTGCGTATTTTGATGTCGACTACGGAAGTTCTCTGGATGATAGACGTCCCACAACTGGTTTTTGTACATACTTCGGTGGACACCTTATAACCTGGCGTAGTAAGAAGCAGACCGTTGTTGCTCGATCCTCTGTTGAGGCCGAGTGCCGGGCTATGGTTGCTGTTGTATCTGAGTTAACCTGGCTTGAAACTCTTCTTGATGATTTGAGACTCAAGCTCTGATCTCCGGCAACCTTATTTTGCGACAGTCAAGCAGTGATACATATTGTCAAAAATCCAGTCTTCCATGAACGAACAAAGCGTATTGAAGTTGGCTGTCATTTCATTCGGGAAAAGGTTCAATCAAAGAAGATAGAGTTGGAACATGTTCCCGCTACAGGACAAGTTGCTGACATCCTAACCAAAGCTTTCTCTCAGCCGTTATACTATCAGTTCTTATCCAAGCTTGGCACCTACGACTTGTACGCTCCAGCTTGCGGGGGAGTGTTAGAAAAATGTTTGTAAAGGCTCATTTATAGGCCAATTATAGGTCTTTTTTACTTTCTCATGTATTAGTCTCACATCTTGTATAAGGGATGATTCTCTCTATATATTTGTACTCGTACTTGTAATTTAAAATTCAAGAAGTATATACAAGTTTTACTTCATTCTTCTACAGGGTTCAACGCTAGGTCAAAACCCTTCCTCTCATAACTAATACCTCTTATGAGGGAGAATTTGACTGTTACAGATCTTTTAATTAATTCTATCGAACCCACTATTTTACTCGAATACAATTTAATCAGCGGAACTATCTTCAATGGGTACAATTTATCCACATATTTATTGGGAGTAGCAGAAGGCTTTAGTTCATCGTTAGGTTGAAACCCTCTCCTCCCATAACTGATGCCTCTTAAAGTGTGAACGACAGAATTTGACTATTATAGAACTTTTGCTTAATTTTGTGGAACCTACTTTTTTCAACCATTTCATGTTTTGTCAAGCCAATGAAATGTGAGATCTCATTGAGAGGAATTTCTCCCAAAAAACGATCTTGCTCAGATCCATTAATTGCATGTTGAATGAATTTTGATGGTGAACATGCATGATTTTTTAGACCTATTACAATAAATTATCCCATAAACGGATCAATATTCAGGCTTCCAATCTGTGGAGGATTATAGAAAGGATCTTACGCAGAGAAGGATCTTTGAAATGCTTCCAAGTTTTCTCGCTGAACTCAAATTTCAAAGAGGTTAGATGCTAGGGAGGGATTCTATCCTAATTTGGACTCCACCCATTGTATTAGAGGTGAAATCAATCATATTAGCTTTGTTTAACCTTAATGATAGTGTTGGACATCAGAAGTCTAACTTAATTGATAGTCATATGAGATGCAGTATTTCTCGCAATTCTCTTGAATCCAAGAATCAGGTTGATAGAAGTGCGCTTAAATGTCCCCGTTGTGGTAAAATGGGTCATGGAAAGGATACATATTCACAACTGCATTCGAACTTGGTTTCTAAGGGATTGATTAAAGGTGTTGATATGGGATACGTTAGATCTTATAATACCTTATATACCACAGTTGATGACAAAGAAGACCTTACTGCTAAAAAGAAAGCCTTTTTAGGGAACTTGCTATATTGAGAGCTTCTATTGGGCAATTTTCCTCACAGAACATTCTTAAAATCTATAAGACTAAGCTGTCCATGGATTATTAATTTTGGAGCATTTGACCATATGACCGGAGCTTCAAATTAAAATACCCCTCTTGTTCCCTCTTTTGACAGTATCAAACTTACTGATAGGTCCTCTTACTTCATGTCTAATAAAAATATTGTTGGTATTTGGTGTGTAAATGATACAAATTAGTGTGTAGATAGCGGTCTCCTCCTTTCTATATTTAGCCCCACACCGCCAGTTAGATGTTGTAGTTCTCCTTATATGTGTATACATAGGGGCAAGATGTAAAATGTTGAATGCTAAGAAATTATATTCCTTATTTTCTTCTTTATATCAGAGCTAATTTGAAAATAAATAAAAATTGATACGGAAATCCCTGTAATCCCGCTTCCGTGATCACAACCCTCTCCCGCAATCTTTTATTATTTTCTTTCCTTGTAGTGAGTAGAAGGAATCATTGGGCGTCTGGGAAGCGTGTGTCTGGGAAGAAGAAGAATTGTGTAGGAGATACGCGCACGACGGGAGAGGCAGTACGCGCGCACACATCGGAAGGAGGAAGGATTGCGGCATCACGCGCGACAGGGAGGATCGCGGGAAGCCGTGCTTCGCGCATCGCGGGAGAAGCATCGCCGCAGGAGTAATGCGACAGAGAGTATCGCAAGAAGCTGCACGTCCAGAATCGCGCATCGCGCAAGGAGCATCACTGGAAGTTGCGCATCGTGCATCGCTGAAGAATTGTCGTAGTTGACGCGCACAGAGAAGAACCTTGGCTTAGGTCGCACAGCAGTCCGAGAAGCGCACGACAGTTGGAGGAGCGCAACATCATCAACGCGGAATAAAAGAGCGACATCTTCAGCGCAGGGAGAAGGAGCGCGATAGAGAGAAGAAGAGTCGGCACGCAGAGGACCTCGCGGGTGTGCGACAGTCTCCGCACGACCGAAGAAGTGTTCTCGCGGGAGAAGGATCGTTCGCGGAGAAAAGGAGCGATGCCATCTGAAGAAGCGTTCGCAAGGACTGTGCGTTCACGACAGACGCTAGTTGGCAAATTGCGACGATCTCACAAAGGCAACGTGAACGGAGAAGCGTCCGTAGGGTGAGGTGTCGCAACAGAGAAGTGCGCGGAAGGGAGAAGGATCAGAGGCAGTCCAGTTGGCAGGATCGCAACAGAAAGAGCACGGAAGTCCTGGTGCGGTGATCGACACTATTGCGTGGAAGAAGCGCACGCACGGAGTGACAAGGAGCGTTGTTGTTGACCTCCGACATAGCAGAGGAAGACGGTGACGACGAAATCAAGGAGCTTCGAAGCTGGAATCCTGAGGAGGCAAAGTCATAACAGTACGAGGGCTTCTAACGATCACGGTGGTGCGGCAAGGAGAAGGGCGCTTAATTTTGTTTTACGGCAGAACAAAAGTTGTGGGTGCTTATGAAGAAATTAGTTGCCAAAATGGAGGAGGCAGACCTAAATGTATTCTTCGAGTTCCTGCGGATGTCAAAAGGCGAGGGATTGACTTTGTTGCCTTCGCCTCTGGTAAAGCTGGATCTTCCCCCTGTGGAGCTGAAACTCGATGGACCAACTACATACTTAAGTTGGTCGCGTCGGGTGAAAAGGACACTCTCCGGAAGGAACCTGACGGGCTATCTGATTGACGAGAAGAGGGAGCCAGAGAAGGATTCAGATGGGTACAATGAATGGAAGACTACACACAGTATTTTACACACCCGACTCCTAAACTCAATGGTAGCGTCTATCGATATCACGGTGGATGGCATAGAGACTGTAAGCGGTGTTTGGGGGATTTTACAGAGGCTCTATGCAGGAGTCGACAACAACATACGTGTGTTTCAGATCGAACAAGAGATTGAGACTATAACCCAGGGAGATCGTTTGATTCAGGAGTATGCCGCAGATCTGGGGTGATTATGTGCAGAATATGATTATTTCTCACCAGCTGCATGCTATAAAGATCCTGAATGCCCAAAAGGGGAGCGGGATGCTCAGAGGCAGACTATGCATTTTATGAGGGATTGAACACGTCATTTAAGCTGAGGTGTGCAATACTACCTGCTTAACAAAAAATCCCCTCCCCGGATGAGACGATCTCAGCCATGATGCAAGAGGAGAGCAGGATTAGGCTCCAGTCAAGTGCAACCACCTTTCTAGGAGGGAAATCGGCTCTAGCAGTCACCAATCGAGGGCACGCGGGATACCAGAGTGAGTCGCGACAATGTTATAATTGTCGTGAAATAGGTCATCTCCGGTTGGCTTTCCTCAAGCCACCAAAGGCGGGGGATGCAGGCGGACGAGGAAAGTTTGGAAGTCGTGGGCGCGGCCGTGGAGGTCGTAGTGGTGGTGGACGCAGAGGCTATTGGGCAAATCTGACAATAAGCGAGGAAGTGACAAAAGAAGGTATTGTTGATATGGGTCATCCAAAGGAGCATGAGATTTTTGGATGCATACCACCGGCTGATGCAATGGAAACAAAAATGAGTGATGATGTCACACACACTCCAACATCGTTTAGGGGTAACATTGTGTCTTTTGCTCACTTCGCCACAGGTACTTGTGATACACGTGTCCTCACATATGTATTCAACACTAGATCACCAGAGTGGATAGTCGATTCAAGCACGTCCCGACATGTTACTGGGAATGCTAGAGAATTTCTTTCATATACTCCCCTAGTAGCCCCAAAACACATTCAAACTGCCGATGACACGACTCAACCTGTGGTTGGTAAGGGTACCGTACAGTGTACCAACACTTTGACTATATCCAATATTTTACATGCGCCATCCTTTTCCGTAATTCTCTTATCTATTAGTGATATTATATCTCAACTAAAGTGTGATGTCTTGTTTGATATCCCAATGGTGATCTTCCTGGAGAAGGAGACTGACAGGAAACTTGGGACTGACACATGACATAGGGGTTTGTGGTACCCTGGATAGGAAAGTCTGGACTCAGCCCTTTCCACACTGACAGAGGATACTACATGAGTTGGAAGGAGCGTGGAGGACCAACTCATACTTCATCATAGGCGTCTCAGTCATTCTTCATTTTTTGTTTTGAGTCAAATGTAACCACTTTATTTGAAAAAGTCAATCAAGCAAAACTTGTATGCGATGCGTGTGATACTGATTGTGATGAATCATCAACATCTAGATGTGCAAGGTTATTGTGATACTGATTGTGATGAATCTAGCAATGACAAGAAATTTAAGTGTCTAGAGTCTAGACTGTTTGTGGGCAGAAATTTATTATTTTGGAAGAGGAAGAACGTAATGTGGCTGCTCAATTTTCTACTAAAGCAGGATACTTAGTTGTTGACTTGGCTACCTCTAAGCTCTTGTGGCTTAGATCTATTTTTGGGAAAGTGAGTTTGAAGTTCGTGGACCCATATCTACCAAGTTGCTATCCACATAATATTTAATTCTATCTTTCATGACAGAGGACTAAATACATTGAAATTAATTGTCATTTTATTAGATAGAATTTAAGATAAAATCATCTCTACTCACTCAGACATGTTTATCAAAGTTGTGCTTGGTCAAAATCTTCTTAGAAGTTCTACTCGTCTTGAGATGATTGATACTTGCGATATTTACTTGAGGGTATTAAATTGCAAGCTCAAAACCTCTTGTGAGTTGTGACAATATCACCTAAACTAATTCTATGGAGTTAGGATATCTATTCAACAGATAAAGGAATTCTTGCTAGTTCTAGTGATCGTAACAAGAGGTACCTAGAGCATCCTATGTTTTGACTTCTTCCAGTGTTTTCCCCAATGTACCATTAGTCTTCTTTTCATTCATAAATGTCAGCAAAATAGTGAGAAATTAATAGAAATATGCATGACGGTCAACCCATTACGATGAAAATTCGGAGCCACCTTGCCGTTAGCATCCATGTCCTCTCGTCTTATGTAAATTTTCTGTTTGAGGGACATTTTGATAAATTCAGTCATTATCGAGTGCTCCCTATATATAAAGAGAGATGGAGTTGTAGGAAGGTTGTCAAGTAGTCTTGTAACTCTCCTTGAGGGGGATCCTTCGGGGGACCAGCCCCCAAGTGATTAAAGTCAACATACTTCGTGAGATTATATTTCACTTTCTGTTCATGAGCAAGTTACTATTCCGTAATTACTGTCAAAAATGATTATACTGGAGCGATAGTGCGGATAACACTTATTGAGGATAAAAGGTTGAAAATAGATTAGGTCATTTGGGCATGTAGTAGAATAAAGGACAAAAGATGCATCAAAAATACTAGATGGATCAATTAGTCTGAAAAATTGGTAGGCCAACGACAACATTGTTAGAAGTTTGTTAAAAAGGTGCAAATACAGTTAACCACATCGTGTAGCACTAGGAAAGGATGAATGGATACTTATCAATCACATGATGTTACGGTTGCGCATGTTGACGAGTCACGCACCCACTGACGAGACGCCGTGGCGAGTCCACACGCGGAGGACGACGATGACGGGTCCATCTGGAGGAGAGGCCGAAGACGCGCCACCAACATGATTATCTTAATTGCATTTTGTAATGTTATATTCTATTATGTGTACGCTTTATTATTCACATTATTTTTTGTTAGCCACACCCCGCACATATAAAGAGTTATGTTGTACTCTTTTTCATTATGCTTGGATGTACGGAATTTAGGGTTGCTCTCTAGGCTTTTTTCTCGTTCCCTCGTCTTTCCTCTTCCTCACCTTTCTCTCTGGGATTGTATCAATTTGGGCCGACCTGCCTCACCGCCAGCCATTCCGCCGCCTGTGCTCACCAATTATCCATGAACCTACTTCTCGAACCGTCTTCCTTGTATCTCGCTTCCATCTAAATCGCGACCCGCCAAGTCCCACCTATCTCGCTTCCGCCTCCATCACGACCCGCCAAGGCCGATCCGTCGGCCTCGTTTCTCGTCGTTGTCGCATGCTTCACATACGTCGATCTGCAACATCGCTCTGCCGCGTCGATCTGCAACATCCCTCTGCTGTGTACAGCGAAACCACATCATGCGGCTCGTTCCAACCCACATCTTTCTGCCACACCGCCCGCGTACAGCGGCGCCAGCTGCCCTCCGTAACACTTTCGCTTCTTTGCGCCCAAACACCGCCATCCTGCTATTTCCTTCCGGCGCGGCTTCGCTGCCTTCCCTCGTCTGCCGCTTGAATGGCCCCCAACACTTGCTCCTCTAGTGATCTTCCTCCGGGTGCGGCCGCTGAAGCCCTAAGCCGCCGCTTGGAGGCTCAAGTGCAACTCGTCGCCTCCATGCATGCCTCTCTCCTTGCCCTCCACTCCAAGATCGACTTCCTCCATGTGTCGACCTCCGCCTCCGGATCCGGCTCGTCCGCGGACGGGGACTCTCTCCTCGGCGTCGGGCCGTCGTCCATTCCCTCTAAGACCACTCCTTTGCCCATTCTGGGCCAGTCCGCCCTCTCCCTCGACATTCCCTCCTTTGTCTATGTTGACCCGACAGTTGGATCGCCAAAACAGACAATATTTCGACCTCAACTATACGACAGAGCATGACAATATGTTTACGACTGGGGTTGGCCTGGACGGCTCGACCCTTCAATGAGCTCGGTGGCTCCACCATTCCAAAACGCGCCTCTCCTGGTCCGAGCTCAAGTAGGAGATGATCCAGCGCTATGACACCCGCTACTCTAGCTCCTCCACTATCGAGCATCTTTGTGGCGTTCGCCAGACATCCGACGTGGACGACTATGTGGATGAGTTTCTCCTTGGTATATCCCACGCCCCTGGGCTACCGCTCGATCATTACTTGGGCTTTTTCATGCAGGGTTTCCTGCCACATATCCGCTCTCGTCTCTGCACGCACTACTCCCACAGTCTCTGACACCATGGACTTGGCGCGTCTGGTGGAATCCGACCTCTCCCCCCGGCCACCTGCTGCTACGACCGACCACCGCCAGCCTCAGCCGTCTTGGCGACTACTAGCCACGACTCCCGCACCGCGGTCGCCGCCCTGGGAATATCGGTCGGGCCGCCCACCGCCCCATCATTGCATCTCGAATAGTGATTACTAGGGTGCAAGTTGAGTTGAGCCGGCTCGAGAGCTTGACGAGCTGGCTAAAAAAAAACTCGACTCGAGCTCGAGCATGTCGAGCTTGAGCTCGACGAGCTTGAGCTTGCTTTCGAGCTGAGCTCGAGCCCAGTAAACCTTGTTCATGGGCTCGCGAGCTTTTATATATATATATATTAAATAATATATTGAAATATATTAGTAAATATATTATAATAATATAATATATCTGCCTGCTGCCGTGTTTCCACTGCCAACTAGTCGAGGGTCTCGAGGATATATTTAACGGGTTTCGACTTCCGAGGTCTGACTTTTTGTCGTCTGACCGTCTGAGTGTTTGAGACTCAACTTATATATATGTAAGTATTTTTTAAATAATATATTATATTAGTATCATTTCATCTCCTTTTTCTTGCGGACGGCGACGGTCGAGCGGCTAGCGGCGGACGACAGGGGCGAGGATAAACCTTGACAGACCCTGGATACCCTCTGCTCGTGGAAGAGGATAAACCTTGACAGCCTCTGTTCGTGGAGCTCAGTCGTGCTCGTCGAGCTCAGTCGTGCTCGTCGATCTCAGTCGTGCTCGTCGATCTCAGTCGTGCTCGTCGATCTCAGTCGTGCTCGTCGATCTCTGTCGTGCTCGTCGAGCTCTATCGTGCTCGTCGAGCTCTGTCGTGCTCGTCGAGCTCTGTCGTGCTCGTCGAGCTCTGTCGTGCTCGTCGAGCTCTGTCGTGCTCGTCGAGCTCTGTCGTGCTCGTCGAGCTCTGTCGTGCTCGTCGAGCTCTCTCGGTCTCGTCGAGCTCTCTCGTGCTCGTCGAGCTCTGTCGTGCTCGTCGCGCTCTGTCGTGCTCGTCGCGCTCTGTCGTGCTCGTCGCGCCTTGTCGTGCTCGTCGCGCTCTGTCGTGCTCGTCGCGCTCTGTCGTGCTCGTCGCGCTCTGTCGCGCTCTGTCGCGCTCGTCGCGCTCTGTCGTGTTCGTCGAGTTCTGCATGCTCTAGCTCAAAAAAACAGCTTGAGTTCAAAAAAATAGCTCGAGCTCATGCTCGAGCCAACTATTTTTGATGAGCTTGACTCGAGCTCGGCTCATTTGCAACCTTAGTGATTACAATGAGCTTCACAACAAGGGCCTCTATTTTCGGTGCCGCCAACCCTACTCCCCCAACCATTCTTATCATGGTGTCGCTTAGGCGTCCAGGCGCCCAATTGTAAACAAGGCTTTGGACGCCTTATTTTTTTTAAAAAAATATGGGAATAGATATCGGTTTATATATAAACCAATGTCTATTCTAAGGTTCATGGTAGACTAGACAACGGTTTATATATAAACCGCTGTCTATTCTAAGGTTTAGTAGATTAGTCAGCGATTTATATAAAAATCGCTGTCTATTCTAACTTGAACCCTAGAATAGATAGCGATTTATATAAAAACCGTTGTCTCTTTTAGAATAGACAATAGTTTATATATAAACCGCTATCTAATCTACTGAATCTTAGAATAGACAACGGTTTATATATAAACCAGTTTATTTTTCCTTGAATCATAGAATAGACAGCGGTTTATATAAAAACCGTTTTCTATTCTAACCTTAAACCCAGAATAGACAACGGTTGTTATAAAAACCGTTGTTTATATCATCTATTTTAAACCGTGAGCCGTAAATTTTAGTTTTTACCTTGACTTTTTGGTTCTTACAGTCGCTGCTCTGTGTGAAAACCCTAAAGATAATTTTGTGAAAGTTTCTGCTCTGCTTTGCTTCGATTTGACGATTTTTTTTCGACATATCTCATATTCTCATTTAAGTATATTATTTCTTCATTTTCTCAGTTTTGAGCTCTTTGATAATGTCTTTATTATTATTAGTAGTAGTATAAACATTGTGTAGCAGACAACCACTGAATCTTCCAATCTCATGTTTTGGCTATGTTAAATGTATATAAACAACACAATGTTCTTTTTTGTATTTGTAGCCTAAAAAATACGCTGACTCTATATATTTGCCTAATTGTTGCCTTTTAACCCTTATTGTACATGTCTAAATCACCCGACTCTATAGTTCTATGTTAACATTTAACATTAACATATATATTTAATTATTTATATGTGATTATGTGGTAGTACTTCAATATCATTGCGATTTTTTTATGAATTTTGTTTAAGGTTTTTGGTTGGTTTAAATTTTTTTTAGGGTTTTCTTATTACAGGAAAATGACTGATAAAAGATCTTCAGCAATGTCAACAAAAGACTTCACTAAAATGAATGAATTGAAAAAGCTGAGGCTAGAAAGGAAGAAGCTTATTATTTCTGTGAGTGATGATGACCGCATTATTCCAGGGTCTGAAACAAATAAGTTGATGAGTTTTATGGGTTCTCTTGTGTGGTGTTATGTGCCAATTACATATGCTGCATGGGAGGAAGTTGATAAACAACTTAGAGATCAAATATAAGTAGAATTTAATGTACGTAACTTTTTATCAATGATTATATAACTGTGTTGTTTTAGTTAATTTTTAATTAATATTGTCTATTATTTTCAGATTTATTTTGATAATATTTATGGTCTTCGCAATGCATTAATGAAAAACATAGGTGAAAGTTGGAGGTCTTGAAAATCCAAACTTTTTATCACTTATGCTAAGTTGTCAAGGCGCGCGCCTAGGCGCGCCTGAGGCGCCGGGCACACCAGGCGCAGCCCGCCGCGCCTCAGCACAGCTGAGGCGGGCGATGTGCCCCAGGCGCGCCTCAGGCACGCCCAGGCGCGCCTAGGCGCGCGCCTTACAGGCTCCCAGGCGCGCCCGGACCTTTTAAGGTTTTTTTTTTAAATTTTTTTTTTGATGTTGGCAAAAACATGATCTTAGACGCACCCGAGGCACCCCCTAGGCGCACTTGGGCGCCCAATTCGCTGAAATTGAGCGAATTGGGCGCCCAATTCGCTGAAATTGAGCGAATTGGGCGCCCATTCGCTGAAATTGAGCGAATTCGGCGCCCATTCGCTGAAATTGAGCGAATTGGGCTCCCAATTCCCTGAAGTTCAGCGAATTCGCTCAATTTCAGCGAATTGGGCGCCGAATTCGCTCAATTTCAACGAATTGGGCGCCCAATTCGCTCAATTTTCTTTTTACCCAATTTTTGCGCCTCACGTGCCTCAGGCGCGCGCCTGCGCCTTGCGCCTAGGCTCCAGGGGCCCTTTGCGCCTCGGTGCGCCTTGCGCCTTTGATAACTTAGCACTTATGTAAAAAATGTTGATCTGGAGCATCAATACAATATTTTTGTCAAGTATAACTTTATGACTACTAAAGACTGGAGGGTTTTTGTCGACCATCGCATCACTCCGGAATATATGGTTATGCGTTCTTATTAAATTCAATGTTTATATCATTTATTAACTTTATAACTTATAAGCAATCTAAATATTGACAAATATTTAGTTGTGTAGGAGAAAAGTAAGGTTAATACAGATAGAGCAAAAATACTGAAGACTTTTCATACTATTTTCAGAATGAGTTATTCTAGATTAGAAAAAAGAATGGTATTAGTTTTCTACTTCTCTCTCGTATTTTTTATTGTAAAAATATGTTGTTTCAATAATTTACATGATAATTTATTTTTATTTTATTGTCACACCAATTTCACGTGCGGAGTTATGGAAAGCTGGTCATAAAAGAAAGACTGATGAATACATTAATAAAGATGCAGCTGAGTTGACATCTAAAATTGTAAGTGTAAATGTATCATTTCATCATTTATAAATTAATAATAATATTACTTGTGAAGTATAATTTATTATCTGTAATTATGTATTAATATTTATTACTTTTGTTTAGGATGAGTTGTCGAGTCAAGAGTCCCAGAGTGTTGAAACAGTTTCACATGGAAGAGATGACATCCTTGCATCTGTTTTAGGCAAAGAACATCCAGACAGAGTTAGAGTTGGTAACAAATTTTCCACCATTAAAAATTTTTTCAAGAATGATAGGCGGTGCAAGAGGAGCTCAGTAACTCGTATTGAAGATGTGAAAGATATAGTTTAAGAAAGATTGAACCAACAACAGGAATTATGAAGTCAACAACAATAAGAGCATCAACCTTATATAAGCCAACAACAACAAGAGCATCAAGTCTATATAAGCCAACAACAACAAGCGCATCAAACAGAGATTAGTAGTATGAAGAATCAAATTGAAGAACTTATGCGCATATTTAGTGCTGAAACTGGAACAGTTATGTCCACAAGGGTTGCACATGAACGTGAAACTTCGCAAGACATATCTCAGGTATTATTAATTATTATGTTTAATTATTTATACTTTTCTGAAATATCATGTTTTTTTGTTGAGCAAGTAATAAATAATTTTTTGTTATTTTTGGTTTATCAGCCGGAGCCTGAATTCAGTTCATATGAACCTGAGACATCACATGAGCGTTTACCTTCTTCGGTACTATAATTAATATTTTTGACTTTTATGTATTCATTGAATTCAATATTGTTGTCCAAAATACTATTTTTTTATTTCCGTAGAATACAAATGAATTCATTGTTATGTTACCCAGTTTTATAACTATGGTGGAAAAAATAATAATATCTCTGGTATTATATCCAATAGTATTTAGGACTTTTGAATCAACAAGTATGTACTTTGAAATTTCAGAGTTATACGATTTTCTAAATATGAAAAAAATTAGAGTTAACATTATATTAGTATATATTGAGTGAGTACTGAGTATCAAATATTACAAAATTAAGATTTTTTATTAAAATATAAATTTATTTTGAATTTACATGTTTTTTTGCAGGTACATAGATTCACAATTAAAGAAATTTACATACAATAGAATTGTATATTTTCATAATTATACAACCATTTTTGCTTTTGATAATAAGTATGCCAAAAAACATTCAAAATCACGAGCTGAAGATCTCAAAATCAGACTTAGTCAATTCCAATCCCGATTCTTTATTATTTTTGCCATATCATAGATTGTAAGTATGAAGTAACAATGATTATTACTAATTTTTATTCTAATTAAGTTATTAATTATTTCATTTGTTTCACAGAGAACATTGAATATTGGCTATTATTGATTACAATAATAATACAGTTTATTGGTTTGATCCCCTAAATCTTGACATTCGTGATGATATTAAAAATGTCATTGTAAAGTAAGTTTATTAATTTGTTATTTTCATATTTGGAATTCAGATATGACGATAATCTTAATTTTTTTATATTTTATAAAGTTCATTTAAGGGTTTGACAAAAGATCGGCATACCAGTTTTCACAAACCAAAAGTTCTAAAGCTGAAGTTGGTAAGCTATAGCCTATATGAGTATATGTATTGTAATTTTTTTTAATATTTAAAATTTTTTAATTAAAATACTTACCAATTTTTTTTAATGTCCAAAACAACCAGATAATATTTCACGTGGGTATTATATCATATGTTACATAATTGACATAGTTGATGTTCTTAGAAGAATGTCAATGTCATTATTGGTAAGTTAACTGCATATAGATTGGTAAATGATAATGATTATGTTGAATTGATTTTAACAAATATTTTTTATTGTAGATTTATGATGAAGTGACGCAATTTTCGCATGAGAAAATTGATAATATTCGAAATAAGATTTGTGATTATATAATCACTAATTGTGTTACATGATTGACAAATATTTTTTTTATTGCAGATCTATTTATGTTACACATTGAGTAACTTGACTTCATACTTATGTAGAAGTAGAACAAATATACATAGTCTTTAAATGGT
This sequence comes from Platanthera zijinensis, assembly GCA_039513925.1. Lineage (NCBI taxonomy): Eukaryota > Viridiplantae > Streptophyta > Magnoliopsida > Asparagales > Orchidaceae > Platanthera > Platanthera zijinensis. Next base: position 96,681,825 of record CM077097.1, read on the forward strand.
CTTGTAAATGAGCATGGTTTTTAATTCTTTATACTTTAAATGATCTTTTAATTGTTCAATGTGTAGTATAATTGCTGACTGCAGTTCATTTGATATTTCTACACTTCTATACCTTATGTGATGAATGATGATTTCTTTAACTTAAAAATAACTAGTTATTTCATTGACACAACCTAACTCTGCATTTTATGTCTTGTTTGTGAAAGATGGAAGACCAAAACATCAACAATCTTGCTCTATTCATTGTTAACAATAATCTTGATCTCAAAACAGATTTCAAAAGAAAAGCAAAGTCAAAGGATCCTGGATGAAAGTATAAACATTGACCTAACCTAAAAGATAAAAATGTAGTTAAATGTAATTTGTGCGATAGACTAATTAAAGGTGGTATCAAAAGGTTGAAGCAACACGCCAACACTTATGTGACGGGTATTGAGATGTATCAAAGTGTTTTAAGACTACTTCTGAAATAACAACTGAGATATATTCATCTTTAAATTATAAAAAAAAGACAATGTGCATTTTACTGCAGATGATGATAATGATAGTGAAAAAGAAAGAGCCAACATGATCACATAATGTATCCCCGACATTATCTACAGCTAAATCTTCATTTATTCCTAGTTTTGGGAAAAGTGCCAAAAAGAGAAAAGTAATCCACTTGCCACGAAAAAGGGGCCCTATAGATGCTTGTACAACCCCGTATTCGCAGAGTGGGGTCCCTTCGGCAGGCGCAAGATCAGTTTTGAGTTTTTAAGCTTTTGCAATATTGGTGGCCAATTTTGGCTTGGCCTTGGAAATATACTAGTAGGGGGAGGAAATATTTGTCTCGGGGTCGTCCCGGCCAGTACCCACCTAGCCGCAGCTCGCCCAGGCTTCCAGTCTCGCGCCAGGCCGCTCGACTCGGCGTACCGCTCGTCTCGCCAGACTGACTGTCTCTCCAGACCGCCGGTCTCGCCCAGGCCGCCAGCTCGCCCAGGCCGCCAGCTCGCCCAGGCCGCCAGTCTCGCGCCAGGTCGGACCGCTCGTCTCGCCAGACCGCTCGTCTCGCCAGACCACCGCTCTCGCCAGACCGCCAGTCTCGCCCTAGCCGCCAGTCTCGCCAAGCCGCTCATCTTGCCAGACCGTTCTCGCCTAGACCGCTCTCGCCAAACCGCCGGTCTCGCCCTAGCCGCCTTCTCGCCTAGCCAGCTCGCAGGCCGCCAGCTCGCCAAACCACCTTCTCGCCTGGCCCCAGCTCGCCCGGCCTGTGCTCGCTCAGCCTGTTTTTACCGTTATGCCCCCGGGGCGGAATTACTTCTCTACCCCCCGGTGTGGAGGTTTGCTATTGGCTTGAGGCATATTTGCCTTAGGGGCATTTTGGTCATTTTAATCCCAGGACTTGGAAAATCTATAAATAGACCCTTGAGGGTGCCTTGGAGAGCATTGCTCCTTAGCCACTTAAATCCCTTGGCTTTCTTCCTCCAAGGCACCTAGCTCAAGCATTTGATTGGGAGGGGAGACCTCCAAGGTCTTCCGGGTGTGAGGTGGGACCTCCACGCTAGAGCCGAGGGTCTGTTCCTAGCTCCCAGGTCTTAGGTCCGTGACGTTCCTCCGAGTGTAGTAGGTGTGAGGTCACCCCTCTTTTGGGACCCCAAACTCCACGAAAGGTCAATTTTGGCTTCAACATTTTGGTGCAGTGAGCGTGGAGAGTGACCAGCACAGAAGATCTCGGGAGAGAGTCATAGCTGGAGATCAGGGAGGTGGTGACGATCTCGGCGAGCTCCCTAACCTCGGACCCTTTGTAGGAAGTGAGGAGTTCATGGCTTCCATCCAAGACATCATGGAGATGCTGAGAGGCATCGCCCATCGGGTTGACAGCTCAACCCCCACCCCCCAGGTGTTAGCTCCCAGGTGTCTCGACGAGCTGACCCAGAGTGGTTTAGGCATGCTGCCTCCCAGGGGCACAGACGAGATGACCCCAGCAGGGGGAGAAGGAAGTGTACCAGGTAGGCGACCCGGGAAGGAAAGGATGGGAGAGGGGGTCGAGCGAGACCTCCCCGGCCGGGAGCTGTTCCCTAGCCCGACGAGTGCTAGCCCCCCACGCGAGCAGGTCGCGCGGGTAGAGGTGGCGAGAGCACCCTTAGGGGGTCACCCTTCAACAAGCTGATCATCTCAGCTCCCATTCCCGAGGGGTTCAGAGAGCCAGACATGACTTACTATACCGGGAAGGATGACCCCGTCCAGCATCTGCAGTGGTTCGAGGATGCCGTCTTCATTAGGCCGATGACGGATGCCTTCAAGTGTCGCCTCTTTGCAATCACGTTGAAGGAGAAGACAAGGGACTGGTTTCATCTACTCCCTCTGAGGTCAATCTATGGGTTCGAGGACTTGAGCCGGAGCTTCCAGCTCCGCTTCTCCACCTCCAAGAAGAGGAAGAAGAACCCTGAGTCACTCTTCCTGATAAGACAGAGGACCGAGGAGTTGCTGGCCCACTACGTCGACAGGTTCCAAGAGGAGATCCTGGACATCCAGGAGATGCCAGGATATGCCCTCCAGATGGCATTCACGGTGGGGTTGCGCGAGGGGTTCTTCAAGATGAGCCTGACTCGGAAGGCCCCCCTTTCCTTCTAGGAGCTGATGAAAAGGGCGACAGAGGAGATAGCCATGGAGGCTGTCAACCCGGCATTTGTGAAGAAGCTGACAAAGCTAACAGAGTCGGAGCCAAAGGAGCAAGGTGGCTCAAGGCATCAGGAAGGAAGACGAAGAGAAGAGCAGAGAGCTCAAGGGTTCCAGGGACATGAGGGTCCGGAACCAGGATGGAGGCAGCAGGGAGGACCTACCCAGGGTCTAGGAAGAGCTCTTATCCAGGGTGAGGGAAATTTCCATGGGGGCCAAGGGAGGTTCAACTTCCAAAGGCAAGCTCCTAGGCAGCTCTTACCCCCACCACAACAAGCGATGACGATTGGTCGAAGGAAGAGGAGGAACCGCGTGGGAGGAAGAAGAGGCAGAGTAGAGCTACTTTACTGCGAGTTTCACTAGGAGGACGGCCATGCAACAGCTACTTTCCCCGAATTCCTGGAGCTGAGGAGGACCAGGGCCCCGACACCACAGCCTCAACAACCGCAAGATCTGGCACGGATTGAACAAGTCTAACCCGAGGCGGCATGGGAGAGATGTGAGGACAGGGTTGATGTGGGCACCCGGGGAGGGATCAAATGATGCACGAGGGCAGAGAGAGGTAGTGAGGTGGATCATCTTTTGTAATGAGCTTTGCTTACCCTGTATTAATTATAATTAATGAAAATACCACCAAAAGACATTTGCGATCCATGCCTTAGCTCCGAGATGGTTCCGTTGACCAGACTCCCACTAGCTGGCAGGGCAGGTTGACCTCTCGTGGAGGCTAAGTCCTTTTAGTTCCGAGATGGTTCCGCTGACCAGGCTCCCACCAGCTGGCAGGGCAGGTTGACCTCTCGTGGAGACTAAGTCCTTTTAGCTCCGAGATGGTTCCGCTGACCAGGCTCCCACCAGCTGGCAGGGCAGGTTGACCTCTCGTGGAGGCTAAGTCCTTTTAGCTCCGAGATGGTTCCGCTGACCAGGCTCCCACCACCTGGCAGGGTAGGTTGACCTCTCGTGGAGGCTAAGTCCTTTTAGCTCCGAGATGGTTCCGCTGACCAGACTCCCACCAGCTGGCAGGGCAGGTTGACCTCTCGTGGAGGCTAAGTCCTTTTAGCTCCGAGATGGTTCCGCTGACCAGGCTCCCACCACCTGGCAGGGCAGGTTGACCTCTCGTGGAGGCTAAGTCCGTTTAGCTCCGAGATGGTTCCGCTGACCAGACTCCCACCAGCTGGCAGGGCAGGTTGACCTCTCGTGGAGGCTAAGTCCTTTTAGCTCCGAGATGATTCCGCTGACCAGACTCCCACCAGCTGGCAGGGCAGGTTGACCTCTTGTGGAGGCTAAGTCCTTTTAGCTCCGAGATGGTTCCGCTGACCAGGCTTCCACTAGCCGGCAGGGATGGTTGACCTATCGTGGAGGTTAAGTCCTTTTCACCCCGAGGTGGTCTCGTCACCCAGGCTCCCATTAGCTGGCTGCTATGAAGCACGGATACTTCCCCGAAGGCAGCGTACCCGTACCGGATACGTATCCGGTACCGGTACGTACCCGATACTCGATGGATACACCTATGTGGACACACTTGAACTTAGCACATCATTCTGCATACTGTGAAAGGAGTCCGTTTTTTTAGAGTAAACAAATGTTGGCTCTATGCTAAGAAGCGTTGGTACGTCCAATTAAGTTGTGTATCTGTACCGAGTATGTTTCTGGTATCGGTACCTTCGTGTTACAAGTACGTGTATTGAACGTGTTGATTCAACGCAAGTTATTAACAAAACGGCTAACTTGTCTTTAGACTAACCAGAGATTAAAGATGTTGATCTCCAACAATGAAGAAAAAAAACTGATAAGTAACTTAAGTTTAATTTTATCTCTTTTGGTTAAACATATAAGATGTTAAATTTTGTAATATTTACGAATTCTTAATGTTTGAAAACTTCATGTTATATTGCATTGATTTGTGAACTTGAACTTCAAGTTATGATTTATGTTTAATGTTTCGATTTTTTGAGAACTATTTTTTGCACTTGTGATATATAAATATATATTATATTTGTTATAACGTATCATGACGTACCCGTATCTTTGTTTTTTAAATTTTGTCGTACCGCCGTACCGGGTACGTATCGTTTCCGGTACCCGTACCCGTACCGGTGCTTCCTAGGCTGGCTGACATGTTGACCCCTCGGGGAGGCCAAGTGTTTTTCACCCCGAGGTGGTCTCGTCACCCAGACTCCCATTAGCTGGCATGACAGGTTGACCCCTCGAGGAGGCCAAGTGTTTTTCACCCCGAGGTGGTCTCGTCACCCAGGCTCCCATTAGCTGGCATGACAGGTTGACCCCTCGGGGAGACCAAGTGTTTTTCACCCTGAGGTTGTCTCGTCACCCAGGCTCCCATTAGCTGACATGACAGGTTGACCCCTCGGGGAGGCCAAGTGTTTTTCACCCCGAGGTGGTCTTGTCACCCAGGCTCCCATTAGCTGGCATGATAGGTTGACCCCTCGGGGAGGCCAAGTGTTTTTCACCCGGAAGGGGTCTCACCACCAAGGCTCCCATCAGCTGGTATGACAGGTTGACCCCTCCGGAAGGTTAAGTGTTTTTTACCCGGAGGGTGTCTCGCCACCTAGGCTCCCATCAGCTGGCATGACAGGTTGACCCCTCCGGGAGGTTAAATGTTTTTTACCCGGAGGGGGTCTCGCCACCCAGGCTCCCATCAGCTGACATGGTAGGTTGACCCCTCCGGGAGGTTAAGTGTTTTTTACTCGGAGAGGGTCTCGCCACCCAGGCTCCCATCAGCTGACATGACAGGTTGACCCCTCCGGGAGGTTAAGTGTTTTTTTACCCGGAGGGGGTCTCGTCACCCAGGCTCCCATCAGCTGGCATGACAGGTTGACCCCTCCGGGAGGTTAAGTGTTTTTTACCCGGAGGGGGTCTCGTCACCCAAGCTCCCATCAGCTGGCATGACAGGTTGACCCCTCCGGGAGGTTAAGTGTTTTTTACCCGGAGGGGGTCTCGCCACCCAGGCTCCCATCAGCTGGCATGACAGGTTGATCCCTCCAGGAGGTTAAGTGTTTTTTTCCCGGAGGGGGTCTCGCCACCCAGACTCCCATCAGCTGACATGACAGGTTGTCCCCTCCGGGAGGTTAAGTGTTTTTTACCCGGAGGGGGTCTCGCCACCCAGGCTCCCATCAGCTTACATGACAGGTTGACCCCTCCGGGAGGTTAAGTGTTTTTTACCCGGAGGGGGTCTCGCCACCCAGGCTCCCATCAGCTGGCATGACAGGTTGGCCCCTCCGGGAGTTTAAGTGTTTTTTACCCGGAGGGGGTCTCGCCACCCAGGCTCCCATCAGCGTGCATGACAGGTTGACCCCTCCGGGAGGTTAAGTGTTTTTTACCCGGAGGGGGTCTCGCCACCCAGGCTCCCATCAGCTTGCATGACAGGTTGGCCCCTCCGGGAGGTTAAGTGTTTTTTACCCGGAGGGGGTCTCGCCCCCAAGCTCCCATCAACTGGCATGACAGGTTGACCCCTCCGAGAGGTTAAGTGTTTTTTACCCAGAGGGGGTCTCGCCACCCAGGCTCCCATCAGCTGGCATGACAGGTTAACCCCTCCGGGAGGTTAAGTGTTTTTTTATCTGGAGGGGGTCTCACCACCCAGGCTTCCATCAACTGGCTTGACAGGTTGACCCCTCCGGGAGGTTAAGTGTTTTTTACCCGGAGGGGGTCTCGTCACCCAGGCTCCCATCAGCTGACATGACATGTTGTCCCCTCCGGGAGGTTAAGTGTTTTTTACCCGGAGGGGGTCTCGCCACCCAGGCTCCCATCAGCTGACATGACAGGTTGGCCCCTCCGGGAGGTTAAGTGTTTTTTACCCGGAGGGGGTCTCGCCACCCAGACTCCCATCAGCTGCCATGGCAGGTTGGCCCCTCCGGGAGGTTAAGTATTTTTTACCCGGAGGGGGTCTCGCCACCCAGGCTCCCATCAACTTGCATGACAGGTTGACCCCTCCGGGAGGTTAAGTGTTTTTTACTCGGAGGGGGTCTCGCCACCCAGGTTCCCATCAGCTGGCATGACAGGTTGACCCCTTCGGGAGGTTAAGTGTTTTTCACCCAGAGGGGGTCTCGCCACCCAGGCTCCCATCAACTGGCATGACATGTTGACCCCTCCGGGAGGTTAAGTGTTTTTTACCCGGAGGGGGTCTCGCCACCCACGCTCTCATCAGCTGGCATGATAGGTTGACCCCTCCGGGAGGTTAAGTGTTTTTTACCCGGAGGGGGTCTCGCCACCCAGGCTCCCATCAGCTGGCATGACAGGTTGACCCCTCCGGGAGGTTAAGTGTTTTTTACCCGGAGGTGGTCTCGCCACCCAGGCTCCCATCAGCTAGCATGACAGGTTGACCCCTCCGGGAGGTTTAAGTGTTTTTTGCCCGGAGAAGGTCTCGCCACCTAGGCTCTAAACCGCGAGAAAAGCTACACTCAGCGAATACGTTGGAATTGATGGTTCTTTCCGAGCGTGGAATTCGCTCGAAAATAGCGGGGATTGTGTACAACCCCGTATTCGCTAAGTAGGGTCCCTTCGACAGGCGCATGACCAGTTTTGAGTTTTTAAGCTTTTGAGAGGTTTTGCACTCTTGGTGACCAATTTTGGCTTGACCATGAAAATATACTAGTATGGGGAGGAAATATTTGTCTCCCCCCGGCCCCTTTGAGGGGTCGTCCCGGCCAGTACCCACCTAGCCGCAGCTCGCCCAGGCCACCAGTCTCGCGCCAGGCCGCTCGACTCGCCGGACCGCTCGTCTCGCCAGACTGACCGTCTCGCCAGACCGCCGGTCTCGCCCTAGCCGCCAGCTCGCCTAGGCCGTCAGTCTCGTGCCAGACCGCTCGACTCGCCGGACCGCTCGTCTCGCCAGACCACCGCTCTCGCCAGACCGTCGGTCTCGCCCTAGCCGCCAGTCTCGCCAGACCGCTCATCTCGCCAGACCGTTCTCGCCTAGACCGCTCTCGCCAGACCGCCAGTCTCGCCCTAGCCGCCTTTTTGCCTAGCCAGCTCGCAGGCCGCCATCTCGCCAGACCACCTTCTCACCTGGCCCCAGCTCGCCCGACGTGTGCTCGCTCAGCCTGTTTTTACCGTTATGCCCCCGGGGCGGAATTGCTTCTCTACCCCCCGGTGTGGAGATTTGTTATTGGCTTGAGGCATATTTGCCCTAGGGGCATTTTGGTCATTTTAACCCCAGGACTTGGAAAATCTATAAATAGACCCTTGAGGGTGCCTTGGAGAGCATTGCTCCTTAGTCACTTAAATCCCCTTGGTTTTCTTCCTCCAAGGCACCTAGCTCAAGCATTGGCTAGGGAGGGGGAGACCTCCAAAGTCTTCCGGGTGTGAGGTGGGACCTCCACGCTAGAGCCGAGGGTCTGTTCCTAGCTCCCAGGTCTTAGGTCCGTGACGTTCCTCCGAGTGTAGTAGGTGTGAGGTCATCCCTTTTTTGGGACCCCGAACTCCACGAGAGGTCAATTTTGGCTTCAACAATGCTCATGTGAGACATGAGCTCTATTTGGCGCAGCTCTGGCGGCTGGAAAAGTTCTTTTCCAGCCGCCAGAGCTGTTTTTTATCCGTTTGGAAATGCTCCTTATGAAGAGCTTATCAGAAATCTAGCGCTATTTTGGTGCTTCTCGGAAATCTACCCGCCCCCAGCTTCTGCTCCTGCAAAATAGCTTTCTCTCTCACAGGTTTCGGAAATCTATCGCTCGAGCTCGATGCCCTCGCCAGGGCTGCCGCAGCTCGATCCCGCCTCCTCCCTATCTCGCCGGAGCTCGATACCCTCGCCAGGGCTGCCGCAGCTCGATCCCGCCTCCTCCCTATCTTGCCGGAGCCCGATACCCTCCCCAGGGCTGTCGTAGCTCGATCCCGCCTCCTCCCTATCTCGTCGGAGCCCGATACCCTTGCCAAGGCTGCCGCCGCTCGAGCCCGATACCCTTTACCTATACTGCTCGTTGGAGTGGAGAAGAATTTGGGAAAGCTTTTCAAAATATCTTCCAAACAGGTTACAACTTTTCAAAATAGTTTTTCAAAGAGCTTTATACAATAAGCTCTACACGATCAACAGATTTCCAATCCGCAACAGCTCTCCCAAACAGAGCCATGTTCATGAAGATGTAGTTGATAATAGACGTGCTAAAGGTGTTGTACAAACTACTATTGAGAGATGTTTTAGATCTCCTAAAGAGAAAAATAGTTGATAGTTATGTTGCTGAATGGTTCTATGAATGTGAAATTCCATTCAATGTTGCAAACACACGAAGTTTTGAAGTAATGCTCGAAGCAGTTGGACAGTATGAACTTGTTTATAAAAGGCCCTAGTTATCATGATTTAAAAGTCTCTTTGTTATTGAATACAAAAGATAAAGTTAAGGAGATGAAGACAAAATATCAAGCGTACTGGAGGAGATATAGTTGTACTCTTATGTCTGGTTGGACAGATAAAAGAGGGAGACATTTGATCAATTTCCTAGTCAACTGTTCAGAAGGAACCTATTTTATGGGTTTCGTAGATGTATCCATTCATATTCAAGATGCTACAATGTTATCCGAGTTGATTGATAGTAAGATTAAAGAGAAAAGAACAGAGTGCGTTGTTCAGGTTTTTTTGTTTCACTAATTTTCATATTTCAAGTTTAATAGTCTACAACTTTCGATATATACGAAGTTATGTTGTATGCAAGTGATGACTGACAATGTTTTCAATTACAAGGCAGCTGGTAAAATTTTAATGGAGAAAAGTTCCGCATTATTCTGGACTTCTTGTGCAGCTCATTGCATTGATCTCATGCTAGAGGATATAACCAAGCTACAACAAAACAAAATGATGATAAGAAAGGTAATGATGATTACAAATTTCATCTACAGGCGCACTCGTTTACTTGATGCAGTAAGGACTACTATAGGTGGTGATCTAGTGAGGCATTCAGTGACTAGATTTGCAACATCATTCCTTACTCTACAAAGTGTGCTTAAGCATGAAGAGAAACTGAAATTATTCTCTGTGTCGTCTTCGTGGAATGCCGCTAATTTGACAAAAACTGAAGCTGGAAAATAAGTTGTTGAAACAATACTTTCATCTGTGTTTTGGAATGAAGTAAAAGATTGCCTAAAATGAGGAAAATCACTGATTGTCGTTTTGCGATTACTAGATGAAGATGAAAGACCAACTATGCCTGAAGTATGTGTGGCAATGAAAAAAGCTAAACAAAAGATCATAAAATATTTTGATAATAAAAAAAGATTATTGAGATTGTTGAAAATAGGTGGACAATCAAATGAAGCAAAAATTGTATAAAGCGATTTTATTTCTAAATCTAAACAAATATTTTGAATATGAGGAAAAATATAATGATGATGCTTGAAAATTTCAAGATGCTTGAAAATTTCAAAATGCTTTCAATGATGTTATTACAAGACTAGTGTCTGATCAAAAATTGCAAAACAAGATTGCAGAGTAATGTACTAACTACAAAGCATCTCCAAATAGTTTTGGAAAACTTATGACTATTAGACAACAAATCACCTTAAATCCAAGTAAATATTCATTACGTTTTTATTTTTTCTTAAATTATTTATATGTTAAATAATTTATATTTGTCTTAAATAAATAGTGGATTGGTGGGGTGCACATGGAGGACCGAATGTTGACCTTACAAAGGTAGCATTGCGCATACTTGAATTATGTTGTTCTTCTTCTAGTTGTGAGCGCAACTGGAGTACTTATGAGTTTGCAAGTATACAAATATTCAATATAAAATTTAATATTTTTATATCTACTAATAAGTTTGCAATTATATTGATTCAGATTCATACAAAGAAAACAAATAGATTGGAACATCAAATGTTTAATGATCTTGTATACATCCAATATAATCGTCTTCTATAAGCACAATTCTAAGAACGACGTGAAAATGGAAGAAATTATAACCCTTTAGTGTTTGATGAGTTAGATTGAAGTAGTGAGTGGATGTTCAACAAACCAGATGATGCTCTAATTTTTGATGATGATAATCTCACATGGGAAGCTGTAGAGAGGGCTATTGGAAGTTGTGCTGGAGCTAATTTTTAACTAATAGCTGAAGAGGATGAAAATTTAGATCATTTTGGATTTGCCAATGATGATGAAGATATTGATGATAATTATGGGCAAATGACGAGTACCTCTAATCAACCAAGCAAATGCAATGACAATGACGACTTACTCGATGATACTCGATGATGATTCTATTTGATCTTTTATGATTATTTAAAGTTTATGTTAAAAACATTATTCATGCTAATATGTTATTGTGTATGATGAAGACATTTTGAATTTGATCATAATACTATACTATGATATTTTGTGTTCACTTTTCTGTTATTTTTTCTTTGAAGCCTATATTGAGTGTCATTGTTTTTTCTTACTGCTTACTGATTCATGGTATGAATGTATTGAAAATTGAGATATCATGAATTCATGATATCGAAACTTTGTGTTTGCTACTTCATGGTATGAATGTGTTGAGATATGAAGATATCATAAATTCCTGATATCAGAAGAGTCAGAACTTGTGTGTTTAGTTGCTTACTGCCTAATAATATAAATATATTGAGATTTGAGGTATCATGAATTCATGATATCAGATATGTGTTTACTGCTATGAAAGTATGAAGTAACAATCTGTGTGGTTGTGCGTTGGTAAACAATCCGTCAAAGTAAAAAATGACCTTTAGACAACGGTTATTATAATAATTGTTGTCTATAGTCTGTCACGCAGGCTATAGACATCGATTATTATAATAACCGTTGTTTATAGTCTGTATTAGATTTTTTTATATTAAGTTGTCGCCTTGCGACTTGCTCGTCTTATTGTCGCCTAGGCATCCGCCTTGTCGCCTAAGCGTCCAGGCGCCCATCACTCTCCTTGGTTCGTCTTGACTCCATGACAAGAATGCCCCCAACTATGAGTGCTCCACGAAGACGTTCCACGCTATCATCAACGATGTTGACCCTGAGGTTACTCTGGCCGACTTTGAGACCTTAGAGCTCTCAGCAGGGGATACACCTCTCGACCCTACCACAACTATGTTCCACCGTCTGAAGTTATTCTGTGCCTCGATGGACGGGATCTTCGGTCAGCAAACCGAGCAGCTCTCAAGCACGTTGCAGGATCGCTCGATCATCATCATGGTGGACAACGACGTAAGCCACAACCTCATCTCTGATCTCCTGGTGTAGCAAGTAGTAACTCCGTCTTCCCGCGGTTCCCTCTCTGGATATTGCGATCCGCCTGGGCGATGAGCGTCGTCGACCGACTCAGGGTTGTTGCACTGTCGTGTCTCTCCCCATGGGTTCCTGCTCCATGACTGCGAACGTTTATGCATTTGGCGTAAGCAATATCAACACCATTTTGGGGTTGGCTTGGCTCCGCACACTCGGGTATGTACACGTCAACTGGGCGACTATGATCATGCAGTTCGCAAACGGCGACCAACCATGTCGCCTCGACGGTGACTCCGACCTCCTCTGCTCTCCGGTCTTCCTCTGCACGATCCGCATACCACGAACGTCAGCCTCTCCGCAGGGTTGTGGGCCCTATCGGGCCCTTCTGAGGTGCCTTTCCCTTCCCCGACAGACCATCCATAGCTTTCTACTGCGCTCACCGGCGTCATCCAGCCTCCGACAGGATTGCCACCAGCTCGGCTGACCGACCTCGCCAATTCCCTCCAGCCTAGGACCACAACAACCTTGGCGCAACAGTTTCATTCTGACCATGGGAAAAAGGATGAGCTCGAGCCTATGACGCAGGGGATGCTGATGGGGGACCTTAACCTTTCTGATGTAAGCCTATTTTCTAGTCTGGCTCTCCTGGTCTGGATGAAAGACGACAATTGGCGCCGTACTACCCAGCCATGCAACTTGCTCGCCGCTACCACCTTCAAGGGGACTTTGGCTCGCAGGAGGTCCCTGTTGCTGGGTCTTACCGTCTAGAGTTTGAAGCTACGTGGCTGCCCCAGAATCTCTTCGACCGCTAGTCCTACGACTACTGCATTGAGGACAAGACATATTTTCCAGACGATGACATTGTTACGATTGCACATGCCGATGAGACACGCACCTGCCGACGAGACGTCGTGGAGAATCCACGCGTGGAGGACGACGATGGTCGGTTGATTTGGAGGAGGTGAGACCGAAGATGCGTCGTCGACATGATTATCTTAATTGCATTTTGTTATGTTATATTCTGTTATGTGTACGCTTTATTATTCTCACTGTTTTTCGTTATCCGCACCCTGCACCTGTAAGAGGTTGTGTTGTACTCTTTTTCATTATGCTTGAATGTATGGAATTTAGGGTTGCTCCCTAGGTTTTTTTTCTCGTTCCCCTCTTCCTCTTCCTCACCTCCGCCGGCCCTTCCTCTTGCCGGATTCCTCTCCGAAATCGTATCACATGCTGAGATGAAACTGTCGAGATAAAGCTCCATGATGGGTTGTGGCGAGGTCTTGGTGTTGTGACTTCTGTGCTATTTCAAATATTTCCGTCTTCCATGTTATGATATATCTTGTGACATTTTCAAGTTTCTTAAAATTTTCAGGATAGTGCTGCGGTCACGGGACTTGCTATTGCTGGAGCATCATTAGTGGCTGTTCATACTACTGGAAATCCAATTTATGATCCAATTGGCTCTATCGTGGTTGGCAATTTGCTTGGGATGGTATGGAGTATTTCATTATTGAACAGTATAGTGTTATTTATTTCAGTGTTAGTAGCAATTTTCTGAGCGTTTCTTTATTTTCATGTGTTCTCTTTCTTTCATGTACAAATAAATGAACGAAGCTTGTTATTATCATTGTTTGATCTTTACTGAGCTAAAATTACTGATTAATTAAGGGCAGTGTCCCAAAATGACTTTTAGCAAACTATTACTATTGACAAACCATTGTTTTTGCAAATGGATTTCACAAATCCTTTTGTTATTAGCAAACCCATCAATAGATAAAAAAATGATTCACATGAAATTTTTCCAACTACGAGTGACAGAGCATGGGGCGACCCCTGTGCGGCCAACGATTGTACCCCAGCTGCGACAGTGCCCGGACGTGATGACACTTCCGCCACTCGTAGTCCCCCGGGCTCACGATTGAAGTCCCAAGGGCATCATGTGGGAGGGTTTTTTATTTAATTAAATAAAAAATAGATTGGGACGTGATTGAATGGAGGGTTATAATTGTTTTAGTAGTCCACACCACTACACCATAAGGAGATATCTTTATATATTAGTATAGATAAAGAGCAATGTTGAGTCATACAGAAAAAAGGGCCGATCTTGTACAATTAAGATCATTACACAAAAACAACAATGTGTTTTAAACAAAAAATATAACGTGATCAAAGCCTTCAAGTGCTCGAATATTTGTACAGTTTTCTCCAATGTTAAAAAAATGTAGCATCGTAGTATCATGGAAGAAACAAAGTGACGCAGGATGGGTGCGAAAAGGGTGTGTGTGCTTGCGATTATCCAATGAGTGAATGCAAGTATATGATATAGAGAATTCTAAAATAATGCAATGCACTTGCGATTATCCGATAAGTAAAGAAATATGGCAAAACTTCCCCGTGCAGCGAGGGTCCGGGGAAGGGTCCCACACCAAGGGTGAAATTTTGGCAAGCTTTACACTTCATTTTTGCAAGAGGCAACAAATTATGAAATTAATTTAGACAATGCAAACATACACAATTGAGATTCGATGTTAAAGCAATGGACAAGTTCTAGCGTCAATCAATTAAGATTGCTCGGACTAAACGTCTGACATTAAATCCTTCAAGTAGATGCAAAGAAATTGGGCAAAATCTTACAAAATAATATCCCAAATTTTTGATGGTGATTGCTGCGAGTACGATGACGGGAGGCGCTGCGAGTTTGATGTCGATTGTAGGTGGAGCGAGCTTAAAGGGAGGATTCAGCGGACGGTAATGGCGAGCTTATGTGAATTGCTCGACGAGATCTGGGTGAGCATTCGTCTCGGACTATGTTGTCAAAGGCGCAAGGAGCACCGAGGCGCAAAGGGCCCCTGGAGCCTAGGCGTAAGGCGTAGGCGCGCTCCTGAGGCACGTGAGACGCAAAAATAGGGGGAAAAGGAAATTCAGCGAATTGGGCGCCCAATTCCCCCAATTTCAGCGAATTGGACGCCCAAGTGCGCCTAGGGGTGCCTCAGGTGCGTCTGAGATCTTGTTTTTGCCCATCTCAGATTTTTTTTTGAAAAAAACATCTTGAAAGGCCCAAGCACGCCTTTGGTGCGCCTAGGAGCCTGTAAGGCGCGCGCCTGGGGCAAATCGCCCGCCTCAGCCGTGCAGAGGCGCGGCGTTCTTCGCCCGGCGCCTCAGGCGCGCCTAAACACGCGCCTCAGGCGCGCCTAGACACGCGCCTTGACAACATAGGTCTCAGGTGCGCCTAGACACGCGCCTTGACAACATAGGTCTCAGACCAGGACAGTTGCACAAAATCAAAAAGATTTCGTGCGAGGCCGGGAACATTCACGCGAGGAGAGCCACC
Organism: Platanthera zijinensis; assembly: GCA_039513925.1. Classification (NCBI taxonomy): domain Eukaryota; kingdom Viridiplantae; phylum Streptophyta; class Magnoliopsida; order Asparagales; family Orchidaceae; genus Platanthera; species Platanthera zijinensis. The sequence goes on from CM077097.1 coordinate 96,696,992, forward strand.
GTAGATTTTGTTACGCTTTGATATCATGCGAGAGTTTGAAATAAAAAAATTTATTATTCCAAGAAAAATCTTGTTAATTACATGAGCTCTCTTCTCTTTATATAGAATAGTAGAGGAATAGGTATGTACATTTGGCAATGAGGAACTAAATACAAGGAGGAAAACTGCAATGAGCCCCTATGTGGGCTTTTGATCTTGGGATTTAACAATCCATAAATCATAAATCATAAAGAAATAATAACAACATTCTATTCTCACATTGCGGACACTCCTCAATCTTTTTGTTTGCAGGTCTTTAAAGAATACAAATAATTGTTGTAGAATAAAAAAAACGTAACTAAATGGAAAGGCTAAATCAATGATCAAGTGTCTTCTGTAGTATACCAATGACAAACGAGTTTACACAATTCATTTATTAAGAAAATACTCAGATCTATTATAAATTCTTTATCTTATTCATAAACCACAACATGCAAACTTATCACAATGTTGAGATTACATTCTAAAGAGATGAAATGATAAAGCATGATGGTAGAAGACTTATAATATGATCATGCATTCTATTTATTGGGTCTCCTCTAAAAATAAGTTTTATAGAGAAGCCCCTTAATAATTGGGGTTACATTCACCATTGAATCATAACTTGTACTTAATACTTCTAACAATTGCTAATGTATGTGGAACAACACGACACTGTGAGTTGGTTAATGTTAGATATAGTATACACTATGTGTGGTAGAGATAGCTTAGACTTACCTTGGGTGTTGTGAGCACCCTCTTTTGTACATGTATATATATTATCATCGTTCATGTGAATAACTTATTCAATCTTTTATTCCTATCATGGCTATCATGGTATCAGAGCGAAGGAAAACCCTACCCTAGCCGCTCTTCCTCCGTGTCCCGTTCAATCGTTTGAACGCTCGATCCCGTCTCCATCCCAGTGAAACACGCTCGATCCTGTCTCTCGTTCGATTGATCGGCAGTCCTGCACTCACACAACTCTTAGATCTAGAGAAGAGCGCTCAATCCCATATTTCGTTAATCGTTTGGTAGCGTCGCTGCAGCTATGCATCTTCCGTTCGATCGTTCGGTAGTGCCTACTACGCGTCTCCTGGCTCTCGTTTGCTTGTTCGGTAACGCTCGTTCTACGCACCTTCTATTCTTCTCCCAGTCGGGCGCCGTTGCAGCCTATGTTATCAAAGGCGCAAGGCGCACCGAGGTGCAAAGGGGTCCTGGAGCCTAGGAGCAAGGCACAGACGTGCGTCTGAGGCACGCGAGGGACAAAAATGGAGAAAATTGAAAACTGAGCGAATTGGGCGCCCAATTCGCTTAAATTGAGCAAATTGGGCGCCCAATTCGTTCAATTTGGGCGAATTGGGCGCCCTATTCACTGAATTTGGGCGAATTGGGCGCCCAATTCGCTGAATTTGAGCGCCCAAGTGCACCTAGGGGTGTCTTGGGTGCATCTGAGATCATGTTTTTGCTTATCTCCCAAAACAACAGGTTGAAGAAAACACCTTGAAAGGCCCGAGAGCGCCTTTGGTGTGACTAGGAGCTGGTAAGGCGCATGTCTTGTCGCGCCTGGGGAGCAACACTTGTCTCAGTAATGCTGAGGCGTGGCAGGCTGTGCCCGGTGCCTCAGGCGTGCCTAGGCGCGTGCCTTAACAACATAGGCTGCAACTAGGGTTCTGTTTTATTCTTCTCCCAGCCGAGCTCTCGTTGCTCTCGATCCCGCCGGCTGAACTCTTGTCGCTCTCGTCTCTCCCACCCGTCTTCTCGATCTGCTTCCGGCTGATCCTGTAACCCCGATGACATTGTCTTACTCCTTTGCCTTTCTCCAGAAGGTGGATGTCATTCTCGATGGACGAAACTACAAGGCATGGTCTGCCACCATCGGCGTGATCCTCCGTGGTCTAGATTTATGGGGACACATTGAAGGCTCTGAGCCTGCTCCGCCTTTACCGGTTACCAGTCCTGTGGACGACTCTTCCACTGTCAGCCAACCGCTTCTGTCTAGCGCTCCGACAGGGCGAAGTGGCGCTCTGACGACTCTCTCGCGATAGCCATCATCTATCAGTCATGCGAGCTCCCCATTCGCATGATCGTCTACGAGCTACCTACGACCAAGGAGATGGGTTCACTTGCGTCGTTTCTACCTATCATCTAGTCAGGCCCTGGGCTACTCTATTCCAGACCCTTGTCATCTGCTACCAGCGTGATCGGTCTGTATAAGTCTTCTTTGCTGAGCTCCTGGACCTCTGACATCAATATGATGGGATGACTCCTTCCACCTACACTACTTGCCCTCAGTTTGTTGCTTCATCTCGAGATCGCGACTTCCAGCACATGTATGAGTTTCTTGCTCTTACACCCTGAGTTCGAGCCTGTTTGTGCCCAACTTCTGCACCGGGACTCTCTGCCTTCTCAACTCTACCTTGGCTTTGGTGATTGCTGAAAAAACTTGTCTCCACTCCTTGGACACTGGTACTCCTTTCTCATGTTGTTCTTGCTACTCCCAAGCTCCCACCATAGTTCTATCTTGTGAATACTCCTTTGCTACCTTCGTCTGGTTATAATGCATTGATGCGGCTTGTTCCTCGTCCTATGATGCCCTCTACTGTTCAATCTGGTGTTCCTTGTCGCCAACTTGTCCGTTGTCACTACTGTCACCTTGGACGCATCAAATTTGAGTGTTGCATGCTTCAGATCGCTCAACAGTCTGGTTAGCAGCGTGCTCCTGATGCTCCTTCAGTTCACTCTTTTGCTATGCTACAATCACTCTCTGATTCTAAGCTCGCCCAGCAGATTGCCCAGCAGATTGCCCAGCAGATTGCCCGACAACTATCTCATGGCTCACTACATCACTCCTCTGCCTTTGTGCTCTCACCAGATGTTTATGATGTCTCTGTCTCTCAGTCGGTTGCCTCTACCCTTACAGGTATCTCTTCCTTCGACTAGTTGCTTGACTCTGGAGTCTTTTTTCACATGACCTATGATGTCACTCACCCCTTGTTCTGTCAGCCCGTCTTGTTTGACCTTAGTGTCATGGTAGCAGATGATATTATTCTCCCTATCACCAGTCGTGACCTCCTTCATACCACCCATTTCTATATTTCTGATGTGGCCTACATACCCCAATTATCTATGAACCTTATATCCTCCAACCAACTCACGTCTCACGATTATCTTGTTATTTTTGATGAGTTTGCTTGTCGTGTACATGATCGTCTGACAGGATACTCCTTAGAGTTGACCGTCGTCGTAGCAGGGAATACGTTCTAGATCGTCTCTATATTTCATCCACCATCGTCACCAGCGGCCTCATCCTTTTGTCTTTCTTCAGTAAGCTTCTCTCTGTGGCATCACCATCTTGGTCATCCTAGTGGTTCACGTCTTTTGTCTCTCATCAATACTGATCTTCTTGATCGTATTTCTTTTGATCTGTCTCACTCTTGTACAGGTTGTAAGCTTGGTAAACAGTTACAACTCTCCTATCAGACTAGTGAATCTAGGTCTCATCGTCTTTTTTATTTAGTTTATTCAAATGTATGAGGTCCCGCACCTTTTGTATCAAAGGGCGGACATCGGTACTATGTTACTTTGTTGATGATTACTCTTATTATTGTTAGATTTATTTTATCCACTCTTGTTCTGAATTCTTCTAGATTTATGTTACTTTTTCCGCTATGGTGCACACCCAGTTTTTTAATTCCATACGTATTTTCCGTTCCGACTCGGGGGTGGGGGTGGGGGTGGAGTACCTCTCTCATGTGTTTCACGATCTGTTAGCCACACGCGACACTCTCCCTCAGCTTGCCTGTCTCGGTCAGTGTTGTAGATATCCTCCGACATGTCCGACATGTCGGCCGATATAAAGGTTTTATGAACAAAACGACACGTTTCTGATATTATTTTGCAAAATATCCTTTTGAAATATATCCTCCGATATGTCTATTATTGACCGATATATTCGCCGATATATCGGCCGATATATCCCGATATTTTATCGATTGATTTTTTTCAACTAATTTTAATTAGTGTCTATGGTCTAATAGATAATAGACCAAAATTGTTTCATTGTTTAGGTTCTTTTTTCCCTTTGGTTTTCTTCCTTGCCCAAGTGTATCATCGATATCAATTATGCATGGTCTTTGAATTATGAACTAAAGATTTCTTATCTTTCATTGTTACGGACAACTTCCCGACATTCTACCTTCTCTTGTTTTATTTCATGCATTATACTGTTATTACTTTTATAACACAAAATGCTTATATTAATTTAATAAATTTAGAAGTTCATTAAATATCAAATTATTAATATATATAAATGAAAAATGATTAAATTTATAAATAATTACACATATAAATAATTAAATATTAAAACCCGATATATGAAATATCCCCGATATATCCCCCGACATAGTAAAACCGACATGAAAAACCTAAACCGACGTGTCCCCGATATCCGATATCTACAACATTGATCTCGGTGCCCATGATCAGAATGACATCTCTAAAAGGAAGCATCGCCGCATCATTGAGAGAGCCCACACTCTTCTCATCTCCTCCCACGTTCATCCTCACTTTTGGGTTGAGGTTGTCTCCACTGTTGTCTACCTTATTAACCCGCAACCCTATACCTTTCTTCAGGGTCAGTGTCATGGCGAGTGTCTGTAATCTCGATCCCCACGTTATACTCATCTTCGTGCTTTTGACTGTCGGTGTTATGTTTTACTTCCTCCGCGTGAGCGTACCAAGCTATCTGCTCAATTTGTACTTTGTGTTTTCTTGGATACAGTACTGAGCACAAGAGATATCGATTTTATGATCATGTTGCATGTCGACTTTGCATCTCACGTGATGTCACCTTTAATGAGTCTCACCCTTTCTTTGTGTCATTTGTTCCCTCGACCTCGCACTCATCTGTGATTCCCTCTGATGTGCAGTTTCTCACTCTTCCCATCTCACTGCCTCATATCTCATCCTATCCACCGGTATGTTCACCCCCTCTCTCTTTGTTGTCGCCTACACCATCTCTGACCTCTCCAGTCTCATCTTCTCACTTTTTTCGCCTCCCACTTCTCCCTCTAACGCGCTTGTCGCCCCCCTTCCATATCACTACACTCGACTTCCTCCTCCTGTTCCCTCGCCTACAGTGCCCCTAGACTCAGTGTCTGCCTCCTCCAGCGAGTGTCCTGTGGACGATCTTCTTGTGCGTCGCAACCCACCTCGTGACCGACCGCCTTAGCCTTGTTACACTATCGTTGGACCTACTTTCCCTTCGTGCTACTGTCTGTAGTACTGCAGAGCCGACTTCCTACCGTGATGTTTACCAGATACCTGAGTGGCAAGTTGCTATGTCTGCCAAGTTGGAGGCGCTTGAACACACTCGTATGTGGGACCTTGTTCCTCATCTACCTGGTTTTGTTCCTGTTACTTGCAAGTGGGTCTTCAGGGTTAAGAATCGCTCTGATGGTTCTGTGGAGAGGTACAAAGCTCGGCTAGTTGTTCGTGGTTTTCAGTAGGAGCAGGGGAGAGATTATTATGAGAATTATGCTTCAATCGCTCACATGACTACGGTTCAGACTCTTTTTGCAGTTGCAGTTGTTTCCCACTGGTCTCTGTCTCAGCTCGACATGCAAAATGCCTTTCTTCACGGTGATCTTCAGCAGGAGGTATACATGCTTCTTCCTTCTGGTCTATCCTCCCCTCCAGGCCTTGCCTGACTCTTGAGGCGAGCTATTTATGGGCTCAAGAAGACGCCCCGCCCGTTGTTTGCACGTTTCAGCTCAGCCATTACAGCTGTCAGTATCCAGCCAAGTCCACTTGATCCAGCTCTATTTGTGCACTGCTCTCGTGGTCGGACTCTCTTGTTATTTTATGTTGACGATATGATTATTACTGGCGATGATCGTTCTCATGTGGGCTTCGTCAAGAATCACCTTCAGTAATAATTTCAGATGACTGACCTTGGACAACTGAGCTACTTCTTGGGCCTTGAGGTCAGCTCTACAGACCGCAGTTTTCAGCTCTCTCAACAGCGTTATACATCGAATCTCCTAACTCGGGCGGCTCTCTCTGACTCTCGCACAGTGGACACCCCTATGGTGTTTCACCTTCAACTACGTCTGGATGATAGAGTTCCACTCTCTGATCATACTCACTACCACCTTGTTGGGAATCTCGTTTACCTCACCATTACCCGGCCCAATATTGCCCATGTTCATGTGTTGAGCCAGTTTGTTAGTAGACCCACCTCTGTGCATTATGGTCACCTGTTGCGGCACCCGCGTTATCTCTGGACGACGACTTCTCGTGGTCTCTTCTCTCCAGTAGTAGTTCTATACAGCTCCGTGCTAATTCTGAGCACTATGGTTGTGACACTCTTGCTCCCTCATTTGTTCCTTCCGAGCAGCAGATTGTAGATTTGATGACTAAGCCGCAGACGAGGAACCAACATGTCTATCTACTGTCCAAATGTTCAGTGTATGATCCCCTGTGAGTTTGTGTGTGGATGAGGGGGGGGGGGGGTGTGTGTGTGTTAGTCTTAGTGTACACTCTGTGTGCTAAAGATAACTTAGGCTCACCTTGGGTGTTGTTAGCACCCTCTCTTGTACATGTATATACATATATTACCATTGTTCATGTGAACAAATCATTCAATAATTTATTCCTATCAGTTAAAACTCTGAGTAGATGCACAAAACATTTGGCTTATAAAAACAAGAAAGAACATTTCACTTACAGCTGATGGGAGCAGTTCACAACTGTGGCGGTAGGAGCAGGTCAAAGTTATGGCAGTGGAGCAGGTCACAACTATGGTGGCAGGAGTTGGTTAAAGCTGTAGGTGCAGGAGAAGACTGAAGGAGCAGTTTGAAGGGGATCGATCAATGGAGCATTTCACAACTTTGGGGGAGGTAAAAGCTCGCAGCTTCAAAGACGGCAGAGAAATCTGGAGTTATTGGTGCATGACCGAAGCTCTAATTACATAAATGTTCAATTGGCAGCGGTTGAGCAGAAGATTGAATGATAAACCTTAAGGGCTCCACTCATTTGTAGCAAGCTGTTCTGCATGATTTTTGGTTGGATTTTATCATTTTCCAATATTGCAGCAAAACAAAGTGAGAGTTTAATGATCAAACATGTTATAAGGGGAGCGACTTGAAATGACATTTTTTTGTCTTTGCAAACCGAAGAGGGGAAGATTACCCAAACATGAACATCACAATATTTCATTTGTTGGTGGTTGTAATAGAGATAATTGATAGGAATAAATGAATCAATGTATTATTCACAAGAGCAAAGGTAATATGATAAAATCCAAGGTGAGCATAAGAGGGTGTTCATAAAACCCAAGGTGAGCATAAGATAGCTCTATTACACATGAAATACACTATATCTAACCCCCCCCCCTCCCCACACACACACAAACTCACGGGGGATTATACACCGAGAGTTTGGACAGAAGATGGGCATGTTGGGTCCTTGTCTGCGGCTTAGTCATCAAATCTGCAATCTGTTGCTCGGAAGGGACACGGGAAGGAGCAAGAGTACCACGACTATAGTGCTTACGTAGGAAGAAAGCATCAACCCCGATATGCTTGGAGAGTGAGTGTTTCACCGAGTTTAGAGTAATCTGAGTGACACCAGTGTTATCACAGTAGAGTAGGGTGAGATTTGAAGAAGAGACACCAAGGTCCTCAAGAAGCCAACGAAGCCAAATAATATCCTCAGCGGCGGTGGTCATGACCCAAATCTCAGCCTCATTGCTGGAACGAGAAACACTAGTTTGTTTATTGGACTTTCATACAATAAGAGAAGAACCCAAGAACAAACAGAAACCAGTGACAGAGCGACGGACAACAGGATCACTAGCCCAGGTAGTATTTGACTATCCGAGTAAGCACAGAGCTGCAAAGAACTGTTGATGGAGAAGAAAAGACCACGAGAAGACATCGCTTGGAGATAGCGCAGGAGCCGCATCAGGTGACCGTAGTGCACAGAGGTAGGCGCACTAACAAACTAGCTCAGCACATAAACAACATGGACAATGTCGTGCCGAGTAATGGTGAGGTAGACAAGACTCCCAACAAGGTGGCGGTAGCGAGTGAGATCGGAGAGTGGTACACCTTTATCCAGATATAGCTGAAGGTGAAGCTCCATAGGGGTGTCCACTGTGCGAGAGTCATAGAGAGCAGCCCGAGTTAGGAGATCTGATGTGTATCTCTGCTGAGAGAGATGAAAATTGCAGTTTGTAGAGCTGACCTCAAGAGCCAAAATGTAGCTTAGTTGTCCAAGGTCAGTCATCTGAAATTGCTGTTGAAGGTGATGCTTGGCGAAAATCACATGAGAAGGATCATCGTTAGCAATAGTTATGTCATCCACATACAGTAACAAAAGGGTCTGACTATGAGAGGAGTGCACAAACAGAGCTGGATCATGTGGACTTGGCCGGAAACCGACGGTTGTAATGGTTGAGCTGAAACGTGCAAACTACGTGCGAGGTGCCTTCTTGATCCCATAAAGGGCTTGTCTCAAGCGGCAGACAAGGGCTGAACGAGAGGATAGGCCATGAGGAGGGAGCATGTATACCTCCTGCTGAAGATCACTGTGAAGCAAAGTATTCTTCACGTCGAGTTGAGATATAGTCCAGTGGCGAATAGCTGCAATTGCAATAAGGGTATGAGCGACTGGGGCAAAGGTCTCATCATAATCTCTCTCCTGCCCATACTGAAAATCATGAGCAACTAGCCGAGCTTTGTACCTCTCTACAGATCCATCAGAGCGAATCTTGATCTTGAATACCCACTTGCAAGTAATAGGAACAACACCATGTGGGAAAGGAACAAGATGCTCAAGTGCCTCCAACTTAGCAGATATAGCAACCTGCCACTCAAGTATCTGGACAGCCTCACGGTAGGTAGTCGGCTCTGGAGTACGACAAGCAGTAGCAGGAAGGGAAGGTAGGTCCAGTCGTAGTGTAGCGAGGCTAAGGCGGTCAAGAGGGCGTCGCTCATGAGGTGGGTTGCGACGCACAAGAGGATCGTCCACAGGACACTTGCTGGAGGAGGCAGACATTGAGTTTGGGGGCACTGTAGACAAGGGAACAGGAGTAGGACGTCGAGTGTAGTGATATGGAAGGGGGACGACAAGCGCGTTCGAGGGAGAAGTGGGAGGCAAAGAGGAGTGAGAAGGTGAGCCTGGAGAAATCGGAGATGGCGTAGGCGACAACAAGGGGAGAGGAGGCATGCGGAGGGGATATGGGAAGGGTGAGAAATTACACATCAGAGGGGACAAAAATGAGTGCGAGGTCGAGGGGACAAAAAACACAAAAAAAGGGTGAGACTCGTCAAAGGTGACATCATGTAACGGCCCCCTTACGGCTACCGCTACAAATTACATATCATTTCATTATAGCAAGGTAAAAACCATCAGAGTATAACATATATGTGAAAGAGTACAATAAGTAAATGTTATGACAAACTATAACCATCCATTCCATATATAACTGATAATAATGTACAATAAGATCAAAAGGTAGCCTTAGACAACTCAACTAAGGCTTACCATCCCTGCATAGACAAAACGGTAGCCCTATATTTACACAAAACGGGGCTTACCGACACGTACATTATACAGACTGACTTACGCAAAACTACATGAAATAAAATTGAAAGTCCTCATGAGGACACTCTGGATCTCGGCACCTCTCTCTATGCTCCTCCAGTACTCCAAGGACTGCTGTGTAGACCTCTACCCAAAGACGATACTTCTTCTCTTGCCGTGGAGTGCATGGTCGACGCTGACTACTGGTGGCTGGAACCGCCTCTTCCTTGACCTGTTGTTCCATTTTTTAATTAGTCAAAGGACTAAGTGAATTGTTACCTTTCCTGAAATATTTATGAGTGTGGGATGTCTTTGTTTTATGATCTTACACTTGTCTTTGGATTTCCTTATACTTAATCTTACGTATGACTAGTCTTAAGTTTAGGTGTCCTTGTCTCACACCTATATTATGGGCTATATGAAGTCTAACTAGGTGTCCTTGCCTCACACCTAAAGGTAATGTGTTTCTCGTGCCTTTGTCTCGCACGTTCACATTCCTGTCTTTGCCCTTGACTCGCACATGTCCGTGCCCTTGACTCGCACGTTAATATTACTCTTCTTATTAGCCCATAACTTATTATCTTATCATAATACTTATCTTAGTCGTCGTTAACTACTTATCTTATTCAATATTTTACGTTCACATCAGGCGTTAGCAGCATGACAATGAAATAATTGAAAAGACATGAAAAGTAAGAACTCACTGGGGCTTTTCCCTTGCCTTTATCCATGTCTTTGTCCTTGTCACCATCTTGTTTACGATTTCCAGCATTTCGGGATGTCATAACCTAAATGAAATTATTCATAATTAATCCATACATACTACATATTACATTTTTAGGTTCTACTTGACCTACTTAGGTCAAGGGACAATATTCCAATTAGGGCTTTGTGTTCCTAAGTGAAATTTAGCTTCTTTGAACCATTTGAGTGAAGGGGCGGCCATACCTAGCCTCCAAATAATTATTTGGAGTTAGGGGACTGACATTTCCCTCAAATGTGTTACTAGCAAACCTTGGGGAGGAGACATACTTGCCACGAATCCTCTCCACATCCTAAAACATGTGCCAAAATGTTGAAATCCCTAATACTTCACTTAGGGTTTCTCCAATTGACTGGAAATGGAGGATTATGGCATGAGGAAGCGCTATAGAAACTTTCCCCATGAATTTCATGAAAGAAAATGCTAAAACTCCTAAACCCTAGAAATTAAACTCACTCCAACATCGTATTGAAAGCAAAAGGAGTGTAGAGGAGGAGATTACCTTGCTATCGGAGGAGGAATCACGCGGAACGGAGGATATTTGAGCTCCCGGGACCGATCGGCGGCGTGCGGCTCGTGCGGCTTCCGTCGGGCTGATTTCCGTCGGGCGTGAGAAATGAAAGAGGAGAATGAGCTTTCGGTCTTAAAATCGGGAGAGCGGCACCGCTTTATTAGCGGAGGACACGTAGTATTGAACCGCTAATAGCCGGTTCAATTCAGCCCCCACCCGGTTCCTCCCTTTACTCATGTGGTGTTACACATCATACGAAGTCGATGTGCAACAGGATTATAACATCTATAGCTCTTGTGCTCAGTACTGTATCCAAGAAAGACACAAAATACAGATTGAGGAGAGAGCATGGTACGCTCATGCAGTGGCGGAACTGGGATTTTGAAGTCGCACGGGCACAATCTAAATACTGGCAATTTGGGGGGTTCGGGAGGGCAGAGCCCCTGAGCGGGGGTTCGGGGGCAGCGTCTCCGAATTTTTTTTTTGCAAAGATATTTACCTGAATTTACACGAGGAAATGATATATTCCACCAACAAGGAGACTGAATATTCAATAGTTAATGCTTGCGTTGGGAGAGTGGAATACCTCAAACCCAAATTGTGCCCAATATACTAGTATGTGGATACCCATCAACCCAAAACTCAAGTTAATGTGATAATTGCTAATTCAGTAAATCTCAATGTTTGTTATGTATCTAAATTCTAATGTGAAGTTATTCTCCATTCTCATATGCGCCAATTGTTTTCACTAAAATAAACTTACTAAAATATTTCATACTCATCTAAAACTCTTTATAAAGATGATCCAAGCCATAACCAACAAACTATTCACATTTGATTCATCATGGGTAGAACCACTACTAATATATCAAAAACTCAACAAGTGTTTCATATCCAATCTGTGACTATTATCCACTCTTGTATGGCCTAATAGCTACTAAGATGTTCTATATTCATAGCACACTCACCAGACAAATGTTCTAGCCGCCCATCTTAACTCATAAGAGCCTGAACATTTTCAGTTCAAAACATTTTTAGCACAATTAAATCAATCCCACTGCCAACCATTACTAACAAATTTTCCAGGGGGAATATTCATTTATATTAAGATTAAATCTACAAAGGAAGCGTTAAAAACATAATAGAAACAGAATCAGATCCCTAAGTTAAAAACATAATAAAAACAGAATCAGATCCCTAAACCGGTAAACCATACAGTATATCTCATCCTTAATTAATATCCATGAACTAGTTTGGGGGGTTCCAACATATTTCTCCTTTTTTTTCAAACTATACAAAGTTATAGCTAATCCCTTGGCCACCAAAATAAGAAATTAAGTATAGCAATTAGTTTGGGGGTATTGTTATGGAGCAGACCAAAAGACCAAAGCACTTGCAGAAAACTGGTTTCTATCCACTGTTGAAGAAGAAGAAGAAGTTACCTGGCGGGAGCAGCTTGGCGGGATCAGCGGTGGCGGGCTAGGGAACGGAGCATCGGTGGCGGGCTAGGGCACGGAGCAGCGGGCGGCCGGCAAGGCACGGAGCAGCGGGATTTAGCGGTGGCGGGCTAGGGCACGGAGCAGCGGGCGGCCAGCAGGGCACGGTTCAGCGAGATTTCTTCTCCCCGTGAAAATCGCGGAAAAAGACGCTCGGGCACGTGCCCAGCCATAGTTCCGCCCCTGCGCTCATGTGAGGGGAAGAACATAACACCGACAGCCAAAAACACATAGATCAGTATAACATGAGGGTTGAGAGTACAAACATTCAGCAGGACACTGGCCCTGAAGAAAAGCGTTGTAGGTTAACAGAGAGTAGCGCAAAGCCTGACTAGAATGCAGGTAGAGACGACGTAGGTGATTCCACATCGCTTGGGCTGTAGGTAGCTGGTAGACAGTCATGTGAATGAGGAGCTTGCATGACTGACAGATGACAGCTATCGCACGAGATTCGTCCGAGCGCCACTTTTCCAGGTCGAGCGCTAGACGAAAGCAACAGTGCTAACAGTGGAGGAATCATCCACAGAAGGGGCTGCTGGTGTAGGCGGATAAGGCTCAGAGTCGTCAATGTGTCCCCATAGATCTAGACCATGGAGGATCACGCCGACGGTGGCGGACCATGCCTTGTAGTTTCATCCATCGAGAATGACATCCGCCTTCTGGAGAAAGGCAGGGAGTAAGACGAGGTCATTGGGGCTGCAAGATCGGCCGGAAGAGGAGATCTGTCGGCTACAAAAGGAAGCGGAGGAGACCGTCCTGGTTAGACAGCGAAAGCAGCAGCCTGCAACACAATTGAAAGTGTCGATTGGAAATAGCCATAGAAGGGGTCGGAGAAAACAATCTGAGAAATCGATCGATCGGAGGAGAAACACAAGAGTGAAATCGATCGGACAAGGCAACCAATCGATTGATTGGAGGAGTCAAACAATCTCGGTAAAGTTGATCGGAGACGGGGATCGATCAATAGGAGAGACCACGGACGATCGGAGACGAGGAAGAAATCGACGACAGGATCGATCAATAGGAGCGACCACGGACGAACATAGACGGGGAAGAAATCGATGATGGGATCGTGCGGAAGCAGGACTGGATCGATCAATAGGAGTGACGGGATGGAGCTGGGGAGACGATGAGTTCAGCAAGGGTGGCTAGGGTTTCCCGTGGCTCTGATATCATGATAGGAATAAATGAATCAATGTATTATTCATAAGAGCGAAGGTAATATATATACATGTACATGAGAGGGTGTTCTCAACACCCAAGGTGAGCATAAGTTAGCTATACCACACATGAAACACACTATATCTAACAATAATAAGCTCTCTCAAACAGTGTCTAAGGAGTTACGTCATTACCTCGTCAGTCCTCACTGTTTTGACATATTTTTCATCTCCACCACCATAATTAATTGATTTTCCCAGTTTTTTATTGGATTAGAATTGTCATGCCAGCCTGGTCTATATTTCATCAAATTCGATGCCTTTTTCAGTGAGGCGTCGAGTTTGATTGATTATTACTGTACTTCGTTGTCAACTAGTTGACAGTTTCCCCTTGTTGTGGCAGATTGTTAACTACACTGGAATTCTTATTAGACTAGTCCCTTGCACTCACTACATGAGATGATTAAAACCCCAATTTATTAGAACTTGTATCTCTAAGCTAAAACCAATTTGTTATAGGTGGAGGTGCCCAAGATTTATACTAAGTGCACAATGCCACACGAGTTTCCAAATGTAGGACTATTCTTAACACACCCTCTCACATGTAGAGTCTTTGACCTCTAGCACAATTTTTCTTTTTAATAATTGAGTGACGTGAGAGTGAGTCATTGTAGCTAGCATGCTCTGATACCATATTAAAACCTATGCATCTAATTCAAAACTAATTGGTTATAGATGAAGTAATCATGATCTAAATTAATTGCACAAGGCTATTGTTTTGTGCCTAATTCAAGACTTCGTCGGAGATTGTGGTGGAGGCAGATATACAAGGGGGTCAAGCTCAACCCACTGAGAATGCGAGGGAAGAGGAAGAAGGGGAGTCGTGCTCAACACTAACCTTAAAAATGGGGAACAAGAGAGTAGAGAGAGAAAGAGGGAATAACTTGAGAGAGAAAGTGAAATTAATTTCATTCTTTGATATCTCATATGTGACCCAAGGGTTCCCTTATATAGGACCCTGATGCCATATGCGTAAATACCCAATAAAAGAAAAAATGCACCACGACAAAAACATCCATATTCAATTGGTTCATAACTACGACTTGACTCGACTCATACACTCGACTCGTTACTACTCGACTCAATGCTTAAATACTCATAATGATATAACTGCTAGATAGCTGATGACGTGAGACTCTTAACATTCCATCTGTCCTTTAAATCGAGCTTGCCCTCAAGCTCGAACGGTCTCTGATCAACCGATCCTCGGGTTCTTTGATTTCCCGCCAGAACAAATCCTGGTAGCATGTCACTGCAGTGGAGGTGACGTCGAGCGGCGGGGCGTCAACATTCTCCCATGTGTCAAACGATTACGAGGAGCTAGCGTGGTAGGGGCACTTGCGGCGGGGAGACTGCCAGGCAGAGCTGGCGTCTGGGCTAGCGTTCCCGATGAGCGTTCGAGGGAGAGGAAAGACCGGGTTGTAGGTGAGTTGCTGAGGTGCCAACTGAGGAATGATCGGCTAAAGGAACGAATCTGGAGGGGCCGACAAAGCAGGCGGCTTGAGTAGATGCTAAGAGATGGCGACTACGGGGATTGGTGACGGCGATAGACACTCGGATGACACCGCCAAGGGGCTTGGAGGCGTTGATGTCGGTGGTGTAAATAAATTGTAGAGAGGGAACCACTGGCGGCGATGGTGGGGAAACAAGAGTTGTGGAGCTTCTACGGTCGTCGGCGTGAGTGATTACTACTCTAGTAGAATTGACGGCGGGGAAGGTGGACGTTGTGTTTGAAGGGCCCGACAGTGGCAGGGGTTGCAACAACGTAATTGGCGACCTCAGTGGAGCAAACGTAGGCGTTAGTGGGACTGGGCAAGCTGGAATGGAAGGGAGGACAACATGTGCCGACTGGGATGATGGCTACATTGGGGGAAGCATAAGCAATCAGTCGCTGTTGGCGATGAGTCGTGATATGGAGGTATGATATGAATCCATTATGAAACATGGGATAGCCTCATCGACGACACTTAACTTCATGTCCAATATAATTAGTTAATAGATTAATTAATTAAGAATTAATTAATTAATCAATCCATGAAACTTTTTTTTGGAGTGGTCTCTGTCGTTGCTCACCCCACGGGCTCGATATCTAAACAACAACAAGAATTAATGGGATGGTGATTAGGAGGTGTGGACGCAAGAAGGGCATTCTCGAGTGGCATGTGCTCGACAGAAAGAACAACATAATGAAGAATAGTTTCTCGGCTTGCATGCGTTGTTTGTCTCCATGTACGCTTGGTACGCTTGGATCGATCGAGTGAGTCGAGCCCCGATCCAGCAATAGGAGACGAAGTTGCAGTGGTTAGTATCGAGCTAGAGGAAGGTGGCGTTGTTCGTCGGTCCATAGAATGGAGTCATAGCACGCTACAACCGACGTGCTGAGGAGGAATCAAGAGCGGGAATGCCTGCCGAGGTCGGTTCGATTGGAGACTGTGGGGGTGCACCCGTGAAAACCTAGGGAAAATGTTCGAGATCCTCTGGTGGCAGCGGATGGTAGAGGAGAAAAGTGGAGCCCAAGTAAGGAATATTGAGATATCAAATTTGTTATGGGCCTACTTCAGGACTTCGTTGGAGGTGGCGGTGGTGGCGGAGATAAAAGGGGAGCCAAGCTCAACCCGCAAAGAATGTGAGGGGATATGAAGAAGGGGAGTTGTGCTTAGCCATAACCCTAGAAATGTGGAAGAAGAGAGACTAGAGAGAAAGGGAAGAACTTGAGAGTGAAAGAAAAATTAATTTCATTCTTTGATATCTCATACATGACCCAAGGGTCCCCTTAATAGAACCCCAATGACATGAACGTAAATACCCAATAAAAGAAAAAAAGGCACCATACTGAAACATCAAGACTCAATTGACACATTACTACTACTCGACTCAATGCCAAAATGCTCAAATAATATAACTACTAGATAACTGGCGGTGTGGGACTCCTAACAACTACATGAGTGAGTTCCCCAAATTAGACTTTATTCTCCACGCTTTCAAGTTGACAATCCATCCTATGAACACGTGGTGCATGAGAACTAGGCGGGTGAATAAAATTTTCTTATGGAACAAGTATCCGTGGACACTGGTAGTTTTTATCTTAATCTAGAACAAGACAGATTGTAGGTTTTTGATGCTAAATAAGAATTTAATGTACCATGACTTGGTTTATTTTTAATTGTGAAGATTTCACTTATGGAACACTTTTAAGTGTGTGGTCTGGTACGTGCATATTACTGTCAAGGCAATCTGCTATCCATATCTAACATGAGTTATTATTATTTTCTCATAAATCACCTTCTCAGGGGATTGCTTACCAAATTCTTTCCTTTCCTTGCAGCATTTTAAACTACTTTGATCTGCAAACTTATTTTTGAATTAGTGTAATCACATTGTAAGCCGGCCCCACTATAGTGGGATAAAGGCTTGAGTGTTGTTGTGTTGTAGTGTAATCACATTGTACAATTGTTGCAGGTTGCTGTATTTCTAATTCAAAGGAACCGGCATGCTCTCATTGGCAGGGCAATTGATGATCATGATATGGAAAGGGTCCTTCAATATCTGAAATCTGATCCGGTGATGAAACTGGTGTTCTTGTTTTATTTTCTCCCTAAGATTGAATTTATAATTTAATTGCTGGGCTACAACAGGTAGTAGATGCCTTGTATGATTGCAAAAGTGAAGTTATTGGACCCGGATTCTTTAGATTCAAAGCTGAAATAGGTGACTATTGCCATCCCTGTTCTGATTGTGAAATCCTTATAATTGTACAAAACACACTTGTTAGATAAACTGGGCTTCTTGAACAAGATTTTGTTGCATTTCTTCTGTGACTCAAGGATTCTTGGAAATTTACTGCTATATGCTGTCATAGCAAAACCTGATGAACTGTTTCAAATCAGGAAATTCACAGAATGGGTATATGAAAGCGGATGAGTTTCTGCAAGAAAGAATTGACCCTTCTATCTGAATGGATTGGCATTGTTAATCTACCAGTGAACTGACCGTATCTTATACAATATTCTATACGGAGTTTTCTATCATCATGTCAACTTCGGTAACATAGAAAGCGAAGAAACGCCATAGAGAGATATCGGGTGAACTAAGAATGTTAAATCGGAGGACTAATGGAGTGAAGAGATAGTGAAATGATAGATTACTTGTTTTGTGGGACCGTATGGGCAGTTTGGTGTTCTCTGAGGTGTTTATCTCTGGATAGTATAAAAAGTGAGAATGATCGAAGGTAGTCGAAGGAATGAAGAGGATTATTGCTACAGGAGTGGTGGATGGAAAGGATAGGGGATAAAGAGTTTGGGCTTATTGGTGACAGCAGAGAGAGAGACCGAGAGATGATTCGACAAAACTTGAAGAAGGCTGTTTAGGAAAAGGGATGAGCTAAATTTTGAATAATTTGCAGTTGTTTTAGATGATTAAGGCTCCGTTTGGGAGGACTTATTTTCACCGGTCAAGCGGTCATGACCGCATGAATCGGGACTTAAATTTAAGTCCTGATTCATGCGGTCATGACCGCTTGACCGGTGAAAATAAGTCCTCCCAAACGGAGCCTAAGTAAAACTCAAATTCAAAACTGGAATAATAATGAAGAGGAGCTCAAATTTCAATTAAGATAGTTGGCATAAGATCCTTTTGAGGATTATGATATTGTACTAGATGGATGCATATTGGTAGTGAGTTTGTTGACTGAGCTATGTTTTTGCCAGCTCAATCTCAATAAATCTTTATGAGCCTGAGCACATTCCCAGATTTTGTTTTTTTTCGCTCTTTTAGTTTCTACTCTTGTAAAACTTTAATTGAGTGATGCAAATGAAGTTTCATCTAATCTTAATCAATTTTATTTTTCTGATTCTCGGAATATTGTTTATGGTAGACTTTAATGGAGTTGTTGTGGTGCAAAATTATCTAAAGAGGACTGGACACGAAGAATGGGCAAGAAAGGTACTTCACATATTACCTATTTTTTGCTTGAAAACTTTTCATTACCTTTTTTATTGGTTGCGAAGTATTTTTAGTAGTATCATTTTTCTTGACCTATTTAGATACTTCTTATTCCTTATTAAAGAAGTTTCAGAAACTCTATTAACGTGAAATCTATATTAGTTATAAGGTTAGTCAGTATCATACATTGAATCAATGTTGTAACCAGATTAATGTCCCAGACAAAAAAGATACGTAAATTTTATTACATTGACATACAATATGACTTCAGCTTGTAATAATGATATTTTTGTGGGGCTGAACTTATATCTGCAATGTTGATTTGAATCCAGAGGTGCAAATAAATTTAGAAAAAGTTGAACTGAAGGTTGAGGCATGAATGTTTTTTCTAGGTTTGTGAGAGATTCATGAGTTCATGTGAAACAAATGGTAGTTTTCATTTCATGAAAAAATCAGGGTTTGCGAGTGAATGTTCCAATCTGATCTAGGTAGAGAATTGACACGGACCTGAAATTGAAAACTTATCCATGTTTAAATAAGTTGTAGACTTGTAGTTGTTATATTATGGTGTATGCTTAACCCTTCCTATTGTTCTATATGAGTGCCAACATGCTATACAATGTAGTCTCACATAAAATAATGTCATGATAGGAACATGGGCTATGTTGGAAGAATTAGGAGCATGTTCTATATGAGGAGTCAACCTGTTGCCCATTTTGTGCTCCGATCTCCACCGATTCACACGCTTCCCTAGTCTGTGCTTCTTTTCACCTGCGCCGATCAAGCACAGATCCATTTTGATTTTCTACATCTTTCAATTACTGACCATTTGTATGTCGTTGTATGGTCGACATCATCACATCTGAAAGTGCAGGTTGGTGATTGATTATTTTGATATTTCTTCAGATATGCACAACACATTCTCAGACAAGTTATAAGCAAAAAATTAAAGTAGTGTGTAAATTAAAATCTAAAGCTAAGAACGAGACAAGAAATTTATAGTAGTTTTCCAAAATCCAGGTACGTTCACACTTCCACCATTGTGGAAAATTACTATCGCAATGCTAGAGTCTTTTTGATAAAGAGACTCTTAGAACTAATACAATGTAGTCTTTTGATAAGGAAGCTCTTAGAATCAATGCAACATATTTTTTTGATAAAGTGACTTCTTTCTTAGAGCTCTCAAGTTCCTTCAACACTTCTCTCTTTCTTTTTCTCTATTCACTTGTTTTCTTTCTCTGATTTCTACTTCTATGTCATTTTTCTTTTACTCTTAGTTTATATAGAAAATAGAGTTGAGTATTAATTTAGTATTATTATATTAGTATTTGTATGTGCGTGGGTTTAGTCCCACATCGTGAGCCAAGTTGTAAGTGACAATGTATTTCCTATATATTATGCCCTATATGAATGAATAAGGATCAAACAAGTATTTCCCTCCTTACTTTCTACTTGGTATCAGAGCCAATGTAACCCTAAATTTCTCCCGTGAGCTGCCACCCTATCTAGAAAGGCGATATTGACGAGAGCAGAAGCCAAAAAGGAAGGTCTCCTCCTTCGCAAAGGAGCGTCGCTAGAAAGGAAGGTCTCCTCCGTGAGTCGGAAACGGAAAAAATGAGGATAGGGTGGCGGCTCACGGGAGAAATTTAGGGCTACATTCGCTCTGATACCAAGTAGAAAGTAAGGAGGGAAATACTTTCTTGATCCGTATTCATCCATATAGAGCATAATATATAGGAAATACATTAACACTTACAACTTGGCTCACGATGTGGGACTAAACCCACGCACATACAAATACTAATATAATAATACTAAATTAATAATCTCAACTAATAAGTTACTGTTTGAAAATTACAATCCGCTGATTGTTGTTCACCGGACACTGTTCATTTGACATTATTCATATAACGGTTATATTCTCTCAGTATAACACCTCAACCTAGTTTAACAACAAATCAACAGTCCGGCCTGGCCCCGCAATAAGAGGTAAACTAAGCAACGTAATAAAGTTGGTGCATAGCAGATATAATTAAAAAGTACCAAAAGTAAGTTTACAGATGAAGTAAGAAAACAGTTATGAGTAAACAAAAGTATCTCAAAATTTGATTCATAGAGCCAATTAGTACTGAAAAGAGCATAAAATTGAGATTACTGAAATCTTATACATACTCTGATATAATAAAAACATTAGATAAACCCGATATCCAAAGTAAAAGTACAACGGCTGAACTAGAATACAACTGAAATAAAAGACAAACAAGTAAGAAGAACCGCGACGTTTATCCAAAGTGTAGCTCACCACCAGTGACCCCTGAAAAGAAATGTCCAAAGATGGGTCAGCCCAACTGGTGAGTAAGAAAGATTACTCCTCCCAGTAATACTAAAAAATACATAATTTGTTTGTTTATAAAAATAAGAGTCTTGATTTGTTAATGTATGTTTTGTATAATATGTCTATAGATTTATTTGTCACTTTCTGTAAATGTGCAAAAAGAATTCTGTCATACTATCTGAGTTCTTATTTGTTCTGATTTTAGGTGCCTGAATTCTTTTTAAAAATTTAGTAAATCAAATTTTATGATTTATGGTTTATTGCACTTAGACTGATTTTGGAGCCCAAATGGCAGCCCGAAGACGCCTTGAGCTGAATTGAAGTGCTCCCTGAGTGGAACATGACTCGCAACTGAAAATCTCCAAGTCTGGAACTGTGTCTGATGACCCTACGTCTGAGGCTCATACGAACTGTAGGTCATATGAGAATGAGGCCACTGATATAAATATATACTTAATTAAAGCTTTTTTCTTCATTTGAGTATGTCTAGATTCTTGATTGTATTTGTTCTTCCCGTGGATGTAAGTAATTGTATTATAGTATGCAAATTGCATCATATTCATTAACTGACTTTACCATGCATTACTAAGTTATGAAATCATTGTTGCGTTTTCTGGAGTAATTTAATCATTGATACTAACTTGAATAATTAAATTACGTAAACATTTTTAAATAACTTAGAAAATGCAATTATATAAAGTGATATGTCTAGCCAAGATGATTCAAATTTCTTACCTCGGGGTTGTGACGCTCGTACACACGATGCAGAGGCATATTTTCTTTTTATCACGAGCTCCACTTACCCCAGATCCCCTTGCGAAACCTAAAAGGGGAAAATTTTAAACATTAAACCAATACTCCTCAAAATTCCAAGGGTGCCATCTCACGACGCGGAGAAAAGGGCGTATCACTCATCTAACAGTGTAGGATAAAGATTTCTAAAATGGAAGGGGTCTCGCCCAATCGAAAATGCTCGAACAGTCACGTCTGCCGTAGAAATAAAAAAGAACCCTAGTTAATCATCCTAACGACTTAAAGAAGGTTCTGCTCAGGAAAAATGCTAGATATCTGTGCAAATTCGACGAAGGAATCAACTGCAATCGGACTGACGAGAAACAGAAAGAGAGTTCCTCAATTGTTCTTCTCTTCAAATATGGGAGGAGGGAAAAAATACCCTTAACATCTGAAATAGGAACTAAAACGAGGGGGAAGAGGAACCATAGGTTAAAGTTCTTGGCAGTTACCTACTAGAAATGACGGCTGGGAGAGAGAGAGGGGCACCATCCGGAAGTTTCGAGCACAAAAATGGAAGGATGACCGGTCCCTGAAGTTGTCGACGACTGCTAGTGAGGAAGGCGGGATCTGCGAATGTCCACGAGTGGGAGGAGATGGCATCGAGAGTTTCTAGAGGTGATGGCGTGATCGGCGCTTGGCGTCGACGGTGAAAATTGCATAGATCTCTCTCGCCTGGGTCGGAAAGAAGAAGAACAGCGGCTCCGAGTCTCTCGTGCAGCTGGAGGGGGGAAATAGAGTAAGGGCTCGATAGAATGCAACTTTCTTTTAAAAACGTCACGATTTGTTGCGGCTAAAAGGAAGGAGTGCGAGGGAGCGGTTACACAAATCCTACGGTTATGGTAACCATGATTTGGTTTTATGGGCGAAAATCTGCTTCATTTTATTTATTATTATTCTTTTAAATACTTCCAATTAAGAAAATGTCCTCTATGACATCTTATTTCGGGCATAAAAACTCCTGCAAACCTCCAAATCACGCCAAAAAATAATTCCAATTATTTAATTAATTTATTTATTGACCAAAATGAAATCATACCTCATCATGACAATGGTTCGATCAATTATGCTCGCGGTCAGACTCTGAAATTTACAGAGTGCGACACTTTAATTTTGGGGTGTTACACCTAGATCCTGGCAATAGCTGATCCCCAACGGAGCCTTTCATTTTGCGGATTTTACTATTTGTCAGTACTGTTTATCTGATCATTATTAATGTAGGGGTAGGCTACGGGTGCACAAAATCTACGACACTAGGTGATAGTGCAAAAGTGACACGTTAACCCAAATCTACATGCAATGAAATGAGCAATGTTTTGACGAATAAGTTAAATCAAAGTAATTTCAGCACCACACAGATATTTAAATAAAAACAAATATTTAATTTTGGGGAAATTATAATGGCTTCCTCTGCTTGGAGGGCCAAAGCGAAGCGCGCGACAAATGTTTCCTCCTGCAAATTATTAGAGTACAAAAACAAAGTCCACAAACATGAATCACAACAAGATATGATGAATCACAAAATGAAAAACGCTGAATCAAATAGTACAATACTACAAAAGCTCACTAAGTAGAGGGATGAACCGATGCACTGAAGATTTGGAGGGCCGGATTTGTAGATCGGCGATCGGAGATGGAGTCAGCGGTGTGAAGACGATGGCGGTGGCTGTTCTCGGCGGTAAAGGGTGAAAACGGACAATAAAACGGTGGATCCAGCCACATATAAGTAGATCCGGGTCGGGGGGGAGTAGATCCGCTAATTAGAGTCGAATCCGAGCAAAAATGGAAAAGTATGAGCGGTGGAAATAACAGATCGGGAGGCTATAACCCTAGATCTGGACAGATCTAGGATTTTAGGGATATTAGAACGGTGGATCCACGAAGGGGAGTTGGCGGACTGGGTAGGAGGGGCGGTGGAGGCCGGCGGCTGGTTAGGGCAATTTAAGGAGGTGGCCGGCGGTGGGGAAATGTGAGGGCTGGTCGGCCAGTAGTGGGGAGGGGACAAGAGGTGGAGGCAGCCCTGTAACGCCGGTGGAGAGGCGGCGGGTTTGAGGGGAGGAGGCGGGTTAGGCGGCGGAAAAGGGGCAGTAGGCCGGCTGTTTTTTGGGGGCTGGAATGGTGGGCTGCAGCGGGTGAAACGAAGGTTTGAGGCGTGGAAAATGAAGGTGGGGGTTGGGATTACCTTTGGTAGGAGTTTGGTGGTTAGAAGTCGTCACCTAGGGTTTCACGGCGTCAAAACCAGGGAGAGATCGCTGGATTCCGGGATTCAATGTCTCCAAAATCTACAATGACTTGGTTCAGTCTCTTTGACCAATATTTCTAATAAAAAGAAGCATTAGAGCATCCCAATCAACGACTATGATTGACCGCGGGAGATGCCTCAAAATACATGAAATAAAAGTCCAAAAAATAATGTAATATAAGATTTTGACTCGCGGCGACGCTCCAGACGCAATCACGGAGGCCGATCGTCGATCAGGGCACACCATATATAGAAAGTTGCCAAATCAGCCCTGAACGGGCCCAAAGCGCGTCCACATCTTTGCTCCGCATCAATCTCCTCTGCTTGAAAGAATTCATCTCTCGATGAATTGGGATCAGAATTCTCTCGCTGATTGCCAGGTACAACTCGAAGAGGTCCATCAGAAGTCATTCAAGTGTCCCAAAACTCATCCAGAGTGTGAGGTGTCATAATATAGGTCCTCACAATATGAGTATGCTCAAGTGGACTCACGGTAAGCCCTACGTATGTCATGCTCCACTCAAGGTCCCTTCTCTGGGGCAAGGCCAGAGATGATAATGAAAGAGGTCTCATACTTGAGTGGCTCACCCGAGTCTCATCCTCACTAGGATGTGGCGGATCATCAGGAGGCTCAACAGGGGGCTTGTCATAGGGCTCGTCACTAAGGTCAAGGTCCTCCTGATGAGTACCATCGAAGGAGGTAGTGCCCCCGTGCAAGGGTGACATAGACACTACGAGATCAACACCAGGCTCTGAGATCTCGGTTGTAACGTGGTTCTGGGTAATGCCAAGGGAAAAGCGACATGGACCTACGCTCAAGAATGGGTCTGCGGGTGCGGTGTCAAGACAATGAATCTAGGACATGAGTGTTAATCAACCCCGGGCATGCCAAAAGTGGAGGTGTGGGTGAGGGGTACAACACTACAGACTCAATAGGTCGCTCAGGCTCACCTCTCCGTCGGAGTCACAAGAGACGAGTCAGAAACAAGAGATAAGTCAGTCACGGGGCTAAACATCTCGCTGGGGTGAGCAATCCGTATCAGGCATCACTTCCGTCGTGGGTGACAGGACAGTGGTAGGCGTCGTGGTGACCTCAGTATGAGAAGGACTCATAGTGCGGAGGTCAAGGTGTTCAACCGACCAGCTCTAGAGGATCTCAAAGACTGTTCGTAATGAAGGGCAAGCTGATATGTCTGCTCGAGGGACTTCGAGCTATGATAAACCACCTTAGTATGGATGTCAGATCGAAGCCCAGACCGAAATCTGCAAGTGTTCATGACTGAGTTCTCTCAGATATCGCTCCTCACAACTAACTCATCAAAGCTAGGAAGCACGGATACGCCAAAAATAGCATCGTACCCGTACCTGGTATGTTTCCGGTACGGATACGCGTACCGCACGAACTGGGTTCGATATTATCACGCTTTTAGTTTTTTAGGTTTCATTTCTTCCGATCCCGCTCCCTACTCCCAATCCTGTCGCTGTTCCCTGCTCCTGCTCCCGATCCCGTCGCCACTCCCTGCTCCTGCTCCCGATCCCGTCGCCACTCCCTGCTCCTGCTCCCGATCCCGTCACCGCTTCCTGCTCCTGCTCCCGATCCCGTCGCCGCTTCCTGCTCCTGCTCCTGATCTCGTCGCCGCTCCCTACTCCTGCTCCTGCTCCCGATCCCATCGCCGCTCCTTGCTCCTGCTCCGGCTTTCGTCACCGCTCCTGCTCTGGATCCCGTCACCGCTCTGTCTCCCGTCGCCGCTCCTGCTCCGACTCCCGTCGCCGCTTCTGCTCCTGATTCCTGCTCCTACTCCGGCTCCCGTCGCCGCTCCTGTTCCCGATCCCTGCTCCCAACGACAGGTACTTCTTCTTCTTCAATGTGTTGTTAGTTCAATTAATTAGTTCAAATTAATTTGTGAATGTGTTGTTAGTTCAATTAGTTATATTGTATTAGTTATGAACTTGTACTTCAATTGATTATTTATGCTTCATGTTTTATTGTTTTGAGAATTTATAATTGTATTTGTGATATATGGCATATATATTTATTAAATTTAATACAACGTTATCCCACCGTACACATATCCTTGGTTTTAAAATTTTGTCGTACCGCCTGTACCAGATACGTATCGTACCCGGTACCCGTACCCGTATCGGTGCTTCGTAGCATCAAAGCAATCCATGTACTCAACGACAAACATGAATTCTTGCTGAAGGGAAAATAATTGGTTGAGCAAGCGACTCCGATATGATGAAGGACAGATACTTCTGACACAATGCACGCTTCATGTTCACCCAACTAGTGATGCGACGAAGACGGTCTCGCTCGCGGGTCCTCTCAATGCTAAGCCCAATAAGCCCTCGCCTGATCTAAAAGTCTAAGTTTTGCAAACTTAACGCGACGCTCACTGAATAGGTAAAACTGATCATGATAATACTCAATATCCACGAGCCAATAACTGAATGACTCGGGACTCGATGAGCCTTCAAAGGAAGGGAAAACTGTACGAAACTGACTCTCAAGATCTCTCTCAAAGTGACGATCCTCATAATAGTCATCCCTAAGGTAATCAGGTCGAGTCGAAGGATCAACACGACCCGCTCGCGTGCAAGGATATGAATGACGACAATCATCATACGGATCGTCTCTGGCATAGTGAGGTTGTGTCGATGGGTCGGCACGATCTCGGGAAGTGGTGTTCCGCTGACGATAATCATCATCATGATGACGTGAGGATTTCTCTGGAGTTGCTCTATGAGATTGGGTATAGGCAGACTCATAATCTCCAAAGAGAAGAGAGGAACGACGACAATAATTAGTCATGGATGAACCTAAAGACTCTATATGACCTACCACTACATATATAAATGGCCTAACCTTGCCCTCTGATACCAAAATGATGTAGGGGTAGGCTACGGGTGCACAAAATCTACGACGCTAGGTGATAGTGCAAGGGTGACACATTAACCCAAATCTACATGTAATGAAATGAGCAATGTTTTGACGAATAAGTTAAAGCAAAGTAATTTCAGCACCACGCTGATATTTAAATAAAAACAAATATTTAATTTTGGCAAATTATAATGGCTTCCTCCGCTCGGAGGACCAAAGCGAAGCGCACGGAGAATGTTTTCTCCTGCAAATTATTAGAGCACCAAAACAAAGTCCACAAACAGGAATCGCAACAAGATATGATAAATCACCAAATGAAAAATGTTGAATCAAATACAATACTACAAAAGCTCATAAAGTAGAGGGATGAACCGAGGCACTGAAGATTTGGAGGGTCGGATGTGTAGATCGGCGATCGGAGATGGAGCCGGCGGCGTGAAGACGATGACGGTGGCTGTCCTCGGCGGTAAAGGGTGAAAACGAGCAATAAAACGGTGGATCCGGCCACGTATAAGTAGATCTGGGCCGGGGAGGAGTAGATCCGCTATTTAGAGTCATATCCGGGCAAAATGAAAAGTATGAGCGGTGGAAATAACGGATCGGGCGGCTATAACCCTAGATCTGGACGGATCTAGGATTTTAGGGGTGTTAGAACGGTTGATCCACGAAGGGGAGTTGGCGGATTGGGGAGGATGGGCGGTGGAGGCCGGCGGCTGGTTAGGGCAATTTAAGGAGGTGGCCGGCGGTGGGGAAATGTGAGGGCTGGTAGGCCAGCAGTGGGGAGGGGACAAGAGGTGGCAGCGGCCCTGTAGCGACGGTGGAGAGGCGGCGGGTTTGAGGGGAGGAGGCGGGTTGGGCGGCGGAAAAGGGGCAGCAGGCCGGGTTTTTTCCGGGGGCTGGAATGATGGGCTGCAACGGGTGAAACGAAGGTTTGAGGCGTGGAAAATGAAGGTGGGGGTAGGGATTACCTCGGGGAGGAGTTTGGAGGCGTAGGAGTCGTCATCTAGGGTTCCACGACGTCGACACCGGGGAGGGATCGCAAGATTCCGGGATTGAATGTCTCCAAAATCTGCAATGACTTGGTTCAGTCTCTTAGACCAATATTTATAATAAAAAGAAGCATTAGGGCATCCCAATCAACGGCTATGGTTGACCGGCGGGAGATGCCTCAAAATACATGAAATAAAAGTCCAATAAAGTAATGTAATATAAGATTTTGACTCACAGCGACGCTCCAGACGCAATTGTAGAGTCTGATCGTCGATCCGGGCACGCCATATATGGAAAGTTGTCAAATCAGCCCCGAACAGGCCCAAAGCACGTCCATATCTCTGATCCGCATCAATTATTCAATCATCCAATACTATTCGACGATTACGGTTCATCAATTGACAACTACTCGCAAATTTTACCGTTCATTGATTTTATGATTCATCAAAACACTTTTTCTTTTTTGCTGTAGAAATCTCTACACTTTCTACTAAACATAAATCTTGCTTTATCATAAATTGCACTTGATTTTATACCATTAAATTAACAAGGATTTTCCCTACACCCTCCCCGTCTTCCGCGAGAGCACTTTTAGTTCCACAGCCTCGCCCCGTTTTTCCTCCGTTTGGGACATCGATAGCCCAGTCAGACCCACAATTTTCTCTTATTTTGAATCATTGCTTGAGTAGTACTGACATCCCGAAGCATCATATCAAGATCTTGTTATTCTCCTTTCCGCAACTCGCATGGCTTTATTTCCCGATCGGCCCCATATTCCATCTAACTTCTAACTCATTGGCATTGAACATGATTGTTGTTTTTCACAGTTTTATCTATGAATGCTTCTAACCCATGTGATGATGGAAAAAGTCAAAGACCTCGACTTTATGGTGACCACCCTCTCATCCAGTATGGACAATGTGGAGCTATCATTGGCCGACATTTTCCACATATTGTGCCACAACCACCATCCCTCCCCAGCAGTCTTCCTCTGGCTCAATCACCGTCTAACCCACATATCAGGGAAAGCACGCTTCATCCTTGCCAACACTTCCTCCGCTTGCAACCCTGCAAAATGTTTTTCGCTGCTTGCATATTTCAATTTTTGAGCTCACAAACCCTCTCAGTTGGATTGTGTGTAGAGCAATTTTTTAACAACGATTCATACCAGATGGATACAAAGTGCCTCTCTATATGATCTATATGAAGATTTTAAGAGCCAACCAGTCTTTTTATTTTTTTTAGGCACTATACTTTCTCCCGTCACCCATTTTATATGAATTTTTTTTTTCAGTTGTAGTGAATAAGGATTGACTTATATTTCGACTTATGTCAAAACTGCCTTCTTATATGGAGATTTAATTAACTTGTATGGTTTCTAGGCTTTTCTTTAACTTTTTCTCTTTCATTAGATGACAATGTAGTGGTGCCTCATGGAATTAAACTTCAGTTCAAAGCTGCCTTTTTTTATGATAGAACTTCACTCCTAACATTATTCTAAAGTAATGCAGGAAACAAAAGAATATGCAGAGAACAGAGAGTAGCATGGAAATTGATTCAATTGATCTTCATAATGTTTCAGCCGTGATTACATGGTTACTTATAGGAGGAAGATTACTGCGACATTAATAACATCATAAAGACATGAATCCCCAGCGGTACATGATCCTTAGGAAATTACATTCATTAATACTCTGATTTATTGTTGCAGGAACAACGGTGCAGGAAATGCAGTTCATTCTCCAATACCCCCCCCCCCCCCCCCCCCGAACTGAATTGTGCGGCTGCAATTTTTAGGTCTTATTTAAGCTTTCTGAAGCGCTCCATGCTCAATGATTTTGTGAGAATATCGGCGAGCTAGGATAAGTAGGGCAGTGCTCGATCTTTGCAGTTCTGTCTTCCAACTTCTCTCTGATGAAATGGTATTTTATTTCTGTGTTTGATTCGATTATGAAAGACAAGGTTCTTAGACAAGGCGATAACAGAGGTATTATCGCAATTTAGGTATATAGGCTCCATCTTCCCTCCAGTAAGCTCCTCAATCATTCGACATGACCATATTCCTTCGCAGATGGCTGAGTTTATGACCATGTATTCGACTTCAGTTGTTGAGAGGGTGGCCGTCTGTTATTTCCTTGACCTTCATGAGATTAGATTTGACCCATAGAAAAACAAGTAGCCTTCAGTGCTTCTTCTATCATCAATGGAGCCCCCCAGTCAGAATCACAGAATCCTGTGAATCGTGGGTTGAGATCCTTGCTGAAGAGAATGTCGTGGGTGAGTGTTCCTTTGATGTATCTATGTACGCATTTTGCAGCGTCCATGTGTTCCTTTGTAGGGAAGCTCACAAAGCGTGATAACAAATTTACTGAGTGTTCCAAGTTAGGTTTGGAGTTGGTGAGGTATATCAGTGAGTCAATTAGGCTCCTGTAGGTACCTTCATCAACCAATTCTTCTCAGTGTGCTTGTTGAGCTTCAGATTAGTGCTCATGGGGGTTAGGCAAGGGTTGCAATCCCCCATTTTGAACTTCTTTAGAAGCTCGGCTGCATATAGCTCTTGGCAGAGGAAGAAAGATTTTGATTGCTGCTTCACCTACAAGCCAAGAAGCAAACTTAAATGACCAAGATAAGTCATCTCATACCTTCTCTTCTTCTTTCTTTTGAACTCATTGATAGTGTCGTTAGATCCTCCGGTGATCAAGAGATCGTCAACATAGAGGCAAACAATTAACTTGTGATTGTCTGGACCATGTTTGATGAACAGTGGCTCATGTTGGGTTGAGATTTTCCCTTCCTCCTTGAAATAAGTTGTGATGCTGGCATGGCAGGCACAGGGGGACCTGTTTGAATCCATACAGGGCCTTGTTATGTATGTAGACATGATCTTCTTTCCCCTTTTTGAGATACCCTTCAAGTTGCTCACCATACACTTCCTCCTCCAATTCACCATTTAAAAATGTTGATTTTATATCAAGTTGGAAGATACGATAGTTGTTATTGGAGGCAATGGCAAGGATGAGTCTCACTGAGTCCAACCTAGCTACAGGAGCAAAAATCTCCTCATAGTCCTTGCCATATTTCTGAGAGTACCCTTTGGCGACAATCCTTTCCTTGTGCGTTACAATTCTCCCTTCTTCATCTTGCTTGAGTTTAAATATCCATTTTAATCCAATGATAAGTTTCTGCATGGGCATGAGAACTAAAGTCCAAGTCTTGTTTTTCTCAAAGAATCTTAATTCCTCATCCATAGCATGGTTCCTTTCAGAGTTTTTGGCGGCTTCAGGAAAACAAGTTGTGTGGAGTGGAACATGGCAATGCCAGTGGCTTCATATATGTCTTTGAGTGATCTACATTGACGGGGCGATGAGGACTCAGAATCGACGGGTATCTGATCCTCTTGATTTGCAGATTCTTCTTGAATATCATGGAAGGAGCCTTCTTTAAGCTCAATCGAGATTACAGGAGATGGATTCAAATCACATGCTTTGTCTGATTGTCAATTCCAAACATCTTCATGGAAGATAGCATCTCTTGAGATGATTAATTCTTGCTTTGTGGGATTGTATAATATATAGACCTTGTTATTTTCACTATACCCCACAAAGATACATTCTCACTAGTTTGGTCAAGCTTATCCCGTTTTTCTTTTAGGACATGTGCAAATGTTGGACATCCAAAACTTCTAAGATGCCCAATATTTGGCTTTTTATCAATGAATTTTCCATAAGGAGTTGTGTCTTTTAATGTCTTAGTTGGAACTCTGTTCAGGATTTATACAACAGTACTTATAGCTTCTCCCCAGAAACTCTTTGGAAAATTTTTGTGAACAATCATGGACCTTGCAATTTCAACTATGGTTCTATTCCTCGTTCAACTACCCCATTCTGTTGGTTTTTTCCGGGGACAGTGAACTCATGCGTTATGCCACTGATTAAGCAAAAATGCTTGAAAGCATGGGAAGTGAATTCACCCCCATTATGACTTCTTATGATTGTTATCACTTCTAACCCGACTTCTATCTCCCTCTTAAACTCAATGAAGCAGGATAAAGTTTTTGATTTCTGTTCGAGAAAGAAAATCCATTAGTATCTGTTGCAGTCGCCCACCACAAAGAAAAAATAACGTTTGCCTCCAAGAGTTGGGGTTTAAGGAGGCCCCCACAGGTCACAGTGGAGTAGCTCCAAAGAGTTTTTGTTATAGTGTTGCGCCTGATGGAATGGTAGTCTGTGGGATTTACTTTTGGCACATGTTTCGCATTGACTGTGATGAACTTGCAGCTCAGTGACTTTTTCGGCAAGGTTGTGCTCAAACAAATTCATCATCGAGTCATAATTCAAATGACCCAGGTTGTGATGACATGAAACAGCCAAGTCGGTGTAATGACCCATTGATGAAAGAGCCTCCTGATTTGGGGACTCCAAGGTGAGGGAGAAAACCCTGTTTTAGACATTTCGGCTGAGGC
Source organism: Platanthera zijinensis (assembly GCA_039513925.1). Lineage (NCBI taxonomy): Eukaryota > Viridiplantae > Streptophyta > Magnoliopsida > Asparagales > Orchidaceae > Platanthera > Platanthera zijinensis. Next base: position 96,729,234 of record CM077097.1, read on the forward strand.
AACCTGCATATTTGAAAAGAATCAGAAATAGTGCAGGTATTGGATTTGAATAGAACTGTGTAGCCATTGTTCATCAATTGGCCCACACTAAGCAAGTTCTGAGCTAAACTTGGCACAAATTGAACATTAGATACTATTTTGTTCTTCCCGTCTGTGTCCACCAGAACACTTTCTTTGCCTTCAATGCTTGTTGAGTTTCCATCTCCCAGATATACCTGTGACTTGCTACTTTCATCCAACTCAGAGAAAATAGTTTTGTCATTAGTCATGTGACTAGAAAAATCAAAGTCGATGTACCAACATGAAGATTTTTTGGGTTCATCTGACTGCTTGCTACAGGTCAGAAAAAACTTTTCTTTTGTTGGTTTTGCATCCTCACTGAATTTTGCTTTTTTTCTATTTTTGTACCAGCAGTCCCAGTCTAAGTGGGTAGGTTTTTTACACCTCGTGCACTTGTAGTAGAACTTAGCATTGTTGTGATTGGTCTTTTTGCACCGAGTGCAAAACAGTCCACTTGGGTGACTATTTTCAGTAGGTGTTGCTGGGTGCTATGAGTGTTTTGTCTGGCTTGTTTGCTTCCAGTGAGGTCCATAGGTGCTAGGTTTCTTGTTGAAGTTGCCAGGGGACTTTGCACTTGAGTTTTATTTCCCAGGAGTCATTTTGGTTTGAAGTTCATGAGTCACATTTGGGAGGTGGCGCTTCAAACGCTCCTCATGAGACTAAATTTTCCCAATGAGGGCAACAATGGGGAGAGTGTTGAGATAATTGCTCTCCCCAATTGCAACAACAATATGATCATATGTGTTAGAGAAGCCCACTTAACTAGGCCCATTTAGTTTCTTTTGTTGTTATTTCTCTCTTCTCTTTAGTCCCACATTGTGTATAGGACCTTGCTCTCTCTTTCTCTCATCTATATATTGTACTCGTTCTTTGTATTCAATACAAATGAACATATTTATAAGGTTGCTTTTCTAATTCTCTACATGGTATCAGAGGCATCGGTCCTCCTTGGGCGGCTACCTTCTGCTTAACCGCCTCTCTTCTTGTGTTCTCGCCTCGGCGTGCGGCTAGCTGCGGACTGCCCTCTCTGTCCGCTTCCCGTTCTTCCCGCTCGGTCTCTGGCAGACTGCTTCTTCCTATCCGCTTCGCCTCTCTTCTCCCCTTTCCCCTCCGTGGTTCCACTCCTCCCCTCCCGCCTCTTATAGCATTCTTGTGGGGCCCGCCTCTCTCTTCTCGTGCGGTCTCACTTGTGCTATCCGCCGCGGTCTCCCTTGTGCTCTCCGTCGCGGTCTCCTGCTCCCCGGCTTCTCGCTATCTGCAGCTCTCTCCCGCTATCCGGCGCGACCTCCTGCGGCCTGTTCCTGGTCGCTTTCTCCGCCTTGTCGCGGCTCCCTTCTCGCGCGGCCTGGTCTTTCCGCCGGTCTCCCTGCTCGTGCATTCTCGCGCGGTCTCTATCCGTCTTTTTCCGCCGAGTTCTTTCTTTGCTCGCCTCGTCCTGTTGCTCGCTGCGGCCTCTCTCTATCCGCTTGAGTGTTCCTTACTCGCGGTTTCTTCTCTCTTCCCCCTCGTCCTGTTGCTCGCTGCGGCCTCTCTCTATCCGCTTGAGTGTTCCTTACTCGCGGTTTCTTCTCTCTACCCGCTCGTAGCTTTCCGTCTCTGACCGCTGCTGGGTTCAGCCTGACCGTGCGGACTGTTTTCTCCCGCATTTTGGTCGCGGTCTTCTCCTCCCCTCCGCGCGGATTGGTCTCTGTCCGCCGGCTCTCTATCCGCCTCTGGTCGCGGCCTCCTGCCGCTGGTGTCTTTACATCGTGACCGGGCGGTCTCCGTTCTAGTCGCGCGGACTCTCGTCCCCTCCTATCCGGGCGGTCTCTGTTCTAGTCACGCGGACTCCTCTGATGCCGGTCTGCTCTCCTAACCGCCTCTCCTCCATGGGTTCTTCTGATTCGACTAGCACGGCAGTTCCTCCTGCAGACCGCCCGGCCCCTATTCCAGAAATACGGGATTAACTCCGTATCACTACTATCTCTCTGGTCGGCAAGAAGAATTTTGTCGAATGGGCGCATTCTGTTCGTCGGGTCCTGCAATCTAAGGGGTTTCTTCATCACTTGACCCAGGTGGTTACCGGGACTCCGACTGACGAATGGTTACGTAATGATGGTCGTGTGCAAACATGGATCCTTAATTCTCTTGATAGCGAATCCTATCGTCTGGCTATGTACCACGAGACGGCCAAAGGCATGTGGGATGAGCTTCATACCTTTTACTCCGGAAAAGAGTCTCCACCATTTGTATGACATAATCACTGCTCTCCAGGCACTTGATAGCAGTGGTGCGACCGATCTGACTTCCTTTGTAGCTCAGGCTCGGTCCTTGGTCGAGGCATGGATCCAACATCAGCCTCCTACTGTGGACCTTGTGGCCCAACGTGCTCAAAAGGAGGCTGTGGGTATAGCCATGATGATGGCTGGCTACCCCATCACCTTCATACCTTTTACTCCGGAAAAGAGTCTCCACCATTTGTATGACATAATCACTGCTCTCCAGGCACTTGATAGCAGTGGTGCGACCGATCTGACTTCCTTTGTAGCTCAGGCTCGGTCCTTGGTCGAGGCATGGATCCAACATCAGCCTCCTACTGTGGACCTTGTGGCCCAACGTGCTCAAAAGGAGGCTGTGGGTATAGCCATGATGATGGCTGGCTACCCCATCACCTTCATAGTGTACGGGCCCACATCCTCTCTTCTACTGTTACCTCGTCCTTCTCAGATGTGTGCTCAATGCTTCTCAAAGTTACACCGCCTCCGGATGTGTCGGGCCCTCCTTCTCCAGCTCTTGTCCAGCAGGTTCCTGCTCCTTTACTTCCTTTACCATCTTCTGTCCGTGGAGGCCGCTCTGACTTGCGGGGACGTGGGCGGGGTGGCCGGTCTCGGCCTAAGTGCTCGTTCTGCTGCAAAGATGGGCATCTTGAAGCCACGTGCTATCATAAGCATGGTCACCCACCTCGTCTGCAGGCGTCTGTTGCTGCTACCGACTCCTCTCCCACTCGTACTGATCTCGAAGCGGTTCGCCTTCAGCTTCAGCATCTTCATGGCCTGCTCAGCCGCCCACCCGCCTCTGTTGCCTCCGCTGCCTCCATCTCCAATGAAGGTATCACCTGCCTTTTCTCTGGCCCGCGATGGATCCTCGACTCTGGTGCCACTCACCACATCACCTCTGTTCGGCCGCCTCAGTACTTGTCTTCCCCTCACCCGAAGTACATTACTGTGGCCAATGACGCCTCTGTCCCTGTTTTTGGCTGTGCTGATATTCCTCTCACCTCTTCTCTTCAACTGCGCTCGGCTCTTCATGTTCCGGGCTCTCCTTTTAATTTACTTTTTATTGGTCGCCTTACTTCTGATTTATATTGCTCAGTGACCTTTACTTCTTCTTCTTTTCTGATACAGGATCAGCAGACGCGGACTATCATTGGTAAGGGGCGACTGCAGAACGAGCTCTACCTTCTTGACGACTCTCCTACTCTCCTCGCATCTGTCTCCTCTTCCGATTGGCATCGACGTCTTGGTCATGCTCCTCTACCTGTCCTCCAGAAGGCTCTCCCAGATGTATCTCTTCCTGCTTTTCAATGTGAAACATGTATTTTTGGCAAGCAGCCACGTTCATCTTTTCCTTCTCATTGTACTCGGAGCTCCGCTCCTTTTATCTTAGTACACTCCGATATATGGGGTCCGTACAAATTTACTAGTATTTCTGGCTATCGGTATTTTGTTACCTTTATTGATGATTATTCGCGCATGACGTGGCTGTATCTTCTTCGCGATCGTTCTGAGCTTCCCCGCGTCTTCCGGGCGTTCATTCTTGAGACTCGCACTCAATTCTCTGCGCCCATTCGCACTATTCATACCGACAATGCGCGAGAATGCACTGGTCATGACTTCGCGACCCTTTGCTCTGAGAACGACATTATTCACCAAACCTCGTGTGTGTATACTCCGCAACAGAATGGTGTCGCCGAGCGCAAGAATCGACACCTTGATGTGGCTCGATCCCTTATGCTTCAAATGCGGGTTCCCAAACCATACTGGAATTTTGCGCTCTCCACCGTCTGCTTTCTTATCAACCGTCTACCATCCTCCGTTCTTCAAAATGCTACTCCGTTCAGCCTCCTCTTTCCGTCCACTCCGCCTTTCCCTGTTACTCCTCGTGTCTTTGGGTGTGCTTGCTATGTTTACCATCTCGGCCCTTCTACCGACAAATTGGATCCCCGTGCGGCCAAACATATCTTTCTCGGTTACTCGCGCACTCAGAAGGGGTATATGTGTTATTCGCCTACTACCCGCAAGGTTACTGTCTCTGCGGATTTTACTTTCCGGGAAAATCTTCCCTTCTTTTCTGCTCCGGATGTCGTTCCCTTTCCAGAGCCCGTCGTTCGTCCTATCATCCCGGTTCCCTGCTCCTCATCCTCTCCTCCTCCTGACCCGGCTCCGGTCCGTCCGACTCCACCTGTTATTCGGGTCTATTCTCGTCGCTCTTCTCCTCCCGTTGCCCCACTGCAGTCGGCCTCGCCCTCTGATGCTCCGCCACCTGCTGCTCCGGTTCCTGCCTCCACCCCTCATCCAATGGCAAACTATGTCTCTCTCCATCGCCTTTTACCACCACTTCGCCACTTTGCCACAACATTATCCTCTGTTTCTATTCCTAACTCTATACAGGAGGCGCGTCAACATCCTGGCTGGCGGGCTGCTATGGAGGAAGAAATGACGGCCCTTTGGGCCAACCAGACCTGGACCCTGGTCCCTCTGTCTCCCGGTTAGCACCCGGTTGGGTGTAAATGGGTTTTTGTCATCAAACATGCTCCGGATGGCACTATTACCCGACTGAATGCCAGACTAGTGGCCCGTGGTTTTACTCAACAGCAAGGCCTCGATTATGAGGAAACTTTCTCTCCGGTGGCCAAGCTCAACTCGGTTCGTGTGCTTCTCTCCGTGGTTGTACACCGCCACTGGCCGCTTCTTCAGCTCGATATCAAGAATGTCTTTCTGAATGGTGATCTTCACGAAACCGTCTACATGCGCCAACCGCCCGGGTTTGAGACCACGGAGGAGTCTCATGTGTGTATTCTAAAGAAGTCCATCTATGGTCTCAAACAATCCCCTCGGGCGTGGTTTGAAAAATTCAGCAAGGTGGTTCAGGATATGGGTTTCACTCGGAGCTCTGCTGACTTTTCTCTTTTCACCCGACACCGGGCAACGGGAACCGTCATTCTGTTGGTTTATGTTGACGACATCCTACTTACTGGGGATGAATCACAGGGGATCCAAGCGGTCAAACAATATTTGAGCACCGTTTTTCAGACCAAAGACCTAGGACATCTTCGCTACTTCCTCGGTCTTGAGGTCGCACGACGACCGGATGGGCTTGTCCTCTCCCAACGGAAGTACTGTCTCGATCTCCTCAAAGATGCTGGCTAGTCAGGTTGTAAGCCAGCTAATACACCGATGGAGACAAATCACAAGCTCTGTGCACATGCCTCTGATGAGGATCTGCTTCTCCAGAACCCGGAGTACTATAGACGCCTTGTCGGAAAGTTGATCTACCTAACAGTCACGAGGCTTGATATATCATTTGTTGTTGGGGTTGTTAGTCGGTTCATGCATGCTCCCCGGTTTCTCATCTCCAAGCCGTTGAACGGATTCTCCGGTACCTTAAGGTATCTCCGGGTCAAGGGCTTGTTTACAAAACCTCCACCTCGACTCCAGCATTGGTTGCTTACTCTGATGCCGATTATGCCGGTCCCTGGACGATCGGCGGTCGACCAGTGGATTCTATACTTACTTTGGAGGTCATCTCATTACTTGGAAAAGTAAAAAACAAGCCGTGGTCGCTCGATCCTCCGCGGAAGCTGAATACCGATCTATGACATCGGTTGTTTCTGAACTCACATGGCTTGAAAGCCTTCTTGCTGACTTGGGAGTAAAACTTCCTTCATCTGCTGTTCTCTTTTGTGATAGTCAAGCGGCCATACACATAACAAAGAATCCGGTGTTTCACGAGCGTACGAAGCATATCGAGGTCGATTGTCACTTCATACGAGAAAAAGTTCAAATGAAAAAACTTGAGTTAAAGTATGTTCCGGGCACTGATCAAGTTGCTGATGTTCTCACGAAGACCCTATCAAGCACTTTGTTCTTCCAGTGTTTGTCCAAGCTTGGTGCATATGATCTATGCGCTCCAGCTTGCGGGGGAGTGTTAGAGAAGCCCACTTAACCAGGCCCATTTAGTTTCTTTTGTTGTTATTTCTCTCTCCTCTTTAGTCCCACATTGTGTATAGGACCATGCTCTCTCTTTCTCTCATCTATATATTGTACTCATTCTTTGTATTCAATACAAGTGAACATATTTACAAGGTTGCTTTTCTACTTCTCTACAATATGATTTTGGAAGATTTGTTAGTATTTTGAGAACTATTTCATTCTCTGGAACAGGAGACCCCCAAGCTAGTTGGTTTGATAAGTTAGTGAGCTTGGGCATAAATTCAAAGATAGACTCCTCTTCATGCATTATAAGTGAGTCAAATTGTCGTTTTAGATTCACCTTTCTTATGGAGATGACTTTTTGATTCCCTTGGTAGATCTCTTTAAGAGTATCCTAGACCGCTTTTATTGTTTCAGCTCCAATAATGCGTGGAAAAATATGAGGTGACTGCCTGCTAGATGGTTAGAAGTGCCAAGAAATTTTTCTGCTTTTCTTCCTTGGGCATTCTTGCTTCTCCATCTTTTGACTTCTCATCTGGTTTGGGAGCATGCTGAACGATCTCCCAGAGGTCTTGAGAGTCCCGTAGCATCTCCATCTGCTCAGCCTAGTGATCAAAGAGCTCACCATTGAAAATAGGTATAGGGTGGTGGGCAAAGGGAATAGGGGTTGCGGTAGATGATGAGCTCATAGTGGTGTGATAATGGCAGGAATCAGTAGCTATTTTAAAGTAATGCAGGAAACAAAAGAATATGCAGAGAAGAGGAGCATGTCAATTGATCTTCATAATGGTTCAACTGTGATTACATGGTTACTTAAAGGAGGAAAATTACTGCAGCATTAATAACATCATAAATACATGAATCCCAAGCGGTACATGACCCTTAGGAAATTACATTCATTAATACTCTGATTTATTGTTGCTGTAGCAACGGTACAGGAAATGCGATTTCATTCTTCAATATTTTAATCCCCGGTTTTCTAGATATGTTTCTTCAGCTTTTTTTAATCATCTTTCTACATTTATAATTTTATTTTAGTTTGCTGCGGTATCATGTCTTCTGGCATTATTATCATAAAAAATAATACTGAGCTAAGGTTGTTGTAACATGATTTAATGGCTATGGATTCCTGTTCTGTTAACCCACCCTACTTTACCACACAAGGATTCATCATCTCATTTGCTTATTCCAACTAATTGTGTCATGAATTTTGTTCTATATATTTTTATTTATTTATGTAAGCCATTCTCTGATATTTAAATATACAAACATGGGCTTTCAACTACTTCGAGGAAATGATAAATTCACATGATTGTATTGTTTGTAATGAAGTTTAGGGTATAGGTTCTTACGATGTTTTGAGAAAGATTCAATCTCATGGACTAGCGTCTTGCGCAGCGAGAAAATGTCAATCGCTGAAACCAGCTACTTAAACACAAAGTAGGCGCCACCCACAATAAGAACTCTGGATTTGAGATTCAAAGCTTAGTCCCGTATTCACTATTGACTTTATATATTTATAGTACATAGAGGCTGCCTAGAAAATTATGCAAAATTAATGAAAATTAGTAAATATAGTTGATAAGGCTCTCATAAATTTGTATAGAATTTGGGGCTTCAAATAGCATTCTCCCTATGATCCCCACTAACTTGATAGGATCATGGGTTTGACCCCACGCTCGTAATCGCCACACACGATCCTCGTACACTGTCTGATCCTCCACCATGATAAGCCGCCATCACCAGCGCGGGCGGCCCGCGACCGGCCGGCCGCGCCTGCCCGCCCCTCCCTGCGGCCGCCTCGGGCGGCCCTGGTGCGCCGCTTGCGCAAGGGAGGCCGCGCCCGGTCGCTTCCCGCGGCCGCGAGGCGCCGCCCATAAGGGGAGGCCGTGCCCGGCCGCCCCGCTCCACGACCGTCTCCCGCGGCCGCGGAGCACCGCCTGCAAGGGGCGGCTGCGCCTGGCCGCCCCTCCCCGCAGCTTCTCCCGCCGCGTCTCCTCTCCCCTCATCGTCGACCGTCCGCCGGTGGGGTAGCCGCTCTTTCATAGCAGACCCTCTACGCCGTCCGATCTTTCCACCACAATCACCGCCATACGTTTCACGGATAACCACCCACAAACTGTCATGATTAGTAGGAGGTTATCAGCAATTACAAAATGACCTGCATTTAGTGTAAATTATACGCATAATATTCGTACAAAATTATATTAGAAATGACTTGCAAATAGTTATTATAGGTGGTTACGATGTTCGGATAGCCGCGTAACCATCGTAACCACCTTCTGGAGCCTATAAAAAGGCCCCAGGACCCCCTTTATTTCTAGCTTTTCTCCTCCCAGCCTTCTTCTTCCTCGGGTCGGGGCCTGCTGGAATTCTCCTATGAGCCTCCTCCACCAGCTAGACTGCTAGAAAATTCGTCTAAGTTCACAACATTCTGAGGAGGAAGACGCTCTACGCGCAACTCCAGAGAGCCTCCTATGTGCGCGACGCCACCAAAATCACCGTCAACGCATCCCGACACGCTCCGCAACGAAGTCTGCTCGCCATACACCGCCCGAGGACACTCATCTCCATCCAAATGTAATAAAGAAATCAGCTTCGAGTGTGGCGGCATGTCGCCCACAAAACACTCTACAATCTCTCCTCTCAAAGCTGTAACGAGGAGCGGTCTGTCGCCCTCAGTTCTCTAAAAACTCTGTAAATAACTGTCAATAGTGAAGTTTGACCGGCACCGTTTCGGTCATGTGATTTTTTACCCATTTAAGGGGGTTTTCCACGTTAAAATTGTCTTGTGTGCTTCTGCTCATTCTGTGACTGTGTGCGCGCTCGACCGCTCCACGTGCTAAGGCAACCAAGTTTAGTTTGGTCTATCAGGAGGGTTGAGTGGCCGCAACAGTTTGGTGTTGTCTGTGGGAAAGGAGTTCCCCAAAGTTCGCAGAAGATTTGGAAGACAGTACCCTCTAACCAACGGTACTCGTGATTAGTGACCATGGAGGGAAGAGCTTCTCACCTATGTTGCACCGACACTGACATGTGATACGCGACACGACATGACACGTGACTCGTCAATTCTCAAAAAAATACTATATTCCGACGCACTGAGACACGTATATTAATTATTTATTTTTTATAATTATGAAAATCTTAAAACATTTAACAAAAAATAAAAACGAACAATTAACAAATATTCAAATAAATTATGTCATGTTTAAATATTACTCATCAAATATTCAAATGCAAAACTTAACAAAAGGTCAAAAAATGATCGAACATTAATATCATCAGTAAAAATAATGGATTCTCGAGCAAACCTTTCCCTCACTTTCAATTTTCCTTTTTGTAGAGAAAATATCCACTCACTAGTAGATCCACCATCACTACTTGAAATGCTAGAAGGGAGCAAAACACTTTTTAGGAGCAAAACTCGTCATTCTAACATTCACCACTTCTAGTTTTTCCATCTCAAATAGATTACTCTTTGAGACTTTTACACACTTTTCAATTTCTTTTCCACCAATCATTTACAAATGTGCTCTCACTCTTGTATATGAACTTATAAAACAGTTTTCACAAAAATTGCACTTCCAAGACAAATTGTCTCCCGTCTTACCACGAGTAGCTAGCTTAGGGAAACACACGTCCGATTGAGCGGGACACGCGAGTCCCGCGTGAGCCAGCGTGTTGGACTTCGACACGAGTGTCGGAGAGTGTTCGGAGAGTCGGATGAGTGTCGGAGAGTCCGACACCGACACGCTCGGACATTTTGAAGTGTCGGTGCTTCATAGTTCTCACACTGTCTTAAACTCAATTCCTGGCGGGCATGACAATCCAGCTCACTCCCGATCGCTTGTCAAGCACACCTCTCGCGGGAGAGGCCATGATGCACCTGATACAGCATGGGAAGGAACCATTCGCCAGATTGAAGAGCATCAGACAGAGATCCTCACGCTTCTGAAAAGTGAAGGAGCGCAAAAAGCTTATAATCCTGCCCTCCGACAAGGCAGTCTGCCTTCGTCAACTCTGGATCGCGCTCCAGCCAAGCACCTTGCTCACCTTCCCCTCGTGGAAGATCTTCCCAATACAACCAGATCAGCGCACCAATCTTTCCAACCATGTAACTTGAAGCTCAACATCACTGCAATCACCCAGAAACAGCAGGCAACAGGCCTTTAGAAGATGAAAGGGTCACACACAAATAATTTCTTAGCTTAATCATCGAATGAACGCAAACAGGGCAAGCAATGCACCGCATCGACCAATGTCTCTATCATTATTCACCGTTCACTTCCGAGGTCCAAGCACACCCAGTTCCCCACAACTTCAACCTCCCAAAGATTGAGATCTACGACGGGACAGACGACCCGTCGGAGCACGTCAGGCACTTTGTCATCATGATTCAACTCTGCAATTCTCCTAATCCTCTGTTATGTCAAATGTTCTCTGCGACTCTGAATGGACAAGCTCGCATTCTGGTTCCTTTCCCTAAATGAGATAAAAATCAAGAATTTCATAGAGCTAACACAACAATTTACAGATCAGTTCATCGTCAACCGTCAGATAATCAAAGATCCCTCCCTTTTGTTCCGGGATCCGCCAAAACGAAGGGGAAATCCTTAAGGAATTCTTCCAACGTTTCACTGCAGTGGCACGACAAATCTCTTGGGTAAACCCCGAGCTCTTGCGAGGATTTCTTCTCAGAGGACTCCGTCCTAGTAGCTTCTACTCCGCACTAATACGAGAACCCGTGTCCAGCTATCCCGATCTTGTTCGCCGGATCGATGCCCAGATTGCAGTTGACAATGCGCTAATCAGGTAAGTATATAGTCAAAGGAGTCCATGTATTCAACAAGCCTCTGCGTCCTTCAACTCCGCCACTCGATCCTCAGAGGAAAGATGCCCCACCTCAGCCTTCAAAGCCCCTAGCTCTGTCTCCAAACGAGAAACCTCCTTCTGAGCAGTCTCCAGCGACTGCGACATGCCCTCCATGAAGGATTTCTTCGTCTTCAGCGCCGCCCAAGCCTCCTCAAGCTCTGCCTTCAGCTCCGAGCCAATCTGTCGAAATCGAGACACGTTTCGATCATGCTTCTCCTTCAGGACAACCAAGTGAACTCTCCGCCACACGGAGCTTCTCTTGAAGAGCCAAATTATCCATCCTTCAAACTCGCATAACGATCGTTCCACTTGAACGCTATGTCCAAAACTATATTAGAAATGACCTGCAAATAGTAATTATGGATGGTTGCGGTATGCGGATAGTCGCGTAACCACCGTAACCACCTCCTGGAGCTTATAAAAAGGCCCCAGGACCCCCTTTAGTTCTAACTTTTCTCCTCTCTGTCTTCTTTCTCAGGTCGGAGTTTTGCCGGAATTCTCCTACGAGCTTCCTCCATCAACCAGACAGTTAGAAAATTCGTTTAAGCCCACAACATTCTGAGAAAGAAGGTGCTCTGCGCGCAACTCCAGAGAGCCTCCTACGTGCGCAACGCCACCCAAATCACCGCCAACGCATCCCGACACGCTCTGCCACGAAGTCTGCTCGCCAAAGCATCGCCTGAGGACGCTCATCTCCATCCGTGTGTAGGAAAGAAATCAGCTTCGAGTGTGGCGGTCTGTCGCCCACCGAACACTCTACAATCTCTCCTCTCAAAGCTGTAACGAGAAGCGGCCTTGTCGCCCTCGGTTCTCTAAAAACTCTGTAAACAGCCACTAATAGTGAAGTTTGACCGGCACCGTTCCAGTCACGTGGATTTTTTACTCATTTAAGGGATTTTTTCCACGTTAAAATCGTCTTGTGTGTTTGCTGCTCATTCTGTGATTGTGTGTACGCTCGACCGCTCCACGGGTCTAAGCCGGCCAAGTTTAAGTCCGGTCTACCAGGAGGGTTGAGTTGGCTGCAACAATAGTAATCATTATTTATACATAGTTGAATAAAAGGAATAAATGACAAAAGTTGCTAAATTGTTAGCCCATAGTGTTTATACAGAGCTCAGTAGAAAGACCTTGACGGAGCTACTTGAGAGAGCATCTTTAGGTGATCGCGCCGTCCATATTTCAGTTGCCCGTGTCACGCAGTAGGAAGGCTCACGCAGTAGGAAGGCACACGACAAAGTTACTCGTATGATGATTTTATAGAAAATGAAAATAGTTATTGGGATACTTTCGCATCCACTTCATTACAAAAATCATGAATTATGTATATTATGCATCAAGTAGGTTGAGCAACTCTTTTCATTTTTCAGCTGCCCATGGTGTATGAAATTATCTGCTAACATGCGCTTTTTGTTTGTTGTGACGTGTGAATGCTCACGTTATGTTTGAAATTTCTGCTGCCATTCACAATTGCATATCAATTTTGGTATCAGTATAGCTATCTACTGGGGAAAAAGCATGATTTGTGCTGATCTTTTTTCTTAAAAATTCATTTAGTTTCGAGAGGCCGCAGAATGTCGGGATGATTGCGAGTTGCTTAAGGCTATGGCGAACTATGGTATGTTGACCATTCTGTTAGTCTTTTTGTGAGTCAAGTCCAAAAACTTTTCTTTAAGTGTGTTTTAAAAGAAAATGTGTATCTTGGAGTTCATGCTAAAGCTAGAGTGGGATGAAATACTCACACTCAACATAATTGTTCGATCACATAAAGGCTTTTTTCCATGACCCAAATTTCCGGAACTTCAAATATAGTTTGATGGAGACTTTGTTTCCTCATGCCCGACCCAAAATTTTTATTGTATTTGGCAATTTCACCGTGACTCGTCTGTTATAACCCTTGCACAGTCGTATATAGGAAATTTTGTCTAACCACGTAAAACTCTTGCGCAGGTGAGGGGCTTGTTGATGCCTTGGGGAGTGAGGTGGACCGGCTTGAAACAGAGATTCAGAAGATTGTTCCGGGAATCAGGACATGTGGACATCGAGGCGCATAACCCCTCCGAGCCGTTGTAGTCGCTTCGTAGATTTGGTCTTTGCCGAGGAAAATACTCTAGAGTAGTGCTTCTGGGGATTAAAAAAATGTTGCTTGGAGGAAGAGGATCTCTGATGCAGGCTGGGTTGAGTTGAGTTGAGTTTGTTCATGTTCTATTGATAGCTTTCTTTTATTATTTTATCCAACCAGAGTAGTCATGTATATTGCTAGCAATTTTGACACTCTGGTTGTGATTCAATTTGAAAGCTTGTCTGATCAACCTGGATATTATTTTTATAAAATATATTTAGTTTTTTTTTTAACTGGTGGCGGGAAAGATTCTCGAAAATTGGCTTCGGCTCTTTTTGAGAAGCACACGATAAGAATCAATACAAACTTTTGGTGTTCGCTAGAGGCAGGGAAAGGGCCAAGAAGGTCGAGTCCTCGGATAGCGAACTATCAACGCACTGACAATTGTTGCCCCTTCCTGTTTAACAGTATATCGAAAGCTCGGCAAATTTTTGACATAATATAAACTAAAAATGCATTTAATATAGTAGGAGAGTAAAACTAGTGTTATACTGCAATGTAATGGATATTTAAGTGGAAGCAAAGAACAATTAATAGTGCCACAACATGGCTGAAGTGAATCATAAGTCATCTCAAGGTAGCATCATGTATTAAAGTTGTTATGAAAGTTCGATACATGCACACGTAAAGAGCCTTGGCGCGCCAGTTAGGGTGTTGCCGTGTGATCTTAAGATCATGGATTTTAGTCATGGAAGTAGCCTCTTGCAAAAGTGCACGGATAAAATTTGTATGCATTTTCCATTTCACTCGTATGATGAGACTCTTTTCTGGACCCTTGTTGCATGGGGATGCTTTGTGCATTTGGATGCCCTTTTTAGGCTATAAAGTTTAATCTAATTTAGTTTCTGCTCCTTTTCTACTGAAAAAAGTTTATAAATTTGATCAAGCAATTGATGAGGAACAATATTTATTCTATGTATTTGATACATTTAAAAAGAATATTAAGCTGAAAGCCAAATGTTTCTTTATTTGTGTATACATAATATTGATTTGTACTTAGAGACAATATTGTAAATGATGTATTTGCATATGCAACTGGATTTACTTAGCTCTGTGGATTTATAAGAGAGGTGGAATAAAAAAAAAAAGGATCTGGAGTCATTTTCCAAAACTTGTGACTCTTACTACACTTATAATTGATGTTCCCAAATAAAACACCATCTTCTTAGTTTTGTTTTTTTAGGTGATTGTTAACCGCAAACCCGTTATTTGTTAGTGGCATCCCAAAATCTCATAATTTTTCGCGTCTTTTTCAAAATACGTCTTGTACATGCAATTTTAGAAAAAGTGCTCAACACAAAAGTTGTAGATCTCGTCGAGACCTACAACTTTCATGTTGAGCACTTTTCCTAAAAATGCATGTACAAAGCGTACTTTGGAAATATGCTCAGATTTTACGTCTTTCAGAAATACGCCTTGTACATGCAATTTCAGGAAAAGTGTTCAACACGAAAGTTGTAGATCTCGTCGAGATCTATAACTTTTGTGTTGAACAATTTTCCTGAAATTGCATGTACAAGACGTATTTCGAAAAGGCGCGAAAAGTTAGCAGATTTTGGGGTGCGACTAGCCGATTAACGGATTGCGGTTAACAATCACCTTTTTTTATTACAATGAACTAAATACTTATTCCCCACAAATAAAAATTACTGAATCTAATGCTATACTTTTTTTAAAAAAAAATAACCTTGATTCAAGAGAAGGAAATCATGTAGCTGAAATAACAGTTGAATATACGTAATTAATGGGGACAATATACACTATTAATGGGCATATTTATTATATTATTTGTTTCTGTTTTAGTTTACACGTTATGTTTCCTATAAATATGTAATCTCTACCCGATTTGGGGTATCGGTGAATAAAAAAATCATTCTTCTCTACTTGGATATTCAGAGCTACAAGGGCCGACTCCTCCCTCCCGTTCTCTCTCTCAGTCGACTGCACACACGCCGCCCCTCTTCTGTTGCCCCGCACCTCCTGCACAACGCGGCGCCGACACCTGCACTGCCCGTCCCGCGCGGACTCCCGCCTCAGATGAGCAGCGTCAAACCCGCACCGCTCTTCCCCGTACCGCGCGGCATCCGCCGTCCAGCGCAGCTCCCACCTCCGCCATGCCCTCGTCCGCGGCTTTTGTCTGCCTTGTCCTCCTGGGCCACAGTTTGTCTCCGACTGTTTTGTCCCCCAATGGGGGCTGTCGGAGACACCGTGGCCACATCCTCCGGTGTCCGCTCCGACCACATCATCTGATGGACACTCGTAGGATGTGTTGTCTTCCGATTTGAGACCGTCAATTTTTGACTTCCTACAGACGATCCTCGATGGGCGATTTCTCCACTATCTCGTCGACTCCTCTCAGCGGCGACGCTCCATCTGGAGCTCTTCATGCTCCCTCTGTTGACCCCCTCGGAGACACGGGACAATCTAACTCTTTGAATATCACGACTGTTGCCCTGGATGGCACAAATTATCTAGAATGGTTCCTGAGCAGCACAACATGATATTCGAAGTCACCAAGCTATACGAACATATTGATGGTACCATCGTTGAGCCACTGTGTACTGATCCC
Source organism: Platanthera zijinensis (assembly GCA_039513925.1). Taxonomy (NCBI): domain Eukaryota; kingdom Viridiplantae; phylum Streptophyta; class Magnoliopsida; order Asparagales; family Orchidaceae; genus Platanthera; species Platanthera zijinensis. The sequence goes on from CM077097.1 coordinate 96,745,045, forward strand.
TTATGGCAAAAATGGGATGCGGACAATTCCTTGGTCGTCTCGTGATTACTTTCACTCGATGGACCCTCAGGTGTACCACAACTACATGCTTTTGGATTCGGCCTATGAGATTTGGAAAAGGGCCCAAGGTGAAACCTACTCTTAGGCAGGCAGTTTGACACAGATTTATGAGCTGACTCGTCATGTTTTGGAGCTCAAGTAGGGCACTCTGACCGTCTCAGCCTACTACTCTGAGTTTGAACGGTTGTATCAGGAACTGGATTATTTCAACACTTTTACCGCTGATTGCACTGCCGACACGCAAGCACTTCAGAAGGATAAGGATCGCTTCCGAGTGCATGTCTTTCTTATGGGATCTCAATATGGAGTTGATGTCGTTCGCTTACACGTTCTCCACCGTGAGCCTCTTCCCTATCTTTGGGAAAGCCTTCAGTTTGCTCCTCAGTGATGAAAATCGTTGCCGCACTCTTGGTACCTCTACTAACCACTCTGCCTTTGCTGGAATTTCTCGGGGTCCGCCTCCTGTCTGCAGCCACTGTGGAAAGAAAGTTCATACTAAGGGTGTCTACTTTCGCCTGCATCCTCATCTCTCTCCCTCGGGCTGTGGTTCTGGTGCTCGTGGTGCGTGGCGGTCACCGTGGTGGTGGTCGTTCGACTGGTTGATCGCACTCAGTCCTCTGCTCACTCAACTGAGGTATATGAGGACAAGCTCTGGGGGCCTTTCTGCTCTGGAATTGGAAGTCTTTCGTTGTATGTTGCGTTTCCTAGTCTAACCCTTGCCTCAGTTGCTCCCACTGTTGCATTTGCTACTTCAGGTATCTCTAGTGTTCACGTCGTGTCTTCCTCCCCTTCCAAGTGGACTATTGACTCTGGTGCAACATATCACATGACTGGCTCTTCCTCAGGTTTTACCTCCTACACTCCCCTCTCTGATCGTGATAAGATTATTGCAGCGAATGGATTCCCGATCTTCTATTGCTGGCAAAGGAACCGTTGCTTATTCTCTCAACCTATCGACTTTCTTCTATTTTACATATCCCTTCATTTCCTCATAATCTCCTCCCTATCAGCCACCTAACCACTTCTTTAAAGTGCTCCGTAACATTTTACCCTGATGTTTGTATGTTCCAGGATCTGGATACGAAGCAGACGCTTGGTAGTAGTAGGAACGTTGGCGGGCTGTACTTGCTAAACCATTCATTATCTCCCAATGCTCCTTCCACCACCAGGACTCCTACCCTTCAAGACATCCAGCGCTGGCATATGCGCCTTGGGCACCCCTCTCCTCTATATCTCACAAAACTTTTTCCTGCTTTCAGCTGTTTACTTAAATCCTTTACATGTGACACCTGTGATCGTTCCAAACATGTTCATCATAGTCTTCAGCCATGCTTCGCTTCCTAGTTCCGCTCAGTTTGATGTTATTTATTCCGATGTTTGGGGTCCCTCCCCGGTGTTATCTTTATCTGGTTATAAATGGTTTGTTATCTTTATTGATTGTCACTCTCGAGCTACTTGGTTATATTTAATTAAAAGAAAGTGTGATGTTCTTTCCTGCTTTCAGTCCTTTTATAAGATGGATTACAAACCAGTTTAATGGCACTATTTGGGTGCTTCGTAGTGATAATGGTGGAGAGTATGATGATCGGGGAGCGTTTGACACCTATCTGTCTGACCATGATACCATTCACCAAACCACTTATGTCCACACCATCTTCTCAAAATGGTGTTGTCGAACGGAAAAATAGGAACTTACTGGAGGTGTCTTAGTGTTTGTTACTTGCAATGCACCTTCCCAAGTCCTATTGGGGTGATGTGGTTCTGACCGCGGTCTCATCTCATTAATCTTCTGCCATCTCGCTCTCTTTCCTATGCTACACCCCTCAGTCGTTTGGCCATGAACCACATTGTACACACCTCTCACCTCGCTCATCGCATCTTTGGCTCGATCTGCTTTGTGCTTGTTCATACCCCCATCGCGACAAACTGGATGCTCGCTCACTTCGGTGTGTCTTCAATGGGTACTCTCCTACAACCAAGGGGTATCAGTGTTATCATCCTCCGACGCGTTCGCTATTACTACACGGTTGATGTTACTTCTCGTGAGGTGGAGTCCTACTTCAGTCCTCGTTAGGGGGAGACGATGCGTAGCCATGACGGGATCATTGACTCTCCTCTCTCGATTGTCGCCTCTCCTCATGTTCCCACTCCTCCGACTCCTAGCCCTCAACCACTGCTTCCATCCCGACCACCATCTATTCCTCGATCGGGTGAGCAAGTATAACCTATGGCGGTTCAACCAATGCAGGTGCATGTCTTCGATCCAGATTCCGACAAAGACCTTCATGTTCCCCTTGCTCATCTTAAAGGTTAAAAAGGGGGTACCAGACATCTCATTGCCAACTATATCTCTTACTCTCACCTCTCTCAGGCTCATAAAGGTTTTATGTTGTCCCTTTCCTCTATTGTGATCCCTAAGACCTGGCAGGAGGCTGTTCAGATACCTGTGTGGAAACAGGTAATGGAAGAGGAGATGTATGCCTTGGAAAAAAATGGGACATGGCAGCTTGCCAATCTTACCCCAGGAATGCGAACTTTTGGATCTCATTGGATCTTCTCTATGAAGCAGAATCAGGATGGGGTGGTGGAACGGTATAAAGCATGTCTGGTTGCTCAGGGGTATACTCAAATCCAAGGAATTGACTACCAAGAAACTCTTGCTCCAGTTGCAAAGATAAATTCTATTCAGGTAATTCTCTCTTGTGTTGTGTGTTGTGGATGGGAATTACAATAGCTTGATGTTAAAAATACTTCCTTGCATGGTGACCTGGAAGAGGAAGTCTGCATGACTGTCCCTCCGGGATTTACTAAAGAAGGGTCCATGTTGGCTGCAAAAATCCTTATATGTCCTAAAGCAATCCTCCTAGAGCGTGGTTTGGACGGTTTAACAAGACCATGCTACAACAGAGATATACTCAAGGACAGACTGATCACATTCTCTTTATCAAAAACAAAGGAGCTCAAGTCTCAATCCTTATTGTTTGCGTAGACGACAATTATCATTGCATGAGATGATTCTAAAGGAGATAGATCACTCAAAAAAACAATTGGACAAAGAATTTGAAGTCAAGGATCTAGGAAAGTATGAAATACTTCTTGGGGATTGAAGTTGTGAGGTATCCCATCGAGGGATCCATATCTCTCAAAGAAAGTATACTCTTGACCTTCTGGAAGAAATTGGGATGCTTGGGTGTGCTCCGGCTGATACTCCTATTGAGGCTAACCACAAAATTGATGGTGACACGAGTGGAGAGAAGGTGGATGATTCAAGACACCAACAATTGATTGGGAGGCTCATATATTTATCTCATACTCGCCCTAATATCACATACGTCGTGGGAGTCCTAAGAAGATACATGCATGCTCCTACCATTTGCCATTCAGCAGGACAGCGTATCAGGCTTTTGGGATACCTCAAAAAATCTCCCAGACGTGGTCTTTTGTTCTCTGCAAATCGACCATTGGAAATCCACGTGTTTACAGATGCCGATTGGGTCGGCAGTCAAGACGATAGAAATCCACCACTGGTTATTGCTCATTCGTAGGAGAAAACCTTGTATCATATAAAAGCAAGAAACAGAATATTCTGGCTTCGCTCAAGTGCAGAAGCAAAATATCGGCTATGGCACAAGGATTATGTGAGGGTTTGTGGTTAAAAACTCTTCTCCAAGATCTGCATCTTCAGGTGCACAAGCCTGTCATTATCTACTGTGACAACAAGGCCGCCATCAGTATTGCTCATAATCCAGTTCAACGTGATAGGGACAAAGCACATTGAGGTGGATCGATACTTCATCAAATACCACTTGAACAAAGGAAATATATGCACTCCGTTTCGTAAACTCATGTGACCAACTTGCCGACGTATTTACCGAGGGGTTGAGCCATGAACACCTTCATGAACAATACAAGCAAGCTGAGAAAAATCGATATATATTCCCAGCTTGAGGGAGAGAGTTGAATATACGTAATTAATGGGGAGAATACACACGATTAATGGGCGTATTTATTATATTATTTGTTTCTGTTTTAATTTACGTGTTATGTATCCTATAAATATGTGATCTCTACCCGGTTTAGGGTATCAGTGAATAAAGAATCATTCTTCTCTACTATAACTCATTCAAAACACCTTTTAAATAATTACGCGATACGATTGGGTCGAGTAAGCCCTTTATGGATTGAATACTCAGCAGCTTGTGAACCGTCCATATATATATATATATATATATTAACTGACGATCGGGATTTAAAAGTTGTATGTGTAGGATTGCGAGCCTCCATTTAGATCGGTGTTAGCTGAGGCAATTATTTTTTTTATATATTTTGTTTCTTTTCAATAAACTTTCTTACATATTTTTCTCTTGATCATCTATCATATGACCTTTATTAAAATGAGCATCAACTCATTTTTCATGCAAAACTAACATAATGAAGCTTGAATCTAAAAATGCATATAATTTCACTAAAAAAAAAGAATATTCTTTGTTGCTGGATAATACTCTTTATTAAACTTCTTACAAATGTTTCCTTCTGATGGGATTTCCCCTCAATTTTTTAAGTAAAACCAGAAAGGTTTGGTTCAAGGACATGAGGACAAGCTAATCCGACCAGACCAGCCACAAGTCTGACTCACCTAAAAGGTCCAAAAGCATCCAAGAAGAGGGCAGAACCCACGCGAACTCCCGCTAGAGCGCCAGGACAGCACGAGCGCATGGCGCAGCGCGCACACAGCGCTCGCGGCTGCGCAGCGCGCGGCAGTGCGACGCTTGCTGGAGTTCTTCTGTTGTGATCTGAGATAGTCAAATAGTTAGCCTTGCTGCCAACGCAATATGAGTGTATGAGATCGCACATAAGAGTTATGGAGAAGTTGGAAATGACTGTGTTGACCTTACTCATATGTGATATGAGTGAAGGACCAAGCCTTTTGACATGGACTTGAAACTAGATCAGCCACAGGACCTGAATTATGAGTTCAAGGGGCCATCTGGAAATCGCCGAAAAGGTAAGCCAGTTCGTCGAGTATTCTCGGCGAATTCGTCGAGTACTCTCTGCGAATTTGTCGAGTATTCTCGGCGAATTCGTCGAGTACTCACTGCGAATTTGTCGAGTACTCTCTGCGAATTCGTCGAGTACTCTCTGCGAATTCGTCGAGTACTCTCTGCGAATTCGTCGAGTGCTCTCGACGAGTTCGTCGAGTACACTCGATGAATTCAACGTGACAGTTTGTGTCTGTCGAGACGGTCTCGACGGATCCTTCGAGAGTTCTTTCTATTTGTCGAGTAAACTCGACAAATTTCTCCCGACGAATCTGATATTCGATGAATCTGTCATGTGAAAGTGTCGTTCATTGTGTATACTCGACGAATTTCACTCGACGAACTGATGCAGGTCTGTTTTACCGTAAGTTCATTTTGGATTTGGATTGTGAGTGGGGCCCTCACAATTCCTCTACGGTTCGTATATATACCTTGTGCATACAAAAGGTCGGCAACTAATCATCTTCTTCCCGACGGAAAATCCCGAACCCTAGAAGATTGTGATCGTCCCTCCTGTACCTCAAGCCCTTCCGACCTGCCGTCGTCGTCTGGAAAGTGTTTTTAGAGCTTCGCATTCGTCATCGATGCCTCTCCATTAACAGATCTAGCAATCCGTGGAGATGTAGAGGGCTTTCCTTAATCTGACCTGACACTTGTGTGACAACTGCTTTGGGATTCTCCACGCTCGTGTGGATACCCGTAGAGGCGTGAACATACTTTCTACACTCGAAACTCTAGCCGCAAGACGTCCAAGATTCCTTTAGAGCACCTTGGTTGAGTGGAGACTCAATCCACTTCAGGTACATTACTTTATTGTACATGTTTATTTCTTGATTCATGAAATCACAAGATCCTTATACTATTTAAGGTTATCTTGTATTACTTTCCATTGCACACATTCTTTGTGTTTATAGATTTGAACTATGTAGAAAACTCAACAGTGGTATCAGAGGTAGGTTGGCGATCCAATGCGTGTAGATCTTGAGCTCTAGAAATGTTCTAAATACTCAGATTTATTCCTCTTGAGGAACGATTGTGATTTCCCTGCGATTTCATTGCTTTAGAAATATGTCTCCTTAGCAGTAACTGTCACTCATTGTGGTTTGTGAAGTCATTATTGTTTGTCTTAGACTTGGAATCCGACAAAGAGAGACGTGCTTGTTTACTGCTTAAGCTGAGTAGCTTGGGCCTCTGCACAATGCTTGTAAATTCTAAAGATTTAGAAGTGCTCTAAATGTTCAGATTTTGTTGTTGGTTAATTGTTAACCATGATTAAATATTAATCGATTATCATTAAATCCCTTATATTATATTAAGTATTCAGATGTCTTTCGATGGATGACACTCTTCATGCCTCGATCGATGAAGTATGAACTTACCAAAGCAAGGTGCATTAATCTATCTCGGTAAGGGTATGAGCAGATAATTGTGATATCTCACTGTCGACATCGGGTCTGACTTAACTAGGTGACCTCAAAAGTTGAGTGTCTAAATGCATGGGGTTGGCTCGCACCGCATGATGGATTCGAATAAGATGTTATTCACCAACCATACAAGAGTTGTAAGTTGTTGCAATTGACAAATGTTGTCTACCTAAATAGTCACATTATGAGAGAAAAGCCAAAGTTTACTCACGATATTGGTGAAATATGAATCTTGATCACTGGAGAATAGCTCGCATTGACTCTTGTATGTACAAGGTATATATACAAATCGTAGAGGAATCGTGAGGGCCCCACCCACAATCCAGACCCAAAATTAACTTACGGAAAAACAGACCTGCGTTAGTTCGTTGAGAACAGTTCGTCGAGTATACACGATGAACGACACGTCCACACGACATATTTGTCGAATATCAAATTTGTCGTAACAGATTCGTTGGGAGCAATTCGTCATGTATACTCGGCGAATAGAAAGAACTCTCGAAGGATCCGTCGAGACCGTCTTGACGAACACAAGCTGTCACGTCAAATTCGTCGAGTGTACTTGACAAACTCGTCGAGAATACTCGACGAACTAACTTACCTTTTTGACGATTTCAAGAAGGCCCCTTGAATTCATAATTCAGGTCCTTTGGTTGATCTAATTTCAAGTCTATGTCAAAAGGCTTGACCCTTCACTCATATCACATATGAGCAAGACCAACACAGTCCTTTCCAACTTCTCCATAACTCTTATGTGCGACCTCATAGGCTCATATTGCGTTAACAGCAAGACTAACTATTTGACTATCTCAGATCACAACGAAAGAACTCCAACAATCTCCCACTTGATCTAAAAAGTCAAATAAAAGTCTTACAAACAATGAGCGGTATCTAGCAACACATCATTGGTACCCAAGCAATAAGAGTTTTGTAACGCAAAAAGGCTATAAAATGACTAATGTACAGTGTTGACATGTCCCTTTGTCCTTTACATCTGGATGGAGCTAGAGGCATGGACCGTGTCACCCTCATGACTGCTCAATCCTTGTTACCTAATATAGAATGGACTGTACAAAACCAGAGAACTCAATATCACATATTGGCTCAACCCAGCATGACAATTTATTTCTTAGTCCAATTCCATCAAGGGGCCCTTGGATGCAACTCTTATTTCCAGAGGACAAATCTCATATCTGTCCACACGTAAACACCCGTAGAGGCGTGGACATACTTTCTACACTCAGAACTCTAGCCGCAAGACGTCCAAGATTCCTTTAGAGCACCTCGGTTGAGTGGAGACTCAATCCCCTCCAGGTACATTACTTTATTGTACATGTTTATTTCTTGATTCATGAAATCGCAAGATCCTTATACTATTTAGGGTTATCTTGTATTACTTTTCGTTGTGCACATTCTTTGTGTTTATAGTTTTAAACTATGTAAAAAAACCCAACATTGGTATCATAGGTAGGTTGGCGATCCAATGCGTGTAGATCTTGAGCTCTAGAAATATTCTAAATACTCAAATTTATTCCTCTTGAGGAACGATTGTGATTGCCCTGCAATTTCATTGCTTCAAAAATATGTCTCCTTCGCAGTAACCGTCACTCATTGTCTTGGACTTGGAATCCGACAAAGAGAGACGTGCTTGTTTGTTGCTTAAGCTTAGTAGCTTGGGTCTTTTCCCAATGCTTGTAAATCTAAAGATTTAGAAGAGTTCCAAATGTTCAGATTTGGTCGTTGGTTAATTGTTAACCATGATTAAATATTAATCGATTATCATTAAATCCCTTATATTATATTAAGTATACGGATGCTTTTCGATGGATGACACTCTTCTTGCCTCGATCGATTAAGTGTGGGTTTACCAAAGCAAGGTGCATTAATCTATCTTGATAAGGGTACGAGCGGATAATTGTGATATCTCACTGTCGACATCGGGTCTGACTTAACTAGGTGACCTCAAAAGTTGAGTGCCTAGAGGATGGGGTTGGCGTGCACTATATGATGGATGTGAATAAGAATTTATTCACCAACCATACAAGAGTTGCAAGTTGTTGCAATTGACAAATGTTGTCTACCTAAATAGTCACATTATGAGAGAAAAGACAGTTTACACTTGGTATTGGAGAAATATGAATTTTGATCTCTATAGAATAGCTCGCATCGACTCTTGTATGTACAAGGTATATATACAAATCATAGAGGAATCGTGAGGGCCCCACCCACAATCCATACCCAAAATGAACTTACGGAAAAACAGACCTGCGTTAGTTTGTCGAGAACAGTTCGTCGAGTATACACGATGAACGACACGTCCATACGACGGATTTCGTCGAATATCAGATTTGTCATAACAGATTCGTTAGGAGTAGTTCGTCGAATATACTCGGCGAATAAAAAGAACTCTCGAAGGATCCGTCAAGACCGTCTCGACGAACACAAACTATCACGTTGAATTCATCGAGTGTACTTGACGAACTCATCGAGAATACTCGACGAACTGACTTACCTTTTCGACGATTTCCAGAAGGCCCCTTGAATTCATAATTCAGGTCCTTTGGCTGATCTAGTTTCAAGTCCATGTCAAAAGGCTTGACCCTTCACTCATATCACATATGAGCAAGACCATCACAGTCCTTTCCAACTTTTCCATAACTCTTATGTGCGACCCCATAGGCTCATATTGCATTGACAGCGAGACTAACTTTTTGACTATCTCAGATCACAACGGAAAGAACTCCAAAAGTCACCCACTTGATCTAATAAGTCAAATAAAAGTCTTGCAAATAATAAGCGGTATCTAGCAACACAGCATTGCTATCCAAGCAATAAGAGTTCAGTAACGCAGAAAGCCTATAAAATGACCAATGTATAGTGTTGTCATATCCCTTTGTCCTTTACATCTGGATGGAGCTAGAGGCATGGACCATGTCACCCTCATGACTTCCCAATCCTTATTACTTGATATAAAATGGACTGTACAAAACCAGAGAACTCAATATCATATATTGGCTCAACCCAGCATGACCATACATTTCTTAGTCTAATTCCATCAAGGGGCCCTTGGATGCAACTCTTGTTTCGAGGAGGACAAATCTCATATCTATCCACACGCAAACACCAAAATAATTCGTAATGTACTCAATAACCACCGTTATCATCCAACTTTCTCAAGACCGGACTTTAGATGACATCAAAATATGATCTTCCTCACTCGATGAATGTTGTGACCTCAGGTCAAAGAACCACAAACACTATTGCTACTTGAGACCTACCCATGACACGATGTTAAAACAATCCACAAAGTAGTCTCAGGGTGAGTCTGTTCGGTACAACTTGTTCATAACAAGTGCCTGTGTGATGACTTGATATCATAATATTATGACCTATGAGAACCAGTCATCAGCCAATGCACAGACTGGTCTCAACGTATCATCATCGTCCTTAATTTCTAAGATGATACCTCAACCAGGGACAATTTAAAAAGGAAGCTTCTAATAAACATATGCACTCACATTCAATTCATGCAATTGAATCTCCTATAAAAGCGAATATTCTAAGGACATTTGGTATGTTAGTAGCCACATTGGAGCATAGCAAAAGAACATAATAAAATAACATGTCATAAATATAAAATGAAAAATACAGTATAATATTCATCAAATGAATTACAACGATCGACAAACACACAATCCACAAGACTCCCACTGGAGTTGATCATGTAAGTATCTAATATGCATTGATCTAGCATGACCATCATGCTTTCTTTGTGCAAGAGGCTTTGTCAGTGGATCCATAATAGTTTCTTCAGTCGGCACTCTACAAATGTTCACATTGCTCGACCGATAATCTCACGAATAATATGAAACCACCAAAGTATATGCTTAGAGCGTTGATGAGATCTAGATTTTGAAGCAAGTGCAATTGCACTGTTATTGTCACAGTAGAGAACTATGAGACTAATAATGCTAGGAACTACACCAAGCTCACTGATGAATTTCTTAATCAATATAGCCTCCTTCACCGCATTTGCAGCAGTGATATATTCAGCCTCAATTGTAGAATCAGCATCTGTCTCTTGCTTGGAACTCTTTTAGCTAACAACTCCTCTATTAAGGCAAAATACAAAACCTGATTGAGACTTTGAGCCATCCCTATCAGTCTGGAAGCTAGCATCCGTGTAACCTTTTACAATGAGTTCTTTCTCTCCACCCTACACCAAGAACATGTCTTTAGTCCTTAAGTACTTTAAGATGTTCTTAACGTCTATCCAGTGACCATCACCGGGATCAGACTGATACTTGCTAGTCATGCTCAAGACATATGAGACATCGGGTTGAGTACATATCATTGCATACATGATTGATCTAATTGCCGAAGCATATGGAATCACTTCATGCGGCTCTTATCTTCCAAAGATATTGGACATTGGTACTTAGAGAGATTCACACCATAAGACATGGGTAAGAATCCCTTTTTGGAATTAAGCATATTGAACTGTTTCAACACTTTATCAATGTATATACTTTGGTTCAAACACGACAACTTCTTCAATCTATCTCTATAGATCTTAATAACAAATATATATGATGCTTTGCCCAAGTCTTTCATCGAAAAGCAATCCATTAGGTTGTTCTTAACAACTTGCAGGGTCGAAATGACATTTCCAATCAGTAGTATGTCATCTATATATAAGATCAAGAAAATGACAATGCTCCAACTAATCCTCTTGTAAACACGTGACTCATCTTCATTCTAGATGAAACCAAACTCTTTGATTTTCTCATCAAAATGAAGATTCCATCTTCGAAAAGCTTGTTTTAATCCATGGATGGATTTATACAGCTTGCATATTTTAGTGGCTTCGTTTGGATTCACAAAATTCTCGGGATGTGTCATGTACACTTCCTTAAGTAGATTTCCATTAAGGAAAGCTATTTTGGCATCCATTTGCCAGATCTCGTAGTCATAATACACAGCAATAGCAAACAGAATTCTGATGGACTTTAACATAGCAATAGGGAAAATGTTTCATCATAGTCAATGTCATGAATTTGCTTGTAACATTTAGCCACTAGTCGCCCTTTGAATGTTTGTACATTCACATCCATGTCGGTCTACTTCTTAAAAACTCATTTGCACCCTATGGGTCGTACCCATTCAGGTGGTTCCACCAAGGTCCAAACTTGGTTTGTATATATGGAGTTCATTTCAGATTTCATGGCCTCAAGCCACTTCTTAGAGTCATGTCCATTCATAGCATCTTAGTAAGTTTTAGGCTCATCATTATGATCCATAAGCAGCACATTGTCCATTTGAGACATAAGAGATCCATATCTCTCAGGCTCAAATCTTGGTCTACCAAATCTACGAAGGACTTGTGTTTCTTGATCAGGCTCTCTAGCTACAATAACTTATAGTCCTTGCCAGGTTCCAATATCGGTTCATCCATCATTTGTGGTTCATGAAATTGTTCAAGTTCAACCTTTGTAATCTTTCTGGATAAGAATTCCCTTTCCAAAAAGACATCAGTGCTCGCGACAAACACTTTGCCCTCATAGGGTAGGTAAAAATAATACCCTTTGGTTTTCTTAGAATATCCCACAAGATAACATTTATCTTACTTGGGTTCCAGCTTGTCAGGCATTTGATGTCACACGTATGCCTCACAGCCCCAAATCTTGATGAAAGACATACTAGAACACTTCCAATCCATATTTCATATGGTGTCTTTAGAATGATTTTCGTTGGAGCATGATTTAGAGTAAAAGGAGCAGTCTCTAGAGCAAATCCCCAAAAGAAAACAGACAAATCTGCATGACTCATCATTGACCGTACCATTTCTAATAGAGTACGATTCCTCCTCTCAAATACACCATTATGTTGTGGTATTTTGGGTGGAGTGAGCTAAGATATAATACCACACTCTTTCAGATAATCACGAAACTCATAACTCGGGTATTCGCCACCTCGATCAGATCGGAGTGCTTTAACCCTTTTGTTTAGCTGGTTCTCTACTTCATTCTTAAACTCTTTGAACTTTTCAATGGTTTTAGATTTTCACTTCAAAAGATACACATATCTGTATTTACTGAAATCATCAATAAATGTAACGAAGTAGTAGTACCCACCTCTAGCTATAAAACTAATGGGTCTGCATACATCACTATGTATTATACCCAAGAGATCATCAGCCCTCTCAGTATGACCAGTGAAAGGTACCTTAGTCATCTTACCTAATAAACAAGACTCACATTTCTCAAATTATTCATAATCAAATGAGTCTAGTAGTCCATCTTTATGGAGTTTGGATATGCATTTTTCATTTATATGACTCAAACGACAATGTTAAAGGTACGTGGGGTTTGAGTTATTTGATTTTAGTCTTTTAGTACTTTCCATATTATAGATCGGATGGTCTAAGTTTAAAATATATAAACTATTAAACAATTGGGATACACCATAACAAACATCATTCATAAAGATTGAATGACAATTGTTTTTAATTATAAATGAAATATTTTCATGTCAAGACATGAGGCAGATATAATATTTCTAGTTATGGAAGGAATAAAATAGCAGTTATTTAATTATATTACAAGCTCAATGAGAAAAGAAAGACAGTAGACGCCAATGGCAACGACAGTAACCTTTGCACCATTTCCAACGCGTAGGTCTATCTCTCCTTTACCCATCATTTTTCTCATTCTCAGTTCCTGCACATTTGTAAAAATGTGAGAACCACGTCCGGTATCCAATATCCAAGATGAAAGAGTAGAAAGGTTTATTTTTATAACAAAGATACCTAAAGCGGAAGCCACACTTCCCTTCATCTTCTGCAGACCTTCAATATAAGAAAGACAATTCCTTTAGTGACCAGCCTTGCCATAGTGGTGTCACTTCCCTTCCTTCGCCAGACCCTTCTTATTAAGTGCTGAAGACTTTGGGATCAAGGTATGACTTAGGTATCACCTTAGTCTTCATTGATCTCTTCGCTTTTCCCTTGCCTTTATGCATCATCAGTATGGGGCTAGTAGGCTTAGCCTTCTTCATGTTGTTCTCAGCAGTTCTCAACATGCATAGGATCTCGGGCAGTGTCTTGTCAATTTCCTTCATATTATAGTTAAGGCCGACTGCTCATAACTATCCCGCAATAATTGCAAGATCAGGTCAATGGCCAACACTTCTCTTAAGGGAAAACCCAGCCTTTGAAGATTCTCTATATACTCAATCATCTTAAGTGTGTGAGTTCCAACAGGGTCTCGAGCTCCCATCTTACACTAAAAAAGTGCCTTAGAAACATCGAACCCTTCTTGTCGAGCTTGCTCTTGAAACATTTTCTTTAGGTACTTTATCATCTCATGACCACCCATGGACTCATGTTGCTTCTGAAGCACAAATTTCATGATAATAAGCATAAGTCATTCGACGTCCAAGGAATCATCTTAATACTTCTTGTAAGCATCTTTATCAGCTCGAGACACATTCCAGACTAGCTCTATGGGGGGATTCTCGTCCAAGTCATAGAGTTTGCGCTCCTGCTTGAGAACAATTCTCAGATTTTTATACCAGTCAAGGAAGTTAGTCTCATTGAGCTTGTCCTTCCCAAGAACGACTCTCAGGGACAAGGTGAAGTGAGATCCACCTGCATGGAATTTCTACAAGAATTTATGCAAATTAAACTTTAGTACTATATTTCAAAATACATTTTTATTCAAAAGGGACTTTATTTAAAATAAGGGCGCTGCTATCCGCACCGCAGTTTTGGCTATTCGCACTGCACTTTCTCCTAATTTTTCGTGTCTTTTGAAAATACGTCTTGTACATGCATTTTTAGGAAAAGTGTTCAACACGAAAGTTTTAGACCTCGTCGAGATCTAAAACTTTCGTGTTGAGCACTTTTCCTAAAAATGCATGTAGAAGACGTACTTTGGAAATACGCTCAGGTTTCGAGTCATTTGAAAATACGCCTTGTACATGCATTTTGAGGAAAAGTGTTCAACACAAAAGTTTTAGATTTTGACGAGATCTACAACTTTCATGTTGAACACTTTTCCTAAAAATGCATGTACAAGAGGTATTTCAAAAGGCACGAAAAATTAGGAGAAAGTGCGGTGCGAATAGTCAAAACTGCGGTGCGGATAGCAGCGCCCTAAAATAACTCACATTATTTTATTCAAACTGATAACCCTCAATATCAATTCGGAGAGTCGATGCGAGCTATTCTCTAGTAATCAAGATTCATATTTCACCAACACCGTGAGTAAACTTTGGTTTTTCTCTCATAATGTGACTATTTAGGTAGACAACATTTGTCAATTGCAACAACTTGCAACTCTTGTATGGTTGGTGAATAAATTCTTATTTCGCATCCATCATATGGTGCATATCAACCTCATGCCTCTAAGCACTTAACATTTGAGATCGCCTAGTTAAGTCAGACCCGATGTCGACAGTGGGATATCACAATTATCCGTCCATACCCTTACCAAGATAGATTAATGCACCTTGCTTTGGTAAGTCCACACTTCATCGATCGAGGCAGAAAGAGTGTCACTCATCGGAAGGCATCCGTATACTTAATATAATATAAGGGATTTAATGATAATCGATTAATATTTAATTATGGTTAACAATTAACCAACAATCAAATCTGAATATTTAGAACTCTTCTAAATCTTTAGATTTACAAGCATTGGGCAGAGGCCCAAGCTACTCAGCTTAAGCAATAGACAAGTACGTCTCTCTTTGTCGGATTCCAAGTCCAAGACAAACAATAATGATTTTACAAACCATAATGAGTGACGACTACTGCTAAGGAGACATATTTCTGAAGCAATGAGAGGTCGACAACTATTCATCTTCTTCCCGACGGAAAATCCCGAACCCTAGATTATCGCGATCAGCCCTCCTGTACAGCAAGCCCTTCATTAACGGATCTAGCAATCTGTGGATATGTAGAGGGCTTTCCTTCATCCGACCCGACTCTTCTGTGATAAGTGCTTTGGGGTTCTCTAAGCTCGTGCGGATACATGTGGAGGCGTGGACATACTTTCTACACTCAGAACTCTAGCCGCAAGACGTCGAAAATTCCTTTGCAGCGCCTTGGTTGAGTGGAGTCTCAATCCCCTTCAGGTACATTACTTTTATTGTACATGTTTATTTCTTGATTCATGAAATCGCAAGATCCTTATACTGTTTAGGATTATCTTGTATTAATTTCAGCTGTGCACATTCGATATGTTTATAGTTTTGAACTATGTAGAAAACCCAACAGCACGCTCCCGCACACTCTAGCACGTGCGCGCTGCGCTCTCCAGCGCGCGCACACAGCGTGCTCCCGTGCGGGCGGGCGGTGGCGGCTGGACGCTAGCGGTGGCCGCCGCCGCCAGTTACCCTTGTCGTCCCCGGCCACCTCCTCCTCTTGCCATCGCCTCGCCTCTACAAACCTTGCCCAAGCCGCCCAAACTGCCTGGGGGAAGGGGGCACTCTTGTCATTTTGGTAAAAAGGGTGATCCAGGTGATCAAAATGGAGCAATGACATTCGCCAGCACTAATCACTCCCCGACGCAATTACCACTGTGACCCTCCATAAAACTATAAATAGGTCCCCCAGACCTTTATTTGAAGACAAACAACTCCAAAGGCAAGAGAGAGAGCTCTGAGGTTTTCCGGCGAGATCGTGGATTTGGGTTGGTTCTCCGCTCAGGAATTCACTCTACTCTCCTCCTTACACTACGGTTTCCTCACGCCTCAAGCGACATCAACCGCCTCGGTGAGAGCGCTCCCAACTAGGCTCCGCGTCAACGAGAGCGCTCCCTCCAGAAGCTTCGTGAGCTTAGAAGATTTTCCAGCCAGAATGCTTCCACAGAGATTCCGTGAGTTCAACGTCATCTCAAGGCTGGAGCGCTCCATCATGGCTCTGAGGACTTAGTTGTTTCCTCTTTGTCGCATTTCATTCTCTACACTTGTAACTGAGTAGCGGCCTGTCGACCTCCAAGATCAAACTCCAACCTTTGCAAACATACGAGATCTAGTAAAATTTGGCTCAGCACAGATCCAGTCATCTGGTTTTTCACCCTTTTCGGATTTTTCACGTCAAAAAGTCTTCTTGTCATTTACTGTGGTTTTCTTTAACTGCGCGCCCGGTTCGACTCCGAGCTAAGACGGTCCGATTCTCCGTACCGGGAAAAAAGTCGGGCGACCCGCAACACCTTCTATTTACAAATTTTAAAAGAATAACATCACTAATATTTCAATACTATTTTCTTTATCTTGCATTTTAAAATGATCTAAATATTTACAGGAAGAATGAGTTGAATTTACCCTAACCAAAATGGCAGTAAAAAACTGATGGTGAAATGAAAATTTTTGCTCATCCTCTAACAATCGAAAGTTAGAATGATTTAACACCACTCAACTTACAAAAACATAATAACCCTTCACCCATCTCATGAATGGAGCAAAGTTTTGAACTTGAACTGAGATAAATTGTTGTAATTTTCGGTCTCCTGTGAAACACTAAAAAACTCCATGAGAGAGGGTTAATGAAACCTCTACTCTCAGCAACAACAAACATCCGCACCTTAGCCATGTGTATGCTTTGTTTGAGCATAATAACAACATGACCTGCCCAATTCAAAATTGTTGCAGTTCGTTAGGTCCATCTGCCCGTTTGTCTGCGGATGTACTACAGGTGTGTGACAGAGGCTGCTCTTTAGGTCCTTGCACGTCCTTATGAATGACTTCCCAATGAATTGAGTGTCATTGTTTGCAACGATAACTGTCGGAATGCCAAAGCGACAAATAATATTCTTCCAAACAAACTATTTGACATTATCCTTGGTTATTTTGGCAAGGGGCTCAGCCTCCACTCACTTGATAAAGTAGTCGATGGATAGGATGAACTTTCTCCGACTAGACGCTAGGGGAGTGGGCCTAGGAGATCGATTCCTCATTGCGCGAATGGTCGGACACTAGCAATTTGTGTTATATTTGCGTGAAGTTGACGGTTTTTCACTTTTGGACGAACTCTATTGCGTCATTCTTCATCGTCACCCAATAGAAACCTTGGCATAAAGTCTTTTGGTTCCGGGCCTTCTCACTCAAGTGATCTCCACAGACTCCTCCATGCACCTCCCTCAAGATGTACTCCGCCTCGAATGCTGGTAAGCATTTTAGATAGGGCCCGGAGAAGGCCCGCTTATAGAGCACTTCGTCTATGATGTCGAATGTTGATGCTCGCATCCGGAGTTGTCATGCTTCCTAAAGACCATCGGGGAGATGTTCATGCTCAAGGTAGGCCCGCAGGAGGCATCCATAATGACTCTTCATTGTTAATTGCGGTAATATCCCATGACCCTCGAATGCTTGGGACCATGACTTCTTTAACTCGGCGCCTTCGGGATTGATATGTAGTAGGTGAAGTTGCGAGTTTGGAGAGTGCATCAACCTCGGTGTCTTGTTCCCTGGTATGTGGAGGACCTGGTGTGACGATATATTATAGAGAAGATACATAAAGAGCGTGAGAAACTGCTCTAGATGGTTTTTCCTTGCTTCCATCCCCGCCGTTTGATCTCATCATGGAGAACGACTTGTCAGGGGCCAGGAAACTTCTGGGCGGTGGTCCGGCGGCCCAACGCCGCCAGCCACCGCCGGAAATACTCAACCCGAAAGCGGGGTGGCGTGGCTGCTCTGCTCCAGGAGATGTCGCACCGCCCCGCCTCTCTGGTGGCTTTTCGGCCACGACACCACCCCTGGTCAGTGCGCCGGTGGTCGAGCTTTCTTCCGGCGATGGCCAGGCAACGTGGCGCCGCCGGCCGCCGCCGCAGAAAATTAAACATAGTGAAATATTTCTTGGGTGTCGCCGGAGCAGTGAATTTTGATGGAACCACAGCCCTCCGCCGTCGGGGATGTTTATCCCTGATGGTATAACACCATCCCAACGCCACCACAGGCGTTGGGCAAGGCTTACAACGCGCGGCCACCACCCGACCTGGAGCAAGGCTCGGGTGGTGCCGATGGCGCTCCGGCCGCCAGGAAGTGCATGCAACACGCTGGATGGATAAAGAATGTGGGGAAGAGGTTCCACCTTAGGAGGGGGATCGAGAGGTGCTGGGCCAGTTTGCCATTAAAGGTGCGGTGGTGGCGGAATCAAGTTGGCTAACTTCGGCGAGGTGGAGGTTGGGCAGGGGTGGGGGAAGCTCGACTGAGATGGTGTGGGGTTAAGCAAAGGGGTGAGGGCCATTTTATAGTGAAGGGGAGGGGCCTTCCCTTCCCTTGCTTCTCCCCGGGGTGGTACTAAACCCAAATGGAGGATGTACTTTGCCTCCTCCCTCCACCTGTCCAGCTAGGTGGATGCATCAGATGATGCTAGTACTATCATGTGACAGCCATCTATGGGAGGGAATTTGTGGGTTTGAAGATTGGCTTGGAAAAAGAAGGGGGGAAATGATTTTAGCTTAGTGGGCTTTTTCCAAAGGCCCAAACCAGTAACCATTGAGTTTAAAGACCCAATGGGGTGGGGGAGGT
This sequence comes from Platanthera zijinensis, assembly GCA_039513925.1. Classification (NCBI taxonomy): domain Eukaryota; kingdom Viridiplantae; phylum Streptophyta; class Magnoliopsida; order Asparagales; family Orchidaceae; genus Platanthera; species Platanthera zijinensis. Next base: position 96,764,102 of record CM077097.1, read on the forward strand.
AAAGCCCAGGAGGTTTGGATAGGGGGAGCTCGGTTTGACCAAAGTCAACGTTAGGGTGGGTCCCTCCATGCTGGTCAAAGTCAAAGTATGTCCAAGTCATTGGGGGTCGGGACAAAGTTGGGGTATCGTGTCATAATTGGCATGTGCACATTTTTCGGTGTTCGATAAAGCTTGGTTTGACCACAGATTGACCACCTATCATCGAAATTGACCGGGATGAACTCTGTTGACTTCGAATTGACTGTACGAATTCAACGCCACTAAACGAGGTTAAATCGGAGTTCGTTTGATAATTATCCAAAATTTGCGCGTCGCGACGCACTAAAACGGTCATATTCGTCGTCCGACTTGGGATTATAATGCAACAAATTCCAATGCGCTCGTATCGACTATACAAAATCATAGGAACTGACAGAACTTAGATCGGAGTTCTCTAGCTCGATATACGAAATCTCGTATTCGCGGCGTTTTACGAGGAATGGTCATATCCATCATATGACCTCAGAATTCAACGGAACGAGTTTCAACGCACTCGTATTAACTATATAATGTCACAGGAATCTACAAAACTCAAATCAGATAACTCTAGCTCCAAATCCTCGTCTCGGGTACCTCTTACCTTGTTATGGGTCTTGGGTAGAGGTTCGGGTCACTTTTATTGGGCTCACTAGGGTTTTAGTGACCCAATAAAAGTCCGGATGTTACACATTGCCCATGTCGTTCATGTTTTGAGACAATTTGTTGGTGCGCCTACCTTTGTACATTACGATCACCTGTTGCGGCTCCTACGCTATCTCCATGCGACGATTTCTCGTGGTCATTTCTTCTTCAGCAGTAGTTCTCTACAGCTTTGTGCTTACTCGGATGTTACTTGTGCTACTGATCATGTAGACCGTCGCTCTGTCACTGGTTTCTGTCTGTTATTGGGTTCTTCATTTATTGCATGAAAGTCTATGAAACAGGCTGGTGTTTCTCGTTCCAGCACTGACGCTGAGATTCGGGTCATGGCTACCACTGCTGAAGATATTATTTGGTTTTGTTGGCTTCTTGAAGACCTTGTGTGTCTTCTCCAGATCTCACTTCGCTCTACTGTGATAACACTGGTGCTATTCAGATTACTATCAATTTGGTGAAACATTCACTCTTCAAGCATATCGGTGTATGATCCCACATGAGTTTGCAGGGGGGGTTAGATATAGTGTATATGTATATATACTAGTGATTCCATGTAAAGAATGATTTGATTTGATTCAGTATAGATATAGGGTCAGTTTGTTTCGGCGGTGACGGTGGCAAAAGGAGCTGTGAGAATAGAGTTGTGGGAATGAAGCTGTGTGAATGGAGCTGTTCAGAATGAGAAACAATTTAGTAAAACAACGTTGACAGAACTGTTCAGAATGGAGAAACAGTTTGGTAAAACGGGAGTGGCGTTTCTGTCATGTTTCAATAATTACAATTATAATAATTAAAATGATTATAACTAATATTTATTATAACTTTAGTTTAATAATAATATTATTATTATTATATGATAATACTATAAAAACAATATATGATAGGTAATATTATAAGATATGATATTACGGGTAAAAAGTAATATAATATTATAATATATATTTGTTTATGTTAGATGTAATATTATAATATACGATAATATCGTAATAATAGTAATTATATATATTTTAATATATAATTTTTGACGGAACGTGGGCGTTGGAAAGCTATTCCCGGCAGCTGTTGGAAAGCTTCGGAGACAACGGAAAAAATGGGCTCCATTAGTGACGGAATGCTAAAACAAACAGGCAAAAAAATCCGTTGTGGTTGGATCGCAACGGAGGAGAAACGTGGAGCCAAACTGACCCATAGTGTATGATCCCACATAAGTTTGCATGCCTCCATCAAGATCGGTATTAACTGACACGCAATCTTATGCTTATATGTTAGTTTGTTATTCTTTTTTTTTGTATTTTTTTAGAACATATATATTTTTGGATCAAGATCGCGATATAACAATTGTGGCTCTATATGTTTGGGCGTTTCGCTGCTCCATTTTGGGCAAACGCCGCCGGAAGGATGGTGTTGTGGACTAACTCGATGCCCCGGTCGGACCGGATTTACTTGGACCGTCTTAGCTCGCGAGGCGGTTGAGCGCGCACACAGTCAATGAAAATAGAAGGTTGACACAAGATGTGATGACGTGGAAAAACCCTTTAAATGGGTAAAAAACCACGTGACCGGGCCTGTGCCGATCAAATTCCACTAGCTTCTGGTGATTACAGTGTGTTGGGGAATCGGGGCGACAGACTGCTCCCGTTACAACTTGGGGGAGAGAGAGAGAGACTACAGCTCCCGACGGGCAACGGACTGCGCCGCGGGAGTAGCTTGGATGTTGAAATGCGTGGGATGATCTTGGTGCTCTGGTGCTTGTGGTCGCGCACGCTTGCTGGCGACAGATGCCTTCTTCCTTTGTCTTCCTCGGGGACTTGGGCGTTTTTCTGTTGGCAATGTGCTGGTGGAGCGCTGGTAGCCATCGGTGGTTCACGTCAACTGGAGGCCGACTCGGGGGAGGAGGCAGAAGAGCTCTCACCTGAGGAAGAAGAAGACAACCCGGAGAAGAGAAAAAGTGAAGAATGAAGAGGCCATGGGGTCCCTTTTATAGCCTCCGAGGGAGGATCATGGCGGGCCCCACCACTAAAGTAGTGGGTTAGTGGCTGGTTACCCTCTTGATCGAACGGCGAGGAGAGACTCCCCTAGATCGGACGGTGGGGAGGTCGTCCACGGAGACGGGCCGCCACGGGGGCCGGCTGCGGCTAGGCCGGCGGCCTGCCGTGGCTCGACCGGCGGCTTGCTGTGGCCGGGCTGCCGGCGGATAGGTGGTCGGTCGCGGCTAGGGCGGCCGTGGCCGGCCACGACAAGGCCGACCGTGCCCGGCCGCGGCTAGGCCGGCCGTGCCCAGACCGCGGCTAGGCCTGTCGCGCCCGGCCGCGGCGAGGCCGCGGCGAGGCCCGGAAGGGGGCCGACCGCCGGTGGTGGTCAAGCCACCCGATGGCGGGGGTCTTCCCGGCGGCGGCGGCCCTCCTCCATGGGGAGAGTGCGTGGGTCCCGCCCCCCCATGATTCTCTCATCATGAGAGTTCATGGGGGGATGGCCCACCCATGATCCACTTTGGGAGGAGATCATGGGGGGGGGGGCTTTCTCTCCTATAAATGATGGTAGAACCCATCAATTTCCCCCCAAATCTTTGCTATCCGAGAGCAAAGTGAGCAAGAGAGGAGAGATTTCCCTTGCTTCCTGCTGTCATGACAGTTTCCGATGAAAAGGCTGAGACGGCGGCGGCCAGTGCTTCCAAGGTATTCAGAGGGAGGTTTGACGAACAACGACGACACACTGATGCACGAAGGCTGGGCGGGTGCATGCCTATCACGCACGCAGGCCGCGCGCGAAGGCTGTGTGTGTCGGCGGCGTGCGCTGACCGCGCTCGTGCAGGCCGGCCGTGCGCGCATAGGCCGTCTGTGCGCGCACAGGCCGTCTGTGCGCGCACAGGCCAACCTCGCGCGCTGGCCGTGCGCGCGCGCTGGCCATGCGCGCGCGCTGCGCGCGGCCCTTGCCGCCCGCGCGCGTAGGCCACGCGCGCACGGTTTGCGTGCGCGCATGGTTGCGTGCGCGTGGCCGCGCGCGCAGGTCATGCGGCTTGGTTGTGTGTGCCCCTGCTATGCGCATGCTTGTGTGGGCGTCCTCTTTTGCGTGGCACTTGGGCCATGTGCGCTTGGACATGCGGCTCCAAGTCTTTATTTTTGGGCTGACTTTTTACTTTTTGCTGTGTGCAGGTTTCGAAGCGCTCTTCTGACTCGATGCTCCTGTGCTCCTCTTTGACCGATGATGGTGTTGATATCTGGAGGGCGAAGTACGGGCTTTCTGCTGATTTTGAAGTGAGGATCCCGCATCCCGAGGAGCGGGTTCATAATCCTCCTCGTGGTTGGTTGACAATTTGCGAAGTCTCCCTAAGGTCCGGCTTTCGTTTTCCGCCCTGCAAGGAGGCGATTGAGATCTTGAAGTTTTTGTGGAGTGCCTATCTCTCAATTTGTTCTGGCTAGAATTTTCCGAATCATGGGCTTAGTTGCCTTCTTTCGCGAGCATGGGGGCCGGTTTTCTTTAGACCAGTTCCAAGATTGGTGCGATGTACGTTCTGATTGTGGCGAGCGAATGGAGGTACGCAACAACAAGGTTTGGTTGGAGTTTGAAGCCCGCAAAGATCGTCGCCATGACAGCACTTTGTTTGAATACATCAAGAATTCATGGGGTCTTCCTAAGGTGTGGGATGCGCTTCCCGATCGCTTTCGCCGCGTGAGGGGGAAGGAGCGGGACTTTTCCCCGGTGCTTGGATTTTTTGAGCCTCGCGAGCTGGCCAACCGTCTTTTCAACATTTATGCTTATGTGGAGGAAAAATGGTTGGTGCGATGTGGTATTTCGGCGGACTCTGTTCGACCAGCGGAGGCTTCTCAAGGAGGGGGTCGTAAGAGGAAAGCGGTGACGGCCCCTTCTGGCGACCTTGATATGGTAGTGGCAGCGATAACTTCTGACACTTGTCATGATTCGACTCCTGAGGTGCACTTGGAGTACTTCAAGCATGCGGAGTACTTGGAGTCTCACTGGACTACATGCGAAACCGTAGCCTGATCACAGAGGAGGTTCGTGATGATATTTGTTCCAAGGAGGTAGAGCCTCAGATGGATGACATACGCGAGTTGGCGCTCCGACGCGGTGTTTCGAAGGCTTATCGGTTTGTTAGCAAGAGCCTGGGATGTGACACATCCAATTTTAGTTTTGCAGATGTGTCAGAGGATGAGCGTTCTAACACCGAAGACGAGTAGTGGTACTTTTGTCATTGTATGTTTACATTTTATTATATTTTGTCTTTCCTTTTGTTTAGCCTTGGTTGTTGTTGTCTTTAGACGCTGATTGTACTTGTATCACTCCAGCTTTGTTATGTTATGACATTGCTATTTTTTGTCATCTTGGCTGCTTGTTTGCACTTGTTTGCACTGGTTTGCTACTTAATTTGCACAACTTGGGTCCGCGACTTAGATTAAGCGAGGGATGCTCGCGGCTTATCCTGCGTGAGGGATGCTCGCGGCATGGCTTGCGCGTGGGATGCTCGCGGCTTAGGTTGCGCGAAAGATGCTCGCGGCTTAGGTTACGCGAGGGAAGCTCGCGGCTTATCTTGCGTGATGGATGCTCGCGGCTTAGGTTGCACGAGGGATGCTCGCGACTTAGTTTGCGCGAGGGATGCTCGCGGCTTCTTCGTGAGGGGGGCAGGACCTCACGGTATTGCATGAGGGTTGCTCGCGGCTTACTTTGCACGAGGGATGCTCGCGGCTTCTTCGTGAGGGTGGCAGACCACAACGGTGTTGCACGAGGGTTGCTCGCGGCTTACTTTGCACGAGGGATGCTCGCGGATTCTTTGTAAGGGGGCAGACCCCCACGGTGTTGCACGAGGGTTGCTCGTGGCTTACTTTGCACAAGGTATGCTCGCGGCTTCTTCGTGAGGGGGGCAGGCCCCCACGGTGTTGCACGAGGGTTACTTGCGGCTTACTTTGCACGAGGGATGCTCACGACTTCTTCGTGAGGGGGGCAGGCCCCCACGGTGTTGCACGAGGGTTGCTCGCGGCTTACTTTGCACGAGGGATGCTCGCGGCTTCTTCGTGAGGGGGCTAGTCCCCCACGGTGTTGCACGAGAGTTTCTCGCAACTTACTTTGCACGAGGGGTGCTTGCGGCTTCTTCGTGAGGGGGCAGGCCCCCACGGTGTTGCACGAGGGTTGCTCGCGGCTTACTTTGCAGGAGGGATGCTCGCGGCTTCTTCGTGAGGGGGGCAGGCCCCCACGGTGTTTGTGTGAGTTGTCTTTTCTACTTGCACATGTAAGATTTGTAACAACATAATTCAATATTTGAATGAAGATAACGTCTGCGGGGTTGAGCCCGAGGCTTACATAGTTTTACACAAAACACACATAATTAGGCAGCTGTAAAATAGAAATCACTGATAAAATTGGCGATGAAGGGGCCTTCCCAAGTCGGGGATAACTTATCGTCATGTGTTCTCTTCCCTGCCGCTTCCAGAGTACGAAGGAACAAGTCTCCTACATTGATCGGACAAGACTTCACTTTGCGGTTATAATAGTGGGTTACACGTTGCTGGTATGTTGCAGATCGGAGAGCGGCTTCTTCGCATATTTCAGAGATCAGGTCTAGATTGTCTCTGAGAGCATCATCGTTTGTCAAGAGATTGAAGTGGAAAACCCGGGGGCTTGGAATGCCGATGTCAACTGGGATAATTGCTTCAGTTCCGTAGCAGAGATTGTACGGGGTTTCTCCGGTAGGGGTTCTTGCTGTCGTCCGGTATGCCCATAATACATTGGGGAGGGCATCGGGCCATTGCCCCCGACATCTTGTAGTCGCACTTTTAGGCCCTTTAGTATGGTCCGGTTGGTCACCTCGATCTGTCCATTGGATTGGGGGTGTGACACCGCTGTGTGCCGCAACTCAATCTTCAAGTCTTCGCACAACTTGGTGAAGGATTTTCCCGTGAATTGAGTTCCATTATCCGTGATGATAATTGTCGGTATTCCAAAGCGGCAGACAATGCTCTTCCACACAAATTGCTTTGTATTTTCCTCAGTAATTTTGGCCAGTTGCTCGGCTTCTACCCACTTGGTGAAGTAGTCGATGACCATGATGATAAATTTTCTTTGCCCTGAAGTCTGGGGCAAAGGGCCGAGAAGGTCAATTCCCCATTGCGCGAATGACCAAGCTCCCTGTAGCGTAGTAAGGGCAACAGGTGGTTCCTAGGAATGTTGGCATGCAGCTGGCAACTCTTGCATTTTTGGACGAAGTCAGCCGCTTCCTTTTTCATGGTAGGCCAATAGAATCTCTGGCGTAGGATTTTACGGGCCAGGGCCTTTCCGCCCAAGAGTTCTCCACATACCCCTCTGTGGACTTCGTGGAGGGTATATTCTGCATCAGTTCCTGTTAAGCATTTTAGGTAGGGTCAGGCGAAGGACCTTTTATAGAGTTCTCCGCCGATTAGTGTAAAGGTGGTCGCTCTCATCCTTAGGCGGCGGGCTTCCTTTGAGTCTTCAGGGAGCTGCTAATTCTCTAAGTAGTTTATTAGTGGAGTGATCCAAGATTCCTCTGGTCCTTCAATCCCTACTACTTCCCAAGGTCCTTGGATGCTAGGAAATAAGATTTCTTCAACTCTTCATCTTTTGGACTGGTAGCGGGAAGGTGATGTTGCTAACTTTGACAAGGCGTCTGCTCGATGGTTCTGCTCTCTGGGGATGTGGATAATTTGAAGTTATGGTATCTGTATCAGAAGAGATCTTACCAGCTGGAGGTACTGGGCGAGTTGTTCACTCTTGGCCTCATAGTCCCCTTCCACTTGGGACACAACGAGCTGGGAATCAGAGTAGATTGTTAACTTGGCAATGTGGCAATTAATAGCAAGTCTGAGTCCTGCAATTAAGGCCTCGTATTCTGCTATGTTGTTGGTGGCAGGGAACTTTAATCGGAGGTCATACTCTAAGTTATTGAGCTCTGGGCTTATGAGGAGTAGCCCGGCTCCCGCACCCTCAATGTCGGATGCTCCGTCAACGTACATAGTCCATCCTTGACCTGGATTTGCTGAGACAAATTCCGGCTCTGTTGGTAAGGTATTTTCGACGACAAAATCCGCCAAAACTTGTGACTTAATGACGGGACGTGGTAGGAAGTGGATGTCAAATTCACCCAGCTCGATTGCCCATTTGACCAATCGACCGGAAGCCTCTGGCCTTTGAAGAATAGCACAGAGGGGTAACTTTATTAATACTTTGATGGTGTGGGCCTGGAAGTAGGGACAAAGTTTCCTTGCTGAAAAAACAAGTGCAAAGGTTGTATTGTCTGCGACCGGATACCAGGTTTCTGCATCAGAGAGGATCTTGCTAAGGTAATGGATGGAGCGTTTAACTCCTCCCTCGTCCTTCACCAATACTGAACTTAGTGCGGCTGGTGTGATAGCGAGGTACAAAAAAAGAACTTCTCCCGGAGCTGGCTTTGATAGTAGCGGAGGGGAAGCCAGATACTGCTTGAGTGATTCGAAGGCTGACTGACATTCGTTTGTCCACTGGAAATCGATAGTTCTTTCTCCTCAGAGAATTTTGAAGAGGGGGAGCTATTTATCCCAGGTCCGTGCCAAGAACCTAGAAAGTGTTGTGATTCTCTCATTCAGCCTTTGTACTTCCTTAAGAGATTGGGGCGGCGACATGTCCTCCAAAGCTTTAATCTTCTCAGGATTGGCCTCTATGCCTCGCTGGGTTACCATGAATCCTAAGAATTTTCCTGACGTAACCCCGAATACACACTTGGTGGGGTTAAGTTTCATGCCATACTGTTGAAGTATCTTGAAACATTTCTCGAGGTCCTCTAAGTGGTTTTCTCGACGAACACTCTTTACCAGCATGTCATCCACGTATACTTCCATCGTTTTGCCGATAAGGTCTTTGAAGACTTTGTTCGTGAGCCTTTGGTAGCTGGCTCCTGCATTCTTGAGCCCAAAGGGCATAACTTTATAACAGTATACTCTTTTGTCAGTTCGGAAGGCTGTATGCTCTTCTTTAGTTGGATTCATTCGAATCTGGTTGTACCTGGAGTAAGCATCCATGAAGCTAAGGAGTTGGTGTCCGACGGTTGAGTCGACTAGCTGATCAATTCTGGGGAGCGGGAAGCTATCCTTTGGGCATGCTTGATTGAGGTTGGTGTAGTCTACACACATCCTCCATTTTCCTGAAGACTTCTTTACTAAGACAACGGTGGCTACCCAGGTAGGTTAGTTTACTTCTCGGATGAAGTGGGCGCTAAGGAGCTTCTCTACTTCTTCTTCGATTGCCAGGAGACGTTCAGGAGAAAAGTTTCTCTTCTTTTGGATGACGGGCTTGCATGTCAGGTTGATGTTGAGGGAGTGTTGGATGACGTGAGGATTTATGCCAGACATATCTTGAGGGGCCCAGGCGAAGATATCTTTGTTATTTTGGAGGTAGGCTGTCAGTTCCTCCTTTTCCTGTTGTGGTAGGAGCGATCCGAGCTGGATGGTGCGAGCTGGTTTGTTGGTGAGAGAGGGACCTCGATTAGCCCTTCCATGGGCATCCCTCATTGTAATACCGCTTCGTCGCGGAGATCGAAGTCATCGATGTTCAAAGTAGTGACACTCGCAGACTGCGCTTGTTTGGAGTAACAATTCTTGGCGGCCTCTTGATTACCGCAGACGACTCCAATACCTCCCAGAGTGGGAAACTTCATGGTGAGGTGAGGAATCGAGGGGAATGGATTTGAAGATAGTTTGAACGGGTCTTCCGAAGATGGCGTTGTATGCGGAGCTTGAATCTACTACCACGAATTAGATCTCATGTGTCACCTGTCTTGGAAATTCCCCCATGGTAACTGGGAGAGTAATCATTCATAGCACTTGAATTGGATGGTTGTTGAAGTCGTACACTGGTCGGCTTCCTGAGTTAAACGCTGGGTGGAAATATTCATACTTTGTAGAGTAGCAGAAAACAGAACATCGACGGAGCTTCCATTGTCGATGAGGATTCGCTTGACGTTGTAACATGGCTCTCCGATTCCAGCACTGATTACCAGGGGATCTTGGTGAGGTGTTTGGAGCCCGACAAGGTCTTCACTCTGATAGTTATGGTGGAGTCTTCTTGAACTTTTTATCCTCGTGGGCCCCTCCTTGTATATTGACTGAGAAGATTTCAGAGCTGATAGAATGGGTGATCCGGCGATGGTTTCAATATTCCCAACCATTTGCCTAACACCTGCCCCTCTAGGGGGGGGGGGGGGGCGTTCTGCTGTTCTCTCGGTGGTCTAGGCGGGTCGTGTTGATCCTGCACATGTCCTATTAAAAAACTTCCAAGAAGTCCTAGCCGGACTAAGCATTCGATTTCTTCTTTCAGGTGGGCGCAGTCTTCCGCGGTATCCCCCGTGGTTCGATGAAATTCACAATATTTGGATTGGTCGTTCCTGGGATTATGGATCGGCCGTTTGGTCGTTGTAGGGCTGGCTCATTTTGTATAGCGTATAACACATTGGTGTGTGTAGTGTTGAGAGGGGTGAAATCTCTTGGCGGCTGATCTCTTTGAGGATCTCACCGACGCTGCCCGTTGTGACGATCGTCACGGAACCTCCCTTTCTGACGTTGCGGAGGTTGCTCTCTTTCTCTTTTGCTCTTCTGGGCGCCATCAAATTGTTGGCGATGGGCTTCAATGGCTTCATGTGTGGTGATCTGGGCTTCAACCCGATGTACAAGGTCAGGATAACTGGGAATAGTTTCTCGCATTAGCGCTGAGTAGAAGCCGCTCGGTCGGAGATCCCCGAGGAACACACCTCGTAATAACTCCGGGTCGACTCCTGGAATCTGACGGGCTTCGGCGATAAAACGTCAGAAAAAAATCTTTGAGAGTTTCCCCTTCGTTTTGACGAATTCCTGATAAGTGAGAGGGATCGCGAACGATCCTGCGATTGGCGATGAACTGATCGACAAATTGTCTTGTTAGTTCCGTAAAGTTAGCGATGGTATTGGTCCTCAACAAATGGAACCATGTTCGGGCTTGTCCCTTGAGAGTGGCTGGAAACACCTGGCAGAGGAGTTGGTCTTGAGCATTGTAGATTCTCATGATGGTGGTGAAGTGATTGACATGCTCTAGCGAATCATCAGTCTCGTCGAATGTTTCAATGTTTGGGAGTTTAAATCCGTTCGGGATTGGATGATCCAGAATCTGGGGCATCAGGGGGGAGCCCTTGCATAGCGGTCGGCGGGCAAGAGTATCTCTTGCACCAGCCTGACGATATTCTTCGGCGATGACCACTCGAATTTCCTCCCGAGTAAACCTCTCCAGCAGGGGTGGACGGACTTCGTTAGCGGGCTCATGATGATGATCTGCTCTCGCTCTCCTCGGGACCGGGTGAGCGGAACTTGCAGCTTCAGAGTACTATTCGGATATTTCCTGCCTTGGAGGGTCCTCCTGGGGTCTGCCCTGATTTGGTGGTGGCGGTGGATCTGCTCGAGCTGGTTGCAGGGAGGGAGCCGAGGGTGCTCCAAGGTTTCGCAGCAGGGTGAGCATTTCAGTTTACTGCTCTTCCATCTGGCGGACGCGTCCTTCCAAGGCGGTGACAAGAGCTAACGCGGCTTCAGCAGTCAGTGGTACGTCCACTAGAGAGTGTGAACATGCGGGCTCGGGGTGTCCACCAAGGGTGGAGCCTTCAGCGGTACGGGTGCTTCTCTTTGCCATTAGGGCTGAACTTGGAAAGGGCGATGTTTGCGATCTTGTCCTTCGAAGGATGTTGGGGAAATTTGTTAGTACCCTAATTTGATTTGAGTTTAGTCTTGTCTTTTTAGTCCCTTGACCCAAGAAATATCTATGGTCATTGGTTTGTAGTCTAGCTGTAGAGTCCCCGCTTTTCCAGATGAAGAATTTGGTTAAGTAAGTTTTTCGTTCGACTATAGTCGAACGCCGCTCGACTATCGTCTATCGGCTGATCGACGATCGTCTATCAGTTGGTCGACGCTCTGTCTGCGTTGATAGCTCGACTATCTGTTGATAGGTCGACTATCTGCTTGGCTTTGGTAGTTCGACTATCTGTTGATAGGTCGACTATCTGTTCTGCTTTGATAGGTCGACTATCTGTTGATAGGTCGACTATCTGTCGTCTTTGATAGTTCGACTATCTGTCCTGATAGTTCAACTATCTGATAGTTCGACTATCTGTTGATAGATCGACTATCTGCTCTGTTTTTGATAGGTCGACTATCTGTTGATAGGTCGACTATCTGGTTTCTGTGATAGGTCGACTATCTGCTGGATAGGTCGACTATCTGTTTGTGTTTGATAGTTCGACTATCTGTCCGGATAGATCGACTATCTGGTAGTTCGACTATCTTCTTTGATAAGTCGACTATCTGGATCGTTCGACTATCTGCCCGATAGGTCGACGATCTCCGTGCGTCGGTCGACGATCTTTGAGGGTCGTTCGACGCTTTCTGTCTGCCTTTTTATTTTGTATTTATTTATTTTATTTAATAAATTAATACATTATCTGGCTTTTTATTTCAGTTGTTTTATGATAATATTTCCAGGCAATATATGCTCCATTCCTTTTGCCTGAGTAAAATCTTTTCAGATAAAGTTATTTGTCTTATTAGCTGTCGTTATATTTTACTTTATCTGCTGTCAGTCCTTTGTAGCCGTTAGACTGAAAAGTCTTCCTTTTGCTATAAAGAGTTTGTTTCTGATGTGATTTTATTTAGTACTTTATTATCAGATTGTTGCCTGCAGTTTCTTTGAAAAAGGGTTATCCCTTTTATAGAATGTTTTTGCTGCAGAGTTTGTTTGTCCTTTTGATATTTGCAGCCCCGGTTTCAAGTTTCAGAAGAAGACAAACAGTTCAAATTGAAGAGAGCCGTTGCTCGTTACTGTTATAAAAGGAATCCTTTGGAGAAGGATTTTAGCTAGCTAACCAGTTATTCATTTAAGCATTCAAGCCTTCATCAAGTTCAAGTTCTTTGCTCTCAGCAATTTCCATTCAACTGAGAAGTGTTAAGCTCTTCTGCTCTTCTTCAACCTGAGTTCTCCTGCTTCTAGGAAGATTCAAACTCAGAGTTCTTTTGAAGAAGAAGAAGAAGACAGCTGCTTGAAGATTTCTATTTTATTATTTATTATCTTCTTGTAGTCTTTCCTTCAGATCTTTCTGAAGAGTTTTCTGCACTGAAGCAAGACTTCACCTGGACATCTTTGAGCCAGGGGGAGCCTTGATTCTTTAGAGCTTTCTAGCTCAGTGCAAGTCCTTGTGCTTCTCTAATCTTTGTAAAATAGAGAAGACATCTTAACCTTCTTTCCCCCTCCTGTACAGGGTTATTACTCCCTTCAAAAGTATCCCTTGGTGGCAGGGCACCTGATCAAAAACCTGTGTTCGGTTTTTAGATACCTGATCAAAAGTCTAAAGGGTTTCTGGATCTACCTGAAGCAGATCCTGTTGGTGGCAGGGCACTTGATCAAAAACCTATAGTGGATTCCTACCGTGTGGGTAGAAGAGTGGACGTACCCAAGTTGTTTGGGGAACCACTATAAACTCCTTGTGTCGCCTGGATTGCCTTGTTTAATTCCTGCATTATGGCTGTGAATAGATATAACTAGGTTGCTAGTTGCTGATTAGGTTTTCCAAGCCTTAACTGTAATTACAGTTGGCTTGAGTTTGTGCACAACACTTGTGTTAGGCTATAGGGTTAATTCTATATCTATAATCTTTTCATTCCGCATTTCACTCCAAGGGAGTTGGGTAGACCATTAAGTTTTGTCTAGTGCAAAATTTGATAACTCTATTCACCCCCCCTTTAGAGTAGTATCTATCCCTTCACTTTCAAAATTGTTCCCACAGACGGCGCCAAACTGTTGCGGACTAACTCGATGCACCGGTCGGACCGGATTTACTTGGACCGTCTTAGCTCACGAGGCGGTCGAGAGAGCACACAGTCAATAAAAATAGAAGGTTGACACAAGATGTGATGACGTGGAAAAACCCTTTAAATGGGTAAAAAACCACGTGACCGGGTCTGTGCCGATCAAATTCCACTAGCTTCTGGTGATTACAGTGTGTTGGGGAATCGGGACGACAGGCCGCTCCCGTTACAACTTGGGGGAGAGAGAGAGACTATGACTCCCGACAGGCAACAGACTGCGCCGCAGGAGTAGCTTGGATGTTGAAAATGTGTGGGATGATCTTTGTGCTCTGGTGCTTGTGGTCGCGCACGCTTGCTGGATACAGATGCCTTCTTCCTTTGTCTTTCTCGGGGACTTGGGCGTTTTTCTATTGGCAACGTGTTGGTGGAGCGCTGGTAGCCGCAGGTGGCCGCCGGTGGTTCACGGCGACTGGAGGCCGACTCGGGGGAGGAGGCAGGAGAGCTCTCACCTGAGGAAGAAGAAGACAACCCGGAGAAGAGAAAAAGTGAAGAATGAAGAGGCCATGGGGTCCCGTTTATAGCCTCCGGGGGAGGATCATGGCGGGCCCCACCAATAAAGTAGTGGGTTAGTGAGTGGTTATCCTCTTGATCGGACGGCTAGGAGAGCCTCCCCTCGATCGGACGGTGGGGAGGTCGTCCACAGCGACGGGCTGCCACGGCGGCGGTGGTGGCCGGCCGCCCGGCCGGCGGCGGCAGCCTGCCGAGGGCCGGCTGCGGCTAGGCTAGCGGCCTACCGTGGCTCGACTGGCGGCCTGCCGTGGCTCGGCCGGCAGCCTGCCTTGGCTCGACCGGTAGCCTGCCTTGGCTCGGCCGGCAGCCTGTCGTGGTCGGGGCGCCGGCGGCTAGGTTGCCGGCCGCGGCTAGGGCGGTCGTGGCCGGCGGCTAGGTTGCCGGCCGCGGCTAGGGCGGTCGTGGCCGGCGGCTAGGTTGCCGGCCGCGGCTAGGGCGGTCGTGGCCGGCCGCGGCAAGGCCAGCCATGGCCAGGCTGCGGCTAGGCCGGCCGTGCCCGGACCGCGGCTAGGCCTGCCGCGCCCGGACGCGGCCAGGCCTCGCCCTGCCGTGGGCAGGCCGCGCCCTGCCGTGGGCATGCCGCGGCTAGGCCGGCCGCGGCGAGGCCCGGAAGGGGGCCGGCCGCCGGTGGTGGTCAGTCCGCCCGATGGCGGGGGTCTTCCCGGCGACGGTGGCCCTCCTCTATGGGAAGAGGGTGTGGGTCCCCCCCCAAGATTCTCTCTGTAGGATTTCACGTACAGTGGTGGGGAGAATTTTTTTTTTAAAAAAAATTCCCAAACACCATACAATACACAGGGATCGGATATCTCAAAGCAATGCAAAACAGACTTAACAAACATAAACCCTAACTCATCACATCTAATCCATCACATGCATTAGAAATTATACCTCTAGAGAACAATCTCTAGGCGGAAGAAAATGATGACGATCCCACCGCAACAACGAGGTCGATGCCTCGTCTCTTGGTTCACCTTGAACCTGAACAGCGACAAATCTCTATTCCGTTGACGGGGATTAGAAACACTAGCTCAGAACTTCACTCCTCTTGCACCGATGACTCCAAGTGGCCTAACCACACTAGTCGCCGTGTAGGGAAGAGAAAGGTGGAGAAGGATCTAAAACCGCTGTGGAGAAGGAGCAGACTCAAGCCATCACACAAGCTGCGGCCGACCGTGAAGGAACACCTAGGGTCGCGAGCTGCAGGGCGATGGCGGCGGCAAACTTGCCCGGCGGTGGAGCAGCAGGCGCCAAGGCTATGGCGGCGACAAGCTTACCCGGCGACGGAGATGGGTTGCGATGCCGGCGGCAAACTTGCCCGGCGGGAGAGCTGGGAGCTGCGTGATGATGGCGGCCGGAAGCACGAGATCGCAAAACCCTTTTTCTCTTTTTTGCGGCTAGGTTTTTGACAAAATCGTGAACCTGCTGCTCACTCTCTCCCAGTTTATATATCTCTATATATATGTATATTAACTTATATATATAAATCTATATATATTATATACATACATTTATATATTTACATATATATAACACATATATATATCTCATATATATAAATACTTACATATATATATATTAATATATAACTTACATATATATATATATATATATATATATATATATATATATATATATTGTATTTGTGTACACTTTATGCACATATACATGCCACATATATATATAATCTCATAACTCCAAAATACTGTGCACTCCTACCAAAATAATTACGACGACTCGCTCCGTCATAATTATTTCTCTTTGATAGTCGCACAGGAATTTTATCTAAGCATGTCGAGTCACGACATTAGACGTTCGTACTTACTATAGTACTTAGATTAAATGTTCCATAAAATCAAATACCCCAAATAAGCCGAACGAATGCTGTTCTCGTTCATTTGGTGCGACCTTAAAGAGGAACCATATCGTCAATGCTATAATATAACATCATATGTTATGGACTATAAGAGACTTTATCACTGCATTATAGTCGCCCCAACAACATGGTAACTAGGTAACGCAATGAATGACCTGCGTCTATTTCTTTGTCACATGATATCATAAATATTGTGCAAACTGAGACTGTGTCATTTCGCACTATATTTGTCTTTCTTGGTCTCACAAGTGAGTTGTATTTATAACTATGTTAGTTATAATGCATGTTATACAACCTCGCTCGGCTAAGGGGCCCGACTATATCATTACCAAAATAATTTGGGGACAAAATGATATTTCGATGTGCACATTTCCTACGCGTAAGTATGAACAACGAATCATAGTATTTATCATTATCAGAGGATAGTTTTCAACTATAATCACGTTGCCCACACTGACACGTTAAATCTACACATCTTGTATCTCCAACTTAATAGACACGTTGTAAACATTATTGACACTTAACACATTCCACATAATGCTACAACATAAAATAGGTCACTCTCAATGTGTATGAAATCACACGCATACACACTCATATGATTAAACGATAATCATTTATCAACATTTATAGAACTCAAATGTACTTTAATCGATATGACAATCTTAACTCGGCAATCAATGTTCCTCTTTGATTATCACGATTGTGAGGATAACTTAAGATTACATGACTTAATAAAAAACCATGGTTCTATGGTTCAAGACCAAACGCATTTTCTCAAACCTTACATGATACAAGTCATATAATCAAGGAACAAAATATTACAACATTCTGAAACATGAACATAAGTAAAAGATAACTTTCAAAACACCACTTCCTTCAGTCTCCCACTTGTTTTCAAAGTTTCTTAAATTATAGAAACTACAAAAGAAAGGAGCAACCTTAAAATCATTTATCAAGCCACTCTCCATGGTCACGTAGCCCCATGGATTCGAAATGAATTTCGCCCTTAGCTTGAGATAAAGGTTTGGTGAAAGGATCAGTTGTGTTGCTGTTAGTGTCTATCCATAAAAGTGCAATCTTCCCTTCCTCGATGAAGTCCCGCATTACAAAATACTTTCTATCCATGTATTTTTGTCTTGTGATGCGACCTTGGCTCCTTGATTTGAGAAATGGAGGCACTATTCACAAAACAATTTCAAGGGGGCTTCACTCGATGAAACAATTCTAAGTTCTTCGAGGAATTTCTTTATCCATACTCCCTCTTTGCAAGCTTCCGCAGCTGCCAAGACTTCTGCTGCGGTGGTCGAGTCAGCGGTAGTTGATTGTTTCCAACTACGCCAACTCACGGCTCCACCATTCAGAAGTAAAATGAACCCAGATTGAGATTTCCTGTCATCCGGATCTGTCATGAAACTAGCATCCGTGTAGCCTTCTACAACTAGTTCCTTATCCCCACCAAAAACAAGAAACTTATTCTTGGTCCTTTTCAGGTACCTAAGAATATTTTTGATAGCGGTCCAATGATTAGGACCGGGTGAAGCTTGATGTCGGCTCGTTATGCTCAGGGCATATGCAACATCCGGTCTTGTACAAGTCATGGCATACATGATGGAGCCTATGACTGAAGCATAGGAGACATTCTTCATGTATTCAATGTCCGTGTGCGTGGAGGCATAATGCGACTTGCCCAACTATAAAGATGTCTTCATTGGCACATTTCCCTTCTTAGAATTTTCCATATGAAACCTTTCTAAGACTTTGTCAATGTAAATACTTTGACTCAGGCCAATGAGTCTTCGAGACCTATCCCTATATATCTTGATCCCCAAGATATATTGAGCTTGTCCCATGTCCTTCATTGAAAAGATAGTTTTCAATGAGTCTCTTGTTTGTTCCATTATAAGTATATGATTGCCCATTAATAATATATCATCTACGTACAAAATCAAAAATATGATGTGACTCCCACTAACCTTCTTGTATACACAAGGTTCTTCCTTGCTTTGAATAAAACCGAGAGTTTTAACCTCATCGTCAAAGTGTTTGTTCCAACTCCTTGATGCTTGCTTCAAACCATAAATGGCCCTCTGAAGTCTACATACTTTCTCGATATTTTCCGGAGTTTCAAAACCTTGAGGTTGTAACATATATACCTCCTCAACTAGTTTTCCATTTAGGAAAGCTGTTTTGATGCCCAACTGCCATATTTCATAATCATGGAAGGCGGCGATAGCCAACATGATCTGAATTGTTTTGAACATTACAACTGGCGAAAAGGTTTCATCGTAGTCAATCCCTTGGACTTGGCTAAAACTTTTTGCTACAAGCCTTGCTTTATAGGTTGTCAAGTTCTCATTCATGTCCGTCTTCCTCTTGAAAATCAATTTGTTGGGAATGACTTTCTTTCCATCAGGAAGGTCAACCAAGTCTCATACTTGATTGTCATACATGGATTGCATTTCGGATCTCATGGCCTCTATCCAGGCCTCTGAATCTTTCCTTCCTAATGCTTCCTCATAGGTCAGGGGATCTTCAGTGTCTATTACCAATACATCATGAAAACCCATGTAAAGGTCGGGCTTTCTTTTTACCCTGATAGACCTTCTGAGTTCTATTTGCTCATCCCGTTCACCTTGAGGCTCTCGAATTTCTTCTAGAACCTCATGTGGAATTAATTCATGTTCCACACGAGCCAAACAATTGCTTGGTGGCGTATTGTGAAGCTCCTCAACATGAATTTGTGGAGGTGGATTGGCCACACTCCCACTGAGCAAAGGAACTATATGTGATAGCTCATGGCCATCTTGAATATCAAAATTCATATCATGATCACATCCTTGTAGGTCCTCTTGAGTTTCCTCAAGTATTATCATACGATCACATCCCTTCATTCTTTCAAGAAACTCTTTCTCCAAGAATGTAGCACCTTTCTTTACAAATATAGTATTTGTTGACTTGTGCCAAAAACTATACTCTTTGGTTTCTCTAGGGTATCATATGAAAAAACACTTGTCCGCTTTGGGTTCTAACTTTGTCGATTGCTTACGTTTTACATATGCCTCACAACCCCAAATCTTAAGGAACGATAAACTAGGCGGTTTTCCAAACCATGCATCATATGGAGTTTTATCAACAGATTTTGTTGGAACAATATTTAAAGTGAGAGTTGCAGAAATAAGTGCGTGGCCCCAAAAATATAAAGGTAGATCGGTCTGACATATCATGGAACGGACCATGTTAAGCAGGGTTCGATTTCTCCTTTCGGAGACACCATTCCACTGCGGGGTGCCAGGTGGAGTAAGTTGTGGTACAATACCACACTCCTTCAGGTAAGTAGTGAACATGTTGCTCATGTACTCACCTCCGCGATCGGTTCTCAAGATCTTAATTCTCTTATCAAGTTGGTTCTCTACTTCATTTTTGTACTCCTTGAATTTTTCAAGGGATTCACTTTTATGCCTCATAAGATAAACATAGCCATATCGGCTATGATCATCCGTGAAGGTAATGAAGTACCTATAACCTTCTCTTGCACTCGTACTCATTGGACCGCATACATCTGAATGTATCAATTCCAACAAGTTATTCACTCTTGCACCTTTCTTGCTGAAAGGTGTCTTGGTCATTTTTCCAGCTAAATATGATTCGCATGTCCCAATTGCATCTAAATCAAATGAGTTTAAAAGATTTATTTGATGCAATTTCCTTATGCGTTTCTCGTTTATGTGACCAAGACGATGGTGCCATAAGAGTGTCTAATTCATATGAGATATCTTGAGTCTTTTGTTATTAATATTCATTACATGTTTATCCTCAACTATATTAAGCAAATACAAACCATTGGAAATAATAGCATTTGCATAAAATAAACCGTCCTTCTCAATTGTCATTTGCGAATTAACAATCACAAAACGAAAACCTTCTGCATCTAAACATGATACAGAAACAATGTTTCTCAAAATAGAAGGGACATGATAAATGTTTTTCAAAATTAAAACTAAACCACTAGATAAACGAAGGTCTAGGGTGCCAACTGTAACCGCGAAGATTCTTGCACCATTCCTGACCTTCAGCACAACCTCTCCTTTCGAGAGCGTTCTTCTATCCCTTAGTGACTGCACATTAGAAACTAAGTGAGCACATGATCCGGTATCAATTACCCAATCAAGGATAGTTGTGGTTAAGTTTACATTCAGTTCAATAACATATATACCTTTAGGGCGCTTGTGTTCAATCTTTCCTTCATCCAAGTCCCGTTTGTACTTGGGGCAGTTCATCTTGTAGTGTCCCTTTTCATGGCAATGGAAACACTCGGTGAGATCTGTAGGAGAGTTCTTCACCTTGCTTCCCTTGGAGTTGCTCACATGAGCTCCTCCCTTATTGCCTTTCAAAGAGAAACCTCTACTTGCATTTTTGATTGCACCTTTGCCTTTATTCTTAAAGGGCTTCTTGCTACTCGACGCAACGGCCAAGACAGAATTAGCCTTTGTCTTGCCCATATCCACCTCAGCAGTTTTGAGGGCATTGTGGAGTTCATTCATGGCCATCTTCCTTTCACGCATATGGTAGTGCATAATGAAATCCTTATAGGAATAAGGAAGCGACCCCAGTATGATATCCTCAGCTACGTCATCGGGGAGTTGAGAATTTAGTTTCTCTAATTTCTCCAGATAGCCCTCCACCTTTAGGAAGTGCACCGAGACAGATTCACCCTCCATCATCTTACACCTTGTGAGTGCTATGGTGGTCTTGTAGCGCTCTTTCCGAGCACTATCGGTGAACATCTTCTCTAATTGCGCTATGATTTCCTTTGCGGGAGTATCGAGAAATTTCTTTTGCAACTGATCGCCAATGCTGGCCAAGATCAAAGTTTGCACAACACACTGTTGTTCATTCCATTTCTTTTGTTCCTCCTTTTCAACATCGGTTGGTTTGTCTTTCTCCTTCGCTTCTGGGCACTTGCCATCCAGAACTTGTTGGAGATTTTCCAAACGCAACATGATGTTCAACTTGAGGATCCAATCAGAATAGTTTGAACCGTCGTTTGCAAGAGGACTCTTATCAATCATGGAACACAGAAAATTTGGAAGGGTTTACATGATTCTAAAGAAAAGAGAAAACAAATTTTTACTTAAAGTTCATATATATAAAAAACTGCTATTGCTATGTCAAGAGAAATAAACACAGCATCGCACAAGATCCTTTCCGAACAAGCGGACTCATCCATTCGTTTGTATAGGTAGGTACAAGCACCAATCATAACCTTTAAGCAAAGCTTAACCCTTATGACTCTTGAGCAACATATTATTTCATGTTCTGAATAATAAAACACAATAATATGAAAACCTTTTCCCAAGATATACAAGCCTAGATCTCGAAAATCTTGTTTAAGAAAACTCATTTTATTGGCCAACTAGTGTGGACACAGTATTCCCACAAGAAGAGTAAATTATGCCTCACACAGATTTAATCTCCTGTGGCCTAATACCAAGCTCACACATGTTCCACCATATCTAGTGATTAGAATCACACTCATGCTCTTCCAGGATCACTAGCTTAGGCGGATAAAATGAGGAGGAAAGCATCTTAAATTTTTCACTTCGCATTCCACCAGGGAATGGAAGAATTTCAAAAAAAAAAGTTAAGCTAACTCACGGCATTCTAAAAATATTACATTCATCACAAACAATTACATTCCAGAGTTTGCAAAAATAAAAGAATGCCAAAGAAGGAATAAAACCCGCTAGTCGGAACCCTAACATTGGATAAGCTCATGTACTCAACCCTACATGATTCATCCAGATCATTTTAAATCAAAAAAAAATAATCTCCTCATAATCCATACTAGGGTGGATTACGCAATATGAATCAAAAGGGCTAGGACATAGCAAATCCAAAGCATTAGACACCAAAATTAGCAACTAATGAGTTACATTGAAATGTGATATCGCAACCTGCCTCTGATACCACTGTAGGATTTCACGTACAGTGGTGGGGCGAAATTTTTTTTAAAAAAAAATTTTCCCAAACACCATACAATACACAGGGATCAGATATCTCAAAGCAATGCAAAACAGGCTTAACAAACATAAACCTTAACTCATCACATCTAATCCATCACATGCGTTAGAAATTATACCTCTAGAGAACAATCTCTAGGTGGAAGAAAATGATGGCGATCCCACCGCAACAACGAGGCCTATGCCTCGCCTCTTGGTTCACCTTGAACCCGAACAGCGACAAATCTCTATTCCGTTGATGGGGAATAGAAACACTAGCTCAGAACTTCACTCCTCTTGCACCGATGACTCCAAGTGGCCGAACCACACTAGTCGCCGGGTAGGGAAGAGAAAGGTGGAGAAGGATCTAAAACCGCTGTGGAGAAGGAGCAGATTCAAGCCATCACACAAGCTGCGGCCGACCGTGAAGGAACACCTAGGGTCGCGAGCTGCAGGGCGGTGGCGGCGGCAAACTTGTTCGGCGGTGGAGCAGCGGGCGCCAAGGCTATGGCGGCGGCAAGCTTACCCGGCGACGGAGATGGGTTGCGATGCCGGCGGCAAACTTGCTCGGCGGGAGAGCTTGGAGCTGCGCGATGATGGTGGCCGGAAGCACGAGATCGCAAAACCCCTTTTCTCTGTTTTACGGCTAGGTTTTTGACAAAATCGTGAACCTGCTGCTCACTCTCTCCCGGTTTATATATCTCTATATATATGTATATAAACTTATATATATAAATCTATATATATTATATACATACATTTATATATTTACATATATATATATATAACACATATATATATCTTATATATATAAATACTTACATATATATATATATTAAAATATAACTTATATATATATATATATATATTGTATGTGTGTACACTTTATGCACATATACATGTCATATATATATAATCCCATAACTCCAAAATACTGTGCACTCCTACCAAAATAATTACGACGACTCGCTCCGTCATAATTATTTCTCTTTGATAGTCGCACAAGAATTCTATCTAAGCATGTCGAGTCACGACATTAGACGTTCGTACTTACTATAGCACTTAGATTAAATGTTCCATAAAATCAAATATCTCAAATAAGCCGAACGGATGCTGTTCCCGTTCATTTGGTGCGGCCTTAAAGAGGAACCATATCGTCAAGGCTATAATATAACATCATATGTTATGGACTATAAGAGACTTTATCACTGCATTATAGTCGCCCCAACAACATGGTAACTAGGTAACGCAATGAATGACCTGCGTCTATTTCTTTGTCACATTATATCATAAATATTGTGCAAATTGGGACTGTGTCATTTCGCACTATATTTGTCTTTCTTGGTCTCACAAGTGAGTTGTATTTATAACTACGTTAGTTATAATGCATGATATACAACCTCGCTCAGCTAAGGGGCCCGACTATATCATTACCAAAATAATTTGGGGACAAAATGATATTTCGATGTGCACATTTCCTACGCGTAAGTATGAACAACGAATCATAGTATTTATCATTATCAGAGGATAGTTTTCAACTATAATCACGTTGCCCACACTGACACGCTAAATCTACACATCTTGTATCTCCAACTTAATAGACACGTTGTAAACATTATTGACACTTAACACATTCCACATAATGCTACAACATAAAATAGGTCACTCTCAATGTGTATGAAATCACACGCATACACACTCATATAATTAAACGATAATCATTTATCAACATTTATAGAACTCAAATGTACTTTAATCGATATGACAATCTTAACTCGGCAATCAATGTTCCTCTTTGATTACCACGATTGTGAGGATAACTTAAGATTACATGACTTAATAAAAAACCATGGTTCTATGATTCAAGACCAAACGCATTTTCCCAAACCTTACATGATACAAGTCATATAATCAAGGAACAAAATGTTACAATATTCTAAAACATGAACATAAGTAAAAGATAACTTTCAAAACACCACTTCCTTCACTCTCATCATGAGAGTTCATGGGGGGATGGCCCACCCATGATACACTTTGGGAGGAGATCATGGGGGGGGGGGGGGCTTTCTCTCCTATAAATGATGGTGGAACCCATCAATTGCCCCCCAAATCTTTGCTATCCGAGAGCAAAGTGAGCGAGAGAGGAGAGATTTCCCTTGCTTCCTGCTGTTATGACTGTTTCCGGTGAGAAGGCTGAGGTGGCGGCCAGTGCTTCCAAGGTATTCGGAGGGAGGTTTGATGAACAACGACGATGCACCGATGCACGAAGGCTGGGCGGGTGCATGCCTCTTGCGCACGCAAGCCGCGCGCGAAGGCTGTGTGTGCCGGCGCCGTGCGCTGACCGCGCCCGTGCAGGCCGGCCGTGCACGCGTGCGCGCTGTGCGCGGCGCAGGCCGCGCGTGTAACACCCCTATCTGTCATATAGTATATAACAGTAGGTCCGATCGGGGCCCGACGCCATATACTACGGACAGACTGGTTGGTTACGCATTGAAACCATTCAACCAATCACAACGTCCTACACAGAGCATCTAGTGGAAGTAAATTATTAAGTTGTACACAGAATAAAGAATCCTGCCAAGCATGAATGTCCACTACTCAAACCAAACAGAAATGTTTATCACACGAATATTGGCTTTATAGCCTTACAAGAGTTTGCTTAATAATAGTGTCTTCCAAACCTCGGCATGCAGGTCGGTCACACATGAGTACAAAAAGGAAAACACTCAACAATTGGCCTTCGAGGGCTGACACAGCAACTTGGGCATTAGCCCGCTATTTAGCGCTCGGCTCCGCAGCACCTGCAAGCAACAATCCACCGCACAGTGGTAAACAAAGGCAACAGTCAGCTATGCTGACCAAATTATAACGATTCTGCCCCCAAACCGGGGCGACAAAGCTTCTTCCCTGCACTTGTTAGCAAAACAAGCAACATAGCGAAATAAGCATCACATCACAGGTGCACGCTCACACGGTCGTACACCCCGTGCTCTCAGGGCACTTACTCGGCGGGCCAGTCCGAACCCCGTCCGGTCCTTGACTCCGCCACCACCCCCAGGGTGGCAACCTCGTGAGCATTTAGTCCTTTCAGCCGTAGCCTAGACTCGATATCCAAACCTCGGTAAGTCCCACGTAAAACTTTAGGTCGCTTTAACCGAGCAGATGGAGCGGGTAGGGGTCCACCAGCCCGTTGCTCACCCCGTCGTTGCCATTTGGCCTTTGACGTGGGCTAAGCTTCCCCAGTCCCAAATATCGTTCAAACACGGTACATAGCCCCGCTATGTACCCGGTTGGCTCCCAAAGTCCCAGGCCACCGATATGACAGAAATGTGTTTCCGTCCAGATTTTCAGGTGCACCTCGGGGTTAATCCCCAAGATTCCCTGATGCATTCTACCGCATAGCAACCCGAAAACAATCAAAACGCTCGGAATCTTCTCCGGCTAAAAATGCACAGCAAATCATCACCGATCCAGACCAACACGTCCGGGTAGGCTTCACACATCATGCCTATGTCCGCACTACGATTCCGGACTCTAACAAGGGGGACTTTACATATCTACCCCAAAGAATACTACAATCTCGCCGCACACTCGCGGGAGAGGGGTTTTACCATGCAAAGGAAGAAGAGCTTCACATGCTCAAGAAGAGAATCGTTACCCTTGCGCTTTTCCTCGGCGCCATGACGATCTAGCCGGATGGAAAGCACCGCATCGGCCTCGCCTTCGCGGATCCGGACTCGGATCGTGATTTGGAGCTCCGAAGCTCCGCCGGTGACCGGATCTTTGCCTTCTTCCTCCTTCTTGCTCTCCCTTCTCTCTAGATCTTAGAGAGATAAAGCTCAATTGAAATGAGGGCTTCTAAACCCTATTTCCGGGTTTAAACTGCCAGCACCAACTCCCCACCGTCCGATCCCATCAAGAGAAAACGAACGGCCACGATCGGGGCCAAGAAATACAAAATCTGGGCCGAACACGGCCTGCGACACGCCCGTGTCCAGGGCCGTGTCGCCCATTCGCCGTCTCGCACGGCACCCTGACCAGTACACGACATGTGACACGGCCTCTGACACGCCCGTGTCTCATGTGACACGCCCATGTTAGGGCCCGTATCACGCCCCGTGTGCAACACAGAAACCTCCCGAGAATGACACAGCCGGTGACACGGCCTCTGACACGCCCGTGTCACATGTGACACGCCCGTGTCTGTGCCTGTGTCACGGCCCGTGTGTCTCACTCAGAAATCTCCCGAGTGTGACATGCCCTGGGACACGCCCGTGTCACAGGCCGTGTGCCTACACTCGACGATCGCCGATCGCCACAACGTCGACCACGCGACCCGTGGCCGAACACGCCCGTGATACGCCAGTGACACGCCTGTGTCACGCCTGTGACACGCCCGTATCACCTGTTCCAAATCCCAGACTTGGCTTAAAACGTCACCCGTCCCTCTTTTGAGTTTCGGGGTGTTATAGGGCGCGCGCACGCACGGTTTGTGCGCGCGCGTGCATGGTTGCGCGCGCGCTGGCCGCGCGCGCAGGTCATGCGGCTGGCGACGGATGCCTTGGTGCTCTGTTGCTTGTGGTCGCGCACGCTTGCTGGCGACAGATGCCTTCTTCCTTTGTCTTCCTCGGGGACTTGGGCGTTTTTCTGTTGGCAACGTGCTGGTGGAGCGCTGGTAGCCGCCGGTGGTTCACGACGACTGGAGGCCGACTCGGGGGAGGAGGCAGGAGAGCTCTCACCTGAGGAAGAAGAAGACAACCCGAAAAAGAGAAAAAATGAAGAATGAAGAGGCCCTGGGGTCCCTTTTATAGCCTCCGGGGGAGGATCATGGCGGGCCCCACCACTAAAGTAGTGGGTGGTTACCCTCTTGATCGGACGGCGAGGAGAGCCTCCCCTCGATCGGACGGTGGGGAGGTCGTCCATGGCGACGGGCCACCACGGCGGCGATGGTGGTCGGCCGGCAGCGGCGGCCTGCCGGGGGCCGGCCGCGGCTATGCCGGCGGCCTGCCGTGGCCTGGCTGCCGGCGGCTAGGCGGCCGGCCGCGGCTAGGGCGACCGTGGCCGGTCGCGGCAAGGCCAGCCATGGCCAGGCCGCGGCTAGGCCGGCCGTTCCCGGACCGCGGCTAGGCCGGCCGTTCCCGGACCGCGGCTAGGCCTGCCGCGCCCGACCGCGGCCACCCCGCTGGCGAGGCCGGCGGTCCGGCCGCGGCGAGGCCCAGAAGGGGGCCGGCCGCCGGTGGTGGTCAGGCCGCCCGATGGCGGGGGTCTTCCCGGCGGCGGCGGCTCTCCTCCATTTGGAGAGGGTGTGGATCCACCCCCCCCCCCCCCATCCCCCCGCCCGATTCTCTCATCATGAGAGTTCATGGGGGGGATGGCCCACCCATGATCCACTTTGGGAGGAGATCTTGGGGGGAAGACTTTCTCTCCTATAAATGATGGTGGGACCCATCAGAGGGTAAACAAATGAACCTCCGGCGGCGTTTGCTCCGTTTCCACCTGCCCGCCTTGAGAAATGCCTCAAAAAGCTCCGTTTGGAGCAGCCACCTCCCCCCTCCGGTTTGAACACTTCGTTTCCACCCGCCGAATCCACCCGCCGCCGCCGAACCAAATAGAGCCTGTATCTGAAACCCTTTTAGGGCTACTTTTCCTTAGTGTGTACATGATGGTGGGAGTCTCCATCCAAATCGGTGTTAAATAACACACGACCCATAATTTTTATACCATTTTGTTATGCTATTGGCCAATATACTCTCTTAAGTATATCTCTCAACTACTGATACTTCTGAGTTTTTGATGCACTTAGGCTCCGTTTGGGGGGACTTATTTTCATCGGTCAAGCGGTTATGATCGCATGAATCATAACCCCTTGACCAGTGAAAATAAGACCCCCCAAAGGGAGCCTTATACTTTACAGAAAAGCAACATACATATGTACTAAACAAATGTAATTTCTGAGCCAAACTGACCGCCACCGTCAAGACAAGCGGACCCATAGTCTTTTGGCATTTCATCAAATTTTATAATTTGCTATCTTTAAAACTTAAACCATGGTATTATACTTTCTATTAATTCTAGATATACATTTAAATTTCTTCATAAGTTATGTAAATTTAAATTATCCATAATTTTTAGAAAACATGACATAAATATTCACTTCAAAAATATATATAATCTAAAATCTAATTTAAAAAGACAATAACTATATGCAGGCCGATTTCGGCTATGTGCAGGTCACGTAATTTCATAACGGTTATGTGCAGATCAAGGCCTATATGGGTTCACAGCTTCCCATGATTTTTTTAATTTGACCTATATTTATTCTTGAACTGCACATAGCCAAAAATGACATGCATATCCGAAAGATTACTCAAAACTCTCATTTTTAAAATTGTTTTAGCAACCACAATAACAAACAAAGCATAGAATAACATTCCCCTCCACCTACAACATTCAGCCAATAACATATAAATATTCACTTCAAAAATATATATAATCTAAAATCTAATTTAAAAAGGCAATTACTATTTGCAGGCTGATTTCGGCTATGTGCAGGTCACATAATTTCATAATGATTATGTGCAGACTAAAGTCTATATAGATTGACAGCTTCCTATGATTTGTTTAATTTGACATGCATTTATCGTTGGACTGCGCATAGCCAAAAATGACATGCATATCAGAAAGATTACTCAAAACACTCATTTTTAAAATTGTTTTAGCAACCACAATAACAAACAAAGTATAGAATAGCATTCCCCTCCACCTTCAACATTCAGCCAATAACCAAACGCTCTTCGTCCCCACCGCCCGTTACATAATCACCAAACTGAATCTGATCCATGGAATCATGTTGGCCCCGAGGCACCAAATTCAGCAGTAGAATCGGCAGCAGCCGCGCCAAACTCCGAATCAAAACAGCGATCCAGAGATTTCCGAACTCCGTTCTACTAATTTTCAGGAGCTGAAGCAGAAATCCACCGCACCAAGATGAAGCGAGCGTGCCGACGTGATCGATGGACATGAGCAGAGCAAAGAAGGTTCCTTCTATGCCCGGAGGACAAAGCCGGATGCTCAGGACGAGGATCGGCATCCGCCGCACGCGCCCAACCATATGTGTCATGGCCTCGCTGATCACCACAAATGGGTAGTCGGCGACGCCGAGTTTCAAGTTGAGGCGCTGGAGAAGAAGAAGATCCAGCATTCCGACCGCGGTGGAGCTGATCTGAGCCCAGAATAAAAGGTGGTGGAAGGGATAGCTCTTGAGCGAGTTTTGGTAGAGGAGGACGCCGAGGAGAGATCCGGCAGAGCCTATTGAATAACTGAAGCTGATGTCTTTCTGCAGTACAAACGTTAAAAATAAATTCTTCTTTATGGTTTCACGACTAATTTTCACCGGTCAAGCGGTTACGATTGCATGAGCTTGACGTTAATTAAGGTTCGGTTCATCCGGTCGTAACCGCTTGACTGGTGAAAATAAGGCTCCGTTTGGAGGGACTTATTTTCACCGGTCAAGCGGTCACGACCGCATGAACCGGACTTTAATTAAGTCCTGATTCATGCGGTTGTGACCGCTTGACCGGCGAAAATAAGTCCTCCCAAACGGAGGCTAAGTCTCTCGCAAACGGGGCCACAATCAATGACTCCGTTCCGCACGGCGGTGGCGGTCGTGAACACAGTTGTTATGAACGACACCCAACCACGCGTAAGGAAAGTCATCCACTTTTATATTTGTAAAATAAAATCATTTTGGCCCATGAGGTTACAAGATAATGCCAATATGGTCCAGAAACTTTTAAGTTGTGTCGTTTTCGTTCTTTTGGCCAACATCCGGCTTCATTTTGGGTGCAATTCAACGTCTAAAAAAGTCTCTAGATGAGACGTTTAAGGACTATTTTGACACAATTAAAATTTAAAGGACTAATTTACTATTGGTCTGAAACCTCAAGTACTGATATAATTTTTACCCTACTTAGGCTCCGTTGGAGCGGCTTATGACAGCTTATTTGCTCCGATGAGGTTGGATAAAAACATCAGTCATCGAATGTATGTTTGATATCACAAATGTTACAAAAAAGAAACCAGTTTGAGGTATAAGATTTTGATATGACAATGACATTTTTGTCCAATCTCACCAGAGCAAATAAGTCGCGATAAGACGCGCCAAACGCGGCCTTAATTTATGACAAATAAATATTGGAAATAATCATTATTTAAAGCTGACCTTGGAGAAGGCTGGGCCGGGCTCCCCATCTGTGTACCAGTAGAACATTCCTTCTTGGATGTTGAGGCTCAGAGCTAGAGAAGAAAACATGAAGAGGCATGGCTTCCACACCACACCACACTTCATTCTTTTCCACATTGTTTGATTTGCGAACAGCAGCTTTTGGTGGATCTGCTCATCAAATTTATTGAAGAAAAAAAACAATAATAACTATTAATTATTACCCCACATCAATGTAATATTTCTTAATATTTATACTACATTTTGCGCGATGTTTTTGCTCTGATAAGTTTCAACAAAAATGTCATCTCCATAAAATATGTGTTTGGCATGACAACTGTTATGATCACCATCAAGAAAAGAAAGCTAGTTTTGAACATGAAGGAGGAATGAAGTTCCTTAGATGAGGTCGAGCGTTCACGAACAAACGATGGTATATAACCGCCGCATTCGCGGCCGCTACAACCGTGTCAAATGGGGCCTTAGAGTATTTTTGTTTTAATGTTTTTGATTCATGATACTTGGTATATAAAAATACATATATGACCGTTTTTATATGCAATATTGATTTATTTACAAGAAAACTTAGCATAAAGATTTAAAATATATAGTTCATTGTCATAACTAAAATCCAGGTAAATCATGAACCTAGTTAGAAGAAACACATGAAAAGCCCCAAAGAAAAGTTCATTTAAGGTCCTCTTTCAGCTTATGTTTTAGGCTGCGTTTGGCACGGCTCATCGCGACTTATTTGCTCTGGTGAGATTGGACAAAAATGTCATTGTCATGCCAAAATTTTATGTCTCAAATTAGTTACTTTTTTGTAACATTTGTGATACCAAACATACATTCTATGACAATGACGTCTTTATCCAACCTCACCGGAGCAAATAAGCTGCGATAAGCCGCGCCAAATGCACCCTTAGTCTCACATCTTGAATAGGATTTTTTTTTGCTCTTTCTTTTCTTCCTATATAATTGTACAAATGTTTGTATTTGTGTATTCAAGAAGTATTAATAAAATATCCAGATTATCTTTTAATATTTGGGCATTTCTCTACATGATTTCAGAGTCAGGTCCTACAACCGTTTTTCTCCACTTTCAGCTCTGAGCGGATAGCTTTCCGCTAACTGCGGCCTCTATTTCGGTAAAAATTTGTGAAATGCGGAAAACGGGAAATCAGGTCGCAGGAACACTCAACCTAACCAAGTCAATGTACTATCAAACTTCTTTACAGTGCGAGTCATACATGACGAGACATGATTCGCCAATGTACCCGATGGAAGCAAAAACATACAAAGCAAAATCTATCCGGGCGGACAGAATCAGTAACCGCCAACTCCGTCGAACTGAACTAAGGAGTCCGCTGAAGCAGTCAAGTCGTCAGATCGCAACCTAACCGCGCGGACACCCCGTTATTCCAAGCTGAAGAACTCTGTCCGCAATCTGCAAGCCACCTAACCGCGAGGTCGTCTAGCCGCCAGATAAATGCGAACAGCTGCTGCCGAACTGAACAGACAGACCGCCAGAAGCGGCAGCCGTATTGAACTGGGAAAGATTGTCAATAAGAAGACCGTCTGGTCGCAAGCCGCGACCTGCTGCTAACCGCCGATTGTATTCACAACTACCCGCATTGATCCCTGACACAAGTCAGGACCAATTCTCTGGCTTCTCAGCGCTAGCCGCACAATCTGCAACAGCAAAACCGGTTAACTTCTCAAATCGCGTGGATATAAAAACATATCCGCAGCAACAACCCGAGCTCACTTACTGTTCATTCGTTCGTAGTTATGCTGTAACAAGGGGTCTTATTTATAGGTGCGGAGAGCAGTGTGGTCACCGTCTTAATCGATAGGATCACCACCCTTCTCGCAGTTAGCACAAGACCTAACCGCAAAGTGTGGACACTAGGCCTGTCTGCCAAGGTCGCACCAACAAGGCCGGACAGAAAGCCTATCCGCCTTGAACATCGTCTAAGGCCGGGACCAGATCGCCACACCGCGAACACTGCGGATACCGCCACTAATCCGCAGTACCCTGCGGGCACTGCTCCAATCCGCACACTCCGAACCCGCAGCTAGAGCACAAACCAGGCTCAGCCAAGCTGTCGAACTCGGCGGATAAAGAAGCACTCCGCGCTACCTGGCGAACACCCGGACTGAGCACAACCAGACTTGGTACAAATCCAGATCAAGTCCACACCACCAAGAGTCCACGACACAAACTCCATACCGGCAGACTCAAACACCAGTCCGCACTAACTGGCGAACTCCGCGGTCACCACCAAACCGCACCACCAGAACAAGACCAAGGCACAAACCATGCCAATCTCGCGAGCTCCAGAAGAGTCCGCAACAAGCTGAACTCGGCGAACTCCATATGAGTCCGCAGCTCTCGCGGATAACAACCATATCTGCCCACTTACATCCTGGGAACAAGCTGACGCAGTAACACCAGTCGGCTTGGCTAGTTGCCACACCAGTCTGCGCAATCCGCTGCATCAGTCCGCACAGACAGTCCGCACAGGCCGCCACTTTCACTTCAAAAATTTCAGCACTCCCCCTTGAAGTGAGAAGTGGAAACCAGCCCAAGCAGTCCCTGTAACCGTTCAAATGGCCCATTCGGCAGCGGCTTTGTGAAGATGTCTGCGATATTGTCCTTGCTCCGCACATGCTCGACCATAAGAGATCCCTCCAGCACCTTCTCCTGAATGAAGTGATGCTCAATCTCAATATGTCTGGTCTGCGCGTGACAAACTGGATTGTTAACTAGTTTAAGGGCACTTTCGTTGTCACCGTGTAGCAGAGTCGGACCCCGCACTTCTTCTTAGACGTCCACTACTAGCCTCCTGAGCCAGATGACTTCCCGAGCTTCCAAGGCCGAAGTCTTGTACTTCGTTTCCGCAGTAGAGATGGACACAGAATCTTGCTTTTTGCTACACCATGAGATACCTGCTGATCCACATGTGAAAACATAGCCAGGCGTCGACTTTCGGTCGTCTGAGTCTTCCCCATAATCAACATCTGTGTAACCGTGCAGGTTGAAGGTCGTATCACTCCCATAAAGGAGCCCCATTTCAGAAGTGGTCTTCATATACTTCAAGATATTCTTGGTCGCTACCAGATGAGATTTTCGAGGCTCCGTCATATAATGACTTACTCGGCCTACAACATAAGCAATGTATGGCCTCGTAATCATCAAATATATAAGGCTCCCAACTAGAGCCCGGAACACCAAGGGATCTGGAAGAACTCTCCCCTCATCACGTCGAAATTTGAGGCCATCATCCAGTGGAGTAGACCAACATCCAGTGGAGACACCTCTCAAGCTTTCTTATAGCTGCGAGGTCGTTCTACCGGTGGAGTTTGAGGTCAGGTCGCAACGGATAGTAGCTGTCAGGGAAGGAGAAGAGGAATGGAGAATAGAGAACGAAGGGGGGTTACAGCTCTCAATGGACCTAATAGAGGAACTCCGCGACGTGGTCGCCGTCAGGCAAGAGAAGATCAAGTGAGGATGGCCCGGTACTTCGAGAAGCATGTTAGAGTCAGGCAGTTTGTGGAAGGGGATCTAGTGCTAAATAAAGTAGATGCAGCAGGGAGATCAGGAGTTGTGGGAAAGCTCAATCCAAATTGGGAGGGTCTCTACATTGTTAAGGAAGAACTGAAGTCGGGAGGGTACCGTCTCTAGAATGTGGAAAGGGGAGTCCCTAAGTCACACCTGAAGTGGTGATGATCTGAAACATTTCTATCCCTAAACTATTGTAAATAAAAAAGTATTTTCTTATTGACTGTCTCCTTTTCAAGTGTCTTTTACTATTGAGCAAGGTGCGTGTCTTAGGAAAGTTTAGCCCCGAGAAGATCGCGCTAACCAGGCTCTCACTAGCTGACAAGGCCGTAAGTCACTCAGTGGCAATTGGTTGAAGTTTAGCCCCGAGAAGATCTCGCTGACCAGACTCCAACTAGCTGGCAAGGCCGGAAGTCACTTGGTGATAATTGGTTGACGTTTAGCCCCAAGAAGATCTCGCTGAACATGCTCCCATTAGCTGGCAGGGCCAAAAGTCACTCGGTGGTAGTTGGTTGAAGTTTAGCCCTGAGAAGATCCCGCTGACCAGACTCCTACAAGTTGGCAGGGCCGGAAGTTAATCGGTGGCAGTTGGTTGAAGTTTAGCCCCGAGAAGATCCCGCTGACCAAACTCCCACTAGTCGGCAGGGCCGGAAGTCACTCAGTGGGAGTTGGTTAAAGTTTAGCCCCAAGAAGACCCCGCTGATCAGGCTCTCACTAGCTGGTAGGGCCGGAAGTCACTCGGTGGGAGTTGGTTGAAGTTTAGCCCCGATAAGATCCCGCTGACAAGACTCCCACTAGCTGGCAGGGTCGGAAGTCACTCAGTGGCAGTTGATTGAAGTTTAGACTCGAGAAGATCCCGCTGACCAGGCTCCCACTAGCGGCAGGGCCTGAAGTCACTCGGTGGCAGTTAGTTGAATTTTAGCCCCCTGAAGATCCCGCTGAGCAGGCTCTCAATAGCTGGCAGGGCTGGAAGTCATTCGCTGGCAGTTGGTTGAAGTTTAGCCCTGAGAAAGTCTCGCTGACCTGGCTCCCACTAGCTGACAGGGCCAGAAGTCACTCGAAGGTAGGGAAAAGAGTTTGAAACCACTGTCCATGATATCACTAACTCGTCGGGGCTGAAAGTCGCTCGGCGGCAGGTTAAGGGCGGGCAATTGGAGCCGCTCCAAGGTGAGTCTCGCCACTTAGGCACTCGCCAGCATCCCGAAGTGCTGACATCAAACACCGTCAAGTCGGAGGGAGAGTCGGACCTAGCTTTTTGCTCATGCCTAATCTCTAGGGTGGCGAGAACTGGTGACCCCCTAATAGGCAAAAGCGTGGAATACGCGAGCCGGCCTAACACTGCTACGCACTAACCTATCGAGTTTTGGCTTGGAATAATCACGCCGTGATGATAACAGAGAGGGGCGAGCGCGACATGGTAAAGAAGCATACAAGAGAAAAAAAAGTGATGAATGACAAGTCAAGAAAGAAAGTGTTTGTATTAAATAAAAACAGATTACATGAAGATCGCCTCGCGGGCAAGTGAACAAAAAAAGAGCAAAAAAAATTAGCTATTACAAGGCAAAAGAAAAAAATATACAAGCGAGTCCCTCCCTAATCGACTCCTCCCGACTGATCATCTTAGTCGTCGTCCACCTCGTCAAAAAGCAAGTCGAATTCATCCTCCTCCTCACATGGAACGGGGACAGGAATGAATAGCTAAGGGACCTGCTCCTTGGCAATGATCTTCTCACGGTCGGGAGTCAGCACTCTGAGGTCCCACATCAATTGGAGCGTGTGGTCAGCAGCCTTGATCGAGGTGACCCTCATCATTTCGTTGACCTCTGTCTCGCTGTACATCCGCGTCTTTTTTCCCTAACTGCGAGACTCGTCGCGAGACGGAGGAAGGAAGACCTCAACCAAGCGAGTGATCTCGGCCTTCAGTTGTTTGTTCTATCCCTCCAGCTCGGCGACACGAGCGCGCATTCGGTCGACGGTCTGAGCATCCTGCAACAATCAGAAGGTTAGAAAAAGGGTAAGAGAAATGACATGGAGTCCTAGCAGAATCGGCACTTACCACCCCGTCGGAGTTCCTCTCAAGAAGGCCTTCAGCGATCTCGAGCTTCCGCTACAAATCTGTCGTCGTGTCCTCTGCGAGAGCTCACGCTTCCTCGGAATTGGACCACTGACGGCTGAAAGAAAAGACACGGTGGACAGCCATGTGCACGAGCTCCATAGAATGCATTTGAGCTTGCGTGATCTCGTGGGCGAGCTTCTGCATGGACATGTCGTCATAGGCCTCTGCGTCCTCGAGCTCGTAGAGTCCGAAGTCGAGGGCAAAGGCATCTCCTCTTGGGGGTCGGCGCTCTGACCAGGAGGGAAGGAGTGAGGAGACCGAGATCCTGTTGGCCTTCTCGTCCCACAACACCATCGGCTTGCCAGCACGGTCCTTCACCTTCCCGCCGAGGCCGAAATTACGGCGCGCGCTCGGCGGCTCCTCCTTACGA
The DNA here is from genome assembly GCA_039513925.1 of Platanthera zijinensis. Taxonomy (NCBI): domain Eukaryota; kingdom Viridiplantae; phylum Streptophyta; class Magnoliopsida; order Asparagales; family Orchidaceae; genus Platanthera; species Platanthera zijinensis. The sequence continues at coordinate 96,800,309 of CM077097.1, forward strand.
ACCTCGGGCTCCGTCCGGGCATGAGATGCGGGGATATCTCCCTCGCCCTGACCCTCCTACGGAAGGTCCCTCTGGACTTGCTTGCCTCTGGACACCACCGTCTTTTTTAACTGCTTGCCTGACAACGTGGGGAGAGGCGAGTCGGAGCCGGCGAGTGCTTTTCGCTTCTTGCTACTGGAGGGAGCGGATGTCTCCGACTCTCTCATGCACGCCGATGTGGCTGACCTCGGTCGGGAGAGTGGATCGGCGTCTAACCCAGCATCTGCGAAGGGCGGGTGCTCCGTAATCAATCTCTCCCCTGCAGAAAGATACTCAGCGTTATTAAAAAACATTCGTCACAAGCGAGATCGGAACGAAGCGAGAAGGGAGCATACCTTCACCCGGGAGAATTGGGGGGAGCAGGTCGAGGCCCCTTCTCAGGAAAGCAACCTCGAAGTCCTTGTGGAGGAAGAATTGGTGGAGGCTGGCGTCATCGTCCGATACTGCAGGCGCTCGGTAGGTTTCATCGATCAGCTGAATGAGCGAGTAGGGGATATTTCTGAGGTCCCCTTGTGTGAAGACGAACTTCGTAACCCAGTGATGATTTTTATTGGCGGTCTCGCACACCTTGAACTGCGAGCCGGCGAAGAAAGCAACACCATTGTATGTGGCCCGATAGATGAAGAGCTTTCGGAAAACGGTGAGGCTGAATTCAATCCGCTCCTTACGGAGGAAACTCACGAAGGTCACCAACACGACAATCGCGTTGGGGTTGAGCTGCGCAGGGATGGCCCCGAAGTACTTCAGGACTTGGCGGACCTCCGGCCAGATGGGGAGTCGCAGCCCCACCTCGAAGTGCGAGGTGGGGAAGGGGAGTTCGTCTGCAAAGAACGTGTTTATCGCCTCGCCCCTTTTCGGTCGGCGAGCGACGAACCCAGGAGTGACATAGTCAGACACGAAGGCGAGGTGTTCCTCCTCTGTCAGGTTCCCGTCGAAGAAGGGATACTCGGCGAACTGCCTCGCACATACTTGACTGAATGGCATGTCGGGTATGGTATGCATGATCCGACGGTCTGAATTGAATGGATGGTATGTCGAGTTACACAGTATACAACCTAAAGTATTTCTTTGTATATAGTATAAATAGATAAAAAAAAAAGGAGGGAATATAAAGTAAAATAAAATAAAATATATATAGAAAAAACAAGTATAAAATAAAATTATATAAATAAAAATAAAAAAGTATTTTCACATTGCAAAAATCTTGTTGTTGAAGGTACACTCACAAACAAATACTATAGGCACTAATAATGTTTTCATGCTAAACATATATTTAATGATAATGATGGTCTTTTGTTTAAATTCATCGGCGTAAAACAGCTCTATTATGAGAACTTTTTGTATGTTGATCGTAGCATGAGTATGGTGCAAAGATCAAATTTTTGTGAAAAACTATTGTTGTAAAGCATTTTATTTTTGACACTCATTTTTGTCTAAGAATTACAGATGTAAAATAATTTAAAAATATATTTTCTTGAAAAAAGATTAAGAGTTGTATTTTTGCACTTTTAATTCCAAAATATATACATATAAGACATAAAATTGATCCTAAAAATATCTAAATTTATATTGTGTTAATTATTTTATAAAAATATATAAATTTTTGCAAATAAATTTATTTTTAAGAAAAATATATAAATTTTCCAAAAAAAATGGGAGCCTTCATTAGAACATAAGCTGAGATTACTTGTTGTAGGTCGCTCGAGGCACTTGGTAGATCGGACTTAATTGAACCGTCTTAGCCCGTAGTGCAACCGAGTGAGCAAACATTCAATGGAAAAATGAGAGCTGGCAAAACAATTTTTTACGAGGAAAACCAGTGAATATGATGAAAAACAACGTGGTCGAATCAATACCGACCAAATTTCACTATTTGTTGGGGGTTACAAGATTTTACAGAGAAATCCTCGTTACAACTTGGGGGGAAAGAGAGAAAGGTGTGTTCGGAGGGTCACAGGACACCGCTCACGAAGCTGAGTATTTTGATCCTGCTCACGATGGAGAACGCGTGTTCTGGAAACTTGGAGGATTTCTTCTCGTACTCGAGGATTGAAGCGGTGGATGCTTGCAACTGGCGTTTGGGTATCTGAAGTTGGGAGCGTTGAGCGCAGAACGCTTGCTGAAGGATGCATGATGACGGGTGGAGATCTTCACATAGTCTTCGAAGTGCTTGAAGATCTTCAAGGGCGTCTTCCAGAACGAAGGAGTCTCAAAGGAGCTCTGAAGCACGTAAGAGGAGAGACGGAGGGGAGAAAATGTGATAACGAAGGCATGAAGTTCTATTTATAGGTCACAAGGATGGTTAAAGTAGTTATGTGGTTATCCGCATACCGTAATCACCTAATTTACTAATTACAGCCCAATTTAATATGGTTTGGCGCGCACATTTTTTTAATAATTTTATTATGCGCAAACCGATATTATTTTGGTTATTTGCATCCACTCGCAATGAGTTGTTATGTCAGTGGTTATGCGGATGGTTACCTGAGTGGTTAATTACCCGTTGACAGTGGAGATCGCGTGGGGATGATCTGACAGCAGGAAAACGTCCGGTGGCGGGGAGACGACTGTGCGGCCAGCCGAGGAGGCCGTCCCGGGCGGCCGGCCAAGCGCAGCGGGAGGCCGGCCAAGCGTTGGGCGCCTTCGGGGTGGCCGTCCAAGGGGCAGCCTACGGCCTCGCGCGGCGGGCGTCCGACTTTGCGCCAGCCCCCATGGAGGGGGCGGACCCGTGCGGCGAGGGGCCGACTTCGCACCAGCCCCCTTGGAAGGGGCCGGCCTAGGGGCCGTCGGACCCGTGCGACGGGAGGAACCTTGCGCTGGCCCCCTTGGAGGCGGTCGGCCTAGGGTTGGCCGGTCGAGCATGGCGGGCGGGTGGCCGGCCAAGCGTGGCGGGAGGCGGTTAGTGTAGGGGAGGGATTGGGCGTGAGGGGATCGGGAGCGTGGATTGGTTTCTCCCATAACCCCCAAAAAATCAGTGGGAGTTCTGAAATTCTGGCTAATTATAGCCCTAAATTTCTATAAATTATGTAAGACCCCGTCCTTACTAACAGAGTTCTTCAAATTTTACTCTCGGGCCAGAACTCAGACAGATGGCAAAATTTCAAGAGAAAAAATGCAGTAGTACCAAACAAATTAGATTGCAAGTGTCTTGACCGAATTACACTTCATCAAAAACCTTAAGCGGCAAAGTGCCAAAAAAAAATCTAAATGGAGGATACAAAATGTAATATTTATGAATTCGGAATGCAAAGTTCCAAAGAGAAGGAATTGGAGGTGCCAAAAAAAACCTGGTTTTTATGAAGAATTAATAACCTGACGAAAGCAGAAATCCGGCTCACGCTGCTCCTTCATCACCATCCCGACTAAGAGAACCAGCAATGCCGGAAAACTCAACAATCCCAGCACCTCCTGCACAAGCGATTTGACGTAAAACAGAGCCAAAATCAAAATCTTTATTAATTAATTAATCAAATATCGGCGAATGAAATTAAGCATCTTGTAAATATATAAGACCTTAGGGCTAATGGCGTCCATCAGGAATCCCCCGACGAAGAACCCTAGGAGGCGTCCGACGGAGGAGCTCAACCCGCAGAGGCTCTGCATGTCGGCGGCCACCGCAGGGTGCGTCAAGCTGCTTTTCGCAACGCAGGCGTCGATGGTGACGTCCGCTATCGCTGAACCCGCGTTCGCCACCGTCATCAGTAGCAAGGCCAGGACGCTCATCATTTCCTTCTTCACCCATATTATCACCACGGAAATTGCTCCCAAAAGCCCTGCTTAAGCAAATTTTAAACAGGAGTGCACATAAATAAATTGTAAATAATTTTGGTGTGCAAATAGTTAATTTTTGGCCTGCTTCGTAAGAAATATTGGGCGTGTCGGTGTCCCTTTGACCCCCCACTGGATCCGCCCCGGCTTTCTTATATGGGCGTGAAAGAAGAGTAGTATTATGTTGATTTGGAGAAATTTTTGTGTTCGGGCTCCTAGTGATTTCGATCAGCTTCAAAAAGTAGTGACCAACACCAAACAAATAAAATTCGTTTTCGGTGAATGAGATTCATAAGGTGAGGTTGGGTTTTCACAAACGGCGGTTCATAACCGCTGTGTTCATGACCGTCGCCACTTTGCCAAATAGAAGTTCAAGTGTCGTTGGCCGCGGCGTTTTCTTGCCTCGATGAGTTTTGAGAGAAATACCATCGTCATCGAACGTATGTTTGGCATGACAACGGTTATGACAGCCACCCGAAAAAGACAGTTTTGAACATAAAAATGGATGAAGTTTCTTATGTTAGGAGGTAGGGCATTCACTAATGATGATTCATAACCACTGTGTTCAGTAGAGCTAGACCTGTTTGGCACGACTTTTTAGCTCCGGTGAGTTTGGAAACAAAAAACATCTTTATAAAATGTGTGTTTGTCATGACGATGACCGCCGCCAAGAAAAGAAAATGGCTTTGAATATAATAGTGAATGAAGTTCTTTAGGTGGTGTCGAGTTCACAACTGCTACCGTTGTGCCAAATTGAAGCTTTGTTTGGCGCTGCTTAATTGCTCCGATAAATTTGATCAAAACATCATTATCATAGAATGTATGTTTGGCGAGACAAAGTCAATGATTACTATCAAGAAAATAAACTACTTTTTGAGCATTAAATGCAATAATTTTTTTTGATGAGGACGATGGTTCATAACCACCGCATTCACGACCGCCACCGCCACGCCAAACGAAGCCGATTTGTCCACTTTTATGTTCAAAACTTATTTTCTCTTCTTGTTGGGGGGTCATAACTATTGTGATATATGGTTGTATACAAATTCATCGGAGCAAAAAAAAAAAGCTACGTCAAACAGAGCCTTTGGCTTTGTTGGCCGTGGCATTTTTGCTTCGATGAGTTTAGAGAAAAACATTATCATCATATAATTAATGTATGTTTGGCATGACAACAGTTATTACAGCCAAAAAAGAAATATAGTTTTTAACATAAAAGTAGATGAAGTTTCCTAGGTGAGGTCACACATACACGAATCATGGTTCATAACCATCGTGTTCATAACCATCGTGTTCACAACCGATGAATTTGGACAAAAACATCACCCTCATAAAATATATAATTGGCATGACAACAATTATGATAGTCACCAAGAAAAAAAAGTTTTGAATATGACGGTGAATGAAGTTCCTTAGGCAGTGTCGCGTTTACAACTACTACTCTCGTGCCAAACTGAAACTTCGTCTGGCGCGGTGGTGGTGGCCGTGAAGGTAGTGTTAATGAACCGTCATTCATGAACACCCAACCTCGCCTAAAAAAATTGCTCAAAACTAGTTGATGTTCTTGGCAGCAGTCAAAACTTGACAAAAGGAGTAATATTTGGGCCTTTTCACGGATAAATAATCTATGTGAAAAGATTCATCAGAAAGCTCCGCAATCATGCCTGCAAGAATGAAGTACGGCCGCCGCCGGTAACCGGCGACGGGGACTATATCAGTGAGGAGACCCCAGAGCGGTTTGACGATCCATGGGAGGGAAGAAATGCCCTGATACACCTGTGACTCCGACGGCCGGACTTTCTGCACATCTTTCCAGTAATAGTCGGCGGCCACCCGGCAGACGGCGCCGCCCAGCCCCTGGCTAATACCGCTCACGGCGACGATGCCGAAAATGAAGCTCCAGTGCATCTCCTTCGCCAGCGTTTGGAGCCATTTAAAAGGATTCCAAATGTTGCCCCTTGATTGCACTTCTTCTTCTTCTTCCTTCAGCTTTTCCTCTAACATACTGTTTTAGTGATCTCTTCTTCTCTAGACCCGGCTCGAACAGAGGAAGATGGTCTCGAGCTTTAATTTACTCCAGTTTAGGGTAGAAAAGAACAAAATTTGAGATTTAGGAGCAGAAAAGGATGAATCTTTTGTAATCTTCGTGGAAATTACGGGATATTTTGGCGTGCTTGCAGGAATACAAAGATTCGGAAAGTATGAGGAAGGAGGAGGGCTGCAGAATCCATGGCCGAGGCAAGTAAAACGAGGGGCATCTTTTTTTCTGATTTATCTTTTTATGCCGTTGGTTTTTTGAAAATTTACCAGGGGAAAAAATTGGGAGTTGTTATTACTTATGCCTTTGGTTTTCTGACTTAGGATTGTATCGCTTATGTTATGATACTTGACTCTATGATAGTTAAGATTCGGCCTAGGAGAAGCACATGTTTCTATCTAGAATGTGTAGTGGATAGTATTGCAGACAGATTTTTAGATCTCTCAACAAATACGATAATAAAATCTAGAGATGTTATTTTCTTTGAAGATAAGTTCTTTAAAGATAAAAATCTGACCTTTCCAGGTTTCCAACCACCAATATTGAGACTAATGTTAAGCCAGAACTAAGAATCTTTAACACTGAGCTCATAAGAACTAGCGGTTTAACATCTAAAAGGTTATCCAATAGAGAATAAATGCTCATAAGAACTAGTGGTTTAACATCTAAAAGGTTATCCAATAGAGAATAAATGCCTAAAAGCTTTGGTACAAACTTTATGACTTGCTAAGTTGAAGCTGATCCATCTACCTTTAAGAAAGCGATGCGATCTACAGATTCTCTATTATGAAAAGAAGCCATGAATGATGAGATGAATTCTCTCCTACAAAACCACACTTGAAACTTGGTTGACTTGCCCAAAGGGGCTAGAACTATTAGAAGTAAGTGGGTCCTGAAAAATAAGCTAGACCCTGATGAGAGTATCGCAAAATATAAAGCTCGTCTAGTTGCAAAAGGCTTCACTCAAGTGAGTGGTTTAGACTACATTGATATATACTCTCTTATTTGTCACATTGCGACAATTAGGATTCTTCTCGTGTTAGCATCTATTGAACATTTAACTATTCATCAGATGGATGTCAAGATTGCATTTTTGAATGGAGATTTGACTGAGGAGATCTATATGCACTAACCTGAAGAGTTTGTCGTAGAAGGTTTAGAAAACAAGGTATGTAAGTTGATTAAGCGACTCTACGAATTGAAGGAAGCACTAAAATTATGGCACGAAAAATTTGATGCTTGTGTTAAAGCCATGAGTTTCAAATACAGCTTATCAGATAAATTACTGTACATAAAAAAAGTTCAAATAAAATGGCAATTATATGTTTGTGCGTTGATGACATGCTTATTTTTGGCACTAATTAGTCTAAGGTAGGCATGTGCTCGAAAACCGAAAACTACACCAAATCGCAAAACTGCACCGCTCCGCACCCAATTTCAAACCGCACCGATCGGGCGTGGTGTGGTTCGGTTTTAGGGATGTGAAACCGCATGTTTATTGGTGCAGTGCGGTTTTCAATTTGTAAAACCGTGCAAACCGCACCGCACTGTTTTTATAATTTATAAATTTTTAAATGTTGTAACTTGCAACTTCATGGACTTGGTTCGCTTGATTGGTGCAAACAGCGAACTAGAAAACAACATATGAGCATATCTATGAGTCGGTTTCAACTTTCGCGGTTCAAACCGTATCTCTATGTCGTCTGCCAGCTTCTCACGGTTACAGACCCACGGATTGTCGTCTGTTTAAAGTTTCAACTAGTCAAAAGGGAAAAGGCCGGAGGTATAAAGCATCAATCAACACTGCATTCTGGCCTGCACAACTTCAAAAATCAAAACCCTAAATTGCTTTTTTCTTCTCATCATTTATCAGAGTCGTCAGACACTTGCTAGCTCCCTGGCGTTACGTGAAGACCGAATAGTGAAGGGCGGAAGGCCTTAAGCCGCTGAGGCGCTCCCTAGGTTACCGTAGGCAACTTCTGATCTCCATCTCCTCTTCAATCCTCCCTCTCTTTGCAGCTCTGTCATTGTCGACTGTCGACTGGAATAACAACCTGCCATTTCTTACTGTACCTTCGACCCATGCACTGATGCCCTTGGTTAGATTGGGGACTCCAATAACATCGTCTTGATGGTGAAAACTACATGGCTATTGTTGATTAGTTTATGGAGTTTGTTTTACTCGTTGGCCTCAAGTCATTGTACAGGTAAGTTCAAGGTATTACTTTTCATGGTTAAGTTATTCAACAGAGCTTTACCTTATTTCTCATAATTTGACGATTTTCAGAGTAAGCGGGCTTTAAAATTGGTGCGGTGTTACAGTAACACATATAAAATGTTTAATGATGATGTCCAGGTAAACATGTTGATATGCATTGAACAGTTCATTGCCGGTTAATAATAATTGTAATGTAGCACCCCTTCAAACTTCTTCAAATGTACTGTTTTCTTCTTTAAATTTGATGGTGTGCTCACATTTTCACATACAACAACAACACTCAAGCGTTTATCCTACTAAAAATCTAAAAAAAAGGGATCTAAAGCAATGAAAAATCGAAATCGTGCCGCAAAAACCATCAGAAAACCGCATCGAATCAAAACCGCACCGCACGGTTTCGATGCGGTGCAATTTTGGTTGGTCAAAAACCGCACCCCGGTGGTACGGTTTCGGTTTGGGATCAAACCGCACCAAACCAAACCGCTCGCAGGCTTATTTTGAAGTGGAAGACGTGAAAGTTACTTTGACGAGGCAATTTAGCATGATAGACTTAGGTGTGGTGAAAACCATCCTAGGAATGGAAGTGAACTTCACTGAAAATGGTATCACCCTGAGTCATAGTCACTATATAAGAAATCTACTAAAAAAGTGAGGTTACGATAATAACAAAAAATTGAGACTCCGTACAATTATAAAAATAGACTGAAACTGAATGAAGGTTCATCCATTTGACATTCGGATTACTCCAAACTCATAGAAAGGTTTATCAGACTGTATCTGTCAACTTTTTTTATCATGATTGGAAAAAAGAAAGGCCAATAATGAGTGGTGGCTAGATTCAGGTGCTACTTGTCACGTCTGCAACAATCCCGCGCTTCTGGAGGATGTCACTGCAGTAGAAGAGACGGTTACTGTTGTTAATGGTGGAGTAGCTTATGTGCTGAAGATGGAAAATGCAATCTTGTTGCTCTCCTCAAGTAAAACTCTAATTTTAAAAAATGTTAAATCTATACCTTCATTGGCTGCCAATTTAGTTTCAATTAGCTTGTTATGTGATGTTGGTATGTCGTTTAACATTAGTGGTGGTAGAGTAACTTTAATGGTTCACTCGCATTATTTTGGTTGTGTTTATGTCGTTAATGAGATGTATAGATTGAGTCTAGCAAACAGAGTAGTAAAATAAGTTGATTCACATTTGATTGATCTTAAAACTTTACATGTAAGACTAGGACACGTGAACTATAGAAAATTATTGTTGCTAGCTAAAACTCATCATATTCTCTTAGACACAACAATCAAGTCTGATAAATGTGAGATTTCTGCTCATAGCAAGATAACTATAACACCTTTAGTCAGGTTTCTAGGAGAACAAAATTACTAGAATTTCATTCTGACATATGTGACTACAAAAGTTTTGTCATAAGAGGAGGTTGGAAGTATCTGGTAATTTTTACTGATGACTACTCTAGATTCAATAAAATTTATCTCTTAAATCCAAAAAAGAAGCTTTTAAAAATTTTCATATATTCAAAAATAGGGTTTAAAATCAACTTGACATGAAAATAAAAAGGTTAATGAGTGATAGAGGAGGAGAATATGTCTCGAGAGAGTTTAGAGATTTTCTTGCCAGCAATGACATAATCCCTGAAACCACCACCTCATACTCACCAAAATTCAACGGATCGCTGCGAGGAAAAATATAACTTTAACAGAAATTTTGAATTCTATATTGTTGACTGCTTGTATGCTTGCGGCCTATTGGAGTGAAGTTGTTTTCACGTCAAATCACATTCTTAATAAGGTTCCTCATATAAAGTTGAAACTGGTACCATATGAGCTTTGGTTTAAAAGACCTTCTAGATTTGACAATCTTAATACTTGAAGATGCATCGCTTATGTTAGGATACATGACTCTATGAGAGCTAAGATTGGACTTAGGACAAACACATGTGTTTATCTAGGATGTGCAGAGGATAGTGTTGTAGACTGATTTCTAAATCTATCAACAAATACGATAATAAACTCTAGAGATGTTGTTTATTTCGAGGATAAGTTCCTTAAAGATAAAAATCTCACACTTCCAGGTCTCCCAGTTACCAATACTGAGACTATTGTTGAGACAAAACTAAGAATCTCTTACACTGAGCTCATAAAAACTAGTGGTTAACACCTAAAAGATTATCTAATAGAGAACTCCCAAGTTGAAGTTGAACCATCTACCTATAAGGAAGCGATGCGATCTAGGGATTCTTTATTATGGAAAGAAGGCATAGATGATGAGATGAATTCTCTCATGCAAAACCACACTTGGAACTTGGTTGACTTGCCAAAAAGGGCTAGAACCATTGGAAGTAAGTGGGTCCTGAAAAAGAAGCTAAATCTTGATGGGAGTATTGCCAAATACAAAGCACGTCTAGTTGCAAAAGGCTTCACTTAAGTGAGTAGTTTAGACTACTTTGATATATACTCACATGTTTGTCACATGCAATAATTAGGATTCTTCTCGCGTTAACTTCTATTGAACATTTAACTATTCATCAGATGGATGTCAAGACTGTATTTTTGAATGAAAATCTGACTGGGGAGATCTATATGCACCAACTTAAAGGGTTTGTTGTAGAAGGTTTAGAAAATAAAGTATATAAGTTGATTAAGTCACTCTACGGATTGAAGCAAGTACCAAAATTATGGTACGAGAAATTTGACACTTGTGTTAAAGCCATGAGTTTCAAATCCAATTTATCAGATAAATGTCTGTACGTAAGAATAAGTTCAAATAAAATGATAATTATATGCATGTACGTTGATGATCTGCTAATTCAAGGCACTTATTAGTCTGAGGTGGAAGACACAAAAGTTACTTTGACGAGACAATTTTGTACAACCCCATATTTGTTGAGTTTGGTCAAGTCCGACAAGTCAAGTGGCAAAAGGGCTCCCGCCAAGATAGGCGAAAAGGCTTGCGCCTAGGTAAGCGGGAAGCCCCCAGGGTCGGCAAAGTCCTTGTAGAAGGAGCTGAGTAAAAGCTCCTTCACTCAACATTTTTTAGCCTCTGACGTTTAGTGAATCCTTTCCACTCAATGCTCTCGATGCTTTTTAGCCTCTAGTGTTGAGTGAAGCCTCTCCACTCAACGCTCTCGATGCTTTTCGCCTCTGGGATTGAGTGAAGCCTTTCTACTCAATGCTCTCAACGCTTTTGGACTTAGCCATATCTCTTATAAGAGAAGGTGAGTAAGGAAGCCAAAACCGCACCCGGCTGGATATTCGCCTTTTGACAGGGCATGTGGAAGGGCTTCAACCTAGGTGTGCGAGAAGCCTCCTGCCTAGTTTGGTCCAGAGGTAAACTTACCTTGCTGCCCCTAGAGGTCTGCATTTAGCTCCTCAAAACAGCAGAGTTTGGCTGTTGACAGACCACTTTGGACTGAATATAGTCTTTTGGAGTAGCGAAGTTATGCTGTTAGCATACCAGATACTGGGAATCTATAAATAAACCCACAGGGTACCTCATAAGGAGAGCTTTCTCATTTTCTAAAGTCTTGTAGCGCTTTCTGAGGTATCCTTAGCTCAGCACTTGACTAAGGAGGGAAAGCACAGATCTTTTGGGTTAGTGGAGGGACCTCTATGATGTAGCTTACGGTTAGTTCCTTAGTTCTCAGCAACTGGTCAAGGGTCTGAGTTTGGGAGAAGTAGGTGTTAGCTACACCCTAGGGTCCGAACTCTCGTTGGGGCCAAATTTTGGTTCCAACATTTCTGGTGCGGTGAGTATGGACTGTAGCTGATATAAGAAAATCTCAGGCTAAGTCTCATGGCTAGAGGCGAGGATGAAGTAGCAGGCTCGGGAGGTTATCCACCACCGACGAGCGGGGTGACGATGGGGATGCTGGAAGACTTCAGGAGGGAGGTCTTTCAGACTATCCAGTTGTCTTTCGCTGCGAGAAGCGACTGTGCTACGCCTTAGGTTCCAGTGGTTGTGGCTCCTTCTTTGGGCGAGAACGCTCCCGGACAGCATCCTAGGAAGGAGATTCCAGCAGAGAGTACCGAGAGGGATATCGTCGGGCGGGAACTCTTCCTCGGGCAGGCTAGTGCTGACAAGTTTAGCGAGACGAGGAAGCGGGATGTACCCTCTCGCCAGGTGGTGGGCGGGAGCCTTTTCAGTGAGTTGATTGTATCTGCCCCGGTCCCCGACAGGTTCAGAGAGCCAGATATATCATATTACATGGGTAAGGATGACCCCGTGCAACATGCGCAATGGTTCGAGGATGTCGTTTCCATAAGGCAGATGCCAGATGCCTTCAAGTATAGGCTCTTTGCCATTACCCTGAAGGAGAAGGCAAGGGACTATTTTCACCAGTTTCCCGTGAGTTCAATCTATTTCTTTGAAGATCTGCACTATGGGTTCCTGCTGAGGTTCTCCACGTCGAAGAAAAGGAAGAAGGGGGAGGAGAGCTTGTTCTCCATCAAGCAGAATCCGGAGGAAACACTGGGACACTATGTCAATTGGTTCTAGGAAGAGATCCTTCTAGTTTAGTAGGTTCCGAGGTACATGATGATGCTCACATTTTCTCTGGGATTGAGTTCTAGGTTCTTCAGCATAGAGCTGAAAAGAGTGCCCCCTCTATTTTGAAGAGCTGATAGAGAGGGCGACGAAGGAGATAGAGATTGAAGTGGCCAACCCGGTATTCTCTAGGAAGTTGGCCAAGTTGACGGAGGATGTTGTGAAGAAGCCAGGTACAAGGAAGCAGAAAGAGCAGAGAGAGGAGAGGAGAGAAGAGCCCTAGGGTCATGGGCACCACGAAGGTTGGGGGCATAGGGAGTTAAACAACTGGTTGTCCTGGAGGTCTCAAGAAGCCCCCCCCCAGGGGGGGGGGGGAGGGGGGCAGGGGGAGGATTCCAAGGTGGAGAGAACTTCTGCATTCAGGGAAGGTTTAATCTGGTGGCTTGGAGGCATGGCCAAAGGGCCCCTCTCCCACAACAGTAGGAGGTGATAGAGATCACCCGAGCAAGGGAGAGAGAAGAGGAGCCAGGGGAGGAGGAAGGAGAAGAGAAGATAGGGTGGCGTTGCTTTTCTGCGACTTTCATCAAGTAGAGGGTCACACGATGGCCACCTGCCTAGAGTTTCTGGAGATGAGGGAAGCAAGGGGCAAGTTCAGCAGGAGCCGCCCGTGAGGATCGAGGAAGTTCTGCCGGGAGGAGAGGATATGTGCAAGGATCGGGCAGATGTGGGAGCCCGAGGAGGGATTAGAGTGATCCATGGGGGAGTGGGGATTGAGGCCACCCATAAGGGGAGCTTCCAAACCATGTATAGGAGGAGCGTCGTCTCGACCTCCCTGACTCCCCCCCCCCCCGGAGGAAAAAAACACCTTTTTGTCAAAGGATATGCCCGACTATGAAGACCTGTTCTGTGACACCTTGGTGATCCAGACGGCCATGGAGAACTTCACAGTCTCCAGGATTCTAGTGGACAATGGGAGCTCCGTGAACGTAATCTTCAAGAAAGCGTTCGATGAGATGAAGGTAGAGGCACTGATTATTTTGGCCTCAGATGGACCGTTGTTCGAGTTCTCGGGGGAGAGGAAGGAAGTTGAGGGGGTGGGGGTGAGACTGTATGTGACCCTAGGGGGTGTCAAGAAACTGTCGGTTCGTCATTGTTGATGCTCCGAGCAGCTACAATGCCATCTTTAGTCGCCCTCTCATCAGCGCCTTCTGTTGCGTCCCCTCCACATTCCAATAATATCTCAAGTTTAGCATTGGTGGAGTCTAGGTCAGGATCAGAGGGGATCTGAAGGTGGCAAGACAGTGCTACGTGATCAGACCATCTAATTTTCGCGCACAATACCATTTCGGAAAGATGCTGGAGCTGTCCATCCACTGGCGAACCGGGTGAACCATTCGAGCTCATTTTGCGCCCTCAGATCGCGTATATTCAGATCCATTTTAAAGTCATCCTATTGTTTTCATTTTGTCAATTTCATCCTAATGGATGTGCGGGCGAAAGCTTGCTTCCGGAAAACTTCCGAGGATACAGTAAAGGCCGCGGCTTTACTACGCGCTCAGGAGGCAAAATCGCCACCACGTCCCCATTTCGGGGATCCCACGTAGAGGCGGCGGCGCGACGACCCGATCGTTGCCGCGCGTAAAAATTTGATCCGCCGAAATTGCTTAATCTGAATGGCAACGGAGCCTGCAATCTAGAAAATTGGGAGCCGGGTAACTTCGCTTAAATAAAATGTGTCGGAGTATTCCGACGTGTGCGACCATTCCAGCACTAGAGCACCGGATTCCATCAGAACTCTGCCATTAAGCGTGCTTGGGCGAGAGTATTACTGGGATGGGTGAACTCCTGGGAAGTCCTCGTGTTGCACCCATTTTTTGCCGCTCGACTGCATGAACGCCCATTTTTTACCTCCGGCGAAAGCACTCTCACTACGAACGCGTGCCCGAGGGTACCGCCCACGCAGACTGGGCGGAATTTTTGGATTCAACAGAACGGACACGTGGCTTTAACATCATACGCAGGAGACGGGCAGGAAATCAAAAGAAAAACGTGACTTAGTTTCCAAATGCAAGGCACTTCAAACGGCCATAACTTTTGATCAGACCGTCTGATTTTCGCACACAATACCATTTCAGAAAGCTGTCGGAGCTGTCCATCCACTGGCGAACCAGGTGAACCCGTTCGAGCTCATTTTGTGCCCTCAGATCGCTTATATTTAGCTCTGTTTTAAATTCATCCCAGTGTTTTCATTTCTTCAATTTCGTCATAATGGATGTGCGGGCGAAAGATTGCTTCGGGAAAACTTCCAAGGATATAGTAAAGGCCGCAGCTTAACTGCGCGCTCAGACGGCAAAATCACCACCACGTCCCCATTACGGGGATCCCGCATAGAGGCGGCGGCACGGCGACCCGATCGTTGCCGCGCGTAAAAAATTTTGAGCCAAGGAGCTTGCGGCGCCAGAGAGGGTTGCAGGAGAGGAAGAGGTGAGCCTAGGTGAGGCTGGGGAGAAGGCTGCGAAGAAGGAGCAGGGAGAAATTGAAGCAGGGGTAGAAGCCTAAGGGGGGAAGAGGAGCTGCAGGGAAGTCAGCTGGAGGTGATGGAGGTTGAGGAAGTAGGCGGGGAAGAGGATTTCAAGCAAGAGGAGGAGCCAAGGAGCGGCGGAGAGCAATCCAGTTTGGAGCCAGCAGAGGAGGACATAGAGATGGAGGTCTTCACCAAGGCAGGAATGGCAAAGAGGGTACGGATCAGCGGTGGCTTGAGCCCTGAAGATCAGGAAAGGATGCGAGAGTGTATCCAAAGGAACATCAATATCTTCTCTTAAAGCACGACAGACATGTCGGGCATCAATGTGGATGTGGCGTGCCACCGTCTGAATCTGGACCCCAAGACGCGTCCCATCCGCCAGAAGATGAGGACCATCGCCACCAAGCTGGAGGAGCCCATCTGCGAGGATTTCAAAAAGCTTCTCGAAGCAGGTTTCGTCTTGGAGATCCGAGCCAACGTTGTAATTGTAAAGAAAGGGGATGGGAGGTGGAGAATGTGTGTGAACTTTTCTTTATTAAATAAATAAGGCTCTAAGGATTGCTACCTGTAACGCCCCCGATTTTTCTGCGATTATTTAATTCTCGTTCGGCGTTACGTCGATGCGTTTTCTTGGCTTGTGCCATTTCTGGAGTGTGGTCTTAATTCCTTGGAACTGGGTGCCCTATTTTTTAGCCTGTTGGCAAGACCTCCCTAGCAAGCCGAGTCGTTTTGGGTGACCCGGTGTGGCCTCTCGGGGGATGCTTGTGTTTTGGCTTCGGAAGGGTATAACTCGAGTTCTGTTCATCGAAAGTTAATTTCGACTTCGCCGTTGTGTTCGTAGCGTGTATATTTAGCTACGGTGCGAATTTCGTCGAATTCCGAGGTAGTTTGGTTTTCGTGTCGTTTTGGGTGTGTCATTAGTAAAATCTAATTAAAAACCCTTTTAAATTAAGTGAACCGGTGGCTTGGGAGGCAGTTAGGCTGAACCGTCATGGCTAAGCTTATATAAAAGCCTTAATTAGAATTAGCGGCCCATTCTTCTTCTTCCCGAGACCAGAAGAAACTGCTGCTCTTGTTCGCGGAAAATAGAGGAAAACTGCTGGACCTGCTTCTCCTTCGGACGACGATTCCGGGAGTGTTCGTTGACGGATTTCGATTCCAAAAGCGGTGTTGTCTTGCTCTCGCTCAGATCTTCATTTCGACGGTAAGATATTTGATTTTCGTGGAGTTTTAGGAGACTTGGATTTCCGGTTCTTGTGCTTTTCCGCCATTAAAGTGCGGGTTTGCTTTTTAGGTGCTGCTCCTTCTAGTGCAGAACGAAGAGGAGGGAAAGCCGACCAAGCTTCGCCGGAAATCGAGGCAAGTGGTATTCTTGCCCTTGCCATTGTTGTTCTTTTTATATTCTAGAATGTTTTTCGGTTAGCCCTGGGGTAGAAACCAAGCATATTCTCTTTTACCTTGCTGAATTTATGGCTTAGATTCGCCTATGAGCCCCCTCCTTGTGCTGTTTTGCTCAACCCGATGGTTATTATAACCATTTAGACTCCAAATTTGTAGTTCTAGTTGGGTGCTTTTGCGGGTGGAGCCGAGAGAGAGAGTGAGGGAGGTTGTTGTGGTAGGGCTCTAGTTAGGACCAGTCTTGGTAGACTCTCGGGTTTTGGTGTTGAGTGTGGTGCACACACTCAAAGCCAAAAGCCGCCCGGACTTGGCGTTGAGTGTGGTGGACACACTCAAAGCCATAGTTCGATTTATACTTTGCGACTGAGTGGTGGGGTGATTGAGTGAGAATTTTTGTTTAAGTCAAAATCGACGAGAATCATCCTGCATTCCCGCCGATTTCGACGTGATTCCCACCGATCGGCGAGAATCATCCTTGATTCCCGCCGATTCAGCGAGAACCATCCTTGATTCCCGCCGATTCAGCGAGAATCATCCTTGATTCCCGCCAATCGTCGAGAATCATTCTAGATTCTCGTCGATTCGGCGAGAATCATCCTGCATTCCCGTCGATTCGGCGAGAATCAGTCGGCATTCCCGCCGACCTCCTCTTGTTGGCGTTGGCTTAGGGTTTTCCTGCGGGAATGAACTTTGGCGTAGAGTGAGTTGACCTCACTCAACGCCAAAGCTGCTTTGGCATTAAGGGAGGTGGACTCACTCAACGCCACTGTTTGGTTTTGTGGTTTTGGCTGAAGGCGTTGAGGGAGTGGACCTCACTCAACGCCATAGCCGTTTTGGCGTTGAGTGAGGTTAGCTCACTCAACGCCGCAGCCTCTTTTGCTGAAGGCGTTGAGGGGGTGGACCTCACTCAACGCCATGGCTGTTCTGGCGCTGAGTGAGGCTAGCTCACTCAACGCCAAGCTCTGGTTAGGCGTTTAGTGGGTCCCACTCAACGCCAAGCCGTGTTGAGTATCTTCAGCACTGTTTTCCTTACCTTGATTTTCGTTCCCGAGTGAATTCCTTGATTATATTTGTAGTTTCCTTGTCGGCCATGTTTTTCTTTCCTAATGGCCGAATTGTGGGTCGTGGTTAGTAGTGGTGGTTTGAAGCTCTTCATGGTGGAGGTGTTGTGTAATTTAGTCAAGGCCACCCTTATTCTTCTATCTTGCTCCAGGTACGGGCTGGGCAAGGGGGTGGAAGGTACCTTGTGCTTTCATATGTAGACCCTTGAGCTTGTTGGCTTGGAAATGGTGGTTGGGGGACTGAGTTTGCCTCCAACCCGGATCCATGCTGTTTGTTTTTACTACTACCATCTCCCACAGCTTAGGGTGTTAGAAGTTTCTTCCTTAGTAGATTGCAGCACTTTGGGCTCTTGGTAGCCTAGTAGACCCTGCAGATGTAGTTTCTGGGCGGGGTTGGTGCTGTTTCCTCGCATGTAGTGCATTCCTTATTGTCTTGCCTTGGGCAGTTGTGACTTTTACTGCTGTGTGTTTTCCTCTTTTATTTATTCCCTGGTTGGCCCTTCCATGCAGTTTTTCCTTATTTTACTTGCTGAGGTATTCTTTCTTCTTTTGAATGCCTCAGGTTCTGAGCAGTAGCCAGTTTGGTGGCTAGGTTGCGGTTGTGTTGCTGGTGGTCTCTTGGACTTTGGAGATCTTGTTGTTTTGTTAGTGAGGTAGTTTTTCTGTATTTTTCTTACAGACATACATACTTGCATGTGGGTTTGTGTCAGGTTGTTGGCACCCACTGGTAGTTTTTACCTTTGTACTAGATATATTACTTTTACTACTACCATTTTCTGGAGATAGTCTACTTGCTCTAGGGAGGATTTATGCTAGGTTGCTAGTTATTTTAAAACTACAATTATTATTATTAGAAGTACATCGCATGATCAGCATGTTTTATAAAAGTAAATCACTATTTTCCAAATAACGTATAAAGATCGTTTCCTTATATATATAATACAAATTAAATGTAGAGTCTTGCATGACATAAGTGGTCCTCTTAGGGCTCTTATGCACTCCTTAGGAAGTCAAACCTGAATAAAGTATTTTTCCGCAGCGCATAAGTATAGTTTTTAACTGTGGACTAGGTGATCCACCGAGCCGAGAGATACAGCCTCTAAAGTATAACTGATTTTCTAATCATTAAACTTATAAATTTCTTTCATAAAGTGTAGTAGTTGGTTTTGCCTGAGCGTCAGCAGTTATCCCCTGCTTGACGTGGCATCATGACGCGTGTTTTCTCATACTCTGATAATTCTTTAATTTGGAGAAAATTCGGGTTGTGACAGTTGGTATCAGAGGGAGGTTTCCTGACAGGTTAGTCGGGCAACCTTCCCTTTTGATTGCATTAGTAGTTCAGCATCATGTCATTCACACACTGATATGTCATCAGCACGTCTTGGCAGAAGCACGAACACTACACTCATAGCATAACATGAAGTATATAGGGCATATTATGTAGTATGGGATGCATAATATGTGTTCGTATATGGATCCACCATAGGGGCAACATGTGAGGGTTATGTAGTATGGGATGCATAACCTCACCACATGGCTGCGACTAGCACGTTATCTTTTTCGTTGCATGCGAATGTTATGTAGTATAGGATGCATAATATTTTCATGTGTACGCTGCTCATAACATGCATTAGGGCCTTTTTAGAATGCATAGCACAAACATGCATAGCATAACATGATATAAGCACAACGTGCCAAGCTAAAGACTGGCAGGATGACATATGTACACACATAAGTTTTCGAGTCAAAAATAATATAAAGTCATGCATTCCCGATCTAGGCACAAGAATTAATATGGTGGTAGTTAACCATCCTAGGTTAGGGCATAACATCAATTTTGTAAAAAGATAAACTCCCAGAGCAAGTTTAGCAGCTTTAAGTTCATATCTATATATGTATTGTCTGTACTAGTAGTTGGGTATAGCCGTTGTACTAGGATCTAACTAGTGTTGCTATGACTTTAGGATGGCGAGACGTCTTTCAACTAGATCAACTCCCCTGTCTGAGGGTGAGTCATCTGGAGCTCAGAATGATGCGGTGATCGAAAGCTTGCGGCAGAGTAGCGATTCCTTGAGCAGACAGTTGATGGAGGTGCGAGCCCAGATCCAGTCTTTGGTAGCAGTTGTGGCAGGTCAGACTCAGGGAGTGCAAGGCCCTGTAGGGGGGATTGTTGTTCCTCCCCCTCCTGCACCCTTAAGACCTCCAGTGGTGGTGCTAGCGGAGATGGCCTTCATCTCGCAGTTTCAGAGGCTGAGCCCTCCCACTTATGACGGGAAGGCAGATTTCATGGTGGTAGACGACTGGCTGATCTCCATGAGGAGATGTTCTCGTACTCAGGGATTGCAGACGATCAGAGGGTGATGATAGCCGCCTATCAGCTTAAAGGTTTGGCTAAGAGTTGGTGGCTGAGAGAGAAGGAGAGCTTGGTAGCTGGATGCTCTTGGGAAGTGTTCAAGGAGATGCCGTTGAGGAAGTTCTTACCCTCGGTCGAGCATGACCGCCTCATGAACGACTTCCTCCATCTTAAGCAAAGGCAGCTCACGGTGTGTGAGTATGAGATAGAGTTCAACAAGCTGAGCCGTTTTGCCCCAGGATTGGTCAGCATTGAGGCTGATCGAGTTAAGCGATTTCTCGGTGGTTTGAGGAGTGAGGTGCAGCAGTTGACCAGTGCTTATGGGTTAGAGACTTATGCAGGAGTAGTGGAGGCTGCTTTGAAGGTGGAGGCTATTGAGACCGCGAAGAGCAGAGGACAGCAAAGCAGGAAGGATAAGAGGAAGTCTGTGGAGGAGAAGAAACCCCAGGTACCGGATGCAGTTCTGGGAAAGAAGAGCAAGGTGGTGTGCAGTTTCTATGGGCGGTCAGGTCACCCTGTCGAGAGATGTTTCAAGAGAGCAGCAGCTCAGAGGAAGGAGTAGGTTCATGCGATTCAGGGTGCTCCGAGGAGAGATGTCTCCTGTTCTGTTTACAAGAGACACGGGCATGATACTGCCCAGTGCTGGTCCAAGGATAAGGTCTGTTTTCAGTGTGGCCTGAAGGGACACATCAAGTCTAGGTGTCCTCAGATTCAGCCTGCCCTTCATGCAGTGCCTCTTCAGGCATTACCTCCACCTCAGCGTGTGGACAAAGGAAAGGGAAAGCTGAACGTGATCTCTTCCAAGGAGGCTCAAGCTTCGACTCAGGTCATCTCAGGTTAGTTGTCTTTCCAGCCTGAATGTTTTGTTCTTGTCTTGTTAGAATGTTTGTAGTATTGTTGTAGTAGTTCCTTAGTTATATATGTTCCTATAGGGAAGTTTAAGGTGAATAACCGCTGGGCGCGTGTTCTTTTCACTCCGGCGCTACCCACTCGTTCGTGGCTAGAGCCTTTGTAGAGCGACATTGGTTGACTTTAGATCGAGTTCGGGATACCTTTCGTGTCAAGTTCCCCTCTGGTGAATCTGTGTTGTCAGATTTGGGCGTGTTGGATTGCCCTATTTTGTTGGAGGACTTCCTTGCGAAGGCAGACCTGAAGATGATTGATCTGGAGGACTTCGATGTTATTTTGGGCATGGACTGGCTGTCTAGGTATGATGCAGTCATTCAGTGCAAAGGGAAGCGCTTGGACTTCATTAGGGACGACGGTTAGCCCGGGAGCATGTATTCAGATCTGAGCCAGGATTCTCCTGTCATCTCTGTGGTATGTGCTCAGAAGCTTTTTCTTTCAGACTGTTTTGCTTGTTTGGTCTCGATGGTTGGGACCGCTGTTAGGGTACCGCGCTTAGAGGAGATTCCAGTTGTTCGTGATTTCGCCGATATTTTTCCTGATGACCTTCCTGGTCTTCCTCCCGAGCGGGATGTTGAGTTTGTGATCGATTTGGAGCCGGGTACGCATCCTATTGCTAAGGCGCCGTACCGGATGACCCCTCGAGAGCTAGAGGAGTTGTGAGTTCAGTTAGATGAGTTGTTGGAGAAAGGGTTTATCAGGCAGAGTTTGTTGCCTTGGGGTGCTCCTGTTCTATTTAGGAAGAAGAAAGATTGGTCAATGCGGCTTTGCATCGACTATAGGGAGATGAACAAAGTAAAAATTAAGAATAGGTACCCTCTGCCGAGGATCGATGACTTATTTGACCAGTTGCGCGGTAGCACGGTCTACTCCAAGATTGACTTTCGTTCAGGCTATCATCAGCTTAAGATCCGTGATGCAGATATTCCACGGACTGCGTTTAGATCAAGGCATGGACATTTTGAGTTCTTAGTGATATCGTTTGGATTGACCAACGCTCCATCAGCGTTCATGGATATGATGAACCGGGTGTTCAAGGACTTCCTAGATAAGTTCGTGGTGGTTTTCATCGATGATGTGTTGGTTTACTCTCGCAGTGCTGAGGAGCATGAGCAGCATCTGCGCTTGGTTATATCGGAGTTGAGGAACCATAAGTTATTCGCCAAGTTGAGCAAATGCGAATTTTTGTTGCCTCAGGTCTCGTTTTTGGGCCACGTGGTGAATAAGGATGGGATCTCGGTGGACCCGGAAAAGATCGCAGTAGGTTGCTACACAATTCTGCTTCTTGCTGTTCCATGAAATAAGCCTTCTTTCGAGGAATTGACACGTCCCGGAGGTGCTTTTCCTGTCATCCCTACTTCCTGCAAAATCAGCATCTGAAAACCCTATTAGCTCGACATCATTGCTTCTCGGGTACCATAAGCCAAGATTAGGAGTACCTTTAAGGTATCTGAGAATTCGCTTTGCAGCGCCATAATGAGATTCCTTAGTGTTCACCTGATATCTGGCACAAACACATGTGGAGAACATGATATCCGGTCTACTCGCAGTAAGATAGAGCAGAGATCCAATGATGCTTATGTATTTGGTTTCATCAAAAGGTTTCCCTTTCTCATCCTTATCCAGAGACATGGTGGATCCCATTGGAGTCCTCATAGAGGTTGCATTCTCCATTCCGAATTTCTTGAGGAGTTCATTTGTGAACTTCGTCTGAGAAATGAAGATTCCTTCCTCAGACTGTTTCACTTGAAGTCCCAAGAAATACTTCAGCTCTCCTATACTGCTCATTTCAAACTTTCCTTGCATAAGTTTGGAAAACTTTTTGCAAAGATTGTTGTCCGTTGAGCCGAATATAATGTCATCAATATAGATTTGCACCAGCAAAATCTTGCTTTTGACTTCCCTGAGAAACAATGTCTTATCTATTTTTCCTCTAGAGAACTTGTTCTCAAGAAGAAAACTAGACAATGTCTCATACCAAGCTCGAGGAGCTTGTTTTAGGCCATATAACGCTTTATTAAGAAAATATACATGATTAGGATAAGTAGGATTGACAAAACCTGGAGGTTGAGCAACGTATACTTCCTCTTTCAAATCTCCATTCAAGAAAGCCGATTTCACGTCCATCTGATAGACTGTGAATCCTTTGTGAGAGGCATAGGCTAGGAATAGCCGGATTGCCTCGAGCCGTGCAACTGGTGCAAACGTCTGGTCAAAGTCAATCCCCTCCTCCTGTCTGTATCCTTGAGCCACCAGTCTGGCTTTGTTCTTGATGATGACTCCATGTTCATCCAACTTGTTTCTGAAGATCCACTTGGTGCCAATCACATTTTGCGTCTTCGGTCTGGGAACCAGCGTCCAGACTTTGCATCTTTCGAATTGATGCAGCTCATCTTGCATGGCCAAAATCCATGATGCGTCTTTGTTCGCTTCGTCGAACTTCTTTGGCTCCACCTGCGACAGAAAGCTAAGATGCAAGATCTCGTTAAGAGTACCTCGGCGAGTTCTGACACCGTCTCGGGGATCTCCAATGATTTGATTTCTGGGATGATCCCTCACGTGTCTGAGCTCTAGAAGTCTTGCCTCAGGAGCTTCGACTACTTCTTGGGAATCTCCTTCTTCTAAAGTATTTGCTTCATTTTGATCTTCAACTTCTCCGATCGGCGTTGATGTGGAGACCTTGACATATTTTGGAGTTGCATCTTTCACGGGATCATCCAGTTGTAACTTTTCGAGTCTGGCACCTGCAGCTTCAGAAAGACAACTAGAAGTCTTGCAATTAAGCAAGCTTCCTTCATCAAATACAACATTTATTGATTCCTCTACCACTAGGGTTTTCTTGTTGAAAACTCTATAAGCCCGGCTGTGGCTACTATAGCCCATGAATATGCCTTCGAAGCATTTTTCACCAAACTTAGTACGAGGGTACTTCCCATTATTCAGTACATAACATTTGCAGCCAAAGATCCTCAGATAGGACATGGTTGGTTTCTTGCCTTTCAGTAGCTCATAAGGAGTCTTACGATGGCTCTTGTTGATTAACGCCCGGTTTTGTACATGACAAGCCGTATTGACAGCCTCGGCCCAGAAGTATTCTAGAAGAGAAGCGTCATTCAGCATTGTCGTGCACGCCTCAATGAGTGTTCTATTCCTCCTCTCTGCCACTCCATTTTGTTGAGGAGTGCGAGGGGAGGAGAACTCATGAAAGATACCAAGCTCTTCACAGAACTCTGTCATAGCCCCAGACTCAAACTCTGTTCCGTGGTCACTTCTGATTTTGACCACTGAGCAGTTAAGTTCGTTCTGTATCTGCTTGACAAAACTGGTGAAGATGTCAAACGTATCAGACTTGCGCTTTAAAAAGAACATCCACGAAAACCGAGAGTGATCATCTACAATTACTAGCGTATACAACTTCCCTCCTAAGCTATGAACTTGCATTGGACCAAACAGGTCCATACGCAGAAGATAAAGACATCTGGAGGAGTCTTTGTCTGGGATGCCCTTAAAGGTAGCCCGAGTCTGCTTGCCCATCTGATATGCAGGACATGGACTATATTTAATGCACTTAATGATGGGAGCATCCCTTACTAAGTCTTTGGAAAACAGCATATTAATTGTCTTGTAATTAATGTGTGTCAATCTCTTGTGTCATTGTTCACAAAGAGATGCACTGCCTTTAGCAACGAGGCATACTGGGGTAGAAGAATCTAAACTAAGAAAATCTAAACAGAAAATATTTCTGCTCCTAATGCCAGTTATACAGTTTCCGAAGAATCACATGATATTATCAGGCATTTATCCTTGCAGAACTTAACGTCATACCCTTTATCACATAATTGGCTTACGCTGATCAGGTTATGATTTAATCCTTCAACATAAGCTACGTTAGTGATAGAGAGTATACCGTTGGAAATCGTACCGTAACCTCTGATGACTCCCCGATCAGATCCCCCAAATATGACTTTGGGTCCATTCTCGACTGAAGAGTACTCCCTCAGCAGGCTTCTTGTCCCGGTCATGTGACGGGAGCATCCACTGTCCAAATACCAATAGGAGTTTTGTTGGCCTTTGGACATTCCTGCAAAACAGAATTAATTTGCCTTAGGAACCCAATCGAACTTGGGCCCTAGATTCCTTGTTAGCATAATCCCCCTCGATTGGTTAACTCTACGAGTGGTCGGCCTCGCATTGCTAACATAAGGAGTCTCGTTATACCTAGGATTAAACCAATAATCCACGGCAAAGTGACCAATTTTGCCACAGCACCAGCAGTCAAACATGTTATACTTCCTCTTGGGCGCCTGCTTTACCCTTGAAACGTGGGGTTCAGCCGGGGCTGAAGACCTGGAGGTGGAGGCAACATGATGACCACGGTCACATGACTTCTTCACCTCTTGGCTTTTCAGCGTAACAGGCTTGGCCTTAGGTGCCTGCTTCCTATTATGGCCGCTAGAGAATTGACCATAATTTCCCAAGTGGATTTCCTCATAAGGTGCCTTGAAGACACTCTCACTGAAGTTACGTGGAAAGGTCCACCCATCATATCGGCTCTTCGGCTTTGCAACCGAGGGCCTGAAGTGATGCCCATAAGTTGACTCAAAGTCATGTTGGTTACAGGGAAAGCTAGGCTTTCTGAACTCAATAGGGCTGAGTGGGGCCTTTCCTTTCTCATCAGCAGAGGCTTTCTTGGCAGCCTTATTCTTCCTCTTGTTCCTGTTTCTCCTGGATGAGGAGCTAGATACCCCTACATGCCCCAAGCCAGCTCCTTTGGCTTGAGCAGAGAAGGTATCAACTAATGGAAGAACAGTTTTTGGCATAGAGAAGCTCTTGACGATCTTTCTTTCTGCCGCAAGTAGTTCTTCCAACTTGTCGACTTCCTCCTGCTTAAGATCAAGGAGCTTAAGAGACTCTGAATGCTTTGAAGTCAGGTCCAAGTGCTCCTATCGGAGGGAGATCAAACTGGTGATCTCTTCCCTCAGGGAAACACTCTCACCTTTAAGGAATTTAACTTCCTTTTTCTCAGCCTTCAGTTTCTTTCGACATTTCAGGAAAGTATTGAGCAGAAGCTCATACTTATCGAGGAGCTCAGCTTCAAGGGCAGAAGGGCTATCCTCAGGGTCATCATCCTGAGACTCAGGATCAGAGTCAGAGTCGGAGAGAGGGGTGTGAGCTTTTACCTTCCCAGTAAATGGGGGGCATTCTCCTTCTGAGTCAGAGCGACCCATTAGCCCAAAGTAGGCTTCCTCATCATCGCTGGTGTCTGATGTGTTAGATTCACTCAGCGTCTTTGGCTTCTTTGTGATGTAACTCCTCTCCTTCTTCTTGTCTTTTGAGGACCTGTGCTCCTCTCCCTTTCCCTTTTCCCTCTTGCCTTGATGGCAGTCGGCCACGACGTGTCCTGGCTTGTTGCAACCAAAGCATATAATGTCAGAAGAGCGGTGTTTGTTCGGTTTGCAAACATAACTGTCAGAGGAATAGTTCTTCTTCTGATCCCTTGAGGAGGAGCCGTTTCTCTTTCTCTGATTCCTCAGCTTGAGGAACTTCTTGAATTCCCGTGTGATAAGGGATAAATCTTCCTTTGACAATTCTGAGCCAGAGGAGCTTGGCTCAGAGTCTTCCTCTTCATCCCTCTTCCACGCACGGGAAGAAGCGGCACCCTTGCCCTTTCTGGATTGAATGGCTTTCAGGGCCACCGTCTTTTCCTTGGTCGCGGCTTTCTCTGCTTCCTCTTCAGCCTTCCTTGTGTTCAACTGAAGCTCATAGGACATGAGCTTCCTGAACAGAATCTGTGGATCAGTTTCCGTAAGTCTGCCAAACTCACGGATGGCGCAGATCTTTGTGTCCCATTCCTTAGTGAGGGACCTAAGGAACTTATCATTGAGTTCACCATCAGTGAACACTCTTCCATATCCTTTGAGTGCATTGACGATCTTGAGGAAGTTTTCGAAGGTAACTCCGATCTCCTCCTTTGGCCCTTGTCTGAAGGCCTCATATTTCTGATTGAGGAGGGATCTCCAATCGTCCCTCACTTCATCAGTTCCCTCCATTAGGATAATCAGACAGCTCCAGAGATCCCTGGTTGTCCTGCAGTTGCTGAAGTTCTGCATCATAGAGTCATCAACTGCGCTTACCAGGATGTTCTGAGCTTTCTTGTCGAGTCCGAACAGCACCATTTCGTCCTTGTCCATTTCTGAAAGTTTCTTGGGCACTTTCCTGGTTGGATCAATGGTGGAGGCCTTGGTGGGAATGTAAGGTCCCTCCTCCACTATCATGAAGAGCCGGGGGTCGACTGCTTCCATGTAGAATCTGATTCTTTCCTTCCAGATAGGAAAGTTCAGTCTGGTGCATACTGGGATTTTGCCGGAGTGCTTGAGTCCGTCCATGGAAGATATCGGTCTTCTTCTTGACACTGGTGGCGGGATTCTACTCAAGGTGTGAACCTTTTTGATGAGTAACCTCCCTCTGATACCACTTGAAAGTTCACCTAGTGCCAACTACCTTCACCTATGGGGGGGATAGGTGACTTGCAGCGTATTTGCGGAATTAAAAGTGTACCTGCAGATTCAAAACAAAACACACAGCACAGAGAATAACACAGGCAATTTATAGTGGTTCCCCGATTTGGGTACGTCCACTTTCCCCCTTCGACCTATCTCCCAATCCAGGGACGACTCGGTCACTTCACCAACAGGATTGAAATCCAATCCTTGCACTATCGGAAGGAACCCTTCCACACGTAGGAGTCAACACTCCCACAACACGGGTTGCACCCAACCCTACAACTAGGAACCAAATGTTCCTTTACAATGAAAACGAAATCAGGGTGTATAAGAAATACAAACAACTTGAAGATCTAGGTGTCCCTTTTCGTTAGTCTACTTGTTCTAGTAGGCAACGAAAAGTCCACAACCCTAGATCTTTCTTGGAGAGAATCTCCCCGAGACCGGCGGCGGCGATGAACGGCGACAAGGCTCTCGGTGTTGGCGGCGGCAACTGAAGACAGCAGCAAAGCACTGGAGATTCAATCTTCTTAGCGAAGTCGGCAAGGTCTTCCAACGGTCACACTAGGATCGATCGTCTCGATCGATTCGGACGGGGATGGATTTCCCTATCTCAAATCAAGAGACAAAAGATCTCTGGTTAGACACGTGAGACGCTATGCAAGACTTAGCTTCTATCACCGTGGGTCTGGAGAAGATCGAGATCAGCAATGGTGATCACTGTCCAAGCGGCGGCGACGAAGAAGGTTCGCGATTTTAGGGTTAGTTGGCGGCTCGGCTTTCGTATTCTGTATCCGTGTTTTACTGTTCACCAATACTCGTGTATTTATACACTAGGTCATAAAGATGACCGTTGTGGGCCCCACCAAAGCAAAGACCGAAGTCCGGTTCGAAATACTGCTTGAAACCTGGACCGGTCCAGGAAATGTCGGAAATTTGCCCAAGTCAAATTCGGCGAGAATCGAACTGATTCTCGACGAATCGGCGAGAATCACTTACGATTCTCGCCGAATTCTACTTAACGAATTCTGGCATCACAGGTTATACAGGTCGGGGAGAATCGGCGGGAATCATATTAGATTCTCGCCGAATCGTCGAGAATGCAAAGATATTCTCGACGAATCGACGAGAATCACTTAGTGATTCTCGACGATTCTGCCTTAGAGAATTTTCTGGCGGCGTTGAGTCAGCTGGCCTCAACCAGCGAGAATCATCTAGTGATTCTCGACGACTCGTCGAGAATCACAAGTGATTCTCGACGACTCGTCGAGAATCACAAGTGATTCTCGACGAATCGGCGAGAATCACTTAGTGATTCTCGACGATTTACACTTGGACGATTTCTCCTCTTTCAACCCGTGAGCTGGTCTTTGGCCCATCCTTGCTCCTTGTCTGCTCTTGCTTTATCATAGCCCTGTACTTGAAATTAAGTACACCCCAATAGAGAGAGTACACGCAGGCCAACACACTGATCTGCTCAACGAGGGATTACGTCGCGCAGACCCGTGTATATTGACCCACTGCACCCTGACATTGGTGTGTACTTAGCGTGGAATAACTGCAAGCACAACTTAAAAGATTTCATCAAACACATTGTCTATTTACCTTGGCTTGTTCAAGGGCTTCTTCAAATCAGGTACATTGTGGATACAATACCCAATAGAAGGGGCGAGAGCCAATGGGGCTCAGTATTGTTCCCACCGCCAGTGACCCCAACCTCGCCTCTCTGTCCCAAGCCCGCGCGAGGTGCCTTCTGGGAGAGTTCTCCTCGCTTCCGCTTCTCATGCGCTCCGTCTCGCCAAGAAGATGTGTGTAGTCCCGCTCGATCGCGCTTAGACGCCGCTCAATTGATGTCAGGAGGGTAGTTTCCCACAAGGAGTCCTCTCGTCACATCCAAATGAGCTTTGACAGGACTTCAGCTATTCTCTCCCTCTGCTTCTCGGCATTTCTGGAGGCCTCAAGAAAGCTCAACATCTCGCTCGGGGAAGGCGATGGCGAGATCACCTCCTCGTCGGCGTTGGGCTCTTCCGCAGTCTCTCGATGATCTGGTAAGGGGACTGTGTCAGGGCCAATTCAGGTGTGGGAAAAGAAACTAGGACACGAGAAGGGATAGTAGCTACCTGATTGCTGGCGGGAAGATCCAGGCCACCCTTCAAAAGGTTTTCCAAGGAGTGGGCGGTACGTTTTTCCCCGACCCGGGGGGAAGGATGTGTTGGTTACATTGCAAATTATGTACCTGATTTGAAGAAGCTCTTTCAACTCAATGATATACACAAATTCGTATTTGATGTATGTTGAGTTTACTTTACAGGTTTTATGGTGAAGAAAATAAACTAAGTACAAATGTATCGAGATACT
Organism: Platanthera zijinensis; assembly: GCA_039513925.1. Classification (NCBI taxonomy): domain Eukaryota; kingdom Viridiplantae; phylum Streptophyta; class Magnoliopsida; order Asparagales; family Orchidaceae; genus Platanthera; species Platanthera zijinensis. The sequence goes on from CM077097.1 coordinate 96,829,970, forward strand.
AGACAAGTCTCAACACCTTTGTAAAAGCAGTGCTAAGATAAGGAATCAAGTTGTGTCAACACTCAGGACTAGTGTCGACACCCTTATTCAAGTAGTGCTGAGACATGAAACAAGCTGTGTCAAAACCCAGGACTTGGGTCGACACCATTAGTCAAGAAACTAGTAGTGTCGACACTCAGGACTAGTGTTAACACCTTTTATACAAGTTATGTTGAGACAAGAAGCTAGCAGTATCGACCTACTCGATTTTTGTCGATACCCCTATAAGAGAAGTGTCAACACCCAGGATTGGTGTCGACAGAATCTAAGTACCGAAGTGTTAACACCCAGAACTTGTGTCAACACCTTTATGTAGAAGCTCTCAAGATAGAAATTCTTCTAAGTCAAGAATTCGAAGCCTGAAGTTCTGACAACTGTCAGAACTGTCAGGTGTCAGTGGATTAACTGGGGTGGCCGGTCACTCTTGCCAAAGCCTATATAAGGAGACCAACATAACATAAAATATATAGATTTTCTCATTCTTCTCTTCTCAGTCTGTCAGATCAATTCAACAGAATTCTGAAGGTGGAGAGGAGGCAGATCGTGGATAAACTCCAATCTTCTCCATCCAAGTTCAACTATACCTTCTCCTTCAAGAAGCTTTGAAAAAGCTAAGAAGGGTTGAACTATTTCTTCTCAATCAAGTTCAAGGAAGAAGATTACTCATCAAGAGTTGATCAAGAAGAAGTCACATGTTTCTTTCCTGCTGGGTGATTTATCAAATCTCAAATTCTAGTCTACTTTAATTCTTATTTTGTAAGATCTGGTAGAAACTCTGAGGGGTAGGAGATATATATATATCTCTGAGTTATAAGCCTAAATTATAAATACTGACGTAAGGCTGAGAGCCTGAGGTAGGATAAGAAGGACTTTCTCTGAGTTGTTGGAACAGTTGTGTTCTGAGGGTGTAGGGCAAGGGTTTGCCTGAGGTGTAGGAGTGAAGGTGCACTCTAAGGTAGGATTCTTAAAGGGAATATGAGTTTTAGGAGCCAGCTGAGCTCTGAGGTGTAAGATCTGAGGATCTGAGGAAAAGAAAGGAGGAGTTTGGCCGAATCTAGTTCTTTGTTAGATAGGCGAAGGGGGAAGTGTATGTACCCATAATTTGGGGAACCACTATAAAATTCCTGTGTGTTGTATTGTGGTTTGTGCTAAGAATGTTAGATTAGATCTGTGTTGCTTATTTTATTGATTGTTGTGGCTGTGTTAACTTCCTCACTAAAGAAATCTATGTGTCCATAAGTAGCCAAAATTTGAATAAATTTGAATTGGACCTATTCACCCCCCCCCCCCTCTAGGTCAATCAGTTTTCTAAAACAAACAATTTACTATTGGTATCAGAGAGAGATTCACTGTGAAGGCATAATAGCCTAGTAATAATTCTAAGGATTAACTGAGATCTAATCATGGCTCAAAGAGAAAACCATTCCATCAAACTCCCAATCTGTTCTAAAGAAAACTTTGGGATCTGGAAGGAAAGGGTTAGACTCTTTATGGAGGCTGCAGATCCAAGAATATACATCAATGTATTGGAAGGACCTTTCATATCTATGAAAGTGTCATGTCTTGATGCCAATATAAGAATGCCTAAGACCTACATGGAGATGGACACGAATGAGATAATTCTGGCCTCAATGAACAAGAGGGCTTAGAACATAATTGTTAGTGTCATAGATGACTCCACATTCCAAAATCTGATTCACTATAAAATAGCTAGAGAAATGTGGGATTCTTTGATAGTGTACATGGAAGGAACTGATGAGGTTAGAGATGACAGAAAATCTCTATTAAACTAAAGGTATGAAGCCTTCAGGTAAGACAAAATAGACACAATAACTGAGACCTTTGAGAAATTCTTTAGAATTGTGAACAACCTGAGAACTTATGGAAGAAAATTCACAACCTATGAACTGAATGATAAATTCTTGAGGTCCCTAAACAAGGAATGGTACATCAAGATATGCGCCATCAGGAAAATGGGTAACTTAGCTAATATAGACTCTCAGACTCTATTTGGCAAGCTGTTATCTCATGAAATGCAACTGAAACTCAGGAAGTCTGAAGAAGACACAGTTTAGGCTCACAGTAAGGAGAAAACACGGCTTTAAAGGATGATTCATCCAAGAAAATAGAGAAAAGACTACACCCACAGTCAGAAAAAAAACACAGTCAGAAGACTCTGAAACTGCTTCATTGGGAGAAGATATAATTGAAGAAGAATTGTCATTACTCTCCAGGCAGTTTAAGCAGATTTTGAGGAGAAAAAGACAAGGCAGTTGGAAGGGTCTTGGTGGATATTCTTCTCACAGGAAGACTGACCATTCAAAGAATCCTAGGAAAAAGAAGTCTGGGGACAGGTACAACTCTTATCAGAACACACAATTTAAGACTAATATTATTTGTTATTGTTGTAACAGGTCAGAGCATGTCATTGTTGAATGCCCAGTAAAAAGAAAGGAAAAGAAGACTGAAAATAGGAAGTCTAATGTACATAAGAAGGCTGACAGGATCGTTTGTTAGCTAAGAAGTAGTCGACACTTTCTGAAAGTGAAACTGAATCTTCAGAGTCTGAAGAAGGGGAGGCCCTTGATAGCCACTGAAGACCCAGTCATGAGAATAAGAGCTCCACTCTCCACATTTGAAAATGACTCTGAAGAGAAGGGACTCATGGCCAACACTGATGAAAAGGCTCAGGATGAACACCATCCCGATGAGGTAAAATCTATATCCAGTAGTTTAAATTCTATTTCTTGTTCAAACTCAGACTATAAACAAGATTAAAAAACTGAGGCTGACATCAATAATCTCATTAAGAAGTATGGGATATTGTTGAAAGCTCTTATGAACAGCAAAGAACTTATTAAAAAACAAGCAAAGAAAATTATGAATCTTAGAGCCGTTGCTTTTCAGTTTAAGGATGCAATCATAAAGTTGGATCATCAAAAACTGGAATTGATAGAGTTAACTCATAGACTAGATGAACAAACTGAAATCATTGTTGAACAAGCCAAGACAGTTAAGAACCTGGAAGCAAAGCTTCTTCAGGAAAGATAGCTCTTGGACAAGTTTTACAAGCCTAAGTCAGTCTTGCCCATTCTTGATACATTTTCTGCACCATTTAGAAGTGATGTAGGATATATTGAGGATAATAAGATCTATTAGAAACCTGATCCAAAAGGGAAAGCCCCAATGGATTCAGTTAAACCACTAGCCAAGCATCTGACTTTTAACAGATGCAAGGCATCATATATTCCTGGACACATGATTGTTGAGTGCTCCACCAGCAAGGTCAATAAAGAGCCTTGCTGCAAAGGAACTATATCTAATGGCAACAAGGCATATAGACCTCCATAAAGTGTGATCAATCCAAGGAAATGAGAAATTATTGGATCTGGTTCCAGTACATAACACTCATTTCTGAAAGGGAAAGGTGTTAGTTCTGCACCACAACCTTGGAATCTGAAAGCCAACTCTAAGTTGCACAAAAGTTCAACTTCAACTAAGAGAAGGTATAACAGATATAAGTGTTGGTATTGTGGGAAGATTGGGCATTTTGCTCTAGATTGTTGGTACAATCCAATAGGACCCTCATTTAAATCTCAGTCTCATGCATTCAGAAAACTTGTTGTGGTTCACACAGCTAAGTCTAATAGGAACCAAGGCCCCAAAACTATTTGGGTGCCTAAGTTTAACTAATTCTGTGATTGCAGGTGAATCCAAGTACTACAGAAATGCATATATGGTACTTGGACAGTGGCTGTTTCAAGCACATGACTGGAACCAGGAGTCTGCTGATTGACTATAGATCAGTAAAGGATGGACCAAATGTGGTCTTTGGTGGCTCAGAAAGTGGCTAAACAAAAGGATATGGTAACATTTTAAATGATCTAGTGACTATCACAAAAGTGGCTTATGTGGAAGGTTTGAAACACAATCTGATAAACATAAGTCAGCTTTGTGCTATAGGATATGAAATAGCCTTTCATAATGATAAATGTCTGATAAGGAAAATAAGTGATCAAGAGATCATCTTGTCAGACACTAGGAGTGGCAACTTTTATTATCTAAATTTCTTATGTGTAAATGAGGATTCTCCTGTATGCGTAGTAGCAAGTGAGAAAGACTCTTTGTGTATGCAATGATACAAGAGGCTATCTCACTTAAATTATAGAGCTATGAGCAAGTTGCTTTCTATAGACTTAGTTAGAAATGGACCCAAGCTAAAATGCTCTAAAGAAGACATGTGTCCAGCATGTCAAAGATGCAAACAGACAAAAGTCTCCATTAAGAGCATTCATTCTAAAGAAACTGAGAGGTATCTGTACTTACTTCATATGGACCTATTTGGTCTTATAGAAGTTCTTAGTTTAGGTAGGAAGTCTTACACCTATGTGATTGTAGATGATCACTCTAGATTTGCTTGGGTATTCTTCCTAAGGAAAAAGTCTGAAACTCTGGACATTCTTGATGATTTTGTCAAACAAATTCAAAATGAAAAGGATTGTTCTATGGTCAAGTTTAGAAGTGACCATGGCACAAATTCAATCTGAAAGAATGATAAATTTCTTTAAAGAACTAGGGATCTTTCAGGAATTCTCCTCTCCTAGAACTCCCCAGCAAAATGGGGTTGCTAAGAGGAAAATAGAACTCTCATTGAGGCTGCTAGAACTATGCTAAGTGACACATCTCTTCCAGAATATTTCTGGGTTGAGGCTATAAACACTGCCTGTTATGTTCAGAATAGGGCCTTAATCAACAAAAGTCACAACAAGACTCCCTATGAACTAATGAAAGGCAGAAAACCAAGTCTGTCCTATTTCAAGATCTTTGAAAGTAAGTGTTATGTCCTAGACAATGGAAAGACTTATCTAACTAAGTTTTCAGAGAAGTCCTATGAAGGTATTTTTGTAGGCTATAATGTTGGGAATTGTCTTCACAATACCCCAGATTTGTGGGAAGTCAGACCTGGAACTAAGATGAATTAAGTTGTATTTGATACTGTGTTTAAGTTGTGTATGTAGGACTCTATTGCCAAGTGTAAACCAATGTCAGTCTATAGTGGGTCACCAAACACAGGACCATACAATGTAATCCCTCATTGTGTGATCCAAGGTGTTGACTCATGAATAGCCTCTCTATTAGGGTACACTTCATCTACATACACTTGGACAACTGGACCATGGAGTGGTGAAGATCATCTAAGAGAAATTTGACTAAGTCCATATACTCGAGTACTTCCTTTCACATACTCGAGTACTTCTTTTCATATACTCGAGTAAGTGATTATGTACTCGAGTAGAGCCTTAGTCATACTCGAGTAGTTCCTCAGTCATACTCGAGTAGAGCCGGTTGTACAGTCTGAATATTTCTAAGTCCACATACTCGAGTAACTTCGTTCATTTACTCGAGTAGTCTGGCTTAGTACTCGAGTAGATCTTTCTTATACTCGAGTAGTCTGGCTTAGTACTCGAGTAGATCTTTCTTATACTCGAGTAGTCTGGATTAGTACTCGAGTAGATGTTTTTGTTTACTCGAGTAGTCTGTCAAGAGTAACTCGAGTAGTTCTTCCAAGGTACTCGAGTAGTCATCTCTCTTACTCGAGTACATGTTTCTTTTATCTACTCGAGTAGCAGACCTTATATACTCGAGTATATTATCTATCTCGAGTATGCTGGTTCAGAATTCCTGAAAATTCTCTAAGTCCAGTTTTGATAGAGATTTCGAATTAATCTTTTCTGATTGGTTCACGTGTCATCTATTCACCCCCCTCTAGGTGATTTGGGTAGACAACTTATCTTTTTCATATAATAATCATAACAAGACATATAGAATCTACAACTTGAAACATCAAGTGGTAGAAGAATCAATTAATGTTGTTTTTGATGAAACTTTTGTTTTACATAATATACTATCTAACAATTCTATTCTAAGAGATGTTGACTCTAAGATGGAAAAATTAAATATAGGAGGTTCATCTTCTATAGAATTAGAGGCTAGAAACAATGTTGTAGTTCCTATAGAAGACACAGTCACTGCCTAGGGGGAGAAAGAGACTCACCCTTCTCTACCTGAAGAACTAGGTGAAGGTAGAAATCTGCCTGTAGGTGTTAGACACCTTAGAGATCATCCTATTGATCAAATAATAGGTGATGCCAGGCTAGGTATGACCACTGGGAGTAGACATCATAATGAGGTTCTATTATCTAGATTTCTCTCTCAAATGGAACCTAAGAAATATGAAGAAGCCAATTCAGACCGCAACTGGATCATGGTAATGCAAAAAGAGCTCAATAAATTTGAGAGATGTAAGGTCCGGAGTCTAGTTCCTAGACCTAGAAATCACAATGTCATAGGAACTAAGTGGATATATAGGAATAAATTAGATGAGAATGCAGTCATAGTTAAAAATAAGGCAAGATTTGTGGCTAAGGGTATAGAGAAGAGGAAGGAATAGACTTTGACCAAACTTTTGCACATATAGCTAGACTAGAAGCCATTAGATTATTTTTAGCTCATGCAGCTTACAAAAGATATAAAGTATACCAGATGGATGTTAAATCTACATTCCTAAATGGTATATTGACGGAAGAGATCTATGTAGAACAGCCACCAGGTTTTGTAAATCCTAAACTTAGCTCTCATGTCTTTGAATTACATAAAGCATTGTTTGGGTTAAAACAGGCACCTAGAGCCTAGTATGAGACCCTGTCTACCTTTCTCATAGAGAACAAATTCTCTAGGGAAAATATGGATAATACACTATTCCTAAGGGACATCAAAGGTTCAAGCATTCTAGTCCAGATTTATGTAGATGACATAATTTTTGGTTCTACTAATGAGCTCGTATGTAGGAAATTTGCCAAGCTTATGCATGGCAAGTTTGAAATGTGCAGTATGAATGAGCTGAAGTTCTTCTTGGGATTCCAAGTTAGATAATCTGAAGATGGTATATCCATCTCTCAGTCTAAATTCACAAAAAAGTTAATTAAGAAGTATGGTATGAAAAATTCTTCTACCATGAGAACCCCAATGGGTTCCTCAGTATCACTATACAAGGATGAATCTAAGAAACCAGTGGATGAATCCTTGTACAGAGGCATCATTGGATCACTCCTTTACTTAACAACTAGTAGACTAGATATCATGTTTTCAACATGTGTTTGTGCTAGGTACCAAGTCTTTCCTAAAGAGTCTCATTATACAACAGTTAAAAGAATACTGAGATATCTAATGGGCACACCCAATCTTGGGCTTTGGTATCCTAGGAATGATGATTTTAATCTAACTAGATACACAGATGTAGATTTTGTAGGTTGTAAATAGGACAGAAAGAGTACTTCAGGAACCTGTTAATTTTTGGGGAGAAGACTCATCAATTGGAGCAGTAAGAAGCAGACAAGTATAGCTATTTCAACAGTTGAGTCTGAGTATATATCAGTTGGGAGCTGTTGTGCACAGTTACTATGGATTCAACATTAACTCATAGACGGTGTACAGCTAAGTAAATCTGTTATGTATTGTGGTTCTACTAGTGCAATCTCAATTGCTAACAATCATATTTCTCACAGTAGAATCAAACACATAGAAATCAGATATCACTTTCTTAGAGAATATGTTGAAAAAGGCAATATCTGTTTACATTATACTCCAACTGAAAATCAAATTGTTGACATATTCACAAAACCCTTAGATGAAAACAAGTTCAATTTCTTCAAGTTTGAACTAGGTATGTTAAACATAGAGTAAATCCTATTATTATGGTTCACAAGAATTCAGGTTCAGAATAACCATTTTCATTGGTACCTAGAAAATCCATGTTCAACTTGTATAAGTTAAGTAACAAAGTCTACTTACCTAAATAAATAAGTAAGACATTTAAAATGTCAAGTGACATTAGTTAGAAAATAAAAATTTGGTTAAATCCATATAAAATGTGTCATAACACAAAATAAAGTGTTGAGACACCTGAGATTGTGTCGAGACACCAACAGATGTATTGACACTTAGGTAGTGTTGAGACACCAACAGATATCTTGACACCTAGGTAATGTCGAGAAACAATTTCCTGATGTTGACTTGCGTTGATAGGTGTCAACACAAAATTGTCAGTGTTGAGACTTTATCATTTCTAGATAATTTTGGATTAGTAAACCTTGAGCGCGTCCTTACGTTTTCACCATAAGGAAGTCTATAAATAGAAAGTGTGAGAATAAGTCAACCACGCCTTCTTGTATTTTTGAACTGTTTCTTCCTGAGTACCGAGCCCTAGAACTCTGTCAACTCTACATTCCTCATTCTTTACTCAAATGGCACCCAAGAATGAAGATCATCTTTTCGAAGGATACGAAATAGTGCGAAATGGTTTTAATGTAGCAACTGAAGATATCAAGGATGTTATTACTATAATCACCGACACCGGACTAGAATATGTACATTCTGAACCTCCAAATATTTGGAAAAGAGAAGTTCTTGAATTTTATACCAATGTCAAGGTCATATCTGAGAAAATCAAATCCAACGTCAATGGAGTTAAGGTCTGTATCACACCCAATTGGTTGGCCAAGGTCTTTCACATGACCAAGTTTAGTCAGAATGATGATGAAGAAGTAGTAGATTTAGGATGAACTAAAGATGCCCTGACATGGTGTGGATTACCCTCTACCACCAAGGTAGGAAGTACCCTTGCTAGGAAGGGGATGAATTCTCAAGGTAAATTCTTATAAGAAATAGTGGGCAAGGTACTCTTGTGTAAGACTGGTGCGCACGACAGAATGTCAGCTGCCATGTTCAACATTATGACTAGAATCATCTTCAAGCTAAAGACAAACTGGAGCAGGATACTATTTGATAAGATTGTTGAGAGTGTCAGCAAGCCCAATATAGGCAGAATAGTTATCCATTACCTTGTCATAATACTCCCATACAATATAAAGCTCAAGTTTGGTTCAAAGATCAATCATATGAGGAGAATGGATATGGGGATTCTGAGCAGGTGGTACAGGAAGCTGACACGGGACTCCTCTAATCAGCATAATACAAAGAAGCTCAAGGAATTACCTGAAGTGGATGGTGAGTATACCAGTGACTCAGGGGATCAAGAAGGATCTAGGATAGAGGTTCAAACTAAAGATCAAGCAGTTGTTTACCCAAGGACCACTCTTGCTGATGATGCTCAGATTGAGGGGGAGACACTCCCTACAAAAGATCAGTCAGTAGGAGAAACAATCCCAGAGAGGGATCAACTTAAGGGAGAGAACCTCCTTGTACTATAGGTATCAGACTGTACTATTGTATATGATACAGTCATGGAAGTTGTCCATGACCTGGAGACCTTTCAGCAATAGGAGGATGTGCCAGTACAAGATGTGGTTATGTCTGGGCAAGCAAATGAGATTGTTGTCTCCAAGGAGACTGAGGAAGAAAATTTTCTGAATATAGATATAGACATCCAGGTGGAGATAACTGCTCTTCCAGAGGGCCCTACTCCTCATGTTGAAGCTCACCAAGATGAGGTCAACTTGGAAAACATCAATATTGATGAAGAAGGTGCAAGTGTTGAGGGGAGCTAGCAGATATGGCCCCAAGTACTGAAGGAAATCAAAAGAAAAAAATCTGTTGAAGTAGTCAGTTCTTCAGAATCTGAGGAGGAGGAAGCCTCTCAGATAAAGAAAAGGAAGTTGTCTGAACTAAAGAAGAGAAGTAGAAGTTACAAGAAGACAATATAGTCTGGAACAACATCTGCTCCTGCAATGGATTCAAGCTCACTTCTGGTTCAACTATAGATAATGTTGGATCAACAAAGGACAGCTCTAGAAAAGTATGTAGATGAAAGCAATAAGGAGTTGCAGTTTTAGCTAGCTCAAGACATCAAATAAATTAGATTTAAAATAAACTTGCTAAAGAAAGATATGACAGATTTCTTTGAAAGAGGAGCAAATGATGTGGTATATATTGCTAAAAAGCAGCAAGAATCAAAGATAACTAAAGATGAAATAGCTGTTAAATAAGGCTATGTCACTGAGAATCAAAAATGAATGAATGAGAACATGATAGTAATGAATGATGCTTCACTAGTCAAGCTGGCTGAGCAGACTACTACTTTGGAGGCCAAGATAACCTCTACCTCCAAGGATGTTGAATCTCAGCTATCTACACATGCAGACTCTGTGATTAAGGAAGTGAAGGACTCTCACAAAGAATTGGATGAACATTTGCTCAAAGTAAAGAATTCTGTATCCTCAGGAATTCATTATATAGATAGTCAAATAAGATTTCACAAGAATGACTTAAGAGATCATGTTGAAAGAGAAGTCATAAAGGGGAGAGTAATGATAAAGTCAAGCTCTGAGTATGCTACTTGGATCTCAAATAGCATCAGAGACACTCTAGGCCATCCTCCCATATGGTATGATGGAGACCAAACTACTGAGTCTAGTTGCCAACCAGCTCCATTTGAGGCTATTCAAACTATTGTCCAGTCCATGTACAGTCCTCCACCACAAATTCAGAATATATTATGTGAAGAGGTGGAGATGACTGCTTCTGTATTATTAAGGGAGAAAGAAGCTCAACAATCAAAGAAAAGATTCAGGGAGCAGGCTGAAGCTAGGCCAGATTTTGAATAATGGAGCCCAACTTCTAGATCCATTATCCTCACTACATGGAAAGCAGTCAATAACAATGCAACTAACAGGGGTAAATGGTATTCAGAGCAAGAGTGGATCAAACACACAAAACAACAAGAGATCATTCATAAGTTCTGGAAAGCTCTAAAGGCTGGGGAGATTCCTGCTGACTCTATTGACCTAGCAAATACTTATACATGCCTTATCATTATCATGAAAGGCAAAGGATCAAGCAAGAAGAGATCTTAAAAGCTAAGAATGCTAAGGGAAAGGAGAAAGTGGCTAATGAAAAAGTGTCTGAAGTCAAAGCTAAAATTCAATCTGGAAAATACATTGTCATCAAAGAGCCAGAGGATTCTTAGTCTATTTTTGTTACTAGGCATTATGTAATTTTATTTTAAAAATAGTGTAACAAAACAAAAAACTATAAAGTGTAATCATTTGACAAATTATAATGAAAAAGTTTGGTTGCACTCCATATTATACCTGTATTATCATTGTTGTTCTTTATATTCTGTTCAGCATTTTTCTTATACATCATAATTATTATACTTTGGTATTGTGGTGTATATCATCAAATTAGGGTTATGACTTCTCCAAATAGGGGGAGATTGTTGGGTATATTGGGAATTGTGTACCTAATTTGAAGAAGCCCTTTCAACTCAATGATATACACAAATTCGTATTTGATGTATGTTGAGTTTACTTGTGCAGGTTCTATGTTGAAGAAAATAAACTAAGTACCAATGTGTCGAGACACTAGACTAGTGTCGACACCTTTATAAAAGCAGTGCTGAGACAAGGAATCAAGTTGTGTCGACACTCAGGACTAGTGTCGACACCCTTATTCAAGTAGTGCTGAGACATGAAGCAAGTTGTGTCAAAACCCAGGACTTGGGTCGACACCGTTAGTCAAGAAACTAGCAGTGTCGACACTCAGGACTAGTGTCGACACCTTTTATACAAGTTGTGTTGAGACAAGAAGCTAGTAGTGTTTACACACTCGATTGTTGTCGACACCCCTATAAGAGAAGGGTCGACACCCAGGATTGGTGTCGACAGAATCTAAGTACATAAGTGTCAACACCTAAAACTGGTTTCAACACCTTTATGCAAAAGCTCTCAAGATAGAAATTCTTCTAAGTCCAGAATTCGAAGCCTGAAGTTCTGACAACTGTCAGAACTGTTAGATGTCAGTTGATTAACTGGGGCAGCCAGTCACTCTTGCCAAAGCCTATATAAGGAGACCAACACAACAGAAACTATACAGATTTTCTCATTCTTCTCTTATCAGTCTGTCAGATCAATTCAACAGAATTCTGAAGGTGGAGAGGAGGCAGATCGTGGATCAACTCCAATCTTCTCCATCCAAGTTCAACCCTACCTTCTCCTTCAAGAAGCTTTGAAAAAACTAAGAAGGGTTGAACTATTTCTTCTCAATCAAGTTCAATAAAGAAGATTACTCATCAAGAGTTGATCAAGAAGAAGTCATATGTTTCTTTCCTGCTGGGTGATTTATCAAATCTCAAATTCTAGTCTACTTTAATTCTTATTTTGTAAGATCTGGTAGCAGATCTAAAGGGTAGGAGATATATATATCTCTGAGTTGTAAGCCTAAATTATAAAGACTGAGGTAAGGCTGATGAAAGACTTGATTTCAAGGTCCTAGACACCTAGAGGGGGGTGAATAGGTTCTAATTTTATTTAATAAATTTTAGGCAATTATCTTGTTCTAACTTAGCACAGATAATACAATTCACAGCACACCAGATTTATAGTGGTTCCCCAAGTTATAGGTACATCCACTTTCCCCCCTCCGCCTATCCAGTAGAGAACTGGATTCAGCCCAACTTCCTTCCACTAACTCAGATCCATAGATCTTACACCTCAGAACCTGACAGGTTCCTATAACTCAGACTTATACAAGTCCTACCTCAGATTCTTCCCAAGAACCCTACCTCAGGCAAAAGCCCTACCTCAGCCTTTATTACCAGGCTTACAACTCAGACTTACACAAGTCCTACACCTCAGGCTCTCAACCCTACCTCAGCCTTTATATACACAGGCTTAACACTCAAATCTAAGAAGATCTTACAAGGAAAAAAATATTTAGTAATACAAAAATTTCACCCGGATAGAACTTCTCAGTTTGCTGTGAGCTTCTTGATCAGTTCTTAAACAAACTGTATACTTCAGATCCAACCTGACTTAGCTTTTTCAAAGCTTCTTGATTGAACAAAATGAGATTGATCTGACTTGGAGTAGAAGATGATCTTCAGACAGATCCCTTCTTAGATTTAGAAATAGATCTGAATCTTTCTTGCAGACTGTTCAGGTTCTGCCTTCTTAAGGGTCCCCCCTTTCTTGTTGTTGAATTCTTTGGTCTGTGTAGATTTGTCCCCTCTTAATTGCTTTCTTAATTCATAATTGATACCTAGGTTGTCATGGATCAGTCCTTTATATAGAGTTTCTTAATGATTACCGGCTGATCCGGTTTGTAACAACCATCTGACAGTTCTAATAAAGGTGTCAGACTTATTTTTTATGACAGCTGTCAAGTCTTCAGTCATGATAGCTGATTCTGCAATGACTTTATATCTCAGCAAGCACTCAGTACAATACTTCACATGTGTCGACACAAATAGACTAAATGTCGACACAAGCCTTGATGATGTCATCACAGCACTCAATGTGTCGACATAGTCATTCTTTTGCTTCTCGGCATAGCTTCTGTTAGTATGTGTCGACATAAGTCATGTGTGCGTCGACACAACTGCTCCTGGTCTCGACATAACTGATGCTGACAGATGTCGTTGAGTGTATGTCAAGATGTCATTGAGTGTGTGCCGACACAACTTCTCCTTATCTTGACATAGCTGATGCTGGCAGATGGCGTTGAGTGAATGTCCAGATGTCGTTGAGTGTATGTCGACACAAGTCCCATGTGTCGATACAAACCTTCTAGACTCAGTATTGCGGTTGTTGAAAGATGGTGTTGAATGTGTGTCGACACAAGTCCTGTGTGTCGACACAAACCTTCTTCAGGTGTCGACACAATTCTTGAGTGTCGACACATGCCTTTCTTCTGGTGTCGACATAACTCCTGGGTATCAACACAGCTTCTGCTTCAGGTGTCGACACAATTCCTGTCTCAGGTGTCGACACAATTCTGGGTGTCGACACAGCTTTTTCTTCAGGTGTCGACACAATGCTTGGGTGTCGACATAGGCCTTGCTTCTAGTGTTGACACAACTTCTGGGTGTCGACACAATTCTGCACAAGTGTCGACACTTATACTTAGAGAATTTTCTTGCAAACCTTACACCTGCACAATGAAACTGAAACATCCATCAAATACAAATTGATGTATATCAATGAGTAAGATGAGGCTTCTCCAAATCTGGTACATATTTTTCAGTGTATCCAACAGCTGAGAGCCTGAGGTAGGAGAAGAAGGACTTTCTCTGAGTTGTAGTATCAATTGTGTTCTGAGGGTGTAGGGCAAGGGTTTGCCTGAGGTGTAGGAGTGAAGGTGCACTCTGAGGTAGGATTCTTGAAGGGAATCTGAGTTATAGGAGCCAGTTGGGCTCTAAGGTGTAAGATCTGAGGATCTGAGGAAAAGAAAGGAGGAGTTTGGTTGAATCTAGTTCATTGCTAGATAGGAAAAGGGGGAAAGTGGATGTACCCATAATTTGCGGAACTACTATAAAATTCATGTATACTATGCTGTGGTTTGTGCTGTGAATGTTAAATTAGATCTGTGTTGATCTGTGTTGTCTATTTTCTTGATTGTTGTGGCCGTGTTAACTTCCTCACTAAAGAAATTTATGTGTCCATAAGTAGACAAGATTTGAATAAATTTAAATTGGACCTATTCACCCCCCCCCCCCTCTAAGTCAATTAGTTTCCTAAAACAAACAGTTTATAGGATGTCTGTCCTAGCGAATGAATCTCGCCCGGAGGCGAGAGGGTAGTGCCTTCCCCAACGGGTAGGCGAGAGTCCATCGCAAGAACAGGAGACTTGTAAGCAGTTTCCCTAGCCGAGAGTGGAAGGTCGGTCGCTGGATCGACAGGGACCTTAACAGCGGGAGTCTTGGGCCTCGAGCTGACAATACCCAAGGTTCCGAAAGTAAACGCTACAAAAAGCCTGATGAGCGAAAGAAAAATACAAGACAGGTAAAGCAATAACCTGATAAGTAAATTACCAGGAGAAATCGAAGGCTCGGCCTGTGTAATCAGGGGGGAAGCCTCCAGGACCAACTATAAGTTTTCACCAGGAAGTCGGGTGGACTCAGTTTTCACTGGAGGGGCATCGACAGTGTCTTCAAGAATGGTCCCCTGCGAGAAGTGTGGCGTATCAATATGACAAGCCCGTTTTGGGGGTTTGTGCCAAAAGGTGGGACAAGAAACATACCTCCGTTAGAGAAGGAGGTTCTCGCGGTTGGGGGTCAGGGTCTGCGAAGTCGACTCATTCCTAGAGCGTTCTCAACAAACTAACTTGGCCTTTTTCCGCCGGTAGGCCGAGTTCGCAGGCCTTTTTTCAGGGAGCTAGGGGTGAACCCAACGCGAGCCCTCGCCTGAGCAGCAGCAAGACGATCCTAGACCTCTTGTGAGAGAGGTTTTGCAGCCTGTTTTGCATACATTCTCGAAGCAGCGCGAGAGCTCAAGCGGTAAGTAGTAACAGAACAAGCAATGTATTGAGGATAGGCCCTAGGGTATATATAGCATTCTGGAGGGTCCCGCAAAAAATTCTCTTCTAGGTCAGCAAGCACTCACCGAATACTAAGGGTTGGACGTCTCTTTTCGAGCATGGAACTAGCTCGTAAAGAGCGGGGATTATGTACAACCTCATATTTGCTGAGTGGGACCTTAGGCCCAATTTGGTTAGGTCAAACAAGTCAAGTGGCGGAAGGGCTCCCGCCAAGATAGGCGGAAAGGCTTGTATGGGTAAGCGGGAGGCCCCCAGGGTCGGCAGAGTCGTTGCGGAAGGAACTGAGTAAAACCACCTTCACTTAATGTTTTTTAGCCTCTAGCATTGAGTGAAGCCTTTTAACCCAACACTCTCGACGCTTTTTAGCCTCTGGCATTGAGCGAAGTCTTTCCACTCAATGCTCTCGATGCTTTTCGCCTCTGGCATTGAGTGAAGCCTTTCCACTCAACGCTCTCAATGCTTTTGGATTTAGCTAAGTCTCTTATAAAAGCAGGCGAGTAAGGTAGGCAAACCCGCACCCGGCTGAATATTGGCCTTTTGACAGGGCATGCCAAAGGGCTTCCGCCTAGGTGTACGAGAAGCCTCCTGCCCAGTTTGGTTCAGAGGTAAACTTACCTGGCTGCCCCTAGAGTTCTGCATTTAGCTCCTCAAAACAGCAGAGTTTGGCTATTGGCAGACCACTTTATGCTGCATATAGTCTTTTAGAGCAGAGGAGTTACACTGTTGCCAGACCAGATACTGGGAATCTATAAATAGACCCACATGGTACCTCAGAAGACAAGCTTTCTCATTTTCTAAAGTCTTGTAGCGCTTTCTGAGGTATCCTTAGCTCAATGCTTGGCTAAGGAGGGGAAGCGCCATGAGATCTTTCGGGTTAGTGGAGGGACCTCCATGTTATAGCCCAGGGTCAGTTCCTTAGTTCTCAGCAATTGTTCAAGGGTCTGAGTTTGGGAGAAGTAGGTGTTAGCTACACCCTATGGTCCGAACTCTCGTTGGGTCCAAATTTTGGTTCCAACAAATTTAGCATGACAGACTTAGGTGTGGTGAAAATCATCCTATGAATGGAAGTGAACTTTACTGGAAAAAATATCACTCTTAGTCATAGTCACTATATAAGAAATCTACTAGAGAAGTGGGGTTACAATAATAGTAAAAGATTGAGACTCCATACAACTAGAATAAAAGACTGAAACTGAATGAAAGTTCATCTATTAGTACAAGGCTGGAGTAGTACTGAACTGAAAGTATTAAAAGGAGCTGGACCAGTATAGGACTGTAATAATATAAAAGGGTTAGTAGTCCATCACTCTTTTCTCAGGAGTCTTCTATTGCATATTCGTTCATAGGAGGAATGTTCAGTTCCATCTCCGTTATAGGAGAATTGTCAGTTTCATCTTTGTCAAAGGAAAAATGTTCTGTTCCATCTCAGTTTATAGGAGGATTATTCAGTTTCACTCCGTTCATAAGAGGATTGTTTAGTTTCATATCCGTTCATAGGAGGATTATTCAGTTTCATCTCGGTTCATATGAACTTTCTTATTGAATTTCACCCATTTTTAAAGACTGATGTTAATTTCAGTTGTGTCTCTTAAACACAACTTAATCGGACTTATATTTAGAGATTATAGCCTTATTATAATGGTTTGCTTCTTGTTATATTAATTACATAGGGCTAAATATCCACAAAAGGTTTAGCATTATCTCTTAACATCAATTGCTTGCATCAGCGCGAATCAAATTTCTATGTTAAGCTCAATCTCTTTTTCTTCCGACTTAATCATCTTTTATGCAACAAAAAGTCGGAAGTCGAGAAAACCAGAACTCAATGGTAAAATCGCCAAAACATAAACTTCAAAAAAAAATCGAGTCATCTCAAGCTTTGATTGAGCTTTAATTAAGCCTCGAATAAGTTATTATAAAAATAAGTCGTATTTCAAATCATCAAACTATGACAGTGAGTTTAAATATAAAATACAAGCTTCTCAAAATAATTTTCATTGTTTCGAGATCTTACATAGCCTCTATTATCATTTACAATAGTCTCTAGTTATTTCAAATCATTTTGAGATCTTACATAGCCTCTAGCATTTTCAAAATAGCCTCGAGTTATTTGGATTCATTATAATACCAGGAATGCCTCAAAATTTTCACAAACCTGTCAAGTATATGTATTTAATCACCAAGAATCTCTTATGAAAGTAGGAGGCATTTTGATCGGAAGATTTGACTTTAATAATCTTTAAAATAATCATGAGCATAGTTTAAAATCCAAAATTAGCAAGACTACTTGAAAAATTCTCAAACATCATCGAAGAATTCCTTTAGTTATTTTAAATCATTCAAAAGATTTTAAGATATTTTAATCGGAGTAAATAGCCTCTATTAATTTCCAAAAATGTATTTCATCCTTTTTAAAAGATTTAAAAATATCAAATCTTATCTGAAAATTTTCAAATCATTATAGAGCATGTATGAGAACTTCATATATCACTGAAAAATTTTATTAGATTTTTAGAAGTAATTTTGGTCTCCCAAAATAGCCAAATAAACTTTATTTCCAAATTTAAAAATATTAAACGGGCTAAGAAAAATTTCAAATTATTTGTGGGAATATATATCATAGAAATAAACAATTTTCATATTCAAAACTTTTTCACAAGGACCACAATTTAACCTCTAGAAAATAAAATACTCATTTTAGTTATAATATTATAATATTCATAAAAATTATAAAATTATAATTTTTATAAGTTTTCTCCCCCACTACCTGTACCAAAACTTGCCCTTATGGGCCTTCCCCACTGCCGGTCGGCCATGGCTCCACCCCGACCGACTCCTAGGGGGTGGGCCCTCCCTCCAGTTGTGGTATAGCAACCTGCCGTATAAAATCTCTCCCCCCCCCCCACGGGTATTAAGCACGACCGAGAAGAGATTTCTGCCTTAGACTGTCGCCTTATAATGACACCAACTATGAGTTAATTATCACCACAAGACAGCACCCTGCCAGCAAGCACGATCATTCAAATAGCCAATAAGAAAAGAAGTAAACAAGTCCGCACATCATATCATAGATATAAAAATTTTCAAACAAAATGTCCACATGAGATAAATGAAAAAGTACAAGAAATATGGCTTATACCTAGTACATAGTCATCATAAATATCTCACTCCCTCAACTAACAACGTGGAAGCTATACCATATGATCGTCAACCTGATGATAGGTAGTAGTAGTAGTTCGCTGCTCCGGCTCCTCAGATCCTGGTGCCTCAATCTCTGGCTGCGCCTGGTAGAACTGCGGCGGCGTCTCCATGTATCCCTAAAATGATGTGGTCCAATGACCGTTAGTCAAACTAGACTCAACTACTTCGTCCTTGCCTCACCCCCGCGACTCTCAAGCACCGCGCGGGAGTAAGAAAGCAGAGGACCAATAATAGCAGAATATACAAGCAGGTGACAGTGGTATATATAGAGAGAGATAATTCTCTAGCAGTTATATATTAGTATGAGCAATAACAAAAGTAAAGAAGAGCAACAACTAGCGCTGTATAAATGTACAGTAAGAGGAGCTAAGTAAAACTAGTAAATCAAAGTAGCTACAATACCATCACAGAAGCATATCTTAACTTATATGATTGTTCATACAAACTTATAAGTTAAGATTTCTGAAATTATTACTCATCATATAAAAGAGCCCATACTAATTTATATGATGAGGATTTGTGTAACACCTCCATCCGTCATATGAAATATAATAGAGGGTCGGTCAGGGCCCCACACCATATCCCATAGACAGGCAGCGAGGTTACATGTGAATATCAAAAGACTACTTGCGCCCTAACTCAGAGCATTCTAGCTGAAGCTTTAAGGTTGCATAAACTCATACCAATTGAATGTCCACTATATATAAACTATACCATTTATATATATATATATAACATGAATGTCGATTACAAATACACAAAAGTTATGGCATTAATGCCTTACAGTTATACTTCACAAGTGTGGTTTACAAGCATCGGCGCGCAGGCTGGCCACACATGAAAATAGTAAAAATTCTTCGCTCGGCCTTCGAGGGCCAGCATAGTAGCAAGCGCTTCAGCCCGCTATTTCTCTCTTGGCTCTCCAGCACCTGCACAAGGATAATCCACCACAAGGGTAGCAAACAAGGCAACAGTCAGCATTCAGCCGACCAATTTATAACGACCTTACCCCTTTCCTGGGGCAGAGGTATTCCTTCCCTGTAAGCATAGCATTTTTATAAGCAGATATATCACAAGAACGTGCACTAAAACATAGTTCAATATATCACAAATGCCGTCCTTACCTGCCGATGCTCCGTGCACTCAGGGCACATTTTTTGTGTGCCAGTTTTCCTGATTACACCATCGTTCAGAGGTTCATGACATGACGGTCAACTTTGAGCATTTATAGTTTTTACAGCCCCCAACCTGAGACTTTAGCCTTGACGGTGTATAGCCTAAGACTCTCATTATGCGATCCTAACGAACGCCAATAACTCAGGCACTCGAGTTATACAACCATAATGCAGATACAGTTCAGCCTTTGCCCGTTGCTCAATTCGTCAGTTAGGAAGCAAAGACTGACGCGGGTCGGCTTCCCCTTGTCCGTTCAGCACACTGGCATCAACACTAGCCACACTGCCTCTGAGAGACTGGCTCTGCAATCAAAAGGGTATTTGGGAGCTATCGTCGACGATACTCACTATCGTCAGGCGTTAACAATAGAACTCACTTTCTGTACCCAGACCCAGCCCAAAACCTTACAGTAACCTGCAGTGCCAAAAACACTAGTCTTTACATTGCACACAACACAAATAGCTCACCAAGAGCTATCCCTGTTAGCGATACTGTCGCCTTGCGATATCCAATAGGTCTTAAAATCATGGAATTTCGTGGGTATTTTCCTAAAGTGCAACTCCAGTACTTCCTGCTACTCTCCATTCACAAGTACAATCCCGCAGACCCCTTAAACTACTCGTTTATACTCTGAGTCTTCTCCAACACGCAAAAGAAAACATCACTAATCCAGACCAACCTATCCAGATGAGCTTCACACAGCATGCATATTCCGTACTGCTATTTTCGGATCTTTATACAAAAGCAAACCCGGGGATACTACGTATCGACCCATCGGAATCTCCTCAATTCTCCACCTTTTGTTGGTGGATTCCATGCATATGCAAAAAGAAGGAATTCACTTGTCCACATAGGAAGATCTTTACCCTTATAATTTTCTTCGGAGCCATGACCGCTTTTCTGTCCGGTTGGAAAGGAGCAACGCGCTTTCCTTTTCACGGACTAATCCTTGGATCTTGCTTCCAACTATTAGACCTCCTTCCCCAAGCTATTCAAGCTCAGCTCCAGCCCTTAGCTCCAACCTTAGTTTTTTCTCTCAAGAACTTGGATGAAAGAAGGAGAGAGAGTGAGAAGAAGAGAATGAATTCTCATTCCTCTACTCCTCTGCATAAGTGGCTTTGGGATTAATCTCAGCCACCAAATCATTTCATCAAAATGGAGAAAAGGCAATAATTTTGGTTGAAAAGTCAACATTAATGCTATCGCCTGGTCGATAGCCGCTTTGACCCCAATCAACCATCGCTCATCGGCCGCCTTCCGGCCATCCGACATATGTCCACCCATACGTGACAGTATCGCCCGGCGATACCCACTATCGTCACTCCAACAGCTCACTCGATGATTCATCGAAAGCGTTGAGTGCATGAAGTCCATTCAATACTTTGTTGAAGGCATTGAGTGCTATCGCTATCGCCTGGCGATATCCACTATCGCCACATAATATCTCACTCCATGCTCCCTGGCGTCGAGTGTGATGAGCCCATTTAATGCTTCATGGTGTTGAGTGTTCTCGATATCGCCATTGACGATACCCACTGTCACCCGACGATATCACCAAATGTTCTACTGTCATTTTGGAGTGTTACAACCCTCCCCTCCTTCCAGAAATTTCGTCCCGAAATTTTATTTATCTAAAAGGGAAAAACAGCAACTTATATGTTACAACATATTGTCCTTTCACACAAACAATGTTATAACATTTTTTTACAGCAACATATTGTCCTTTCACACAAACAATGTAATAACATTTTTTTACAAACAAGTCGGGGTATTCCTCGTGCATGGTTTGCCCACGCTCCCATGTCAGCTCTTCACAACCACAGTTGTCTCACCGGACTTTGACCATCTTGATTTTCTTATTTCGCAGTTGTTTGATCTCCGTATCCTCGATTCGAATTGGCCAAACTTTCATCGTTAGCCGACTATCAACCGGTATTTAATCAGCAACAATCACTTGAGCTGGCTCTTTTATAGCTTTACATAGCACTGATATGTGAAATACATCGCGCAAAATATTTAGCTCCGCCGACAGATCTAATCGATAGACAGCTTATCCAACTCATTCAATCACTTCAAACGGACCAAGATACCTCAGACTCAACTTTTTCAAGCGTTGAATCCTGGACATGCCTTTAAATGACTAGATCTTCAAGTGCACCCACTCGCCAACCACAAACTCCTTATTTTGGTGCTTGGCATTGTAGTACTTTGTTTGCCTATCTTGGGCTATCAGTAGCCGCTCTCTTATAGTGCGTATGATAGAATTGGCATCTTCGACCTCTTTACGCTTATATAGCTACGACTCGCCTATTTCCGCCCAAGCTAATAGTGTACGACACTTCCTACCATATAAAGCTTCAAAGGGCGTCATCTGTATGCTAACTTGATAGCTATTGTTGTAGGCGAACTCAATCATATAGAGGTGATCTTCCCACCTCTTCCTGAAATCCAGGGCGCACATATGAAGTATATCCTCCATTGTTATGTTGGTCCTCTCGGTCTGACCATCCGTTTGCGGATGAAAGATCGTACTGAACTCTAGTTGAGTACCCAACAACTGGTGGATTAGCCTCCAATCATTTGACGTAAAGCGCCCATCTCGATAACTAATGATGCTACGGGGCACCTCGTGCAATTGTACGATATTATCCACATACAGCTTGGCACTTTTTTCCACTGAATCGTCCTTCCTGTTAGGTATGAAGTGTGATACATTTGTTAACCGTCAATGATCCACCACACGGCATCGTTTCCGCTCTGAGATCTCGGCAGTCCATGCACAAAATCCATAGAAATGTCATCGAACTTCTATACCGGGATTGGTAACGACTTCAAGAAACCTACAAGTTTCTGGCATTTAGCTTTCACTAAGGCACAAGTTTGACATTTTGCCACATAATGGGCTATGTTTTTCTTCAAACCTTCCCACCACAACACCTTTTTCATGTCCATGTACATTTTTTTGCTCCCTGGGTGAATTGAGTACTTTGTAAATTGTGCTTCGTACATCAATTCCTCACGTAGTTTACCCACATCTGAGATGCACAAACAATCATCTTTCTGCAAAAGGTCGTTATCCAAGGAGAATTAGGCATTTGACCCATCTACTGCATAGTATTGTAGACTCTCATCGAGTTCCGTTGCTCGCAGAACCCTATCCGCAAGGTCATATTGAACCTCTATCCAGTTCAGGCACACATTTACAGTGGTGTTCTTGTCAACACAAGAAATGTCTAAGTTCTCCAACTCATGGACCAGATGTTCATCATGCAACTGCAACCAATTTTCCCTTGCCGGAGTCCGCTGACTCAAGACATCTGTGACTACATTTCCCTTCTCGGGAGTATAGCGTATCTGGAAGGTTAGTCCCCGAGAAACTCCATCCACCTCCACTGCCGCATGTTTAGATCTTTCTGATCGAAAAGATACTTAAGACTCTTATGGTCCGTTAAGATGTCAACTTTCACGCCATATAAGTAGTGACGTCACAATTTAAGTGCAAATATCACCTCCGCCAACTCCAAGTCGTGGGCGGGATAGTTCTGCTCATGCACTTTCAACTGGTATGAGCCATATGCTATCACTTTTCTGAACTAAAGAAGCACGGAGCCTAAGTCGCTCCCTGATGCATCACTATATATTTCAAAGCCGTCCGTACCAAATGACAACGTCAAAATAGGTGTCGTGGTCAAATGACTCTTTAACTCTTCAAAAGCTCGCGAGCACTCTAGTATCTAAACGAACTTCTGATCCTTCCTCGTCAGTATGGTAAGAGGCAAGGCGATTCGCGAGAAGTTTTCTACGAAGCGTCTGTATTAGCCCATCATTCCAAGGAAAATCCGGACTTATGCTATAGTAGACAACACCGGTCACTCCCATATCGCAACTATCTTTGCCGGATCCACCGTAATACCTTCTCCACTAACCACATAGCCAAGAAAGGCCATTGGCGATAGCCAAGACTCACACTTCGAGAACTTGACATAAAGCTTGTTTCTTCTCAGGGCTTGCAACACCATCCGCAAATGGTTTGCATGATCTTCTTCAAACTGAGAGTACACTAAAATGTCATCAATAAAGACGATTATAAATAAGTCCAAGTATTCTCAAAACATTCGGTGTATTAGGTCCATGAACACAGATGGCGCATTAGATAGCCCAAATGGGATTACCGTGAACTCATAATGACCGTAGCGTGTTCCAAACGCTGTCTTAGGAATGTCACATTCCCGAATTCTCAACTGGTAATAGCCAGACTTCAGGTCTAGCATTGAGCATACCGTTGATCAGACTAGCTGATCGAACAAGTCATCAATCCGTGATATCAAATACTTGTTCTTCCTCGTCAACTTTTTCAGTTCTCTATAATTGATGCATAAACGCAGGCTACCGTCCTTCTTTTTCACAAAGAGGGCAAGCGCGCTCCAAGGTAACATACTTGAGCATATATATCCTTGCTCTAACAGCTCTTGCAGCTGGACTTTTAGTTCTGCCATTTCCTTTGGCGCTACACGGTACGATGAGTAGGCCAAAGTTTTCGCACCTGACACCAACTTGACAGAGAAGTCAATTTCTCTTTGGGGAGGTAGTCCCTGAAGATCCTTCGAAAGCACATCTGTGTACTCCGATACAATCGGAACATCACTCACACTGGCTTTTGGCTTAACAGCCTTTATAAGCGTGAAGAATAACTCTGCGCCCTTCCGAACAGCTTTGATGACTTGGAGAGCAGACATCAATATCTTGCTCGATCCTCGCATACCAGCGAATTTAGTCTCTAGCTCGATATTTTGTCCCAGTATGATCTCCTTTGCATTGTAATCTATAAAGGCACGCTGCTCCAAGAGTCAGTCAATACCAAAGATTACATCAAACTACGATAGTGGCAATAAAGATGCTTCCAATCCAAAATCCCAACTTCCTATTCGCACCTCAACACATCAAGACTTATTTTCTCGCATCTTGCATCTGTTAGGAAACAACATCTTTAGACAATCTGTCAGCACACAAGTAGGCACTCCAATCCGATACATGAAGTCCTCAGATAGAAATGAATGTGACGCACCCGTATTAAACAGTGCTCTCGCCGGACAGTCTCGAATCAGGACAAAGCCTAAGATAAACAAATCATACACAAGCAGCGCACAAGGTATGAAGTATAGAAAGCAGAAAAAACTATATCTTAACTCATACTTGTGACGGCGTCACTCTGCTTTATGGCCTCCTGTTGGCCAACATTGTACACCTTTGGCTGAGCTGGAGCATACTGGGATGCAGTGGACTCCACCCCCTTTCTCTTTTCAGCATATGTTGCTCCTGCCTTCTTATCACCCTTTGGAGGACCACTCCGACAGTCACGGGCCATATGGCCCACTTTTCCACAAGTATAACATGTCCGAGGGCCTTGCCAAGACGTTGCTCTTGACACAACTATGGAAGGAGCCTATCCCAAAGATTTGGACTTTCTACCCTATCTCTTGCGGTAGCTCGATTTTCCCGGGTGCGATACTTTGAACTTGGGCTTTATCGCGACCAAGTCCCTCTAGCCATGTACCCTTTTTATGTATTTATCCAACGCACGGGTTGTATCCACCAATGCTTGAAACCCTTGATTCACCAAACTCGAGAGCAGCATCCTCAGCTCATCTCGCGGCCCCTCGAAGAACCGATTGGTCTTACGTGCTTTTTCAGCGAAGATAGACCCCGCATAGCGTCCCAATCTAGTAAACTCATGCAAATAGGTGTCAACACTACTTTTGCCCTGTGTTAGACGCTGGAACTCATTTTCCATGGCTATGCGCTGCGACGAAGACAGATGCTTTGCTAAAAACAGTCTCGAAAACTCCTCTATCGAGACCTCCGTTAGTTGTCTGCTTGTTAAGTAGTGCAACTCCATTTCATCCCACAAAAGCCGGGCCTCTCCTTCCAACAGGAAAGTGGCCAATGTGACTTTCTGTTCCTCCTCAGTTCTTATTGCCATCAAAATTCTTTTGACTCGCGCAAGCCAGTCCTCTATCTGTGTTGGGGACCCTGCCCCCGCGAATGTAGGAGGACTGAAATTCATGAACAGTTTCATTTGTCGTTCCGCTGCTCGTATATCTACCAAAGCCTCCACAGGTTCTGGCCTTACACTAACCTGTGCTGGCACCATTACAAGTTGCGCCTACCCAGTAGGTTGTGCGTGTATCATCGCAAACAACGTATCAGCAACTAAGTGCACTATCTCTGCAGAAGGAGGAGGTGTGGGCACCTCAGCTGGTGCCGCACTTTTAACAGAACGTTGGGGCTCAGAGTTCCCCGCACCACTTCGAGTCATCTATACGTGTAAAAGATATACTTTAGCGACTTTGTAAAAGCAACAATGACTAATAGGAACGCGTAAGTTCCTCAAACAGATGTATTTTCATTCCTAAGTGGACATTCTTGAGTTCATTTATGTTATAACGGTTCGCACTTACACGTGCTCGCCACCCCTCAAAAGAATTTGACCACGAATTCGTAAGAGGAAGACCAAGACAAGCTGATACCAAATTGTAACACGTCCATCCGTCACTTGAAATATAATAGAGGGTCCAGTCAGGGCCCGACAACATATCCCATAGGCAGGCAGCGAGGTTACATGTGAATATCAAAAGACTACTCATGCCCTAACTCAGAGCATTCTAGCAGAAGCTTTAAGGTTTCATGAACTCATACTAATTGAATATCCATTATATATAAACCATACCATTTATATATATAAAAGGAATGTCGATTACAAATACACAAAATTTATGGTCGTAAGGCCTTACTATTATACTTCACAAGTGTGGTTTACAAGCATCGGCGCGCAGGCTGGCAACACATGAAATCAGTAAAACTTCTTTGCTCGGCCTTTAAGGGCCAGCATAGCAGCAAGGGCTTTAGCCCGCTATTTCCCGCTCGGCTCTTCAGCACTTGCACAAGGACAATCCACCACAAGGGTAGCAAATAAGGCAACGGTTATCATGCAGCCGACCAATTTATAACGACCCTACCCCTTTCCTGGGGCGGAGGTATTCCTTCCCTGCAGACATAGCATTTTTATAAGCAGATATATCATAAGAACGTGCACTCACACACAGTTCAATTTATCACAAATGCCGGCCTTAACTGTCAACGCTCTGTGCACTCAGGGCATATTTTCGATGTGCAAGTTTCCTGGATTACACCACCGTTCAGTGTTTCAAGACATGACGGTCAACTTTGAGCATTTAAAGTCTTTACGGCTCCCGGCCTGAGACTTTAGTCTTAACGGCACACAACCTATGTAAGACCCCTTTTTTTCTTTTTAAAACCCCGGGGTCTTATGCCCAAAATCGCTATTTTGCAGCGACACCGACACTCGGGAAGGTCGCCACTACAAAACGCCGATCCTACCGGCCCTTTTCGATCACAAAAGAGAAAGAAGCTTAAACCAGTTCTGATAAAACTAAGTTCACAATCACACATAATATAAAATATGAGAAGTCACATTAAGTCCACATGATAACAAAAGTATTAAAATAAAACAGTACAAGGAAATTAAAACGGGCTCAAGCCCGGTACATCAGATCCTCACTACAAACACTCGTGGAATCTAAGTAAACTAATCACTCACAAAACCAGTAGTCAGTGCTCCTGTGCTAGACTAGCCCACCTCCATGAGCACCGTACTCCACTAGTGCTGCATCCCTGTCTCCCATACGGAGCCCATGGAATGTTGTGGTCTAAAAACCGTTAGTCAAAAGACTAATCTGTATCATCCCCTACCCCTCCCCCATGGCTCCTAGGCACCAAGCGGGGAGGAGGAAATGGAAGCTATGAAGGTGGAGAATAAACAAAGCAGGTGATGGTGGAACTATTCTAGCAGTTAATTATAATGTATATACAGCTAAGGAAGGAAGGTACAAGCTAGCAGTTCTATAATAGCAAGCAATAAGGTAAACAAGTAGAGTAAAACAACACATATAAGAAAGACATACTAAGAGGTAAGTAACCTTAACTTATATGAATAATCATATAAACTTATAAGTTAAGGGGTCTTCTGTAAGACTCCCATCGTATAAAAAGTCTCATGCTGATTTATACATTGGGGTGTAGGTTGTATGCAAGTATGAGTATAGTGATATGTTATGCCATGATTCATGCCAGTGCAACTCACGCACATGACTCTATGCGCACAGACCTTTAGTTTCCCACATTTGGGTAGTTAGCTTCACTCCCAGGAACCTCCGTAGTGGTAAACGGAGACAGTGGGTCGGGCCCCCCACTCCTAGGTGAGTATCCACACTAACAGGCCTAGCCCTTACGTACGTCTCTAGAAGGACACAACCTAGAGTCACCACGTAATAATGTTGGCCATATCCACCAGACTTTCTTTGGCCAAGTTTCAATCACACCCTCCGAGTCAACGTATCGACGTCGGTGTGAACGACAGTCGATACCGAAGACCCACCGCCTTTTGCTCATGTATCCAAGAACGTCCGAGCTATTGGCTCCCCGGACTAACCCGTCCGTTATAACTACCACCGAGCCTACCGCTCGGATAACCGTACAAACTAACCTCCTGAGTCAACGGGGTGTGTGAAGGTGAATCACTAGTTATACTAATTGCTCTTTAACACTTATTATTCTTACAGTTTAGGTTAGCACAGGACTACCCCCGGCATACCCGGTGAAGGGTTCTCAAATGACACTAGGAACTATGATGATAGCTGAAGTCCATCGTTCCCTTTTGCAAGGCACTTATTATTATTAGTTATTACTAATTCCCCGATCCCTTTTTATATTATACTAGATCTAACCCTAGTATATTTTGACCCTCTCTCTCCGTAGGAAGGACGATCTTTCGTCGATCCCGAGCACCCTTAACACTAGTCAACCCAACAGTACTCCCGATGATGAACTCCTTTATACCCCCACCATAACCAGTAACATAATACCCCCAACTCACTGAGTTCATTTCTCACACTAACTCAGTTTTTGCAGTTTTACTCTATGCAAACCACTCACCACGTTAAGCTATATGATATACATAATAGGAGGTACTCCAAATATTCATCCAAAAGTCCTAAAATATTTATTAAGGGTCTACCCTTATATATTCAGTCTAAATCCAGAAATTCATAATTTTCTAATTAAATTTAATATTTAATTAATTTTTTCCAAAATTAATCCATGGGTGATTTGAACATGAAGCACTAGATTTACTTAGGGTATGACCATACAAAAATTATGAACAATGTATAATAACAAGATATTAATCAATACTAAATATCATAAGCTTTCACAAATCATATAACCTCTAAATATTTAATCCAAAATAATTCATATAAATAGGGGTATTGAAGGAAGTACCAAAAATACTAGTCCAAAAATTCTTCAAAAATTAACAGAGCTACATTATAATCATAAAACTTCACTGCCTAAGTTTCATGAAATTCCCAAGTAATCAAACCAGGTAAAAGATTATCCTAAGGAAAACCATCATAAGACACTTTATGAAGACACACCCTTGTAATCTCAATTAAACCACATTTAACAATTTTTCATGCTTCTATATGCCCTAAAATGTTCTTTGGCTAAGTATCACAATATTCCATCAAGCCATTGTATTTATTTCCTATTTATCAAGGTAAGATGAACTTCTAAGACACATAAATCATAATTACATTATTATCATCAAAAAGGGCATTATGGAAGCTATAACTACAAGGGTGAGCTACTGATATCTAAACAACCTAAGATAAATCCCAGAGGCTAATAATACTATGAAATTAACCTTACCAAAGTAACACCAAGATTCAAGGTCATATGACCCATTAAATAATTTTTAGGGTTTAAGAACCTAAATACTTACTAAGTGGTTTAAGTGGGGTGAATGTGTCCAATTACCACCCTATCTCTCCCTAGGACATTTCACCACCCTAGGATCACATGTACTAATCCCCAATTCCATCCAAGGACATAACACCCTATGTCCTTCACAAGCTCCCAAAGTTCAACCTTAAAGTTTGAACTTGGGTCCTAGGTCAAATCCACCCTAATCCACCCCATAATCCATGTGAGGGAGCTTACTGACATAAAAAATCAGTGACCCAATTTTTCAACCTCTGTCGAGGTGATTTAGCCACTTAAACCCACAAGGGATACTTTGACCTAAATACCCCTTTTTGGTCCAGCATAGAGTTTGCTTGTTTCAACAAAATTTGGGAGAATTTAGAAGTCATTAGGCCCCCTAATTAAATTATTCTAGGATTATTAAATAATTACAAAAACTATATAAAAATTATCTCCAAAAATTCCCTTTTTTATATATCTTCTATGAATAGGTAAGAGTGACACCCATACAAAATTTCAAGTCATTTGGATTGCTGGATTGATGGGGGCACTCAAAATAATATATGATCTAGTCTAGGTATAGACCTCACCAAAATGAGTGTTGTGGTCTAACCACTTACCCAAATTAGTTGAAATTAATTTTAAATTAAAGTATACTTCAAGGGATACAATATTCATGTTGGTCACTATTTCTGTAGGGGATCCTAGGTATTTTTAATAATTAATTTAAAACAACCCAGTAAACAGGACAGAAATTGATAAACAGAAATTAAATAAATCCAAATCCAGCATGAATCTTAAAGATATCCAGTGGCTCTTGTTCATCTTCTTACTCCAGCCAAGGGCCATGATTGGCCGAACCTAGAGCTTATTCCAAGCCCATTTCCCGGCCACCTCCCTGGCCAGCCAGCCACCACCACCACCTTCGTTGAGGTGGGGGATATCGCCGGGCGGCGGCACGGCCGCCGGAGGGGCGGTTTCCGGCGATCCCACAAGGTTAAAAATCCATGGAAAAATCTAAAATTTCTCTCACCCGATCGGGCTCAATTGAGCCGGATTTCTCTCCTAAAAGATTTAAAGATCTAGTCCACGAAGAGAGGAGTAGAGGAGGACCTATAACCGTGCTTGCCGACGGGTTTGGTGGTGGTGCATCATTGTCGGTGGTGGAGCTTTCCGTGCTTTGCAACTACACTACCAACTGACGTAGCTCCTTCAGTGGGATTGTGGAAACTCCTCCTCTGAGTCCAGGGATGCTTTTAAGAGGGCTAAATGGGGGAGAGGAAGGGTGTAGCACCAATGGCCATTATTGGCCATGAAGGTGAAAATTTCGGCCACCCATGGGTTCACTGAACTCAGCCATTTAGGGTTGATTATGGATGTTGATCTCCTATTAATAATCAAGGGAAGATGAATCCAGCAATTGGAGGTGAGGAGAGGGGCTCTTGATCTCCTATGGCCATTAATGGCCTTCTCTCTCCTCTTTCTCTCTCTTCCTTATGGGAGAAATTAAATTCAGCCACTTTTGTGGTTGTCTATGATTATTCAACTCCTCAAAACTGATGTGGGAGAATGTATCCATCAATTGGAGAGACCCTTGGTCTCCCTTGGCCATGAATGACCCTTTTAAACCACTTTCTCTCTCCTCCATTACAGGGTAAAATTGAGTTTTCTCTCTCCTAGTCATCAAGGTTGAATTTGTTCATCTCCCTAGCATATTGGCAGCCAATAAAATCATTAGATTGGATAATTAGAAGGTGTTTAGCCCAAATGGAAAGGGCTCAAGCTTGGGTTAGCTCATTTGAGCTAAGTTGACCTAACACTTGAATAGGGTTGAACTTGGTCAATTTGACCTTTTGAGTTACCCTCAATGGGTCCTTGGTGACCCATTGGCCTCCCCTAAGGTCTAGGTTGGGTTGGGTAGGGTTGACTTGGCACCTTGGAGGTCACTTGCCCCTTAGTTAGGACACTTTGACCACTTAGGGCTAGGGTTGACTTGGGTCAACTTAGCCTCTTTGGTTGACCCCAATGGGTCCTTGGTGACCCATTGACCTCACTTTAGGGTTAGGAAGGCATGTGTGGGGTCCACTTAGCTAAGGGAAGGTCAATTGACCTTATGTAGGTCAGGTTGACCCATTTAGGGTTAGGGTGAATCGAGGTTAACTTGACCACTTTGATTGCCCCCAATTGGTCCATAGTGACCCTATGGACCACCCAAGGAGTTAAGGGTATTGTGGTGGGGTCATGGTGAAACCCTATGATCATCCTAAGCTAGTGTTTAGAATTCTACTATTTGCAGACCATGGTGGTTTCCACCTTTTTGTCTAAGCTCACTTGGTCTTCTTGGGCTTCCTAGGGTTTTATCATGAC
Organism: Platanthera zijinensis; assembly: GCA_039513925.1. NCBI lineage: Eukaryota > Viridiplantae > Streptophyta > Magnoliopsida > Asparagales > Orchidaceae > Platanthera > Platanthera zijinensis. The sequence goes on from CM077097.1 coordinate 96,861,926, forward strand.
CTAGTTATGACAAAACCACTCTTAAGGGTCCAATTGGAAATGGGATGTTATAGCCTAAGACTCTCATTATGCAATCCTAACGAACTTCAATAACTTAGGTACTCGAGTTAGACAACCATAACGCGGATACAGTTCAGCCTTTGCTCATTGCTTAATTCGTCAGTTCAGAAGCAAAGAATGATGCGGGTCGGCTTCCCCTTGTCCATTCGGCACACTTGCCTTAACACTAGCAACACTGTCTCCGAGATACTGGCTTTGTAATCAAAATGGTATCTGGGAGCTATCGCCGACGATACTCTCTTTCTCTAGGCGTTAACAACAAAACTCACTTTCTGTACCCAGACCCGCTCCAAAACCCTACAGTAACCTGCAGTGCCAAAAACACTGGTCTTTACATAGCACACGACATAAATAGTTCACCAAGATCTATCGATATTGGCGATACTAACTATCGCCCTACGATATCCAACGGGTCTTAAAACCGTGGAATTTCGTGGGTATTTTCCTAGAGTGCAACTCCAGTACTTCCTGCTACTCTCCATTCACAGGTACAACCCCACAGACCCCATAAACTACTCATTTATACTCAGAGTCTTATCTAGCACGCAAAAAAAAACATCACCAATCTAGACCAACCTGTCTTGATGGGCTTCACACAGCATGCCTATTCCGTACTGCGATTTCTGGATCTATATGTAAAACCAAATCTGGGGATACTACGTATCCACCCATCAAAATCTCCTCGATTCTCCACCTTTTGGTGGGGGATTCCATGCATATTCCAAAAGAAGGACTTCACTTGTCTACGCAGGAAGATCGTTACTCTTGTAATTTTCTTCAGATCTATGACCGCTTTTTTATCATGTTGGAAAAGAGCACTGCGCTTTCCTCTTCACAGACCAAGCCTCGAATATTGCTTCCGACTATTGGACCTCCTTCACCAAGCTATTCAAGCTCAGCTTCAGCCCTTAGCTCCAACCCTTAGCTTTTTCTCTGAAGAACTTGGATGAAAGAAGGAGAAAGAGTGAGAAGAAGAGAATGAATTCTCATTCCTCTACTCCTCTGCATAAGTGGCCTTAGAATTAATCTCGGCCATCGGATCATTTCATCAAAAGGGAGCAAAGGCCACAATTTCGGTTGAAAAGTCAACATTAACGCTATCGCCTGACGTTATTCGCTATCGCCTGGGCAATAGCGTTGATAGTCGTTGTTACCCCGGTCAACAACCGCTCATCGGCCGCCTTCCATCCATCTGACACGTGTCCACCCATACGTGGCAGTATCGTCAGACGATACCCACTATCGCCACTCTGATAGCTTACTCGACGATTCGTCGAAAGCGTCAAGTGCGTTGAGTCCATTCAACGCTTTATTGAAGGCGTTGAATGTTATCGCCATCATCTGGCGATATACACTATCGACACACAATATCTCACTCAACACTCCATGGCGTCAAGTGCGATGAGCTCATTCAACACTTCATAGCATTGAGTGTTCTCGCTATCACCGTCGGTGATACCCACTGTCGCCCGGCAATATAACCAAAGGTTTTGCTGTCATTTTGGAGTGTTACAACCCTCTCCTCCTTATAGAAATTTTATCCCGAAATTTTATTTATCTATAAGGTAAAAAAACAGCAACTTATATGTTACAACATATTGTCCTTTCACAAAAATAATGTTACAACATTATTTTTCAAATAACTCGGGATATTCCTCACGTATGGTTTGCTCACGCTCCCATATTAGTTCTTCATGGCCATAGTTATCCCACCGAACATTGACCATCTCGATTATCTTGTTTCACAGTTACTTTATCTTTGTATCCTCGATTCGAATGAGCCAAACTTTCGTCGTTAGCCGACTATCAACCGGTATTTGATCAGCAACAATCACTTGAGCAACAACGCATCATAATACCAATAAAATAGTATAACTGTATGACTGTATAAGCAACAATATCTATCATACAAGTGAGCAGGTTAATACCAATAAAACAGTATAAGCAACAATATCTATCATAATGCCAGTATAAGTAAGAACACTATGCAATAGTGCATCTGAATAATAATACAAGTGAGCAAATTATGAAACAATGTTTCTATATAACACATTTATCTAGCAGCATGGTAGAATGTAAGAAAAACTATAAGAGCATTATAGGGGTACGTCAATATCAATGTATCAATTAACAGTTAACAGTATAAGTTAAGTTATGTATCAGTGTAACAGTATCACCATATAAGTTTTTATATTATGAGATATGTATCAGTGTATGCTATAAAGTAGTATATGCTATAAAGCAGTATATGCTATAAATCGGTATAACTATATAACTATATAAGTTCTTGTATTTAGATTTTTTCTTTTAAATTAGGTAATATTAAGAGTAACTGTAACGGTATGTGTATCAGTATTTTAGTATTTCAATATGACCCCTCAGGGTCTACAGTGTCCAAATCAATATGTTCAACATGCATCTATGCCTTTCGGCTGACTGATTTGGTAAATCATCATTATCATTCATGCACATTCCATTTCAGTCATACCCTTAAAATTACCATGCATCGATTCATTTTCATTTCCGTTGTATGTAATTCTTTAATATACATAAGATTGATTTATTTATTTATTAATCCTCTCAGAATAGTAATCGTCTGTTTGCCTTCGTACAAGGCTATACACAATAACAATAATAAATATCAGTGATATAAAATGAATCCATACTTTCAGAGGTAATATTTAAAGAAACGGTGCACATAAGAAATAAAGCATAATTTAAAAGGTAGCTCTCACCATCAGTTATTCATCCTTTATAGCATTTCATGTCATCGTCGTGCCTATTTTGAGAAGTCATCCTTCGTGGAATCTGTATAAAAATTGTATCACTTAGGGTCTTTTATATTGGGGTTGCGCCTCGTTATAGCTATGATATTGACTATTTGTATAACATCATTTGGCAGCTACTTATCCAACCATTTATTTTTCATACCCATAAACACATAAGGTCAAAGTAATAACAAACCCAATTCTAATTCACTATACTTAGCAGCCAACTAGCAAAAACTCTAATGAATACTCAATATTTTGAACAAACCGTTAGGATAAAACCTACTCAACTCCACTCTACTAGCCCTCTTTTTAGCAAAACCATAAAAATACATAAGCTCTATACCAAATAGAACACAAAGAAAGGACCCATTCCCCATGTACATCACAAGGAGAGATACATGTATTGTTGAGTTTTTGCTAATCGTCACAACATTTGTGCGCAGCGGAATAAAGAAATAAGGAAAACCCAAAAGCATGTTGTGGATCTTGTGATAACCATTAATCAAGAAGTAATGAGCAATAAATAAATTATACCTCTGCTGGATTGAGTCAATACTCACCTAGGTGCTCCGATTGATTCCAACGAACGGCAATGGATGGAGTTCTGAGCGTAGAATAGTGTCCACGCCTCTACGGGTATCCATACTAGGACAGAGAACCCTAGACTCTTGTCGCATAAGATCTAGGTCGGAAAGAGGCTTGCCCTCAATGTCTCCATGGACTACTAGATCTGTTCAAGGAGAGGCGACAATGACGAATACGACGTCTTGGAAACACTTTCCTACGGTGGCTAAGGATGGCGGACAACTGGCGGCGACAAGTGGCGGTCGGCGGAAGCAAGTGGAGATCGGCGAAATCGCGGGAGCGGAACACTTCCGTCGTGAAGAAGAAGCCATCGCGGGATTAGGTCTGAATGAACAATCACACATTTCTGGTTCAACAATAAAACGCTTTTATACTGCGAACCAAGAAGACCGATACCCGCAGACCGACCGAAATAAGACTTAGCAGAAATTAACCGATCGAGACAGTATTCAGCGAGTATCGAACTGATACTCGATGAATCGGCAAGTGGTCAGCCGATACACGACGAATCGTGAAGTGTATCCCATTGTCACTCATAACGAGACTCGCTGAATCGGCGAATAAGTATGACGATACTCGACGAATTGGCAGAGGCTTCGACGATACTTGCCGAATTTAGACAATTCGTCGAAACCCCTTACCCAACTCGACGAATTTCCCTTAGCTCGTGCCGATTTCATTTCGATCAATCCACATTCACAATGCAGGTCCTGAAATGACATTCCACCATGTCCAGATCGTCATAGGCCTGGTCCTTCACTTATATCACATATGAGCAAGGCCAACACAAACCTTTCCAACTTATTCAGAGCTCTTATGTGCGACCCCATAAGCTCATACTGTGTTGGCAGTGAAGCTACATGCTTGATCACTTTCAGATCACCATGGTTGAACCAACATGTACAGTACTAACAATAAGGAAAAGGAATTCGAAAGTAAATCACAAAGTGTCCCCAATAACTCTTTATTAATTTTCTACTATAACAGTCGTCCAAATAATACCAGGCAAGTCCCAAGTTTTGGTATTCATTCTCATATCATAACTATGCAAAAAAATGTATTTCCAAACTTAGATTCATGCAACAGCACCCACACTAAGAGGAGTAGCAGCAACCGGTCAGCTAAAAGTACAAATCGGACACCCAACCTTAGGTACCTAAATAATAAAAGAACTCCCATATTGGTTTACCATAATCATCCCTTGTTTTATCATAACTAAAAGTGAAACACGTGCTCTGCACCAAAAATAGTATGCACAACAAGGATCCAAACTGGAAAAGCACAAATTTCCCCCAACATGACAAGAGACAAATATACGACAATAGGCCAAACATATCCAGAAAAGAACCCATCAATAATCCTATGCGAGTGAGACCCAAAATGACCGACCATATCTGAAAACCCTAACTTGTAACAATATGAAATCCAGCCCATATAAGGGGAAAATAAAAGAAATCAAAGTGGAAATATGCTTACAGTGAAATTAGAACGATCTGGGCGATTCAACACGAAATCTTGAGCCCGGCTATGCCCAGTCCAAGCAAAACTTTGCCAATCTATGGTTTCAGCAATAATTGATAGATCCCTTGAGATTTTGTGGAGTTAAGGGAGGGAGATAAGGAGAAGCTAGGACGACGAACGGCTCCATTCCGAGAGCCCTAACAGCAATTTGGGTGAGAAAAGGAGAAGGTCGGCCACGATAATAAAGAGGATAAATACATCCTTATATCATTGATGCCGCGACTGTAGAGAACCACCGCCAAACTGAGGCAATCCTCAATAAATTTCTAATGAGTCCCCATAGAACCGGAACAACAAAAATAATCCCAAAAGTTAATGTTATAGTCAATCATGTGAAACTCTCCAATCATATACTAATAGAACAGAGAAAAACATAAGCTTATATGAAAAAAACCCAAAATCCAATTAAATCTCATTTTATTGTCACTGACTGCATCATAGGGAATATATATGACAATTTAGATTGAATTAACAATTTATATCAAATTTCATTTTGGACCGATACAAATTCTTCCCCTCTTATAAAGATTTTTGTCCTCAAAAACAAGACACGATATCAATTCGACCATGAGGTCAACGTGACTTGATATAATAAATATGTTATTAGTCTTGCTCATTCATCTGTGCACATCTGGGTTGTTGAATCAAATTTCATGTTGTGTACAAATATCACTTTCACTTTCGATACACGAGATTCAATGCGATGTTTAACCTAAAACATTATACCATTATTTTATTCATAACATCGTCGGTCACACCACATGATGTATATGCGTGTATTTAAATTCATTTATTATCATCTTTCATGCAAATAACTTGACCCATACAATTTCATTTTCTTTAACTTTGTGTTTTCAATGTCGTCGTCTTATCACATTCAATCTTTGAAACTCGTTACGCAAAACAACATCCTATGTTTTGCATAGAATGTTGAGTCAGATTATTGTCATATGACTATGCCTTACATGTGCTTACATATACAATTTCTTGAGTGGAAGTGCAGAATTTCTTTCTCCATGACATTAAATTTCATTATGGCCATGTTATGCTATCACATTACATCTCCCATTTTCAATGCTTATTTGTTTTGTTTTTTTAAAGTCCTTTTACCGTTTATTCGTTACCCAATCTCACTTTGACTTATAACTTATAATTTAAACTTATTTTCGCATACATCGAAGTAATTACATAATATCACAGTGATGCACTCTGTAGACAAATAAATATAAGTTGTAACCGTATTTCGTTTTATTTTCCTCACTTGTGAGACACTTCGATCAAAACTATTTAGGATGAAGGTGGACTTACTAAGCATATGCATTTCATTACCTTAAATTTAAGTTGTCTATTTTAGGGTGCTAGAGGTTCGAGCCCGTTATTTGCATATTCTTCTTTACTATTTTGCATATATCAGTTTTCCCTTAAAATGAATCAATGTACCTATACATCTATTTTCATATAGTCGTTCTTTCATTTTTTTTTGTATCACACTTATTTTACACTGGATTTATCCTCCTAGTCTTCGTCTATCCATTGCAGAAAATAAGACGACAACTATATTATACCTTAACCATGTCCATCCTCTAGTGGAGTATAGTATAGTACAATTGAAGTCATTTCTAATTGTAAGCACTTGATTTCATTAGGTCGTCTCGTGTAGTATAAGCAATATCAATTTTACTTCAGTTCTCTTACATTCATCTCGCTTTATGTTCGTTTAAACATTCATTGGGCTTATAAAACTGACGAAAAATTACATCTTATCTTTTGTGAACTCCTAAAAACTTTCTACCTTGTTTGATTTGAACGGATTCCGAATAACCAGTCTTCTATGTGTGATCCTTTCAATGCCAAATCATGTGTTATTCCATACTCACTACAGCCGAACTTCTTTATAACCTAGCTCTGATACCAAATTGGCCCCATTTTGACCTCACATGAAATCTGTATCTAAGCTACTTTCAAGACATTCGTCTCAGGGTGAAGTAAGGTTAGTGAGTACAAAATAAAACACATAATAAAAACGTACCTCATACATTGAATCATTTAACGAGTCATTCTATTTTTCCATGTTTCACTTCAATTTTATTTGCGTACCCAATGTCACATCAGGTTCCAAATAAAATTGACGGCGAGCTTAGTCATAAAATTGTGACTAAGCGAAGATATACCTCTTTAATTGATGTACTTGTAATATGAAGGATTAAGCAAAGCAATAAATATATGTCTATACTAACCATTTTTTGTACCGATAATGAAACTGTGAAGTAACAGTATAACTGTATGAGAATGTTAGAAGCAATAAAACAGTATAAGCAACAATATCTATCATAGTTCCAGTATAAGTAAAAACACTCTACAACAGTATCTGTATAGTAATACAAGTGAGCAAATTATGAAACAATGTTTCTATATAACACATTTATCTAGCAGCATGATAGAATGTAAGTAAAATTGTAAGAGCACTATAGGGGTACGTCAATAGCAATGTATCAATTAACAGTAAATAGTATAAGTTAAGTTATGTATTAGTGTAACAATATCACCATATAAGTTTCTATGTTGTGAGATATATATCAGTGTATGCTATAAAGTAGTGTATGATGTAAATCAATATAACTATATAAATATATAAGTTCTTGTATTAAGATTTCATCTTTTAAATTAGGTAATATTAAGGGTAACTGTAACAGTATCAGTATCAGTATTTCAGTATTTCAATCTGACCCCTCAGGGTCTACAGTGTCCAAATCAGTACGTTCAGCACGCGTCTATGCCTTTCGGCCGACTGATTTGGTAAATCATCATTATCATTCATGCACATTCCATTTCAGTCATACCCTTAAAATTACCATGCATCGATGTATTTTCATTTCTATTATACGCAATTCTTTAATATACATAAGATTGATTTATTTATTAATCTCCTCAGAATAGCAATTGTCTGTTTGCCTTCGTACAAGGCAATACACAATAATGATAATAAATATCAGTGATATAAAATGAATCCATGCTTTCATAGGCAATATTTAAAATAACGGTGCACATAAGAAATAAAGCATAATTTAAAAGGTAGCTCTCACAATCAGTTATTCATCCTTTTATAACATTTCATATCATCGTCGTGCCTATTTTGAGAAGCCATCCTTCGCGGTATCTGTATAAAATTGTATCACTTAGGGTCTTTTATACTGGGGTTGCGCCTCGTTATAGCTATGATATTAACTATTTTGATAACAACATTTGGCAGCTACTTATCCAACCATTTATTTTTCATACCCATAAAGACATAAGGTCAAAGTAATAAAAAACCCAATTATAATTCACCATACTTAGGAGCCAACTAGGAAGAACTCTAATGAATACTCAACATTTTGAACTAATCATTATAATGAAACATACTCAACTCCACTCTACTAGCCCTCTTTTAAGCAAAACCATAAAAAGACATAAGCTATATACAAAATAGAACACAAAGAAAGGACCCATTCCCCATGTACATCACAAGGAGAGATACATGTACAGTACTAACAATAAGGAAAAGGAATTTGAAAGTAAATCACAAAGTGTCCCCAATAACTCTTTATTAATTTTCTACTATAACAGCCGTCCAAACAATACCAGGCAAATCCCAAGTTTTGGTATTCATTCTCATATCATAACTATGCAAAATAATGTATTTCCAAACTTAGATTCATGCAACAACACCCACAATAAGAGGAGTAGTAACAACCAGCCAGCTAAAAGTACAAACCGTCCACCCAACCTCAGGTACTTAAATAATAAAAGAACTCTCATATTGGTTTACCATAATCAACCCTCATTTTATCATAACTAAAAGAGAGACACGTGCACTGCACCAAAAACGATATGCACAACAAGGATCCAAACCGAAAAATCCATATTTCCCCCAATGGGACAAAAGACAAATATACGATAATAGGCCAAACATATCCAAAAAAGAACCCATCAATAATCCTATGCGAGTAAGACCCAAAACGACCGACCACATCTAAAAACCCTAACTTGTAACAATATGAAATCCAGCCCATATAAGGGGAAAATAAGAAAAATCAAAGTGGAAATATGCTTACAATGAAATTAGAACAATCTGGGAGATTCAACACGAAATCATGAGCCCGGCTATGCCAGTCCAAGCAAAACTTTGTCAATCTATGGTTTCAGCAATAACTGGTATTTCCCCCAGATTTTGTGGAGTTAAGCAAGGGATATATGGAGAAGCGAGGATGAAGAACGGCTCCATTCCAGGAACCCTAACAGCGATTTGGGTGAGAAAAGGAGAAGGTCGGCCACGATAATAAAGAGGATAAATACATCCTTATATCATTGTTGTTGCGACTGTAGAGAACCACCGCCAAACTAAGACAATCCTCAATAAATTTCTCATGAGTCCCCACAGAACCGGCCCAACAAAAATAATCCCAAAAGTCAATGTTATAGTCAATCACGTGAAACTCTCCAATCATATACTAATAGAATAGAGAAAAACATCAGCTTATATGAAAACAACGCAAAATCCAATTAAATCTCATTTTATCATCACTGACTGTACTATTATCATCATAGGGGATATATATGTCAATTTAGATTGAATTAACAATTTATATCGAATTTTATTTTGGACTGTTACACTGCGTACTCTTGTTGGCAACTACTAGTCTTTTGTGGTCGGGTGTGCTCTTAGGGTTCATAGTCCTCCAGACCTCGGTATAAACATCCTACTGGTCTCCCCAAAGGTCTACACTCTACACCCAAGTCATCGTACTTCTGTCGGTGTGTTGACTGGAGCAGTACCGAGTGACCCACCATATAAACACAAATTAGGTATAACAATACCCTCCGGAGCACCTAGCTCGCAGGAGTAACTCGTCTGGATATCGACCAACCACCCGAGCCACCAGCTCGCGCGACTAACATGTACTATATCACTCCAACATGTACATGGGTGAGATTTCCAAGTTATCCATTCAACCTATTAGACTACTCTTGTCTAACTTTTAGTTATATATAGCAATTTAAGGTTGATCGTGGACTTCCCGAGGTCTACCCAGTGAAGGGCTCACAGCGGTACTAGGAACTATGATGGGATTAACCTCATCGTTCCCTTTCTCAAGATATTTAGCTCTGTTAGTGATTATCCTTTACCAAACCCTCTCAAATAGGTACTCTTAGAAAGTCTATGATGATTTGTGCTTCATATGGGGGAACGATGATCTTTCATTGATCCCGAACTTAACAACGCCCCTTAGGGTCCATGTACACTAACTCACACCACATCTTAAATCCCTTATGACTCCAACCAACATCCTATCAGGTCCTAAAAATACCCCAACATGACTAGAACCAATTTATATCATATCTAACCATCGCCCCCTTCACTTAACTATATGCAGCCCAAATGATCGATATGAGTCTAAGAGTTGTAACCTCCAAATATTTTATCCAAATGACATACGATTAATTTTAGGGGGTCTGAATACTCGGTTATGAAGAAGTTCCAAAGTTTCACAATTTTTTAAATTAAATTGATCATAATTGAATTTTCCTAAAATATAAGTAACTAGTGGATTTGAATATGAAGTATCACTCCCAAGGGTCCAAACAGTACCAAATAATTTCCACAAGGTCATAATGATAAATAGCAGGTCTGGACCAAATTTCATATCATTCCAATAATATTTGATATTTAATTTATAATTACACAAATCTGAGCCACTAGGTCATGGTACTCATGAAGTACTATAAATAATCATCAAATAATTCAAAAAAAAATTATTGGAGGTTAAAAGTGGTAAATAATTATTTGTTCTAGAAATGTATAATTTTATAACTCAATTTGAGCACAATTATCTCAATAATATAGAAGGGGCAAAATGGTAATTATAACTGCAACCCTAAGATTCCGACTTTCAAAAATTCCAATTAATTTATCCAGTGTGTATCATACTAAATCATTGTTATTGGCAAGATTTTATAATTTGTACAACTATTTTAGTCACCCTAATTTCATTGATACACGTGCGTAACAAAAATACTAATTATTTCATTTACTAAGCAAATCAACTCCAAATTTTCTAAAACTTCATGAGAAGATGTAATTTCACTAAATAAGTGCATGTAAAAATTTCACTAGATTTAACTAAGTCAATCTTCCTAAATTCAAAAGATACACCTTTTGGCTAAATGTACACTACATATCACACGCCATAGCCTCATGCATTGGAATTACACCCACATGAAGTGCTCAAAAAGTCTTAAAATTTAAGCCAAGGCTTTATATTGCACTATTGAGACTCCCACCAAAATTTGGGGTCCATATAATTATATTTCACCAAAATATTTCACTTTTATGAAAAATTATAATTTTCCTTAAACTATAGGAAAACTTTGTCCAATTTTTTTTTAATTTTTTGACTATTCCTGCCAAAACAAGGGACCTACTTCTCGTAGGTGTATCTATGGTATATTATTACATGCTCCAAATTTCAGCCCCATAACTTTAACCATTTAAAAGTTATTCAAGAAATACGGGGTTGTCCCTCCTAAGGACTAGTCCCACTAAAACTTCCCTACATGGTGCTACAGTGCTCCAAATTGGATGATTCAAGTGTCTAATAAAGTTAAGGCAGAGAGCTACAAGTTTCATGTTGGGAACTTTAGATGGTTTTGCCTCTAAGGGTCACATTTTTTAGCATCAAAAAGTGCATATTAAAGGGCAAAATACACTATATTATTAATATATTAAACAATTGGATGGCTGTGATTTCATCTTCCTCCTTGAGTCGATGGCTGAGATATCTCCATCTTGAAGCACCTTCTCAGCCTATTTCCCAGCCAACCAGCCACCTCCTCGGCCGGCTACCGCCACTGCCACCTCCGTTAAGGTGGTGGCTATCGCCCGACAGTGGTTTGGCCGCTGGAGGTGGTGGTTTCCGGCAAACCCGAGAGGAAGAAAAATGGAGAAAATCCATGGATTTGAAAATGGGAACTGACTCTTTTAAGCCCGATTCCATTTCTTATCGATCTAATATACTAGCACAAGGGGAGAAGAGGAGAAACGAGCCTGATTTTGGGCTTGGAGGCTACTACTTCGGCGGGTGGCCATGGTGGCGGCGGTTTTCAGCGAGCTTGCTCAATTCCTCTATCCTCCACCAAAAGCTTCGATCCAGCACACTATTTCGACTCCTTGAGGGCTTATAAAGGTGATGAAATAGTCGAATGGGCTGGGGAGGGGTATTTATGGAGTTTTCCATGAAAGTGGGTGGTAGGCCATGGCCATTAATGGCCCTCCTTGATGGTGGTCGACCTATAACTGCTGGAAAACTCCTCCCCTTCATCAGGGGAGATGAAAGGAGGGGTTAGGGAAGAAGAAGGGAGTGCCACTTGGCCTCCCTCCATTATCCCCCCCCCCCCTCCAAATGAAACTTCCCCCTAATTACCACATTAAATCTTCATTAAACTCACCTTATTCAGATTATTTAATCTGAAAATTCTCATAGGTTGTAGGATGGGCCTTGGGAAAGGTCGTAGCCCACTTGAATTAGCTTGGGCTCCCATTTAGCCTTTAGGAGTTAATTTGACCATGGTTGACCTTGGGGTTGACTTTGGTCAACTTGATGGGTTGGCCAGTTCAAGGGGTATGTCTTGAGTCCCTTAACACCACCTAATATTTATTGGATCATGGTGATACCCCAATCGGGCAAATTTTGCCAAATAGTGTGATTTGACCTAAATAGGGTCAAGTTTGACTTTGATCAAATTGGTCAACTTGTTGACCCCATGATGGGGTTTTTGGATCTACTTGACCCCTAATAATATTATAAGGCTAGGGGTGAGGTCAATTTTAGGTTTTGGGACCAAAAGGACCTCTTTGGTGAAAGTTTGACTTATGTTGACCTAGAGTTGACTTTGGTCAAGTTGGCCCACTTGATTAACCTAGCCTTGAATTCATCGCTCGGTTGCCTCTCTCTTAGGGTTAGAGAAGTATTAGTGAGCTTACCTTGAGGTGGTGAGTTCATGTGAGGGTGAATTGGCCTAGGTTAACGTGTGTACATTGGGGTGCACTTAGCAATTTTCCCTAAGTTCAAGCTAAGTTAGGGTCACACTAGGGTCTCCATGCACCATTCTAGCCCTAACCCTAATTTTAGGGGGTCTAGAAGTGTGTGGGATGTTACATGCCGCCAGCCATCATCGGAGTTTTTTTCTTTTCTTTTTGAACGGAGGAGAGGGGGTGACGATGACAGCGCTCCGGCCGCCGGATCTTACATGTGATGCGTCCATAAGATAGGGAGGAAAGAGAGGAGGAGGTATCCACCTTATTTTGGGTCTCTGGGAGCTCTCGACGAGTTCCTCCATGAGACGTAGTGGAAGGTGGAGGAGCTCGGGCGGGAGGATTCTGGCGAGGTAGGGCCCTAATGAGGTGGTGCATGGGGTATACTAGAGATAGGGAGAGGTGTGAAATCTTCTGGATGGAGGTGGGTTCCTTATATAGGAGATCAAGACCCCACCTCCCCCACTTTCTCGGTGTGGGATTATTCCCTCTTGGGGAAGAGATTGGGCTTTAACCCAGCTATCATGGGATAGGTGTCAGTCCCCCAATGGAGGTTGGTACACCCTAAGAGGCTGGACTAACTATTTTGCCATGTGGGGGCTTTGTTCACAGTCAATAGAAAGAGAGGGAGAGATAGACTTGGCTTACCCTTGTAAAGCTAGAGGCAAGTGTCCTCCATCTGAATGGCCAAGGACAGCCATGTATTCTCATCTTGTTGCATGGCTTAGGTGGGCTTTGGGCTTTGGAGTTGAGAAGGAGAGAAAGAGAAGGAGAGAGGCTTTACTTGGCTTGTCCCAAGGCCCATCCATATTAGTATCTTGAAAAATCATAGCTTATATAGGTCTAGGGTGTGGGATTGGTGGTGAGCTTCAAGTGGAGGCACTATTGGAATTGAATTTTCTTAGGAAAAATACATTTAAGGGGTTTGATCAAAAGTCAACCCTGGGATGGGTCCCCCATATGGGTTAAAGTCAATACAGGTCTAAGTTATCGAGTGATGAGTCAAAGTTGGGTACTTTAGTAATATCGGTGTGCGCACGCTTTCTAGTGCACCGTAATGCTCGTTTTGACCGATGTTGACCCGATGTCGTCGAAACCGATTGCAACAAATTTTATTGACCTTATATTGATCACATGAGTCCAACATAACTGACTGAGGTCAAATCCGAGTTTATTTGCTTGTTATTCAAAAATCGTGCGTCACGGCGCGCTACAAAACTCAAAGTGGTCATATTCTCCACAAGTCTTCGAATTGCAACACAACGAGTTCCATCATACTCGTATTGGCTATACGAGACCACATGAATTAACAGAACTCAAATCGGAGTTCTCTATATCAATATCCCCAACAAGGGTCACCTTCTAGCTCTTTTGGGCCTTAGGTAGGGGTTCAGGTCACTTTTATTGGGTCCACTAGGATTCTAGTGATTCAATAAAAGTATGGATGCTACAATCTAATAAAATTAAGAGGGTTTCCATCCTCAAAAAATTTCTTAAGGTATGGGGTTAAGTGTAACATACTGGGGAAAAAGCTCGGGGTACTTTTCTCAAACGAGAGCCTCGGGTTCCCATGTGTATTCATCTCGTCCGATGTCCGACCATGGGATATTAACTATCAATTTGGCCTTGTTTCGCAGTTTTTCACCTTGAAGTTCACTATCTTCACTGGCTCTAACTGGATGGATTTTTCCTACTATAACGGAACTGGCGGTGTAGGAAGATGTTGATCTAGTTGCCGAAGAACTCACCTCAACGAAAATACATGGAAAACATCATGAAAATTTCCCAACTCTGGGGGCAGGACTAATCGATACGCAACTAGGCCAACACGCTCTATCACCAGATAGGGGATCAAACAGTGGGATTACAGCCTTTTATGTTTCTTCAACCAGGAGATACCATGCATGGGAAGGATTTTCAAAAACACCATCTCTCCCACGCTAAACTTCAATTGTCGATGCTACACATCATAATATTTAGCATGTTGGCTTTGCGCTTCCTGCATCAGATCCTGGATTAGTCATATCGTTGTCATAGTGTCATCAATATAAGCCGCTCCCAGGGTTTCTGGGTCCTCATCCTGGGCCCAAGACAGTGGGGTCTGACATTGCCTTCTATATAGTGCCTCGTATGATGTCATCATAATACTGGCCTAAAAGCTATTATTATAAGAGAACTCTACTAGTGGAAACTACTGCTCTCACGGCTCGTTGTGCTCAACTATGCATAGTCAGAGAAGATCTTTCATTGATCAGTTTGTTCTTTCTATCTGTTCATCTATTTGAGGGTGGAATTGAAGACGGTGCTAAAGGCTAATTTGGTCCCAAGTATGCCTGCTGTAATGGCCAACAGGCCGCACAATACACATAAACCCCCTCTTATGCGAATCAGAGAGCAATAAAAATTTCTAAGAACAATGAGTACGATACCACAAGCACCAAACAAACACATAACACTTCTTTACATATATTTCATAAAATAAGTTTATGCTAGAATTTTAATACACAATATTTCATCCTCTTAGTTTATATAAATGAACATCCATATCTAAAGAAAGACTTTAAAACAAAGTAGCAAGACAAAGCAGTTATTATCATATATAAGTACAACAACATCATAAGCTCCAAACAGTGCACTAGCGTTGACTGGCCTGCTATTTTCCTTTCCCTAGAAATCAGAATTATAAACCATTAGTCTTTCACAAAGACTAAGCCAGCAATTTTCTTTTTATTCTGATGTATATAAAAAAGATTAGCAAGATGAGTCAGAGCAATAAGAAATTGACTAGAAATAAAAGTAGCAACGTGATTATGGAACCATATACGGTACAAAAACACTGTATCAATCATCATATAAGTTTCTTCAATGTGCTTAGGGTATTGATAAGGCTATCTGTACAATATCAGTATTTATATCAGTATTTCAATCTTTGGGCCCTACCCCTTTTTGGGCTTCTGTGTCCAAATCAGTACGTTCAACACGCATCTATACCTCTCGACCGACTGATTTGACATTTGTTAACATCATTTATGTACATTTCTTTTCCATCATACCATTAAGAATACCACATATCTATTCAATTATACTTATGTGATGTTTATTTATTTCTTTATCCCCTCAGAAGTTCTTTCGCCTGTTTGTCTAATCTTAGGCCATACATAGTAGCGAGAATTTATTATAAGTGTTATAAAACTTCATTAGATCACATGCCACAGTATAACAATGTTCATTATCAATGCAAGTACATGAGTAATTAAAGCATTAATTAATAAGATAAAGCTAACCGACATTTTCTCCTTTCCAGTGTCATGCCCAACGTCATCGCCATGTCTACCTTGGGATGTCATCCTTCGTAATATCTGTTTAAGAATCATATTAATATTGTCGGGGTTGCATCACATTGTAGCTACGATGTTGACCTCTAGGGTTCACTTAGATGTTTTAAGAGCTTGCTCAAGTGAAAAGGCAGCAAAGAAATACCCAAGTAGGGAAGTAGTCTCAATCAGTAAACACATAGAAGGGAGAAATTGAGAGTTACTCATAAACCGGAATTCAAAACTATAGCAGGACAATAAGAGGAATTTCACAAACATCATTAAGGGACTTCCCCACAATACTCATTTAATCCTTCCTCCGCACAATATTGATACCAAGCATCAAAACATAGAAGACAGAGCAGAATTAGGCAACATTAATAACCGACCGGACATATGTATTACAATACCTATATTAGAATAAGAAGTAGCCGGTCAAACTCAAGATACTAGAGAGAATAACAACAATATACCCTCACAGAAAAGGCCCAAATGTATGCATGCATGTAGAACCCGTTAACATCACAATATAACCCCAACATTATACCAACAACAGGTCGGTAATAACAACCCCAACACATAGACTTCACCAGAAAATAGCCCAAAAGACCCAGTGACATAAAAATATAAAACTGGAAATCCGTAATCCCAACTAAAATCTGTAAACCCTAACGGTAGAAGACTTGAAAATCTAAATCACAACAACTATAACCATTAAATAAGGAGATGAGCATAAGGAAGGAGCAAAACTCACCATGCTAGATTTGTTGAGATCTAAGTGAAGCCACCAATCCCAACTAAACCAACAACAGCAACACCCAGATCTAAAGTGTAACACCCCAAAAAGTCAGGCTAAGTGTTGACCTGAGCTGGAAGGAAATCGTTGAGCAGAGCTCGACGAAACGTCGAGCAGAGCTCGACGAAATTGTCGAGCAGAGCTCAACGAATCATCGAGAAAAGCTGAGCGGTGTTATGACCCCGTTCGATGAATGGTCGAATTATCTTGTCGCCAAAGTGGCGACTCGTGTCAGGTGACTAGTGTGCGGCCACTGAGCGGTGGTTAACTTTGTCAGCTAGAACCCGAGCTATTGTTTTTGTTTGATGTGAAGAGATCGTAGGGCTGGGGTAAAACCCGAGGCCATATTTGCAGAGGGATGGATTGAGGAAGTAATTATTTCCTTTTATCTCTCTCTCTTACTTCCTTACTTCCAAGTTCTAGAGCTGAAAACTTTCGGCTGGTGTTAGGCTTTGGGTGAAGCTTGAAGTTACTAGAGAAGATCTGGTGGTTGGAATCAAGGGCTGAAGCTAGATCCGTGAAGAGGAGAGCGGCGTGTTCCTTTCCATCCGCATAGAAAAGTTTCGTCATGGCCCCGAAGAGAGCTACAAGGGTAACGATCTTCCTTCTTGGACAAGTGAAGTCCTTCTTTTGGCATATGCATGGGATCCCCCACCAAAAGGTGGAGAGTCGAGGGAATTCCTTTGTGTTGATTCATGAAATCCTCAGCGAGTCTTGCATATAGATCAAGAAATGTATAGTACGGAATATGCATGTTGTGTGAAGTCCATCTGGACAGGTTGGTATGGATTGGTGATGTTTATTTTGCGTGCTGGAGAAGACTCCGAGTATAAATGAGTAATACATGGGGTATACGGGGTACTGGAGTTGCATTCCAGTAAAATACCTTAGAAATCCAGCGTTTAAGACTCGTTGGGTGTATCCGAGCGATAGTGAGTATCGCCAACAATGATAGCCTTTGGGGAGCTATTTGAGATGTGAAAGAACAGTTTTCTGGCACTGTAGGAGGTTGCAGGGTTTGGGTTGAGTTTGGGAACAGAAAGAGAACTTCTGTTGGTCCCGCCAAGCGATTGTGACGAACGGGTGCACCTACTCCTTTTTTGATTGTAAAGTCAGTCCTTGGAGGACAGTGTGGCTATTATATGAGCTGTGAGCTCTTAAAGTCCAGTGTGTCGAATAGGTAAGGGGAAAGCTGACCCGCGTCATTTGGATGATTTGAGCAATGGGCATGGCTGAACTGTACCCGCGTTATGTTTGAACGACTGGTAGACCTAAGTTATTGGTCTCGTTGGAGCGCATAATGAGAGTCATAGGCTTGCGTGTCTTTAAGACTAAAATGTTCAAACTTGCCGTTATGTCTAGGACCTCTGAACGGTGGTGGGACCCTAGTTTTTCGGTACACTGATAATGTGCTTTGAGTGCATGGAGCGTCGGGTCGCGCGACTGATGTTTATGATATATTGATTTGTGCGTGAGTGCACGTTTTGTGATATATCTGCTTGTGAAAATACTATGCATGTAGGGAAGGAATACCACTGCCCTGGGAAAGAGGTAGGGTCGTTATAAATTGGTCAGCTGAATGTTGAATGTTGCTTTGTTTGCCACCCTCAAGGTGGATTGTCTCTGTGCAGGTGTTGGAGAGCCGAGCGAGAAATAGCTGGCTGAAGCCCATGCTGCTATGCTGGCCCTCGAAGGCCGAATGGAATAGTTTTATCATTTTCATGTGTGGCCGGCCTGCATGCCAATGTTTGTAATCCACACCTGTGAAGTTTAACTGTAAGGCCTTAAGGCCAAACACTTTTGTGTATTTCTGGTTATATTCCGGTGATATATATAAATGTGATTGTTTATATATAGTGGAAATTCATGATTGTTGAGTTCAGTAATAACCCCTAAAACTTCTACTAGAATGCTATGAGTTAGGATGTGTGTACTGGTTTTGATATTCATAAGTAATGTCGCCGACAGTCTGTGGAATATGGTGTGGGACCCTGGCCAAACCTCTATTATATTTCATGTGACTGATGGAGGCAAAACAATATGGTATCAGCTTGTCTTGTTCTTCCTCCTGTGAATTCGTGGATGAATTCTTGTGAGGGGTGGCGAGCACGTATAAGTGCTTACCGTTATAACATAAATGAACTCAAGCATGTCCACTTAGAAATGAAAATACACATATTTGAATATTTTAGTTACTTAATTGTGTAATTCATGATTGTAGGTGACTAGAAGTAGAAAGGGGCAGAAAGAACCCTAGCATTCGATGGGGATTAATACGCTAACTGAGGTGCCAACACCTCCTCCTTTGGTCGAGTGGGTCCGGTTGATCGCTGATGTGGTCTTCGCAATGATCAATGCCCAATATGAGGGACATGTACAACCCTTTGTTCCGATGGTGAGTCCCATGCCGGTTGGTGTACTTGAGCAGATGCCAAGGGGAAGAGCATCGGCTCCGTCGTTGAATATGTGTCTGAGTCAAGGACCGTACATGGTCGAGGGGTACTTTCATGCATTTATTGTGCTGAGACAACATGCAGAGTTTGTGTTTGAGACCGAGGAGACTAAGACCAATAGATTTTATGATGGACTGCGCGATGAACTACGACGTCTATTGGTGGGTCCAAAGTTAGGATTTTTTGCTTTGGTAATGACTGTCAGGTCTTTGGAAATGGACTTGATAAAGTTCAGGGCAAGTAAGAGTTCAACGTGTCGAACTGTGCAAGTATTTCAAAATCAAACTCTTGTAAGTGGAAGAAGAAGTTACATCTGTTGGAGTCAACCTCTTCCACAATCATGGGAACAAAGAAAAGGTGTGGTCCATATGTTTGCTTTTCTTGTGTTAAGGTAGGACATCTTGCCCGAGAATGCCCTGGTGATGCGCCAAGGACAAAGAAAGCTAAGGTTGGAGCAGTTGCAGGGCGAACTCCACGCACTTGCTACTCGTATGGCAAAGGACATATAGCCCGAGACTGTCAAAGTGGCCCTTAGATGACACCAAACAAAAAGAGAATGTTGAATGTATGTATATAAATAACTGTAATTATGTATCGTACAGTTCCTAGTAAGGAACGATGTATACAATACTTGTTTTGCGTATATAAATATGTTGTGATGAATGATCAAGAATTCATTTAATTAAGGCTTAATATATATCATGTGTGCTTATCTTCGTATCACAGATAAGAGTGGAATGATATGGCCATAGTGAAAAGAGTGAATATTGGTAGAAAGTGATATGTTAAGATGTCATTATGATATCATATCAGGACGTAGGAGCGTCTGCGCTGACAATAGTTGTGTTTGATGTGATCATAGGTATGGACTAGCTCTTGGAGCAGCATACCAGTATAGATCACATTTTCACGGAAGTCACACTGGGAAAGATCACCGAACGAGGGACTAAGTTCGCTTGTATGCGAGGATCGAGCAAGATATGGATGTCTACTCTCCAAGTCGTCAAACTTGTTTGGCTGTGCACAAAGTAATTCTTCATTCCTATAGCGTCCTTTAGGCCGAAGCCCGGTTGAGTGACACTCATATTGTGTCGACTTATAAAGATGTGTTTCTTAATGACCTCCATGGGTGATGTCCCCTTAGGAGACAAACGATACTATTACGGTGGTGTCAGGTGTGAAACATGTAACTTGCTCCCCATATCGAGAATAGCCAGAGGAGATGGCAAAATGAATAGTTCAACTAAAAGAAGTGCTAAGATAAGATTATTGGAGTCCCAGGGTGTCACCTTGAGGTGCACTGGCCCCTTTAGGGAAAAGAAAAGAAGGACGGTAGCCTGCAGCTATACATCAACTATAA
Organism: Platanthera zijinensis; assembly: GCA_039513925.1. Lineage (NCBI taxonomy): Eukaryota > Viridiplantae > Streptophyta > Magnoliopsida > Asparagales > Orchidaceae > Platanthera > Platanthera zijinensis. The sequence continues at coordinate 96,882,857 of CM077097.1, forward strand.
AGAACTGAATAAGATGTCGGAGAAGAACATGTATCCGATTCTACGAAGTGATAATGTGTTCGATCAGCTAGTGGGATCAACTGTCTACTCTAAGCTGGACTTAAGATCTGGCTATAATCAGTTAAGGATTCGGGAATGTGTCATTCCCCATATAGCGTTTGGTACACGTTATGGTCATTACAAGTTCACGGTAATGTCATTTGGGCTAACAAATACGTCATCTGTATTCATAGACCTAGTGCACCGAACATTTCGAGAGTACTTGGACTTATTTTTCATCATCTTTATTGACGACATTTTCGTGTACTCTTAGTCTGAAGAAGACCATGCAAACCACTTACGAATGGTGTTACACACCCTAAAAAAGAACAGGCTCTATGTCACGTTCTCAAAGTGCGAGTTCTGGATATTGTCGGTGGGTTTTTCTTGGCCATGCGGGTAGTGTTGTAGGAATGGCAGTCGATCCTACGAAGATAGTTACAATACAGTAGTGACCTGTATTGTCTATTGTAGCTAAGTAATACATTCCTTGGACTTGCTGGCTACTGCTCGCGGATATCCTTACCTCTCCCCATAATGACGAGGAAAGATCAAAATTTCGTTTGGACGTCGGAGTGTACGCGAGCTTTTGAAGAGCTAAAGAGTTGTTTGACCATGGCGCCTATTATGACGTCGCCTTATGGTACGGACGGCATTGAGATTTATAGTGATGCACCATGGAGTGGCTTAGGCTGCGTGCTTTTTTGTTTGGAAAAGTGATAGCTTATGACTCACGTTAGTTGAAAGTGCATGAACGGAACTACCCCGTCCACGACTTGGAGTTGGCGGCGGTGATATTTGTACTTAAACTGTGACGTCATTACTTATATGGCGTGAAAGTTGACATCTTCACGGACCATAAGAGCCTTAAGTGTCTTCTGGATCAGAAAAGTCTAAATATGCGACAACGAAGGTGGATGGAGTTCCTTGAGGACTACACCTTCCAGATTCACTATACTCCCGGGAAGGGCAATGTGGTCACAGATGCATTAAGTCGTAGGACTCCGGCAAGGGGCAAGTTGGTTGCGGGTGCATGACGAGCATCTGATCTAGGAATTGGAGAACCTATATATTTCTTGTGTTGAAAAGAATTCCACCACAAGTGCATGCCTAAACTGGACGGAGGTACAGTATGATCTTGCGGACAGGGTTCGGCGAGCAATAGAACTGGATGAAAGTCTACAACGCTATGCAACGGATGAGTCAAATGCCCAATTCTCCTGGGATGATGGACTTTTGCGGAAAGGTGATCATTTGTGCGTCCCGAATATGGGTAAATTACGTGAAGAATTGTTGTATAAGGAAACTTTCACGAAGTATTCAATCCACCTAGGGAGCATAAAAATGTATAAGGACATGAAGAAGATGTTCTGGTGGCCAGGTCTGAAGAAAGAGATGGCCCATTATGTGGCTAAATGTTAGATTTATGCCTTAGTGAAAGCATAATGTCAGAAGCCTGGAGGTTTCCTGAAGTCGCTACCTATTATGGAATGGAAGTTTGATTATATTTCGATGGATTTCGTGCATGGTTTGCTGAGATCTCAACGCGGTAATGATTCGGTTTGGGTGATCGTAGACCGGTTGACTAAAGTGACTCACTTCATTCCAAACAAGAGGGACGATTTAGTGGAAATTTTGGCAAATATTTATGTCGAGCAAATGGTACGATTGCACGATGTATCCCGTAGCATCGTAAGTGATCGAGACGGGTGCTTCACTTCGAAAGATTGGAGACTAATCCATCAGTTTTTTGGGACAAAATTAACGTACAGTACGACCTTTCACCCACAAACGGATGGCCAGACTGAGAGGACCAACAGAACGATGGAGGACATTCTCTGAATGTGTGCCTTGGATTTTGGGAAGAGGTGGGAAGACCATCTTTATATGGTAGAGTTCGCCTACAACAATAGCTATCAAGCTAGCATAAATATAACGCCTTTCGAAGCTTCGTATGGTAGGAAGTGTCGTACACCATTAGCTTGGGCGGAAACAGGTGAGTCTAAGTTGTATAACCGTAAGAAAGTCGAAGAGGAAAACTCGACGATATGCTCTATCCAGGAGAGGACATTGATAGCCCAAGATAGACAGGCAAAGTACTACAATGCCAAGCATCGGAACGTGGAATTCGCGGTGGGCGATTGGGTATATTTAAAAATCAACCCATTCAAGGGTATGTCCAGAATTTGGCGATTGAAAAAGTTAAGTCCGAGGTATCTTGGTCCGTTTGAAGTGGTGGAGCGAGTTGGATAAGTTGTCTATCGGCTAGCTCTTTCGACAGAATTGAGTGGATTGCATGATGTGTTCCACATATCAGTGCTTCGAAAAGCAGTGAAAGATCTAACTCAAGTGATTGCGATTGATCACGTATCGGTCAAGTCTAGGCTAATGAAGAAGGTTAGGCCCATTCAGATCGAGGATAAAGCAGATAAGAAGCTGCGGAACCAGACAATTGGGATGGTCAAGATCCGATGGGACAAATGTGGCCGTGAGGAGGTAACATGGGAGCAGGAGCATGTTGGGTATTGTATCCATAATTTACCTGATTTGAAGAAGCCCCTGAACAAGCTAAGGTGAATAGATAATGTATTTGATGATTTTCTACAAGATGTGCTTGCAGTTATTCCACGCTAAGTACACACCAATGTCAGGGTGCAGTGAGTCAATATACACGGGTCTGCGCAATGTAATCCCTTATTGAGCAGATCAGTGTGTTGGCTTACGTGTACTCTCTCGATTGGAGTGTACTTATTTTCAAATAGGGGGAGATTGTTGGGTATTGTATCCACAATGTACCTGATTTGAAGAAGCCTCTGAACAAGCTAAGGTGAATAGATAATGTATTTGATGATTTTCTACAAGATGTGCTTGCAGTTATTCCACGCTAAGTACACACTAATGTCAGGGTGCAGTGGGTCAATATACACGGGTCTGCGCAACGTAAACCCTCGTTGAGCAGATCAGTGTGTTGTCTTACGTGTACTCTCTCGATTGGAGTGTACTTATTTTCAAGTACAGGGCTGAGACAGATCAAGAGCAAACAAGGAGCAAGGATAGGTCAAAGCAACTCACGGGAAGAAAGACGAAAAATCGTCCAAGTTAGATTCGACGAGAATTACTAAGTGATTCTCGCCGATTCGACGAGAATCACTAGTGATTCTCGTCGAATCATCGAGAATCACTCGCCGATTCCCGCCGACTGCATCCGACTGACTCAACGCCTTCAACGCCTTCAAGAATTCTGCCAAGTAAAAATCGGCGAGAATCACCCGGCTGACTCAACGCCTTCAAGAAGTCTGCCAAGTCAGAATTGTCGAGAATGACTCTGCATTCTCGCCGATTCATCGAGAATGGAGTGTGACTCTCGCCGATTGACTCCGGTTGGCAAGCCCCTCAGCTAAAATTCTTCGAAGGAGAATTCGACGAGAATCATAAGTGATTCTCGCCGATTCGTCGAGAATCACCCATGATTCCCGCCGAATTTGACTTAGGCGAATTCCGTTGGCTCGCTGGACCGGACCAAGTGTTCAGGTGCTATTTGAACCGAAATTAGGGTTTCTTCTTGTGGGGCCCACAACGGTCATAAAGGATGATCTATAGTATACATACTCGTTTATTTTGAACATTACATCGATCTCGAACACACGAAAAAGAAAGAGCCACCGACTTGACCTAGCAGATCGCAGATTTCCTTCCGCCGCCGTCGCCGCTCGAAAGGTTGTCACCGCCGCTGATCGGATTCTTCTTGATCTCCCGGCGACAGAAACTTAGCCAAGCAACGCATCTCGCGTTTCTATCTTGAGATACTTTATCTCTTGGTTTGTTGAATGAGAATACTTTCCCCTTCCGAACCGATTGAGACGATCGATCCAAGTAAGATCGTTGGTAGACCTTGCTAGCTTTGTTACGAAGTTTTGATCTACAAAGCATCGCCGCCACAATACTTTGTTGCCGCCGATCTCGGGAAGATCCTCTCCAAGAGAGTGCTTAGGTCGTGGACTCTTCGTCTTCTTCAAGAACGCTTCATCGAACGAAGAGGGACACCGAGCGCTCCAAACGTAGTTTGTATTTTGTACATTCTATTGTTGTAAAGGAACTTTGATTCTTCATTGTAAGGGTTGGGTGCAACCCGTGGTGGAGGAATAGTGACTCCTTCGGGTGGAAGGGTTTCTTCCATAGTGAGAGGATTGGATTTCAATCCTGTTGGTGAAGTGACTGAGTCATCCCTTGGTGGGAGATAGGTCGAAGGGGGAGAGTGGGCGTACCCAAATCGGGGAACCACTATAACTGCCTGTGTGTTTTCTGTGTTGTGCTTGTTTTGTTTTCTTGTGCAGGTTTATTTTTAATTCTGCAAAAAGACTGCAAATCACTTATCCCCCCCATAGGTAAAGGTAGTTGACACTAGAGTGACTTTCAAGTGGTATCAGAGGGAGGTTGCTCATCAAAAAGGTTAACACCTTGAGTAAGTTCCCGCATCTAGTGTCAAGAAGAAAGAAGCTCTCTGAAATGGAAGGACTCAAGTATTCGGGGAAGATCCCAGTGTGCACCAAGCTGAACTTTCCTATCTGGAAGGAAAGGATCAGGTACTACATGGAAGCAGTCAACCCACGACTCTTCATGGTAGTGGAGGAGGGACCTTATATTCCCACTAAGGCCTCCACCATTGATCCTACCAAGAAAGTGCCCAAGAAACTTTCTGAAATGGATAAGGATGTGTCGGACTAGACAAAAAAGCTCAGAACATTCTGGTAAGTGCCGTCGATGATTCCATGATGCAGGTTTTCTGCAACTACAGGACTGCCAAGGACATTTGGCACTGCCTGATCATCTTGATGGAAGGCACTGATGAAGTAAGGGATGATCGAAGATCCCTTCTGAACTAGAAGTACGAGGCCTTCAGGCAAGGTCCCAAGGAAGAAATCGGAGTGACATTCGAGAACTTCCTGAAGATCATCAATGCCCTGAAGGGCTATGGCAGAGTGTTCACCAACGGTGAACTAAATGACAAGTTCATTAGATCCCTCACTAAGGAATGGGACACCAAGATTTGCGCCATCAGAGAATTTGGCAGGCTGGCAAAAACAGATCCCCAGATTCTGTTTGAGAAACTTTTGTCCTATGAGCTTCAGCTGAACACCAGAAAAGCTGAAGAAGAAGCCGATAGAGCCGCTGCCAGAGAGAAGACTGTGGCCCTAAAAGCCAATCACTCAAGGAAAGGCAAGGGTGCAGCCTCATCCCATTCTCGGAAAATGGATGAGGAAGAAGAATCTGAGCCATGCTCTTCCGGCTCAGAGCTATCTGAAGAAGACTTCTCCCTCATCACTCGGGAGTTCAAGAAGTTCCTAAAGTTGAGGAATCAAAGAAAAAGAGATGGCTCCTCCTCCAGACATCAGAAAAATAATTATTCTCTTGACAGGTATGAATCCAAACCGAACAAACATGGCTCTAATGATATTATTTGCTTTGGATGCAACAAGCCAGTTCACGTCATCGCTGACTGCCACCAAGGCAAGAGAGATAAGGGGAAGGGAGAGGAGCACAAGTCCTCTAGAGATAAGAAGAAGGAGAGGAGCTACATCGCCAAAAAGTCAAAGACACTGAGTGAGTCTGATTTCTCAGACTCCAGTGATGATGAGGAAGCCTACTTCGGGCTAGTGGGTCGCTCTGACTTAGAAGAAGAATGCCCCCCATTCACTGGGAAGGTAAAAGCTCGTACCCCCCTCTCTGACTCTGACTATGAGTCTCCTGATGATGATCTCGAGGACAGCCCATCTGCCCGAGAAGCTGAGCTCCTCGAAAAGTATGAGCTTTTACTCAACACCTTCGAGGAATGCCGCAAGAGATTGAGGGCTCAGAAAAAGGAAGTCAAATTCCTTAAGGTCGAGGGTGTCTCCCTAAGAGAAGAGATCACTAGCTTGATTTCTCTCCGACAGGAGCACCTGGACCTGATCTCTAAGCACTCAGAGTCTCTAAGTCTCCTTGACCTTAAACAGGAAGAAATCAATAAGTTGGAAGAACAACTTGCGGCAGAAAGGAAGAATGTCCAAAGCTTCTCTATGCCAAAGACTGTTCTTCCACTGGTTGATACCTTCTCTACTCAGGCTAAGGGGGTTGGCTTGGGGCATGTGGGTGTGCCTGGTAAATCATCAAGGAGAAACAAAAAGCAGAGGAAAAATAAGGCTGCTAAGAAGGCCTCTACTGTAGAAAAGGGAAAGGCCCCACTCAACCCTATTGTATTCAGGAAGCCTGGCTTTCCCTGCAATGAACAGGACTTTGAGTCAACCTATGGCCACTTCTTCCGGCCCTCGGTTGAAAAGCCCAAGAGCTGGTATGATGGTTGGGCCTTCCCCCGCAACTATGGCGAGAGTGACTTCAAGGCACCTTATGAGGAAATCCAAGTGGAGTATTATGGTCATTTCTCTTGCGGCCATAATAGGAAGCAGGCACCAAAAGCCAAGCCTTTTATACTGAAGGAACAGGAGGTGAAGAAATCATGTAACTGCTGTCATTATGATGGCTCCACCTCCAAATCCAAGGCCCCGGCTGGACCCACCGTTCCAAGGGTAAAGCAGGAGCCTAGGAAAAGGTACAACAGATTTGACTGTTGGTGCTGTGGCAAAGTTGGTCACTTTGCCGTGGATTGTTGGTTTAATCCGAGATATAACGAGACTCCTCATGGTAGCAATGCGAGACCGACCACTCGTAGGGTTAACCATCCGAGGGGGAGTGTGCTAACAAGGAATCTAGGACCCAAGTTCGATTGGGTTCCTAAGGGAAATTAATTCTGTTTTGCAGAAATGTCCAAAGGCCACCAAAACTCCAATCTGGTACTTGGACAGTGGATGTTCCCGGCATATGACTGGGACAAGAAGCCTGCTGCGTGATTACTCTCCAGTCAAAAATGGACCCAAAGTCATCTTTGGAGGATTAGATCGAGGAGTCACCAGAGGTTACGGTATGATTTCCAACGGTATAATCTTTATCACCGACGTGGCCTATATTGAAGGGTTAAATCATAACCTGATCAGTGTAAGTCAGTTGTGTGATAAAGGTTATGACGTTAAGTTCTGCAAGGATAAGTACTTGATAATATCGTGTGCTTCTTCGGAGACAGTATTAACTGGCATTAGGAGCAGAAATATATTTTGTTTAGATTTTCTTAGCATAGATTCTTCTACCCCCATATGCCTAGTAGCAAAAGGCAGTGCATCTCTTTGTGAACAATGGCACAAGAGATTAGCACATATTAATTTCAAGACAATTAATATGTTGTTTTCTAAGAACTTAGTAAGGGATGCCCCTACTATTAAGTGCATCAAAGATAGCCCCTGTCCTGCATGCTAGAAGGGCAAACAAACTAGGGCTACCTTTAAGGGCATTGCAGATAAAGACTCTTCTAGATGTCTTTATCTTCTGCATATGGACTTGTTTGGTCCAGTGCAAGTTCATAGCTTGGGAGGCAAGTCCTATACGCTAGTGATTGTTGATGATCACTCTCGGTTTACATGGGTGTTCTTCTTAAAACAAAAGTCAGATACGTTTGACATCTTCACGAGTTTTGTCAAGTAAATTCAGAACGAACTTAATTGCTCAGTGGTCAAAATCAGAAGTGACCATGGAACAGAATTCGAGTCTGAGGCTATGACAGAATTTTGTGAAGAACATGGTATCTTTCATGAGTTTTCCTTCCCACGCACTCCTCGGCAAAATGGAGTTGCGGAGAGGAGAAATAGAACTCTCATTGAAGCTTGCACGACAATGTTGAATGACGCTTCTCTCCCAGAATACTTCTGGGTAGAGGCTGTCAATACGGCTTGTCATGTACAAAACCGGGCTTTGATCAACAAGAGTCATCGTAAGACGCCTTATGAGCTACTGAAAGGCAGGAAACTAACCATGTCCTATTTAAGGATCTTTGTCCGTAGATGCTATGTACTCAATAACGGGAAGTACCCGTGTACTAAATTTGGTGAAAAATGCTTCGAAGGTATATTCATGGGCTATAGTAGCCATAGTCGGGCATATAGGGTTTTCAATAAGAAAACCCTAGTGGTAGAAGAGTCCATTAATGTTGTTTTTGATGAAGGAAGCTTGCTTCATAGCACTTCTTCCAGTGGCATTCTTGAAGATGCAGGTGCAAGGCTTGAACAGCTAAGTCTTGATAAGACTACAAAAGGTGCAACTCCCAAGTACATCAAGGTTTCCACCTCGACGTCAGCTGGAGAAGTTGACGAGCAGGATGGAGAAAATCTTCCGGAAGAAGGAGAAGCCCGAGAAGAGATCAGAGCTCTAGATGTCAGACTCCTAGAGCTCCGACACGTAAAGGATCATCCTAAAGATCAGATCATCGGGGATCCTCGTGACAGTGTCAGAACTCGAAGAGGTACAATTAACGAGATTTTGTACCTTAGTTTCCTGTCACAGGTTGATCCAAAGAAGTTCGACGAAGCGAACAAAGATACAGCATGGATATTGGCCATGCAAGATGAACTGCATCAATTTGAAAGATGCAATGTCTGGACGCTTATTCCCAGACCAAAGAACCAGAATATGATCGGCACCAAGTGGATCTTCAGAAACAAACTGGATGAACACGGTGTCATCATAAAGAACAAGGCCAGGCTGGTGGCTCAAGGTTACAGACAGGAGGAGGGGATTGACTTCGACCAGACCTTTGCACCAGTTGCAAGGCTCGAGGCGATCAGATTGTTCCTGGCGTATGCTTCGCACAAAGGATTCACTGTCTATCAGATGGATGTTAAATCTGCATTCCTCAATAAAAACCTGAAAGAGGAAGTATATGTCGCACAACCCCCTGGTTTTGTTAATCCTACGTTTCCCAATCATGTTTATTTTCTTAATAAAGCGTTATATGACTTGAAACAAGCTCCTCGAGCTTGGTATGAGACTTTGTCTAGTTTTCTTCTTGAGAACAAGTTCTCGAGAGGAAAAATAGATAAGACATTATTTCTTAGGGAAGTCAAAGGCAAGATTTTGCTGGTGCAAATCTATATTGATGACATAATATTCGGGTCAACGGACAATAACCTTTGCAAGAAGTTTTCCAAACTTATGCAAGGGAAGTTTGAAATGAGTAGTATGGGAGAGCTGAAGTATTTCTTGGGACTTCAAGTGAAACAGTCTGAGGATGGGATTTTCATCTCTCAGACAAAGTTCACAAAAGAACTCCTCAAGAAATTCGGAATGGAGAGTCCAACCTCTATGAGGACTCCAATGGGATCCACTGTGTCTCTAGACAAGGATGAGAAAGGGAAACTTTTTGATGAAACAAAGTACAGAAGCATAATTGGATCTCTGCTCTTTCTTACTGCTAGTAGACCGGATATTATGTTTTCCACATGCGTTTGTGCCAGATATCAGGTGAACACTAAGGAATCTCATTACGTCGCTGCAAAGCGGATTCTTAGATACCTTAAAGGTACACCAAATCTTGGCTTGTGGTACCCAAGAAATAATGATGTCGAGCTGATAGGCTTTTCAAATGCTGAATTTGCAAAAAGTAGGGATGATAGAAAAAGCACTTCCGGGACGTGTCAATTCCTCGGAAGAAGGCTTATTTCATGAAACAGTAAGAAGCAGAATTGTGTCGCAACCTCCACAGCTGAATCTGAGTACATCTCAGCAGGCAGTTGTTGCGCACAACTTCTATGGATCAGAAATCAGCTCAAAGATTATGACTTGCAGTTAAGCGAAGTTTCGATGTATTGCGACTCCTCAAGCACAATAGCAATTGTGAACAATCCTGTGTCGCACAGTAGAACGAAGCATATTGAAGTGCGCTATCACTTTATTCGGGAGCATGTGGAAAACAAAGATATATCTCTCTGCTATGTCCCCACGGATAAGCAGGTTGCAGATATCTTCACAAAGCCCCTAGACGAGGCCAAGTTCAGTCTCTTCAAAACTGAACTCGACATGCTGAACTATGAAGAGTGAAGACTGTACGGCTCAAGGCTCTTGTATCAAGGGGGAGCATCAGCAAGGAACTCAAGCTCGAGCATGGATGCAAGATCTGAGGGGGAGCATGTGGCTCCAAGTGAAGTCCCATATTTGCAGAAGCCAAAAAAAGGGAGATTACCCTCGCGGCTAAGGCTAAGGTGGCTCCAAGTATGCTCTCAGGAAAGTGGTAATGAATTTCATTCTCAACTGAATTCGTAGTTTATGATTTTCAAATGCTCTATTCACCTTAGCTTGTAGGGTTTAGGCTTCTTCAAATAGGGGGAGATTGTTGGGTATTGTATCCACAATGTACCTGATTTGAAGAAGCCCCTGAACAAGCTAAGATGAATAGATAATGTATTTGATGATTTTCTATCAAGATGTGCTTGCAGTTATTCCACGCTAAGTACACACCAATGTCAGGGTACAGTGGGTCAATATACACTGGTCTACGCAACGTAATCTCTTGTTGAGCAGATCAGTGTGTTGGCTTACGTGTACTCTCTCGATTGGAGTGTACTTATTTTCAAGTACAGGGCTGAGACAGATCAAGAGCAGACAAGGAGCAAGGATGGGTCAAAGCAACTCACGGGAAGAAATACAAAAAATCGTCCAAGTTAGATTCGACGAGAATCACTAAGTGATTCTCGCCGATTCGACGAGAATCACTAGTGATTCTCGTCTAATCGTCAAGAATCACTCGCCGATTCCCGCTGACTGCATCCGACTGACTAAATGCCTTCAACGCCTTCAAGAATTCTGCCAAGTCAAAATCGGCGAGAATCACCCGGCTGACTCAATGCCTTCAAGAAGTCTGCCAAGTCAGAATCGTCGAGAATGACTCTGCATTCTCGCCGATTCGTCGAGAATGGAGTGTGACTCTCGCCGATTGACTCCGGTTGGCAAGCCCCTCAGCTAAAATTCTTCCAAGGAGAATTCGACTAGAATAATAAGTGATTCTGCCGATTCGTCGAGAACCACCCATGATTCCCGCCGAATTTGCCTTAGGCGAATTTCGTTGGCTCGCTGGACCGGACCAAGTGTTCAGGCGCTGTTTGAACCGAAATTAGGGTTTCTTCTGGTGTGACCCACAACGGTCATAAAGGATGATCTACAGTATAAATACTCGTTTATTTTGAACATTACATCGATCCCGAACACACGAAAAAGAAAGAGCCGCCGACTTGACCTAGCAGATCGCGGATTTCCTTCCGCCGCCGTCGCCGCTCAAAAGGTTGTCGCCGTCGCTGATCGGATTCTTCTTGATCTCCTGGCGACAGAAACTTAGCCAAGCAACGCGTCTCACGTTTCTATCTTGAGATCCTTTGTCTCTTGGTTTGTTGAACGGGAATACTTTCCCCTTCCGAACCGATTGAGACGATCGATCCAAGTAAGATCGTTGGTAGACCTTGCTAGCTTTGTTATGAAGTTTTGATCTACAAAGCATCGCCGCTGCAATCCTTTGTCGCCGCCGATCTCGGGAAGATCCTCTCCAAGAGAGTGCTTAGGTCGTGGACTCTTCGTCTTCTTCAAGAACGCTTCATCAAACGAAGAGGGACACCGAGCGCTCCAAACGTAGTTTGTATTTTGTACATTCTATTATTGTAAAAGAACTTTGATTCCTCATTGTAAGGGTTGGGTGCAACCCGTGGTGGAGGAGTAGTGACTCTTTCGGGTGGAAGGGTTTCTTCCATAGTGAGAGGATTGGATTTCAATCCTGTTGGTGAAGTGACCGAGTCGTCCCTTGGTGGGAGATAGGTCGAAGGGGGAGAGTGGACGTACCCAAATCGGGGAACCACTATAACTGCCTATGTGTTTTCTGTGTTGTGCTTGTTTTGTTTTCTTATGCAGGTTTATTTTTAATTCCGCAAAAAGACTGCAAATCACTTATCCCCCCTCATAAGTGAAGGTAGTTGACACTAGAGTGACTTTCAGAGCAAACCATGCGTGTTGAATTTCCCGAGTTATTTGTATAACCTATTATAACATTTTTGTTATAAATTGTTATTTATTGTACAGAAAATATATGTTGTAACATATTTGTTACTGGTTTCTACACACTGTATTAAATTTCGGGACGAAATTTCAATAAGGAGGGGAGGATTGTAACACCCAAGAAAGTCAGGCTAAGTGTTGACCCTAGCTGGATGGAAATCGTCGAGTAGAGCTCGTTGAAACGTCGAGCAGAGCTCGATGAAATCGTCGAGCAGAGATCGACGAATTGTCGAGCAGAGCTCGACGAATCGTCCAGCATAGCTCGATGAAATCGTCCAGCATAGCTCGACAAATCGTCGAGCAAAGCTGAGCAGTGTTATGACCCCGTTCGACGAATGGTCGAATTATCTTGTCGCCAAAGTGGCGACTCGTGTCAGGTGGCTGGTATGCAGCCACTGAGCGTTGGTTTACTTTGCCAGCTCAAACCCGAGCCGTTGTTTTTGTTTGATGTGAAGAGATCGTAGGGCTGGGGTAAAACCCGAGGCCATATTTGCTCAGCGATGGATTGAGGAAGTAATTATTTCCTTTTTGCTCTCTCTCTCTCTTCCTTGCTTCCTAGTTTTGGAGCAGAAAACTTTCGACTAGTGTTGGGCTTTGGGTAAAGCTTGAAGTTACTTGAGAAGATCTGGTGGCTGGAATCAAGGGCCGAAGCTAGATTCGCGAAGAGGAGAGCAACATGTTCCTTTCCATTCGCGTAGAAAAGCTTCTTCATGGCCACGAAAAGAGCTACAAGGGTAACGATCTTGCTTCTTGGACAAGTAAAGTCCTTCTTTTGACATATGTATGGAATCCCCCACCAAAAGGTGGAGAGTCGAGGGAATTCCTTTGGGTTGATTCATGAAATCCCCAGCGAGTCTTGCATATAGATCTGGAAATATATAGTACGGAATATGCATGCTGTGTGAAGCCCGTCTGGACAGGTTGGTCTGGATTGGTGATGTTTATTTTGCGTGCCGGAGAAGACTCCGAGTATAAACGAGTAATATACGGGGTTTGCGTGGTACTGGAGTTACATTCCAGGACAATACCCTAGAAATCCACGGTTTAAAACCAGTTGGGTATCATCGAGCGATAGTGAGTATCGCCAATGGAGATAGCTCTTGGGGAGCTATTTGTGATGTGAAAGACCAGTTTTCTGGCACTGTAGGAGGTTGCAGGGTTTGGGTTGAGTTTGGGCGCAGAAAGAGAACTTTGGTTGGTCCCGCCAAGCAATTGTGACGAACGTTGGCACTAACTCCCTTTTTGATTGTGAAGCCAGTCCTTGGAGGACAGTGTGGCTATTGTGTGAGCTGCGAGCTCTTAAAGTTTAGTGTGCCGAACGGGTAAGGGGAAATCTGGCCCGCGTCATTTAAACGATTTGAGCAACGAGCATGGCTTAACTGTACCAGTATTATGTCTGACCGACTGGTGGACCTAAGTTATTGGTCTCGTTGGAGCGCATAATGAAAGTCTTAGGCCTGCGTGCCATTAAGACTAAAATGCCCAAACTTGTCGTTATGTCTGGGACCTATAAACGGTGGTGGGACCCTGGTTTTCCGGTACACCGATAATGTGTCCAAAGTGCACGGAGCGTCGGGTCGTGCGGCCGATATTTATGATATGTTGAACTGTGTGTGAGTGCACGTTTTGTGATATATTTGCTTATGAAAATACTATGCCTGCAGGGAAGGAATACCACTGCCCCCGGAAAGGGGTAGGGTCGTTATAAATTGGTCAGCTAAATGCTGACTGTTGCCTTATTTGTCACCCTTGGGGAGGATTGTCTCTATGCAGGTGTTGGAGAGCCGAGCGAGAAATAGCGGGTTGAAGCCCATGCTGCTATGCTGGCCCTCGAAGGCCGAATGGAATAGTTTTACCATTTTCATGTGTGGCTGACCTGCGTGCCGATGTTTGTAATCCACACCTGTGAAGTTTAACTATAAGGACTTAAGGCCAAACACTTTTGTGTATTTCTGGTTACATTCCGGTGATATATATAAATGTGATTTTTATATACAGTGGACATTCATGATTGTTGAGTTCAGTAATAACCCCTAAAGCTTCTGCTAATATGATCTGAGTTAGGATGCGTGTACTGGTTTTGATATTCATAAGTAATGTCGTCGACTGTCTGTGGAATATGGCGTGGGGCCCCGGCCAGACCCTTTATTATATTTCATGTGACGGGCGGAAGCGTTACACAAAGGCCAGTCATTGTTGAGCTTGTCCAACTGAAACAACAAGAGGAAGAAAGGCTATGGAGTAAAGGGAGAGAATAGGTAGGTAGCAATATATATGTGTTCACCGCTTAACTGAAGCCATCGCCTCATATAAATCATCCAATAGTTGTTATTAACCCAAAGCCCACCATAAGGACCTGCGTTTAATGAATTCATAACCGGTCTAAACACCACCAGCCACCTCCAGGTATGACTATCAATTTAATTGGGTCACCATTGAACCCTCATGATCTCTTATTCAGCATACATAGATAAAAAGAAAACAAAATGCCACAGAACTGCAAAAGAATATGAATTCAAAGCGACACCCAATTGACGCTTTCTCATTTATTTTATCATAGGGGATTTTGGTTTTTATTATGATGATTAAAAGACATTAAACACATAAAATAACTTACGAGGAATGTCGAGCATCACAATTCTTCCTTCCTTTAGAATTTTCGTCCCCAAAAATATCATCAGTATATTAGGTAAATAGGAGATGGAAAAGATCTCGCATAGTGTATTCTCGTTCCCATGTCGCTTCGTCTCAAGGGTGCCCCTTTCACCAAATATGCACGAAGTTCACATCTCGATTACGTAACTTCTTGCTTTGCTGATCAATAATTTGGTATGGCTCCGTCGGGCTAGACAAATCATCTTCAATCTGTATATTGTCAGTTGGAATAATCTTTTCAGGATCCCGGACATATTTACGAAGTGCTGATACATGAAAAACATCGTGAAACCTTTGCAAGTCCTCTGATAATTCTATGCGGTACGTGACTTCACTCACTCATTCAATGACAGGGAATGGTCCCACATATCGGGGGCTTAACTTTCCAAGTCGCCGCAGTAGCGTAACTCCCTTAAAGGGTTTAATTTTTAAACATACAAGATAACCAATTTGAAATTCCACAAGGCGATGTCTAGCATTATAATACTTTTGTTGTTGGTCTCGCGCTATCTTCATTCTTTTTTGAATTAGCGCAATGTTTGCATGCCACTTATCAATTTTGTCTTTATTGTACAGTTGTCTTTCACCATCTTCCGCTCAGCTTAACGGTGTACGACACCGACGACCATATAGTGCTTCAAAAGGCGTCATCTGAATGGAAGACTGATAGCTGTTATTATAGGCAAACTCTACCAGTACCAAGTATTTCGCCCATGAGCCCTTTAGTCAAGAACAACCATTTGTAATAGATCCTCTAGGAACTGAATAGTTCGCTCTGATTGCCCATTAGTTTGGGGATGAAACGTTGTACCAAATAATAATGTCGATCCCAACCATTTATGTATTTGTCTCCAATTTCCCGATGTGAATCGCCCATCACGATCAGATATAATTGTTCGAGGAATATCATGTAATTTCACAATAACTTCAATATACTATTCATTCAATATTTCAGTCGGTCAATCTTGTCGTACTACTATAAAATGCGCACTTTTTTTAGTCGATCAATGATGACCCATATACCATCATGACCCAATTTACTACGAGGTAAACCAAAGACAAAGTTCATGGCAATATCTTCCCATTTCTATTCTGGTATTGGGAGCGAGTGTAAATACCCTCCGGGCTTCTAATGTTCAGCTTTCACAACTTGACATGTATGACAAGATGCGATATAAGTTATCACGTCCCTCTTCATGCCAAGCCACCAAAAGTCCTCTTTTAAATCGTGATCATTTTTATTCGACCAGGGTGAATTGAATACGGAGTGTTATGAGCCTCATATAAAATGTCTTTTCGTAAGTTATCCACGTCCGGAGCACACAACCTTCCGTTCATTAATAATAACCCATTCTGTTCGGTAAAACTCATAGTTTCCCCCTTTTTCACTTTTTCTACCAAGGCCATCAAATATCGATCTTTCGGCATAGCTTCCAAGATTCTATCTTTTAATGTATACCAGATTTGCATCTGAAATAATTGAGACTGTTTATCTTCTGATGTCACAATGGGGACTATCTCCATCTTTTCCAGTTCAAGTTGCACATTATACACTTTCAAAGCTGATGGTCAACAACATTTTTGCAGCTCAAAGCGCCGGCAACAACATTTGTCTTTCCAGGATGATATTGAATACGCACATCATAATCTTTTATAAATTCTAACAAACGTTGCTGACGAAGGTTTAATTCTTTCTATGTAAAAATACATTTAAACTTTTATGGTCTGTGAAAATTTCACAGCTCGCCCCATACAAATAGTGTCGCCAGATTTTCAAAGCAAAAATCACCACAGCTAATTCCAGATCATGAACTAGATAATTCCTTTCGGCAACTTTCAATTGATGCGAAGCATAGGCAATTACTTTCCCGTATGGCATTAATACATAACTGAAACCTTTATAAGAAGCATCATTATAAATTTGAAATCCCACTGTTCCTGATGGTAGTATTAATACAGGAGTTGTGGTTAACCTATCTTTTAATGTTTCAAAAGTGAGTTGATAGTTTTCATTCCATTGAAAAGTGATACTCTTTCGTGTTACCTGTGTCAACGGTAAGGAAATCTTTGAGAAATCTTTAACAAATCTTCTATAATATCCTGCCAACCCAAGAAAACTCCGTACTTCTGTCACATTTGTAGGTTATGGCTAGTTAAGGATCAAGTCAATCTTTGCAGGATCAACAGATAAACTCTGTCCTGTTATCACATGCCCCAAAAAGGACACTTCTTTCAACCAGAACTCGCATTTTGAGAATTTTGTATACAGTTGCCTTTCCTTCAATCTCTACAATGCCAACCTCAAGTGTTGAGCGTGTTCTTCCTCAGATGTTGAGTAAATTAGAATGTCATCAATAAAAACAATGATGAATTTATCCAGATAATCCTTGAAAATTCGATTCATCATATCCATAAATGCTGCGAGAGCATTGGTTAGTCCAAAAGGCATAACCACAAATTCATAATGTCCATATCTTGTGCTAAAGGCAGTTTTGAAAATATCCTTCTCCTTAATCTGCAACTGATGATAACCAGACCACAGTTCCATCTTTGAAAACACTTTTGCATTGACAAGTTGATCAAACAAATCCTCTGTGTGGCAAAGGATATTTGTTCTTCACTGTCAACTTATTCAGTTCGTGATAATCCATGCATAACCTCAATGTTCCCTCTTTCTTCTTTACAAATAATACTGGTGCTCCCCATGGAGACATACTCAGCCGAATAAAATTTTGTCTATCAATTCTTGCAACTTACATTTCAATTTGGCGAGCTCTTTTGGAGCCATCGGATATGGTGCCTTTGCAATTGGTCTCGCTCTTTCTTCCAATTGAATTTCAAACTCGACTTCTCTTCTCGGAGGAAGTCCTAGGAGTTCTTCGGGAAAAAGTTCTTGAAACTTGCGTACCACGGGTACCGTTTGAATATCTTTCTTTTCTATTGTCGTTCCTCGAACCATTACCAACATAGCTTTGCATGCTTTCCGGATCTTCTTAGATGCCGTCAATGTAGATATTAGCATTTTGGATACCTCGCCTAACCCTTGAAAAACAGTTGTACTTTGATCGGAGCATTTCACTATTACTTCATTTTTTTACAATTAATGACTGCATCATGCTAGACTAACCAGTCCATACCTACTATCATATCAAATTCAGTAAGAGGTAAAACCGCTAAGTCTACAGCAAAAGTTTTCTCAATCAATGCAAAGGGAATGACTATCGTTGTTGTGTAGGAATTAGTTGATTATTTGGCAAAGTGACGTGAAGAATTTCTTGTGTTGCATAGGGTTTTGTCGAAATAGTGCTCAATATATCAGTGGAAACGAAAGAGTGGCTAGTACTAGTATCAAACAAAACTTTCATCAGATGGCCACCAACATAAATCATACATGTCACCACAGTGTCATCAACGATAGCCTCTTGCTGACTCAAATGGAATACACGTGGTTGTATGCGACGTTCTTCTACTAACGTTCCCACTAGAGTTGAGGTGGAGGCAAGAGATTCGCTTTCCTTCAAAATGCCCATCTGATAAACTCTTTGACCCTGTGGAGCTGGAACTCTCCTCGAACTATTATCTCCTTCCTTTCTTTTTGGACATTCCCTTTGTCGATGTCCAGGCTAACGACATAAATAACATACATTGCAACCCACTAAACACTGTCCTTTGTGAGATTTTCCACACTTCCCACACTTTTCTTCCTGAGCTTGAGGCTGCATAACATTGTTGCTCTCTACCGAACGAGGTCGCTTCCCAGAATCACCTTATTTCCACAAAGCACTTGATTTTGATAGCTCCCTATTTGTAGTCCACTGAGATCTCTTTTTCCCAAATTCCTTTCTCCTTTGTGTCTTCTCCGCATCTATCTCCATCAACTGAGCTTTCTGCACCAAGGCCCCATACTATTTGATTTCAAGAGGTATTAATATTACCCGAAGACTGTCTCGTAAGCCCTCTTAGAATCTACGACACCTCTCTTTTTCATTTGGCACAAAAGCTTCAGCATAAAAGGATAGATTTGCAAACTCAGTTTCATACTCGAGTACGGAGCGGGGACCTTGTACCAAACGTAAGAACTTATCTTATAGTAGCTTCTTCTCTCACTCAGGCACAAACGATCCTGTGAATTCCTACACAAAGTGGTCCATGTAATGCTACTTTGCCCTCGGCCAGATAACCGTCCACGAACATTTAACCACCACCGCTTAGCTTCCCCTTCAAGAAGAAAAGTGACCAAGCCCACTTTTTGCTCCTCTGGGCAAAGCATCACCTCAAATATCATTTCTATTCGTGAAATCCAGTCTTTCATTTCCAGAGGTGATAGACCACCCCTAAATCCAGGCGGCTTCAACTCTAGAAATTGCTTTAGGTCCACATCAAAATGTCTCTGTTGCGATGGACCAACTGACTCTGCAGATGGTAAGGTTGGAGGGACATCCCGCACCATTGTAATAGCTTCTGCCAGGATACGAGCAAAGTCTGTCAAGTGAGGTTGCACTGGCGGCTCATGTTGCGGGTGCACGGGCTGCTCCACTGACAGATGTTTCTGCTGTGGATGTTCTTGTTGGGCAGCATCACTACCTTCTGACATAGTTTCCCGCACTAACGGTAAAGGACCCTTGAAAAATAAAACACAATATAATCAGTTTACAAGTTCACATGTTCATGTGATACTTATTAAAAAACTTGGACTTTGGTCGTATGTACGCACTCATTGCGGCCAGGCTTTGGGAAAACCTGGCTCTGATACCACTAAATTATAACGGCCCGCAGGCCGCACAATACACATAAACCCCCTCTTATGTGAATAAGAGAGCATTAAAAATTTCTAAGCATAATGAGTACGATACCACAAGCACCAAACTAACACATAACACTTCTTTACATATATTTCACAAGATAAGTTCATGCTAGTATTTTAATACACAATATATCATCCTCTTAGTTTATATACATGAACATCCATATCTAAAGAAAGACTTTAAAACAAAGTAGCAAGACAAAGCAGTTATTATTATATGTAAGTCCAACAACATCATAAGCTCCAAACAGTGCACTAGCGTTGACTGGCCTGCTGTTTTCCTTTCCCTAAAAATAAGAATTATAAACCATTAGTCTTTCACAAAGACTAAGCGAGCAATTATCTTTTTTAATATGCTGTATATATAAAAGATTAGCAAGATGAGTCAGAGCAATATGAAATTGACTAGAAATAAAAGTAGCAGCATGATTATGGAACCATGTACAGTACAAAAACACTATATCAATCATCATATACGTTTATTCAATGTGCTTAGGGTATTTATAAGGGTATCTGCATAATATCAGTATTTATATCAGTATTTCAATCTTTGGGTCCAGCCCATTTTTGGGCTTTTGTGTCCAAATCAGTACGTTTAACACGCGTTTATGCCTTTCGGCCGACTGATTTGGCATTCGTTAGCATCATTTATGTACATTTCTTTTCTACCATACCGTTAACAATACCACGTGTCTATACAATTATACTTATGTGATGTTTATTTATTTCTTTATCCCCTCAGAAGTTCTTTTGCCTGTTTTCCTACTCTTAGGCCATACATAGTAGCAAGAATTTACTATAAGGGATATAAAATTTCATTAGATCACATGCCACAGTATAACAATGTTTCTTATCAATGCAAGTACATGAGTAATTAAAGCATCAATTAATAAGATAAAGCTCACCGGCATTTTCTCCTTTCTAGTGTCATGCCCAACGTCATCGCCATGTCTACCTTGGGATGACATCGTTCGCAATATCTGTTTAAGAACCGTATTAATATTGTCGGGGTTGCATCACATTGTAGCTATGACGTTGACCTCTTGGGTTCACTTAGATGTTTTAAGAGTTTGCTCAAGTGAAAAGGCTGCAAAGAAATACCCAAGTAGGGAAGTAGTCTCAATCAGTAAACACATAGAAGGGAGAAATTGAGAGTTACTCATAAACCGGAATTCAAAACTATAGCAGGACAATACAAGGAATTTCACAAACATCATTAAGGGACTTCACCACTATAGTCATTTAATCCTTCCTCCGCACAATATTGATACCACGTAGTAAAACATAGAAGACAGAGCAGGATTAGGAAACATTAATAACCGGTCGGACATATGTATTACAATACCCATATCAGAATAAGAAGTAGTTGGGCAAACTCAAGGTACTAGAAAGAATAGCAACAATATACCCTCACAGGAAAGGCCTAAATGTCTGCATGCACGTAGAACCGGTTAACATCACAATATAACCCCAATGTTATACCAACTATAGGTCGACAATAACAACCCCAACACATAGACTTCACCAGAAAATAGCCCAAAAGACCCGGTGACATAAAAATATAGAACTGGAAATCCGTAATCCCAAATAAAATCTGTAAACCCAAACGGTGGAAGACTTGAAAATCTAAATCACAACAGCAACTATAACCATCAAAGAAGGAGATGAGCATAAGGAAGGAGCAAAGCTCATCGTGCAAGATTTGTTGAGATCTAAGTGAAGCCACCAATACCAACTAAACCAACAACAACAACACCAAGATCCAAAGGACAGTCGTTGATAAGCTTGTCCAATCGAAACAACAAGAGGAAGAAAGGCTGTGGAGTAGAGAGGAGAGAAAACCCTCAAGCCCTAAATAACTTACGAGGAATGTCGAGCATCACACCTGCACCCACCTCTACTCTTTGGATGTGTAGCGCTCATCATGATCTGACATAATGGACTTCGTCACTTCGTGGAACCAGACAACCTGCTCTATAAACAATCTGGCCAGAACGTCAACTCCATCACTCTGTTGGTTTGAAATGAACCCCGCTACCTTGATAAGTTGATCCACGACAACTTATATAGAGTTGTTTCCAGCACGGGATTGAGGTAAGCCGTTGACGAAGTCCATGGAAATATTCTCAAATTTTTACTCTGGTATTAGCAGGGCTGCATCAGGCCTCCTGGATTGCGGCATTCAACTTTAACCATTTTATAGGTCTGACAATGAGCCACGAAGTTGGTGACTTCTCCTTTCATCCCTGACCTATATATGGTCATGCGCATGTCAATATACATTTTAACTATACCAGGATGAATGGAGTACCTCAATTGGTGTGCATCATGAAGAGTTCCTTCTCTAATTCCCCCGACGAAGGGAGTGAAAACACGGTGCCTGAACTACAAAATATCATCATGCAGATTGTAATCATCCTGCGCTCCGTCCTATAATGCATGAATGATCGGGGATGCTTCTGAATCAATTTTATGTGCCTCACGTATTCGATCCCGGATATTGCACTATAACTCCATCTAGTACAATTGGGATTGATACTCTACTGGGTCCTTACGAAAAATAGTGGTAATACCTGGATCTGCCAAAAATCGGATCAACTCCTCTGGTAGCAGCTCCATCCAGCTTCTGGCTACTGTGGGCTGATGGCTCAACACATTTGCAACTCTGTTAGCCTTCTCGAGGTGGTACTGGAGAGCAAGGTCGTAGTCACACAAGAATTCCAACCGCCGGCACTGTCAGAGATTCAACTCCTTCTGGGTGAAGACATACCTTAGGCTTTTATGATCAGATAAGATCTTGCAACTAAATTTGTATAGATAATGCCTCCAAAACATGAAGGACAAAGACTACCACGCCCAACTCCAGATAGTGGGTTGAGTAGTTCAGCTCATGCGGCTTTAATTGCCGAGGTGCGTAAGCAATTTCCTTGTCGTGTTGCATCAACGCGGCTCCTATCCCATTCAAAGATGCGTCAGTGTAAATCTAAAACCATTTCGGTTACTAAGGGGGTCATAAGAATCGGGGCAGAAGTCAAGTGATTCTTCAATTCGCAGCCTCGCACTCCGATATCCATTGAAACACGGTATCTAGAGTAGTCTGCCTTGGTTCTTGAGTAGATCAAAGACAATCACAAGGGTGGTCCAGGAACGGTTCGAATACCTTGTTCATCAAAGACATGAAGGCAGATGGTGTGTTGGTGAGCCCAAAAGGCATCACCAAGTACTCATAAAAGCCATAGCGAGAGCTAAAGACTATCTTGGGGATGTCTACTTCCCGTATCCGAAACTAGTAATATCTTGATCGCATATCCATCTTAGAAAATATGGAGGCATCTTGTAGTTGGTCGAATAACCCATCTATTCCACGCAGTAGGTAAGTATTAGGCATAGTGAACTGGTTTATCTCTTTATAGTCGATGCAAAAATGGAGTGATCCGTCTTTCTTTTAACCAATAAAACCCGAGATTTCCATGGTGAAGAACTCGGACAGATGCATCCTGCATTGATCAGCTCTTGAAGTTGAATCTTGGGTTCCCCTAATTTCTTTGGGGCCATTCAATAATGTACTCGGGACACTGATCGAACTCTAGGCTCAAGCTTGATTTGTAAGTCTACCTCCCATTACGGGGCAACCCTGGGAGAGATTCGGAAAAAATATCAGAAAAGTCCTGAATAGCTGGAACTTTGGCGAGTACTTGGGTTTATTCTCCGTTTCAAAACATCTCATCTTTTTGCCCTACCGATTTGGCAGTATGTGCTAAAGTTAAAGTTATACACGAGATGGAGGGAATACCTTCTACCATAAGTAACCCTGAAGGTCCACATACTATAACTATATCGATATACAAAACATAATTACTAGATAAGAAAACAACGAGGACGGTTAGAAATATATACCAATTACTACGTCTGAGGATGGCCCTTGTTGCAAATCTAGGGCATATACCACTAGTGGTGTGGCTTTATCATTCCTTGACTAGTATTTTCTGCCTGGTCGGGCTTTATGACCTCCTCGTTCTCTATTCACAGCCATGGATCCTTGCACCACTCCTAATCCCGACCTTCCCATTGCCTACGGGAAAAAAGCTCAAATGTGTCTGGGATGGTGATACAGGAAGCAGTTTTCGATGAAGGGGACATCTCATCACACTATCGATGCTAGCTAGAGTGTTGGTTGGGGTGCATGTTGTAATATTAGCAGGGGTGGTGATGCTTGCACTGACTGCTATTGGGTCTGGTGTGATTGTCGATATAGTTGGTGGCAGTGACTCTGTCTCCCATCACGAGACTGTCGACGAGGGACCGCCTCCCTCTCTTATCCTCGAGGGACCTCTATATGCCTTCTTCGCTGCTACGTGACCGTCACCTGGTCCATATCTAATGAGGTGATGTGGGTGGCAATGTTGTGAAAAGTGTTCTAGGAATCATAATCAAAGCCTATCGGAGGTCATCACGCAGCCCTCGATATAACCTAGTTGTCTCGTCTTTATTAGTTACTACAAGCATCCCCACAAAATGAGCTAAGTGGATGAATTTTCTCTAGTACTCTAGTACTGTCTTATTCCCTTGATGAATCTGCAGGAAACTCCCCTGCAACTCTGCTCGATCAGCTTCAAGTATGAAGTGTTCTAAAAACACCTTAAAGAATTCTCCCCATAAAATAGTGCGGAGTAGGCATCCATTAAAAGTGGAACGAATAACTGCCCATCACTAGTCGCAGGCAAATCCCTCATGTAGGGTCACCACCAAGGAAACTGCAAATACTCATGGGCATCTCATCCTTTCTAGCAGTTCCTCGACTCTTTCTATCCAGTCCTCCGTCTGCATCATCGTCTTGATACCTCGGTAAATAGAGGGTATTAACCCTCAGAAGGTCATTAACATGTCCGATCTGTAAATAACTTGTTGTTATTATTGTTGTCAAATAGTAGTCTGAAGCATGCCTAATAAGGCTGTGAGGTTTTGTCCCAGCTTTGTCTCAGCAAAGGGGATAACGGGAGAAGGTGGTAGAGTCGGACGGTGGTATTGATTTATTGAGGAAGATCCTTTATTACTCGACTCTGGTATCTAGAGGATTTAAGAGTTTCAAAGTAGGGGAATTTGTAAAACAAACCAAAGTGGAAATGATTCTGCATGGGTATGCAAACATGCAACCTAAAATCCTTAAATTTTAACCTTATTGGGTCCACTAGGATTCTGTTGCATGGCTCGTCCCGAACCAAGGAATAAAGCGAGGGATAGAAGGATTTTGAGACTTCCCATATGAACGGATCGTGAACGTTCTGATCTAATTATAAGACCCTCCCCCCAACCTTAGCCCGGGTCGGGTCAGAGGCAGGCCTTATCGCCCAAGACGGCCACCTGATGCTTCACATGTGGCAACGACCCACTCTCCAAGCATAAAATGATCGCCTTGTCAGGCTATAGAAATTCATCACATCACATCACATCATAGTAAAAGAAATTCAGAAACTAAAATATATTTATAGCAAAGGTCGTAGCCATAAGATTATACATGTGGCCTATTGGGCTAAACAAAACTACAACACTCTCTTTGCTTTTACCAAGATAAGGGCTCACATCTCTAAAGACTGGAGGCAAGACTGGTCCGTCTGCTCGTGTCGGCTCTAAGGCAGGTACGCTCTCATGCGATATCTGGACCTTGCGTTGCTCCATTGTTTGGGAATGGTTATTTAAATAACTATTAGTCATAGGACTAAGTGAATTCACACCCCCTCCCCAAGATCCCTAAACTTGGGGACAAGAGTGAGCCTCATCATTATCAATAATAGTCGAAGTAAAAGAGAGTTAACAACAGTATTTCTATATAATGCATTTTCATATCATAAGCTTAGAGCAAAAATTTGAAGTGCGCAATATATAAATAATTATAAAGTAGTAGTATAAATATCAATTATTTAAAAAGAGCTTAACTAGTAGCCACACAATCAACAGGTATTCACAACCTGTAATCACACCCCTGGTGTTCAAAACCCGCCAACACACCACAGGTATTCAAGACCAGCCAACACACCGTAAGTGTTCAAAACCCGCGCACACACCCTATGTCGATATAGTTTGGACCATTTCTTTTCAAGCAGGGAGCGAACCCCCTGGGCCTCACCAATATGGCCGTCGGTGACAGTGGTCAATCCTACCACTTCTGGGCATGGACGTACCGTACTACCTAGGCCCAAACGTACAACCTCGTGTACTTTGGATGTGAGCGACATCCAACGATTTCTGAAATTTAGGTCAACCAGCGGAGGAAATCCAACGTGGCATAAAACGGCTAATCACCCATGGTACGCATCTCCCTGTCGCCTTAAGTCGTCAACCTTCCCGCACAGGTACGTACTGTCTACGGGTATGACCAACCCACCACTTTTTACTACAAGTAATTCACAAGCATTTCAATAAATAAGTAACTGACACATATCAGATCTGCAGCGACCTGCTCTACTAGATATGAAATGATTCGGGCAAGTGACCATCTCAAATTAACATGTTGCTCAACTTTAGACAAGGAACACAACAATCATGTGAGCACATTATTTGGGGCTAACCCTCAAGTAATAACCCAACTCTTGGTTATCCCTAATTAATGCTCTACCAAAAAGTCAACCGCTCATCAGAGCAAAACCTGAGTTAGAAATGCAGAAATAATAAATTATATATATAAGAGTGGTAAGTAAAATATGCTGCTGAAATAAACTGTAGAAATAGGTAATGAAGTAAGGTACGAACTACAGTAATGAAATATTGGACTGTAAAAGCACTAAAATAAAGTGATGAAATGAACTGTACAAGTATGAGACTAAAGTAGTACTGAACAGGAAGAACTGTAAATAAAGTACTGAAAGGAATTGCACCAGTACAAGACTGGAGTAGTACATAACTGAAGGTATTGAAAAGAACTGGACCAGTACATGACTGAAATAAAAGAAAGTGCAATAAAAGAAAAGGGTTAGTAGTCTATCACTCCTTTCTCAGGAGGCTTCAATCTCATCTCTATTCATAGGAGGAATGTTCAGTTTCATCTCCGCCATAGAAGGATTGTTCATTTCTATCCATGTCATAGAAGGAATGTTTAGTTATATCTTTTTCATAGGAGGATTATTCAGTTCCATCTTTATTCATAGGAGGATTGTTCAGTTCCATATCCATTCATAGGAGCATTATTTAGTTCCATCTCCGTTCATAAGAGGTTTCTTATTGGATTTCACATATTAATAAAGTCTGATATTAAGTTCAGTTGCGGCTCTTAAACACAGCTTAATCGGACTTATATTTAAGGATTACAGTTTTATTATAATGACTTGCTCCTCATTATAATAATTAGTGAGGGCTAAATATTTGTAAGAGGTTTAACATCATCTTTTAACCTCAATTGCTCGCATCAGGGCGAATCAAATTCTATGCTAAGCCCAATCTCATTTTCTTCTGACTTAAACCTCTTTATGCAACAAAGAGTCGGAGGTCGAGGAAACCAGAACTCGAGGGTGGAATCGTCAAAACATAAACCTCAAGAATTCTTCTGGTCATCTCGAGCTTCGATTGAGGTTTAATCAAGCTTCAAATAAATTCTTATAAAAATAAGTCATATTTCAAATCACTAAACTACGACAGTGTATTTAAATATAAAATACAAGCTTCTAAAAATAATTTTCATTGTTTTGAGATCTTACATAGCCTCTAACATCATTTAAAATAGACTCTGGTTATATCAAATCATTTTGAGATCTTACATAGCCTCTAGGATTTTCAAAATAGGCTTGAGTTTTTTTGATTCATTACAATACCAGGAATGCCTCAAAAATTCCACAAACCTATCAAGTGCATGTATTTAATCACCAAGAATCTCTTATAAAAGTAGATGACATTTTGATCGGAAGATTTGACTTTAATAATCTTTAAAATAATCATGAGCATAATTTAAAATCCAAAATTAGCAAAAATGCTTAAAAAATTCTCAAATTTCATCGAGGAATTCCTTTAGTTATTTCAAATCAATCATATGATTTTAATGAGATTTTAATCAGAAAAATAGCCTCAATTAATTTTCAAAAATGAATTTCATCCTTTTAAAAGCTTGAAAAATATCAAAACTTATCTGAAAATCTCCAAATCATTATAGAGCATGTATGAGGGATTCATATATCACTGAGAATTTTATTAGATTTTAGGAGCATTTTTGGTCCCCCAAAAAAGCCAAATAAACTTTATTTCTACATTTAAAAATATCAAAAAGCCTCAGAAAAATCCCAAATATTTTGTGAAAACATATCTCATAGAAATAAACAACTTTATTGTTCAAAAAAATTTCAGTTAGAAAATAAAATACCTATTTTAGTTATAATATTATAATATTCATAAAAATTATAAGTTTTATAAGTTTTCTCCCCCACTCCCTGTACCAAAACTTTCCCTTGCGGGCCTTCCCAGCTGCCGGCAAGCTATGGCTCTGCCTCTGGCCGCCTGAGCTTACATGTGATGCATCCAGAAGATAGGGAGGAAGGAGAGGAGGAGGTATCCACCTTGTTTTGGGTCTCCAAGAGCTCTCGACGAGTTTCATTATGGGAGGTGGTGGAAGGTGGCGGAGCTCGGGTGGGAGTATTCCGGCGAGGTAGGACTCCGACGAGGAGGTACCTGGGGTCGACTAGAGATGGGGGAGAGGAGTGAAGTCTTGTGGATGGAGGTGGGTTCCCTATATAGGAGATCAAGACCCCACCTCCCCCACTCTCTCGGTGTGGAATTATTCCCTCTTGAGGAAGAAGGTTGGGCTTCAACCCAGTTGTCATGGGACAGGTGTCAGTCCCCCAATGGAGTTTGGTACACCCTAAGTGTAATATCCCTTATTCTTCTGGACCCCCCTTAATATACATTAGGGTAGGACATGTCGTGAGTGTGATGGGTTAGGCAAGGTAGTGACTTTAGGATCCAATGAGTTAGGGTGAGCTCACATGGGGCCCACTATAATGTTTAATTCAACTTAGGTCAATCAGGCCCAAATTGAAACCACAAGTACAAATTGACCTCACCAATATGTCCCTAACCCTAAAGGAAACCTAAGTGACCCAAAAGCTCTATCATAGGTGGCCAAATTAACCAGAGTGTCGTTTAGGTCAACTTAGGTCAACTCAACCCTAATTGGCTCAATTAAGCATCACATGGTCAAACTGACCCGACCACTAAACTCCAAACGCTAATTGGAGTGCATTAGACCATAAAGCTCCATCACATGGTCACCCATTGGACCAATTTGACTAAAATCAATCTTAACCCTAATTTGTCAAAATCACATACATGGGTTCAATTAGCCCAATTGGGGCATCACCATGGCCCAATTAATATTGGGTATTGTCATATGACTCATGACCATCAAGTGGGGCCAACCCACTCATCAATTTGACCAAGTCAACCCAAAAGTCAATAATGGTCAATATTAAGCCTAAATGGGGAATTAAGGAACCAAGCCCAATTCCAATGGGCTAAGGCCATGGACCATGGCCCATCTAACAGCCCACAAGCCCAATGGCAATCCATGCCTTTTGATTTTGGAGAGAGAAGACAAGCATGGGGCATTTTGGTCATTTCTCCCAAATTTAAGAAAGAGAGAGAATAGGGAAATAAGGGATGAAAGCCACTTGACCCTCCTCCTCTCTGCCCAACCTCATTTCTGAGCTCACTCAAGTGTTTCCAGCAAGATTCCAGCAATGGGGGACACTTGGCAGCCATGGTGAAACATCCAATGCTTGAGGCCGAACTACCATTGATGGCAACTCACTATACAGTGACTCGACCAAAACTAACCCTCCCATTAGCTTTAGTGAGCCCAGTGGAGTTTAAATTGATATATGGATCAAGGCATAAGGTGGAGAATCGAGCTCGGGAGCTAGCTCACTGAAAACGTCGTCGTCCATGGCGCACCGCCACCACACCCGCCGCCAAGCCCATCTCCAAGTCTGTTTCTCCTCCCCTCTCCTTGTTCTAGCTTTCTAAAATAACTATGAGAGATATCAGACTCAATTGTGCCTGATACCATGAGAGAAAAGTGGGAATTTACCAAGCTTTTCTTCTTGCTCGAGTTTGCCGGAGGAGCCGCCTCTGGCGGCCATATTGCCGGGAAACACGAGCCATCACCTCAACGGAGGTGGTGGTGATGATAGCCGACAGTGGTGGTGGTCGGATGGTCGGGAAATGCGAGATCAAGTTGTACAAGTAGGGTTGATCTCAGTCGTTGGCTGGCTAGGGAAGACGACCCGATGTCGTCCAAATTAATGTGATTTAAACTATATGATTAATTATTATGCTGTCACATTATATTCAGTGATTTGTATGCAAAAATTAGGCCCTTTAGGGGTAAATTCAGAAAAAGTGCCCAATATGAAAAGTGTATTCCTTTGGCTTACCTTTAGTTAGGCACCTTAATCAAGTCATTTGGAGCATTGTAGCTTCTTGTAGGTCTATTTCTTTAGGACTGCTCCTAGCCTAGATCAGAAATTATAATGAGTATATATGATAGATGACAACTCCAAATGTGATAAAATTTGGGTCATGCATGTGCATATACTAGACATAGCTTGTGCCCAAAAATCAGATTTTTAGGACAACATTTCTCTATAGTTTATTCCATTGTTTGATTTTTTTTAATTAATGTGATTTAGGGAGTTTTACAACTCAAGATAACCCCAAATTTGGGTGGCAAGACTATGAGGTCATTGTAGGACCATGGTAAAGACTTAGGGTCATTTGGAACTCTGCATATTGGAGGATTCAACTTAGAAGTTGAACGTATAGGTATAATTTATCTTTAGCAAAAAGATGAAAATGAGGAATTAAGCTCATTTGGCTATTTGCATGTCAATAAAACTCTGGCTAGGAGTTTATGGAGATGAAACGCTTCATACATGGTGAATTTAGGATTTTGTAATAAAAAATCCTAAGATTTTAATTTATTTTAAATATAACACATATTTTTATCACAATAGGAAATAGGGGTAATTTAACTTGGAAAATTTTAGATCTCTGTCACAAACCCTAAAATGTTATTTTAATGCTCTAGAAAATTTAGTGGGATTTTTGGAATTCATTTCATGTGAAGAATAGTACAAATTTCAATTATGCCCTTAGATGTTTTTGATTAAAAAGGTGACAGATATGACTTGAAAATTTATGAAATTTTTACAAGATTATTATTTTAGTACTATAGATCTCTGTAAATTTTGTTAGCATTTTTGGATCGGTAGATATGATATTTTTATGATTAGAGACATTTTGTAAATACCATAAATTGTGAATATCTTATGTCAAATCTCAGTGGATGTTTTATGAAAATTTGGTTTGACCACTGCCATGACAGTATTATCCTCTAGGAATTTTATCTGAATTTTTTGTTGATTATTTTTGATACTTTATTTGAAAAGGGGTAATATTGTATTATTATTCATAAATAGAAAACATGTGTCAAACCAATCTGAGAAATTATGAAATTTTGTGCAGTGACCTTTTCTACTAAGATGAACACCAAATAAATTAATTAGACATAGAGGACCTCTGGTTTTGGTTGTTCATGTTTAATGTGACTTAGGTCACATAATTAAATAATTTTAATAATGGCAAAAAAAATTAGGAAAATTACGATTTTCTGGTTTTCTACTAATTACCACTTAATGAACTTATGATAAAAATTTGAAGGCCTTTGTCCAAGGGAATTTGGAAGTCACCTCATACAGACTATAGATAGACTTTTGGGATGCGTTTAGTAAAATTGACATATAGTGTTTAGATTCATCCAAACCACATTAAAGTGTTACCCAGACACCTAAAGTCATGAATAAGGTCATGGTGCATCATTAGAAGCATTTTGGGTTCATATGGATTTACGAGTAGGTCTGCACCCCACTTAAAGGTTTACGAGTTCGCGCCATCTAGGGGACGGATGCATAAGGGTAGGCTGGGTATGACATTCATATTGGTGGACACGAATTGATTTGGAGGCATGTTTGGGAAGCCTTGGAACCCTGATTGAAACCCTAGGTTATGTCACTACATGGCATAAGTGCTAGTGTGCATGGTCGCTTAGAGGAATAGCTAGTCTGGAGTTCGATGAAAGATCGTCACTCCTATAAGTATCTTAATACATTAGGGTTGCTCAAGAGTAACAATAAGAGTGGGTTATTAATACTGGGTAGACACCAATAAAAGTAATTGTCCTGAAAAGGGGGATTTGGGCTTCAACCTATTGCATTCCCTAGTATCATTGCGAGCCCTTCACCGGGAAGACCTCGGGAAGTCCAGGATTAACCATAAGTTTCTAAGTATTACTAAAAGTTAGACAAGAGTAGTTTAATAGGTTAGGATTGAAGGAACAATATAATAATCTCATCCTTGTTGGGTTTGAGTGATATCAGGACGAGTTGGTCATGCGAGCTGGAGGCTCAGGAGTTTTATATCAGGATGGGTTGGTCCTGCGAGCTGGAGGCTCGGGAGTTTTATATCAGGACGGGTTAGTCCTGCGAGCTGGAGGCTTGGGTTGAGATAACTTGCATGTGCATAGAAATAAATTAGTGGTTGTTCATCAGTACTGGGCCAGTCGTCACACCAATGAAAGTACATTGACTCTGGCGATAGAGTATTTCTCTTGTCACCTACTATTTTGATACTGCCTTTGTTGTCCTCCACTTTCGTCCTCCCGCACGGTGCCTAGGAGTCCCGGGGGTGAGGCGAGGACAAAATGGCTTAGTCTTTATGACTAATGATCATTGTGATCATAGGAGCTCGAGGAGATGGAGCGCCAGCACGACCAGCAGGACAAGGTGGTAGGACTTGAGGAGTAGATACCGCACATCACTACTACTACAGCTCAGCGTCAGATGATGATGGGTGTTTAGTTTCAGCTTTTGCTTAGAGTTGTGTGTGCGAGAGATTTATTTCATTTAGCATGTATCAGGCATAAGCCATTACTCTCTTATTTTGTACTCATTGTGGACTGTAGTTTAATTTATATATATGATGATGATTCTATGATTCTTTGGACTTGTCTTGTACTCTTATTTCTTTTATCAAATTGGCCTAAGGGTTGAATGATCGTACTAGCCGGCAGGATCGGCGTCATGCGGTGGCGACTAACCCGTATGTTAGTATCACTGTATGACAGCGGTTCTGGGAATAAGATCGGGTAATCTCCTTAGTAAGGGGAGAGGTCTTACACTAAGAGCCTAGAATAGCTATTTTTCCATGTGGGGGATTTGTTCACGGTCAATAGAAAGAGAGTGAAGGAGAGAGACTTGGATTACCCTTGTAAAGTTAGGGGGAAGGTGTCCTCCATCTGAATGGTCAAGGACAACCATGTGTTCTCATCTTGTTGCATGGCTTAGGTGGGCTTTGGGCTTTGGAGTTGAGAAGGAGAGAAAGAGAATGAGAGAGGCTTTTACTTGGCATGGCTGAAGGCCCATCCATATCACTACCTTGAAAAATCAGAGCCCATTTAGGTCTAGGGTGTGGTCTTGGTGGTGAGCTTCAAGTAGAGGCACTATTGGAATTGAATTTTCTTAGGGAAAAAACATTTTTAAGGGGTTTGACCAAAAGTCAACCCTGGGATGGGCCCCCATACGGGTCAAAGTCAATATAGGCCTGAGTCGTCAAGTGAAAAGTCAAAATTGGGGTACTTTAGCAATATCGGTGTGCGCACGCTTTTTTTGTGCACCGTAATGCTCTTTTTGACCGATCTTGACCCGACGTTGTCGAAACCGATTGCAACAAATTTTGTTGACCACATGAGTCCAACACAACTAACTGGGGTCAAATCCGAGTTCATTTGCTCGTTATTCAAAAAATGTGCGTCGCGACGTGCTACAAAACTCCAAGTGGTCATATTCACTGCATGTCTTCGAATTGTGACACAACGAGTTCCATCGTACTCGTATTAGCTATACGAGACTGCATGAACTGACAGAACTCAAATCGGAGTTCTCTAGCTCAATATCCCCAATATGGGTCACCTTCTAGCTCTTTTGGGCCTTAAGTAGGGGTTCAGATCACTTTTATTGGATCCACTAGGGTTCTAGTGACTAAATAAAAGTCGGTATGCTACAATCTAATAAAAATAAGAGGGTTTTCGTCCTCAAAAACTTGCTTAGAGTAGGGGTTAAGTGTAACATACCTGGGAAGAGAACTCGAGGTACTTTTCTCGGACGAGGGTCTCAGGTTCCTATGTGTATTCGTCTCGTCTGATGTCCGACCACGAGATATTAACCATCGATATGACCTTGTTTTGCGGGTTTTCACCTTGAAGTTCACTATTTTCACTGGCTATAACAGGATGGATTTGTCCTATTACAGCAGAATTGGCGGTGTAGGAAGATGTTGATCTAGTTACCGAAGAACTCACCTCGACGAAGAGACATGGAAAATATCATGAAAATTTCCCAACTCTTGGGGAAGGGCTAATCGGTATGCAACTAGGCCAACACGCTCTGTCACCTAATAGGGGATCAAATAGTGGGAATCCAGCCTTTTCTGTTTCTTCAACTGGGAGATACCATGCATGGGCACGATTTTCAAAAACACCATCTCTCTCACACTAAACTCCACTGGTCGATGATGCATATCATAATATTTAGCCTGTCGGCTCTGCGCTTCCTGCATTTAATCCTAGATAAGTCGTATCGTTATCGTAGTGTCATCAATATAAGCCGCTCCCATGGTTTCTAGGTCCTCATCCTGGGCCCAAGACAATGGGGTTGATATTATCTTCCATGCAGTGCCTCGTATAGTGTCATCTTAATACTGGTCTGAAAGCTATTATTGTAAGAGAACTCTACTAGTGGGAACTGTTGCTCTCACGGCTCGTTGTGCTCCACTATGCATAGTCGGAGAAGATCCTTCATTTTCTGATTTGTTCTTTCCGTCTGTCTATCTGTTCGAGGGTGGAAGACGGTGCTAAAGGCCAACTTGGTCCCCAAATATTCCTATACCCACCTCCACTATTTGGATGTGAAACGCTCATTACGATCTGACACAATGAAGCCGCCACTCCACTTTTCATGTCGCCGCTCCCTAAATTCATTTCTAGAAACAACCTAATAGCACCGCACTAATTCGCACCTCAACCTACTGCTCCCACTCATGTGTTCCAAATCGAACCCTAGCCGACACTCCCTCCCGTTGAAGGCTCTCCCGCTCGTCGCTCCAACCACTGCCCCACCCCGACCCTCACAATCTCCTCTCCAGTCACCGCTCCATCCTCTCCAGGCATCGGGATCTCCTTTCTAAGCGTTGCTCCTCCACTGCCTTCAAGGTCGCCGCTCCGCTTTTATGGATGCCGCTCCCTAAAGATCTCTAGTTCTACAAGGTGGAGTACTCCGGCAAGGTCAAGCGGCTCTGAAAGGAGCCGCCACTCCACTTTTCAGGCCGTCGCTCCCTAAAGATCTCCAGTTCTACAAGGTGGACAACTCCGGCAAGATCACGCGGCTCCAAAAGGAGCCACTGCTCCACTCTTTTTGTTTGCATTGTATGTATGAATCAGTACATTCATTTTTGTTGGTTCTCGATTTTTTCTATGATTCTTAAAAATAATGACATCACTCTTCTTCTTCTCCTCCCATTAATGTACTCGATCTCCTCTGAGATACAGATGGATACAGTGGCAGAGCCAAGAATATTGGAGCGTGGGGGCACATGACACTTAGAATATGAAAAAAAATAACAAATAAAAAATTTCTATATAAAAAATGTACATTATAGAATAAAACTAACATTAATACATGAAAAATACATAAAAATACATTAAACATTCCTTTTTTTGAAGGAAGGATACATCTTCTAAATTTCATTTTTTGAAATTCTTGCAAAATATCTTCATCATCAATTGTATTCAATACTTCCTTCTCAATATAAGTAACCAAGCAATCATTCAATCATTCATTTCCTAATCTATTGCGAAGATCTTCTTTAATCAAGCCCATTGCAGAAAATGAACTTTCAACTGTAGTCGTTGCAACTGGTAATGTTAAACACAATGTCAATAGTAAATAAACTTCAGGATAACTCATGTACTTCTTATGTTTAACTATTTTTGAGCAAGTTCACGAAGTCCATTTAAGTCACAAAAATCTTCATGAGTTGACACATCATAAAACCAATTTATTAGTTGACTGTCAATCATTAAAAGAGTTTTTACATTAAACTCTACCGGATAAAAATGAGCAAACTCAATTAATTTATCTATATTGAAAGCAAAAAATGAATCTTGAGGATTGAAGCAAGCCATGTTTGAAATCAACTGGATATTATCATTGTCAAAACGATCATTCAGCTCTTGGTATTAAGAGTCAATCACTGTGAAAAACAACTCAACCTTATAAAAATGTAGATTAGACCTATTTTGAACCCCTTGTTTGCTTCTTGCAGGATGTAAGTAATTATCTTCCATCTTTGAAATCTCAATTTCATAATTTTCACAAAATATAAACGTTTTAGTGACCAATTGTACAAAAGCACTATCTGTTCTTAGGTCTTGAAGTCTCTTCTTTGTAATATTAACAAAACGCATGACATTTAATAAGTCTTGATCTTTTCTTTGCAAAGCTTGAGATAACTCAAATGTAATCCCCAGTATTGTCTTCATCATATGCAATGTAAAAGCAAACTCAAAGCAATCTATTTCCTTCAAAACATTATAGGCCCCAATACTAGTTTCTCCAAATGAAGTTTCTTCATTTAAAAAATTTAGCAAAACTTCGATAGAAGGAAATAATGAAATGATACTAAGATTTGTACCATAATGTGAATTCCAATGGGTGTCTCCATGCCGCTTTAAATTTTGTTCTTGATTTAAGCCACGTCTTGTCTCAATTGTACCCAAAGCGATGTCTTCATTTATTTTCATAGCTTGTGTTTCTCAAAGAATCGCTTGCCTTTTACATGAAGAACAAACAACATTAGTTAAGATGTGTAAAAAATCAAAAAAAGTATTCATCTTTTTTTGTCCTTTTGCAACTTTAATCAGTGCTAGTTGAAGCTGATGAGCAAAACATTGTACATAATAGGTAGATTTAATTTCTGCCAATATCAAATTTTTAAGTCCATTAAATCGTCCACTCATATTGCTAGCATCATCATAACCCTAACCACAAATCTTTGATAAACTCAAACCATATGTAGAAAATAGTGAATCAATTACCTGTTTAAGTGATAAAGCACTAGTATTTGAAACATAAACCATAGCCAAGAATCTTTTAATTACAGAATCGTTCTTATTTATATGTCGCAGGACAACACTCATTTGCTCTTTAGTTGAAACATCCCGAGCCTTGTCAACCAACAAAGAAAAAAATGAATCTCCAATATCTTTGATTATTGTCTTTGTTGTTAAACTTGCCATTACATTTCAAATTTTCTTTTGAATTTCAGAAGAAGTCATTTTTGCATTTTCAGAAGCATTGATCAAAACTACTCTTTTAATTTCATCATTAGAAAATGAATGAAATTTTAATAATTCCAGAAAATTTCCTATGTTTAAAGATTCTTTGCTTTCATCATGATCACAAAAAGCTAACCCTTATTTTAGAAGAAATCTGATACAAGATACAGTGACACTTAATCTTATACGGTAGTCAATTATATTTTGCACATTTCTCTTGTCAAAAGCTATATCTATATCTTTTTTTATTCATTAAATCTTTGCATGCTACCTTACATTTATTATGCACACTCAAATTATCTCCAATGTGCATAATCAAACGTTCTTTCTTCGTCCAATTTGAAAAACCACAATCAACAAATGCTTCATGACCATCACCCGTATCTCCAAACTCAAAAGCAAAAAGATAACAAAATAAACAGAAAACTCCATCTTTTGCAATCATTGAGCATAAATCTTTTCTGTATACCATTTTGCACAAAATCTATGAGTTTTGTCTTGAGTAGTCTAGTAGTAGCATACTCTTTAAGAATTGGTTGGTTTGGATCTTTAATTAAATATGATCTTCGAATATTTTCTCTCCCAATCAGATCTTTATAGATATTGTAAAGAGAAGGCCTTAAACTTGAATCTGATATTATTGCATCTTTTTTATGACTGATTGGAGTTGAAGTTGGAGTTGGAGTTGGTGTTGGTGTTGGAGTTGGTGTTAGAGTTGGTGTTGCAGTTGATGCTAACCCTCCTCATTTAGTTCGTAGAATAAACGTATCCATTTTCCTATATGATACTCAATCAAAAAAATAGTAAAATGGATAAAGGCTAAGATCAAGTTTGCATATGTTTTTGACAAAATAGTATAAAGATTTAAGACCCGTGAACACCAAATTGTTTAAAAATGAAAGATAACAAGGAATATTGAAATAATAGAGTGATCCATGAGGACCATGAACACCAAAGAGTATAAAGATTTAAGATTAAGTTTTGATGAACAAAATAAGGAATAAAAGAGTGATAATGTGATACCTGTTTGAAGCCTGTCGGCTCACGGCTGTCGGACTATCAGATAAGAAGGTCAGGACTCAGCAGGAAGATGTTGGTCGAGTCACCAGTTGAGGTGCCTGTTGGAGAAGGAGATGATCGTCACTAAAGAAAGGAGATGACAGTTTATATATACTCTGAACCCTAGAATAGATAGATGTTTATATATAAACTGATGTCTATTCGAGAATAGATAATGATTTATATATTAACCGCAGTCTATTCTTTAGAGTAGAATGACCAACGATTTATATATAAACTGATGTCTATTCGAGTATAGACAGCGGTTTATATATAAACCGCTGTCTAGTTGAGTATAGACATCGAGTTATATATAAACCTCTGTTTATTCGAGTATAGACAACGGTTTATATATAACCCGCTGTCTATTCTTCAGGATAGAATAGATAGCGGTTTATATATAAATCATTTATATTCGAGTATAGACAACGGTTTATATATAAACCGTTGTCTATATATAAACTGCTATCTATTCCCATATTTTTTTAAAAAAAATAAGGCACGTGCCCGAATGTGTCTTAAGGTGGGTCCGCCTATGCCTG
The DNA here is from genome assembly GCA_039513925.1 of Platanthera zijinensis. Classification (NCBI taxonomy): domain Eukaryota; kingdom Viridiplantae; phylum Streptophyta; class Magnoliopsida; order Asparagales; family Orchidaceae; genus Platanthera; species Platanthera zijinensis. The sequence goes on from CM077097.1 coordinate 96,921,336, forward strand.
AACCGGACCAGAAGACGAGTGGGGGCACGGGCCCCCGCAGGTCCCTTCATACCCCCGCCCCTGGATGGATAAAGCTTTTGATTGAATTTTACGTTGACTGTTGGCATTCGCGGTGGGAAGTGAATGTAAAGAGGCACGTCTGTTGAAAAGGAGAGGTTGGTTGTTGTTATGGAAGGACACTTTGGATACTAGTGTCTATGAGAGGATTTAAGGGAGTCATATGACTACAAGATGAAGAAAAGAGAGGAAAGATGAAATAGTTTTGGGACTTCCTTTGAGAGGAATGTAATGAGTTTTCATTAATTATTATGCCCCAACAATCCATAATTTGCGTCTTGATCTCACTCAATTGGTCTATTGGTGATTCAGTTTTGTCCTAAAACTCCTCATAACTCTTTAATCTCAATAATGTGATCTAGAAATCAACATCAATGAATATTTTTTGTCTCTATTAGACTCTTGAGGATGACAAATTGTCTCATTTATCCATAATGTGATCCCCATATCAACCAATGAAGCTATTCAAAGCAACATAAATCAAGTACTTTGATTAATTTATATAGATTACTAAGTTTAATTTGTCTCCATAAATACTTTTTTTTAAAGTAGGTTGAGTTTCAACCTTTAGGACTATTTTGGTGCTTCTTTGCCAGAATATTTCCTTTAGGGTTCGTTCGTTTGCACGGAATTGAGCCCCTGGAATTGGAATTGAAAGTCTAATTCCAATTTCATCGTTTGTCTGCACGCTTGACGTTGGAATTTAAATTTTAATGAATTCCGTAGAAATCATTTTGAACTAATGACAATTCCTTCCAATCTATATAAGAAATGGACAATTCCGATCGAGACACATTTTTAAGCCCGGACGCGAATTTTTTTCTCGGGCCAGATTTTTTTCGCAGGGGAGCGCTTTTTTTTCCCGGGCACGTTTTTTTCGCCCGGCCGCGAATTTTTCGTAGGGGAGCGAATTTTTCCCAAGGGCGCGAATTTTTCGCCCGAGCGCGATTTTTTGGCACGGGCGCGTTTTTTTGGCACAAGCGCGTTTTTTTCGCCTGGCCGCGTTTTTTTCGATCGGGCGCGATTTTTTTCGCCCGAGTGCGATTTTTTTTCGCCCGGGCATTTTTTTTGTCCGAGCACGATTTTTTTGCCCGGTCGCGTTTTTGTCGCCCGAGCGTGATTTTTTTCTCACGGGCGCGATTTTTTCGCCCGGGTGCGTTTTTTGGCGCGTTTTCTTCGCCCGAGCGCGTTTTCTTTGCCCGGGCGCGATTTCTTCGCTCGGGCGCAATTTCTTCGCCCGGGCGCAATTTCTTCGCCCGGGCGCAATTTTTTCGCCCAGGCGCATTTTTTTCGCCCGGGTGCGAAAAAAACGGTTGCGGCGATTTTTTTCTTCGGGGGTGCTTTCTTCGCCCGGGCGCGATTTTTTTGCCCGGGCGCAATTTTTTTGCCCGGGGGCGAATTTTTTCTCCCGGGCCTATTTTTTCGCCGGGCGCGATTGTTGGGTATTGTATCTACAATTACTTGGATTTGAAAAAGTCTCCGGTCAAACTAAGATGAATTCACAATGTATTTGATGACATGTCTTCAAGTTGTGCTTGTAGTTATTTCACGCTAAGTACACACCAATGTCAGGATGCAGTGGGTCAATATACACGGGTCTGCGCAACGTAATCACTCGTTGAGCAGATCAGTGTGTTGGCTCACGTGTACTCTCTCTATTGGAGTGTACTTATTTTCAAGTACAGGGGTTAGAGTGATCGAGAGCTGAAGAGGAGCAAGGATGGGTCAAAGACCAACTCATGGGAAGAAAGACGAAGATTTGTCTAAGTTAAATTCGACGGGAATCACTAAGTGATTCTCGCCGATTCGACGGGAATCACTAGTGATTCTCGCCGAATCGTCGGGAATCACTAGTGATTCTCGCCGAATCGTCGGGAATCACTAGTGATTCTCGCCGAATCGTCGGGAATCACTAGTGATTCTCGCCGAATCGTCGAGAATCACTCGCCGATTCCCGCCGAATTTGCCTTAGGCAATTTCTACCTGCTCGCTGGACCGAACCAAGATATCAGGCGCTGTTTGGACCGGGCTTAGGGTTTCTCCTTGTAGGGCCCACAACGGTCTTTTAGGGTTGATCTACAGTATAAATGCCCACGTAATTTGGATTTACAGTGTAGCGAAGAAAACGAGAAAGGAACACGGTCGCCGAGCGTGACCTAGCCGATCACGGACTTCCTCCCGTCGCCGTCGCCGCTCGCAAGCCGTTGTCGCTCGCAAGATAGTCATCGCCGTTAATCTTAGAGGTCATCTTTGATCGTCCGGCGACAGAACCGAGGCTAAGCTTAGCATCTCACGTTTCTATCTTGAGATCATTTGTCTCTTGATTTGTTGAGCGGGAATATTTCTCCCCTCCGAATCAATTGAGACGATCGATCCAAGTAAGATCGTTGGTAGACCTTGCTAGCTTCGTCAAGAAGTTTGGATCTACAAAGCATCACCGCCGCAATCCTTTGCCGTCGCCGATCTCGGGAAGATCCTCTCCAAGAGAGTGCTCCGATCGTGGACTCTTCGTCTTCATCAAGAAAGCTTCATTGAACGAAGAGGGATATCGGGTTCTCCAAACATAGTTTGTATTTCTTGTACATTCTATTTTAACTTTGTTGTAAAGGAACTTTGATTCCTCGTTGTAAGGGTTGTGTGCAACCCGTGGTGGAGGAGTAGTGACTCCTTCGGGTGGAAGGGTTTCTTCCATAGTGAGAGGATTGGATTTCAATCCTGTTGGTGAAGTGACCGAGTCGTCCCTTGTTGGGAGATAGGTCGAAGGGGGAGAGTGGACGTACCCAAATCGGGGAACCACTATAATTTCTTGTGTGCTTTTCTGTGTTGTGTTTGTTATTTGTGCGGGTTAATTTTTAATTCCGTAAAAGACTGCAAATCACCTATTCCCCCCCCCCCCATAGGTGAAGATAGTTGACACTAGATAAACTTTCAAGTGGTATCAGAGCCAGGTTTCTCGTCAATAAGGTTAACACCTTGAGTAAGATCCCGGTTCTAGTGTCAAGAAGAAGAAAAGACTCAAGCATGGAGCTATACTCTGATGTCTCTCCTCTGAGACTCCCTGCTTGCACAACGGAGTATTACCCCATCTAGAAGATGAGAGTTATGTTTCATCTGGAGGCCATTGACCCTCGCGCATCATTCATTATTGAAGAGGGTCCCTTCATTCCCATGAAGGCTTCCGTATCTGGAAAAGATCTCTAAATCCCCAAGAGTCCCGAAGAGATGTCTGAGATTGAGCTCTCACTTTTCAACCTGGACAAGCTGATTCGTCAGATCATCACTGACGTTTGGTCTGGATCATCTCGTTCAAGATTGGACAAGTGTAAGACTGCAAAGTCTATGTGGCAAACTATCTATGACCTCATGGAGGGAACGGAGACAGCTGGGACTGGATGCCAACAAAAGGATGAAGCCTATGTGGGGGTCCTCATCTCTGAAGATGAAAGTCAAGACAAATCTCTCAATATCAGGGCTCCCGTGTCTCTATCTGAGACTGAAGAAGAGATTGAGTGATGCAGTTCTGATGAAGATGACACATCAGTCTCTACAGAGCTTAACGCTAACTCTGATCATCATAATAAGGATCAGGTATCTTCCTCATCTTGCTCCTTACCTCTTGAACCTCCTGAAGACAGGAGAAGTTCAGAGGGTTGTCCATCAAGTGATGCAAGGGAGATTGACAGCTTCAATCAAAAGATTGAAACTCTTGATTCCCTTCGTAGTGCCCTTCAGAGGAGCAACTTGCTTGTTGAGGAACAAGCTAAGGAGATTGCTCAGTTAAGGACAATGATGGACCTCCAATTGGAATCCATCAAGGTGAAGGACTCAAAAATCTCGGATCTAGAGTTTTCACTAGAGACCGAGAAGAGAATAATATCTAACTTTTCCAAGGTAGATGCTATTAAGAGAAAGGGAGAAAATGAGTGGATCTCACAAATTATAAAATCGTGGAGAAATGGGGAAACTGTTTTCAGACCCCCCACACCGAGTAGGAAGGGCACACATCATGCCTTCAGGTATGACCATAAGAACAATCATGGTCACTGCAAGAATGATCAACCCTCATGTGGAAGTACCCACAGTGCAAGTGCTGTTATGGCTACCCATGAGAAAATACATTTGGCTAATCATGAACCTTTTGTATTCTCTGCCTCCGCCTCAACACTTCATGAGATTGTAGGAACCTTCTCTCACAGTAACTCTCACCACCCTAGGACATAGGGAAAGGGGGTTGGAAAACATGTGGCTAGTACTCATGGGGCCCCCGGATGTGTGCTAACTGAAAAGAAGGCACCACCTCCCAGGCCTCATGACACTCACCACATGTTCTCCTTCCACCCTCCCTCGTGTCTCGGTGGAAAGGGCAAATCTGTGAGCAGAACCTGCTCTGTTCCGGTCAGACCTAAGATCATGACTACCTCAGTCAGTAGATCAGGTCAGAAACGGAGATACAACATTCATGATTGTTGGTGCTGTGGCAAAGTGGGTCACTTTGCAAAAGATTGTTGGCACAATCCCTCTGTGCCAAGGGCAAGGGTAGGTCCACTTCCTTTGGATAGAGTTAGCCTTCCTGATAGGATTTCTGTAGGAAGGCATTCGATATTTTATGCTGACAATAACCTAGGACCCAATATATATTGGGTTCCTAAGGTAAGATAATTCGTTTTGTAGGATAGTCTAGGTTCCCGTAAAATGATGGGAACTAGACATAAGATGTTCCAAGAATGATATGGAACAAGTGTATGAGATAAGAGATAAAGCTAACTATAATGGCCTACTCAAATTGGACACCTGGTGTACCTCAAATAGAAGATCTGAATGATCAATTTAATGATCCCAGGTATGCGCATTCAGTTTCGATACTTGAGTCGTATTATATAAATGCTTATATATATGTATATATCCACACGAATATGTAGATTCTTCCTCTAAAAGTAAATGTTTATATATATATACCCATATATGTTCACACACCTGATGAAAGGACGCAAAAGTTAAATGATCCTTAGTTAAAATCTGAAGAATTCTTTTATATACATATATAATTGATAATGTATATCAATGGGTGTCAATCAGTTCATTTGAAATTAAAGAAGTGTGTGACAGTGGCTATAACGAAAATTCTACACTTTTGAATCACCTAGAATTACTCGGTAATTATTTCTAGGGTTAATATCCTTTCAACTCGATCTAGGTAGTATGACCAAGAAATAAAAAGGAGCAAAGGTTCGACATTCAAATCGACAACTCAGAGTTCGAAAGGTTCGAAATTAAAATGCCCTGTATAGAATTTGCTGAAATCCCGTTGACTTCCTACGGTTCGGAAGAAATAAATAGCGTAACCCCTGTACGACTCTTCACATTCTAGAATCGCTGAAATCCCGTCGACTTCCCAGATACCTCACCGAATCCCGTCGATCGTGCGGAAGTTCCTCCCGTGCTTCAATCGCCTTTGTTCTCCGTCACTCCTCCGTGCTCCCGTCGACGACATCCTCTTGACGCAAGGATCGTACCGACTCCCGTCGACTCCCAGAAATTTCGATGTTTTACCTCTCCCGTCGACTCCCGTTCCGGTCGCCAACAGTCCCGTCGCAAGCCACTCACTCTGCTCTGCGCTAGGGTAACGTCCATTCATCCCTGTAGTATCTTGTCTAGTGTAGCTCCTAAGCTAGAATTTCCGATAGGGTTTAGTCCTTTGGTCATTACTTGTTTAGGTTTGCAATGACTCCTAGAACCACAGTTGGGCTCCTCACCGGGAGTGAACTGGTTAGGACGGGCTTCTTCCATGCTTCTGATGAGTTCAGAAATATTATCCTAATGCTTGAAGAAGCCGGGCTTTCCTTCATTCTTGAGCACCCATGCAAGATCCTAGATAAAGAAGTGCTTGAATTCTTTGCAACGACAAAGCTACGGCATGAGGATACAGTGATTAAGAGTAAGATTGCTGGCCTACGGATCAAGATGTCTGCTGAAAAATTGTCACGACATTTGCAGCTCACCAGTTTTGAACAAGAGGACTACCTGGAGGAAGATGATCATGCCAGGACTCTCCTATTCTGTGGACTTGCTCGAGGGACTAAGTCTATCAAGCGCAAGGAAATGAATGAGGAAGGGAAGCTTCTATCTGATATCATTGGGAAAGCCATGATCTGCAAACCGGGCTCCAATGATCATATCTCTGGTGATATGTTCAAAATCTTGGTGGCCATAGTGTGTCGAAAAAGATACAACTGGGGGGCCATGCTGTTTGAGAAGATTAAAGATACTCTACGAACCCCCAATTTTGGAAGGATCATCAGCCTGTACCTCAATCAGCTGGATGGAGACAGGTTTGACATGAGTAAGGGAGTTCCTCTCCATTACTTGAAGAAAATGGACTCCAGTGTATTTGACAGATGGGAAAGAAGGATTGGTCAAGCAGGTGTGGCTGAAGCCCATGATGAACCCTTGGCTGAAGCCCATGAGGATGAAGGTAATAGAGCTCCAGATGACAGAAATCCCTTGGATGAACCCAGTGACGTTCCTGACTTGCTGCATGCAGGAACTGAGGGGGAGTCGCTACCCGTTTCTACTGATACACTCAGGACAGACATCACAGTTCCGGATCATGCTGAGGTAGTTACTGACATCTCTTGGATTGCAAAAGATGTCATTGATACCCTCACCACTAATAAGGTTGAAGAGGAGGAAGACAAGGATGACATGGACAATGCTGCGGTTGACAATGATGATATGGAAGATGAGACTGTTGATGAGGTGAATGATGTTGAAAATGAAACAACCATGAGGGAGATGGTGGAGATGGTGGAGCTACGGGGTGATGTTGAAGTCCCCTCTGAGGAACGGGCTCCTTTGGAAGTTCCTGAGACATCTGGTGTAGCAATGGAGGGGGAGTCCTCTCAGCAGGGGATGATAAGCATTCATGAGAAAACTACAGAGGCTGCCCCTATCCCCCCATTGGAGACTGTGCACGTGTCCAGCTCTCCCAGTGAATCTGCAGAAGAGCACGACCAAGGCATGCCTCAGGGTTATCCACTAAGACCTAACCTGGCAAATCACACCGTGAATATCATTCAAGGTATAGTGGATGAACTGAAAACTTCTTTTGAACAATCACACAACAAAGTGCTAAAACGAATTAAACAATCCGAGGAGCTAATGCTTAAGAATGTTGTGGAAATAAATCATAAACTGGATCTAATGGAACAGAAGTTTGATGCCAAGTATGCAGAGGCAGGCACTGCAGTAAATCTTCTAATGCAAGGACTCCAGAAGAACATAGCTGATCTCGCGGTGGTGAACCAAAATGCACATGTTGTGGCCGACAACATCAAGCTATTCGATGCCAACATGGTGACTCTCAACGTAAATTAGACTTCCCTTCTAACTGAGTTTACTAAGACTGCACAACATATAGATGAGTCACTGCATTCTTATGCAAACTCCATTGCCCTCGAAGCCAAAAAGGGGGAGAATGAATATACAGCTAAGAAGGCAGGGCTAGAACAGATTATGGTCGACAACTTCAAACTGTCAAATAAGTATGTTTTTGATAGCTGTCACTGGCTAGTTCAGCAAGCTTCCGGTATACAAATTCCAATTCCGGTTCCTTCTCCTGATGAAGTTACCACTGTTGCTGATAATGTTGCAAGTGCTGAGGAGGTTCCCCTCAGTGAAGCCGATGCAAAAAGAGCTGCTAGGGCCACTGCCAATGCTACTTTCAGGGCCATGTTTGACCAGGAAGCCATAGCTAAAGGAAAAAAGAAAACTTCAAGAAGGGACGTCCAAAGAGACTCCAACTGAGAAGAAAGTAAGATTGAAGGAGAGTGAAGTGCGAAATGAACGATGGAGTCCTATCTCGAGGAGCATTATATTGGACACCTTTATGCTACAACAGCGGGGGGAAATTAATCGAAATGATGTATATAGTCAATATGAGTGGGAGCTGCACAAAGAATATAAAGCTAAACGATATATATTTTTCAGGACTAACACCGTGGAATATAAAGATCCTCCCCCAGGTACTATCCAAAGCCCAAGGAGTATTTTGAGAGACAAAACAAGAAGTTCTTGGCTCAACAACTGAAGGATGATCTAGCTAAGGAAAAATAGCCTTGGGATTTTGGCTTGTCATTTTCTTTATGCATGTATATCTCTTCATGTATTTATATATGAACAATTTCTTGGATATATATATATATATATATATGATCTCATGTTGAATCAAGTATTGTTCTGTATGCTTTTAATATTCTGTGTCTTGTCTCTCTTATTTTGTCATGTATATTACTCGGGTTGGTGTAATTCATCTTAGCTAGTAGGATTTTGGCTTCTTCAAATAGGGGGAGATTGTTGGGTATTGTATCCACAATTACCTGGATTTGAAGAAGCCTCCGGTCAAGCTAAGATGAATTCACAATGTATTTGATGACATGTCTTCAAGTTGTGCTTGTAGTTATTCCACGCTAAGTACACACTAATGTTAGGGTGCAGTGAGTCAATATACACGGGTCTGCGCAACGTAATCCCTCGTTGAGCAGATCAGTGTGTTGGCTCACGTGTACTCTCTCTATTGGAGTGTACTTATTTTCAAGTACAGGGTTGAGAGTGATCGAGAGCTGAAGAGGAGCAAGAATGGGTCAAAGACCAACTCATGGGAAGAAAGACGAAGATTCGTCTAAGTTAAATTCGACGGGAATCACTACGTGATTTTCGCCGAATCGTCGAGAATCACTCGCCGATTCCCGCCGAATTTGCCTTAGGCGATTTCTACCTGCTCGCTGGACCGAACCAAGATATCAGGCGCTGTTTGGACCGGGCTTAGGGTTTCTCCTTGTGGGGCCCAAAACGGTCTTTTAAGGTTGATCTACAGTATAAATGCCCGTAATTTGGATCTACAGTGTAGCGAAGAAAACGAGAAAGGAACACGGCCGCCGAGCGTGACCTAGCCGATCGCGGACTTCCTCCCGTCGCCGTTGCCGCTCGCAAGCCGTTGCCGCTCGCAAGATAGTCGCCGCCGCTGATCTTAGAGGTCATCTTTGATCGTCCGGCGACAGAACCGAGGCTAAGCTTAGCGTCTCACGTTTCTATCTTGAGATCCTTTGTCTCTTGATTTGTTGAGCGGGAATATTTCTCCCCTCCGAATCGATTGAGACGATCGATCCAAGTAAGATCGTTGGTAGACCTTGCTAGCTTCGTCAAGAAGTTTGGATCTACAAAGCATCGCCGCCGCAATCCTTTGTCGCCGCCGATTTCGGGAAGATCCTCTCCAAGAGAGTGCTCCGATCGTGGACTCTTCGTCTTCATCAAGAAAGCTTCATTGAACGAAGAGGGATATCGGGTTCTCCAAACGTAGTTTGTATTTCTTGTACATTCTATTTTAACTTTGTTGTAAAGGAACTTTGATTCCTCGTTGTAAGGGTTGGGTGCAACCCGTGGTGGATGAGTAGTGACTCTTTCGGGTGGAAGAGTTTCTTCCATAGTGAGATGATTGGATTTCAATCCTGTTGGTGAAGTGACCGAGTCGTCCCTTGTTGGGAGATAGGCCGAAGGGGGTGAGTGGACGTACCCAAATCGGGGAACCACTATAATTTCTGATGTGCTTTTCTGTGCTGTGTTTGTTGTTTGTGCAGGTTAATTTTTAATTCCGTAAAAGACTGCAAATCACCTATTCCCCCCCATATGTGAAGATAGTTGACACTAGATAAACTTTCAGCGATTTTTTCGCTCGGGCGCGTTTTTTTCGCCCGGACGCGATTTTTTCGCCCGGGGCGTTTTTTTTCGCCCGGACGAGTTTTTTGCGCACGAGCGCGAATTTTTCGCCCGAGCGCGATTTTTTTCACCTGGGCGCTATTTTTTCGCCTGATGCAATTTTTTTGCCCGGACGCGATTTTTTTCTCTTGGGCGCTCTTTTATCGCCCGTGCGTGATTTTTTCGCTCGGGCGCGAGCGAGATTTTTTTCGCCCGGGCAGGTTTTTTTTTCGCCCGGGCGCGTTTTTTTGCCCCCAGCAAAAAAAATCACGCCCGGACGACAAAAATGGGCCCGAGCGCCATAATCGCGCCCAAGTGAAAAAAATTGCGGCCACGTGAAAAAATCCCACCCGTGAGAAAAAATCACGACTAGGTGAAAAAATCTTGCCCGGAGAAAAAAATCGCGTCCGGGCAAAAATTGCGCCCGGGCAAAAAAATCGAATTCCGATTCCACAATATTCACCAATATTCTTTATTAGACGAACATTGGAATTGGAATTCGTCACAAATATTTAATTCCACAATATTCATCAATATTCAAATCCAATATCGAATTCCAATTCCGTGCAAACGAACGGACCCTTAAGGATTACTCTAATTTCCAGTTGCCAACTTAATCAACGATTCACGAGACACATTCATGTATTTAGCATTCCTCCTGAACCCCATAACCCCAACCCCCCCTAATATCTTTCTATTGTTAGGATTCGCCTCAATATGATTTTGAAATTATTAACAAAAATATTTACGATGTCTTTAAATTTTTTACGGTGCAATTAACATTTTAAGATGCCTTTAGGAACATGTGATGCCTTTAATAAGATAATGCCAATAGCCAAAATTGCACTGCAGTCTATTTTAAATGCTAGAATCCTTTTCTATATTTGAGCTTTATTATTTATTTTTTATTAATTAAAAAAAATAAAATAAAAAAAAAACATATTTTTCATGAAAGCGGCTGCAGCCACCTTGACCTGGTATGTGCGGAGTCTACTTCATCCTCGTAACGGGGGATCTTCTTTTCCTCGCTGCTCTACTGCTTCTCGAGTTCAACATTAGAAGGGGGAAAAGCCGAATGATCCCGTGAGATCCTCTCATTAGTTCACCGGCTCAAGTACTTCATCGGATATGGATCTTGTTGCCCGATCTAGGGTTTCTGCGCTGTGCCTGATCTTCCTTCTCTTGCTTGCATTAGATGGTTGCTCGTGCTCTCCCGATGGCCATCGTCCAAAGAACGTGCAGGTCTCTCTACGGGCTAAATGGCCCGGAACTTCATTGTTGTTGGAAGCAGGGTAACTAGCTTTTGTTGAATTTTGATCTCAATTTTAAGATAGATTTGCAGACGGACATGCTTGTTTTTTTTTAAGCTGAACACATAAAAATCTTATTAGGCAGTGTTCCTATTTATTTCTTAATGTATAGCTGATTTGCAAAACTATGTAGTGTGTTATTGACAAACTGTAGTTGCTTTCAGCGTTTGTGCTCAGCTTACGAGTAAAGTTTGACCTTTTCTTTGTGATTTTTACAGGGAACTGTTATGTGTAGACTGAAATCGTCTGTCCATAGATTTTTACTATCTGTAGCTCTATAATAAATTGGAATTGTTATCTGTAGATATCTTTGTTTTATGTAGACCAATTAGAAATAAAAATAAAATAAAATATGAGATATTTATTCCTGCAATTAAATAGTACTCTATCAGAGCCAAAATAATGTGTTCAATGAAGTTAAAACATTTGCCAAAGAGAATCCGAGAGATCCATAGATAGGGAAAAGCTCTCACAGTTATCTATGCGTAAGAGTTTTGTAAAATCTTATGATTAAGAGAAACCTCATGAAGTAGATAGAATATGTATGCTGATTACTCCTAATTTTAAACCCTGATAAAGCTAATAATTCTAGTTCTTTTGATTGAGAGCCATAGGTTCATCGCATTTTGCTAAGCATATTATCACTTATATTTAATGAAGATACTTTTTGCCATTGTGGAATCATTTTTAAATCATGTTCATAATAGTCATGCTATTGTACTATTATTTCTGATCACACAAAAAAAGAATCGGTGCATGCAGTTAAGTTTGACTATTCATAGATTTTTACTATTTGGTGCTCAAAACAAAATGAAATTTTGTTATATGTAAAATTTTTATTATCCGCGGACTAATACAAACAGATTTAAACAATAAAATCGAATCATTAGTTTAAAATATAAATGAAATCTTCAATGTGCCTATGAAGAAAAGGAAATATTGCCAGTAAGTTTCTACCATTCAAACTTCTACTAAATTTTATCATTAATATTCATTCATGAGAAACCAAAATTCTAAGAAGTCTATTCGAATTTTGGAAATACCTAAGAAGTCTATTAAGGAAATACTGCGACTATTGAGAATAATACTGCGACTATTGAGGAAATACCTAAGAAGTCTATTCGAAGATCATATTCAGTGTTTGACAAATAATTCATTCATAGAGTGGTTTTGCGGATGAGCCACCATACACCAAAGAAGATTAAACGAAATAATTCATACAATCCTCTCCCAAAATCAATGCTTTTACCTAATGCAAAACAAGCTTACCGTTCACAAGTAATAAATTGATGAGTGCAACACTCAGGGTTTATCGTCTGCTCAGGGAACGCGGAATGGTAGTTTCCGTCGACGTATTCACCATTAACAAGGTAAGCTGTAAGCCAATTTTATTCGAGATAATTTTGATCTAGCTAATAAACTAAAATACGACATCATCTGAACATAATCAGTAATCACATTTCTTCTACACAACAACTTTGAGCAAACTCCTTCATGTAATAATGCTTATGAAAATAAGAATGTTCACAGATTAACAGTTGAAAACATGATAGAATACACCTTCATTATCACAAAAGAGGGTGAAACAAGAATTCTCCTTGTAGTAGAAAGAGAATCTCTTCCTTGGAAGCAGGGATAGGAATACGGGTTGTCAATTTGCCTAACCAGGCACTCCTTGGCTGTCGTCCAGTGTAATGAAGATGCTGCCACCACCTTCTAATGACCCATCTTATATCTATATTCATCCACTTCGAAACAAACGTCTTTCTCACTACCTTTTCAACTGATAAACTGGGCTTCTTCCATTAAGTGCTTTGAAATACTCGAGAAAAGGTTGTTGGAGGCCTCAAAAAGACCTAGATCAGCAGAAGGAAGAGAGGGCGGTGCTGTTCGGGCGATTCCCAAACTCCACACCCCTCAAACATGCTTTAGAAAACATATATATAGGATTAGGAAAACGCACGCACGTTCGTGTTCATAAAGGTGCATAACCTAGCAAACATATATATATATATATGTATATATATATAGGATCAGGAAAACGCACACACATTCATTCTCATAAAGGCGCACGAGCCTAGCGTGAAAAATGGCAAGGCAAGATTAATAAACCTGCGAAATAAGCATGCGCCGCGACATGCTCCTGCGTGAAGAAGACGCACGAGTGCTCTTAGATAGCTGATATTGCATCCTAGAGCAGAACTAGCGCACGTACTTGCGTGCTCGAAGAACACACATTCGTGCCTATCCCAGGGGTTTTGCAACATGCATATACCGATCGAGCACGTCCGTGCTCCATAGGGTGCACAGACGTGCTCAAAGGAAATTAGGCAGAATCTCCCTAGGATAGGATATGTCTGCACCTGTTGGAAATGAACACAACAAACCCAAACATCATGCAACAACATTGTGCAAAGAAAATGCAGGAGAAATAATGCAAATGAGGTGTGATAGGCATTAAAAACAAAGCAATTTGTGGGTGAGAACACTATATAAAATAGACGTATCATATACCCCCACACTTGCATAATTGCTTGCCCAAGCAAAACATTCTCACTATTTAAAGATGATGAAGTTTAAAAGCAAAACAATGTGTCACTGTTGAAATCGAGAACCGACTTTTGTGGAGTTCGAACCCTTGGGGAAGGGGTGACTGCACACTCACTTCTCCTAGCAAGCTTGGCTGACCGAAGACTTAGACCTCAAAGATTTCCTCACACAAACTGATCTAGCTGGTAAAACTGACCCAAGGCTCCAAAGCTCCAGCACGGAGGTCCCACCACACACCCGAAAGATCTTAGAGCGCTTCCCCTCCTTAGCCTGTGCTGAGCTAAGGGCACCTCAGAAAGCGCAAGAAAATCTGGGAATTAGAAAACTGGAAAGCTTGCCTTCTGAGGTACCCCCTTGAGTCTATTTATAGTTTTCTGAAAATGGTCTGCCTACAGCGCAACTCCGCTGTTTGGGGGGGGGGGGATACTGGCAAACCAACGAGGGTGGAATGGTAAAAACATCACTGAGCGAGTGGTCTATGAAAACTCCCACTTGCCTGGGGCGGCGAGTGCTCGATGGGGCTGACACTCGCCGCCTCCCTTTGGCCCGGGGCTAGTGCGGGCCTGCCCTGCCCCACTCGCCTACTACTACCGAGAGCCGGGGGCGAGTATGAGTCCACTTACTCCACTCGCCCCGCACCTGCTTCACCCCCAATCTGGGCGGGCCGAGCAACCCTACTGCACTCGCCACCCCCTGGTTGACTTGCCTGATTCGAACTGCGCCAAATGGCTGGGCCGGCTCCTGTCGATCTCTCGCCGTATATGGGGCTGTACAATCACAAGATAATATCATATTCATTCTCCGTATAACAGAAATGAAAAACGTGGTAGAGGAAACACATTAGAATAAAAGATGAACACACAATACTTTCTAAGCACACAACAAAGAAATTCAAAAAGCCTAACATTGGAGCGGTAGATTGAGTTGTAGAAGTATGCATTGAGAAAGTAAAATTACTATCAAGTCAGGATTCTTAGCTCAATTGCACCCAGGAGCTCCATAATGGAATCCACCATTGATAATGCCCAAAAGCCTGCCCCATCAAAACTTCTCCACAGACAGAATTGTAATCAAGATTTGGAGTCACTAGGGCTTCTCTAGGTCGAAACATAAGACATGCATAAGGTAAGAAAAGCAAAGATAAATGCGGTGGCAAGATCATGCTTAAGATGAGTGAATTGAGCTTGCAAAAAGATAATTACTGCAACAAGAAAACGATAAGGTCCCCTCCCCACACTTAGGTATTACTTGGCCAACATCAACAAGAGAGCTACACATACAATATAGACGTCATAAATTTTCTTCATCTCCAACATTTTTTTTCATTTCTAAAATTTCTCTTAAAAGTGAAGATGTATTTTATACTCTTACCCCCACAAATTTTCAACTACTACAGTCTTATTTACACAACACCAAAACAACATCAACATGATGCTCATCAAATTTAAATCATTAAAGAAACTTAATTATTATGATCAAAATGGTAATGACTCGATGTCTACACGTTATAATAAGAAAGCAATTTGACTTTGGTGAGATTGAATGGCGGTGTAAATCAAAAGGGAAGGTGTAAGCACAACGTGGCTAAACATAGATTATTGATGTAAGGTTGGTGTAAGGCTCAAATGATCCAAAGAATTACTGAGATCCTATTCCAAATCAACCCCAACTATGCAATGTTTCAAAAATCGTGATAGGATCAACACTAGGAATTACGACGAATATCCCGATTTCAATTGAGCAAGGAATATATCCCTACAGTAACTATGCAATAGTATTTCATAGCATGTGCAAAAGAAAGGTGTAATTCAAATTTATTTTAATACTATTACTCTACATCCTATTCTCATAAAAGCACATCGAAGAGGCCAAAAGTCACAAACTTTTGATAACATGAGCTATTCTTTAAGCATTGCTTTCCACATAGGTGAGGGAATTAGCAAAAGGACATGACAAATGCCACAAATTTAGGTGCAAAGATACAAGCAAAGAATTATAACATTACCACATCACATACAAATGATCTTTGAAAAATATATCGATGCACACAAACAATAACACATCCCAAATCAACAAACTCACCTCTTCCTAGAACTTAGATTTTTCACAAATATCAATGGTAAAACAAAATAAATGTAGATGGGAAGAATAAGGAACGAGGTTACCCAAATCTCCATCACCCCCCATTCTTCCATTGAATATTTCTTCCCGTGCCCCACTACAAATTATTTGTGGCCATTTCTTCAATCAAATCAAGAGATTCTTCCGACGTCTTTCTCATTAGTGACCCACCAGCAATGACATTGACCGTGGCCCGAATTGAAGGTTCCATGCCATGATAAAGAATTTGGACTTGAAACCATGACTAAATATCATGCTGAGGGCATTTTCTCAGTAAACCTGTAAATTATTCCCAAGCCTCTGCTAGAGATTTTTGGTCTATCTTCCTAAAAGTGGTGATCTCATTTCTCGCTTGCATTAGCTTTTCCGCTGGAAAATACTTCTCGAGAAACCTTTTCTGCATGACCTCCCATGAATCGGTGGATCCTGGAGCAAGTGATAACTTCCACACGTTTGCGCGATTGCGAAGAGATAATGGGAATCATCTTAATCAAACATTATCACCGGTGACTCCATTATAGCGAGATGTGTTGCAAATCTCGAGAAAACTATTGATATGGAGCCGAAGCTCTTCAAGTGGTAGACCAAAAAACTAGTAGATCGGAAAACTGTACCATGCTCTGTCATTTGGATGATCACCGACTTGATTTCAATATGTATCCCATTAGGAATAACGGGTCGAATAATGGGTGAAAACTCCCCACAGTTGGTAGAGAATATTCTCTCATAGTCATCCTCCTAGGCCGAGGTGGTTGAGCATTCTCATCAATATGTATCCCATTCTCGTCACCTGCCATTTCTCCAACTTCTCTCCTTAGTTGACATAAGGTTCGCCCAATCTCGGGGTCGAAGGGCAAAGTAACCCTGATCCTCCTGTTCATAAAGAACGACTGCAATCCCTGCAACAAACAAAACTCCCAAAATTACTTTCCACAAGATCGGTCCAACTACCCTTAATGCAAATACAACAAAAACCTGAAAAAGAAGGAAACAAAATAGAGAAAAAGAAAAAAATAGCTTAATTGTGCATCGATGCATTAGTCGAAGTACCTTTTATAATATTCCGTGCTCCCTAACAACCTGATGCATGACAAGCGTACCGATTGCAAGTAATAAACTGATCAGTGTAACACTATGTGTTTGTCGTCTTTTCAAGGAGCGCGAAATGGTAGTATCTGCCGACGTATTCACCACTAGCAAATTAAGCCAATTAGATTTGAGATAATTTTGATTTAGCTAATAAACTAAAATACGACATCGTCTGTACACATAACCACTAATCTCATTTCTCAAACATAACAACTTCGAGCAAGCTCCTTCATGTAATAATGATTATGAAAATAATAGTGTTCACAGGTTAATAGTTGAAAACATGATAGAATACACCTTCATTACCACCAACGAGGGTGAAACACGATTTCGCCTTGCAGTAGAAAAGAGTCTCTTCCTTGGAATCAGTTATAGGAATACAGGTTGTCAATCCACCTAACCAGGCTCTCCTTGGCTATCACCTTGGGTAAGAAAGATGCTGTCACGACCTTCTAATGACCCTTCTTCTCTCTATGTTTATCCACTTCGAAGCAAACATCTTGCTCATTAGCTCTTCAAAAGAGAAACTGAGCTTCTTTCACCAAGTGCCTTGAAATCCTTGAGAAAAGGTTGAAGGAGGCCTCAAGAAGACCTAGATTAGCAAAAGGAAGAGAGGGCGACACTGTTTAGGTGATTCCTAAACTCCACTTCTCCTAAAAAATGCCCCAGCAAACATATATATAAGATCAGGAAAACGCACTCACGCCAGTGCTCATAAAGGCGCGTGGGACCTGCGTGAAGAATGACTGGACAAGATTAGAAAACTTGCGAAATGAGCGTGCTCCGCGACACGTGTGCATGAAGAAGATGCCCGGACGCTCTCAGATAACTGATATTGCAGCCTGGAGGCTGGAGCTGAAAATAGTGCACACACATGCATGCCCAAAGAACACGCACGCTTGTACCTATCCCAAGGGTTATGCAACATGCATATACTGATCGAGCACACCCGTGCTCCATAGGGAGCTTGAGCGTACTAGAAGAAAATTGGGAAGAATCTCCGTAGGATAGGATAAATGTCCATACCTGCAGGAAACGAACACAACAGATCCAAATATTATGCAACAATATTGTGCAATGAAAATGCAAGAGAATTAGTGCAAATGAGGGATGATAGATATTAAAAACAGAGCAATTTGTGGGTGAAAACACTATAAAATAGACGTACCACAACCACACTCTCATCATCTGTTCCAACTTCCAACAATGCACATTCTTACTTTCCGCGAGAACCAACATACGAACACAGTCATCACAATAATCCACTTACCGAAGAAAGAAAGTATTGGCCTTGAAGCTACATAGCATGGCAAGAAATGTTCGAGCAATGACGATGATGCTTTGTCCAACCAACATCACCTTCGCCGGAAATGTCCAAACTTTCCAGCTTAATTTTTCCTCCTCATACTATTCGACTTCTTGTGAGGAATATGCAACGTGGGGGGTGGGGTGGGGGGATCACGGCTAGGTTCCATGTAGGTGTAGAGACTGGATGCATCCGGGTGTGGGAGTCAGTTTCATTTTGGTCTACATAAGGAATTTTATTCTGGAATGATAAGCTACACCTTTACAGATATTTTCTTGTGTTACAACCATAGTATGTTTTTGTTGATGGGTTCGTACATCTGCATGCAGCGAGTTACTCTCTAAAGAGTGGAAAGAGCTGTTCTGGGAGTTTACTGAACTGTGGTTGCAGCCCGACAGAGCTTCAAATTGTTCGTCAGCTCGATGCTGTCTAGAGATTATTGTGAATGACGGTCGCTCGTTCTTAAGTGATCGCTTAGGATCAATTTATGAATTTTCGCTCACTCTTCGATCAACATCTCCTAGGCTGGCTCTTTACAAGCAACTTGCAGAGGAATCATTATCTTCTTTTCCTATTGATGATGAAGATAACTCTATAACAGCAATTCCTACCTCAGATGGTAAGGTAGATCACTCTTACCCAATAAACCAGAGGAAATCTGGAGGAAATTGCTGCTGGGTGGATACTGGTAGCATGCTATTGTTTAATGTTCCTGAACTTCTTTCATGGCTCGATACACCGTCTGATTTGTAAGTTGCACGTGTCTGATTTAAGTTTAGTTAGTTTTTTTGTCATACTTGTTTGAAGCTATTCCTTATGATCTGACTACTTTTGCTCATTAAATGATTAAATGTTATAATCAGCGAAGTAGACTCTCCGGAGCAGCCTGAACTCTTTGAATTCGATCACATATATTTGGGTTCACGTATCACTAACAAAGTTGCAATTCTATATGGAGCTCTAGGGGTGAAATGCTTCCATGATTTTCATGTTGTTCTAGCGGAAGCATCAGAAAAGGTATCACTATAACATTTCTTTTATTTTTTGATATATCATTAATAAACTAGCCAGGCTAAGTTCAGCTCATTTAATACTTTGCGGGCAATTTTTTCTAAAGTTTTATCGATCAAATTTTATGTACCATTGCGCAAAATCTGTTTTTCCTTCGTCTGTTAATTTTTATATACGATATATAACATAGCATTGTTTTGCATTTCATATATTTGATTGAGCAATGATGCCTATTTTATTCTATTTTCTTAAAATATTTTGAGATCATGTTATAGTCATTCATTTATTTCGTCCAGTTTCTTAGATTTCACGTTTTGTTAATTACTCTAGAAGCTGTTACATTTTGTTTTGGTGATTCCAAGTATAAGTCCTTGTGAACACAAATAACTTCAAAATCCTGGGATCTAGTCCTTGTTCATCTTCCTAGTTGAAAATTTTGACCTCCATGCTTCCATGATGACGCAATACAAATGTATAGGTGGATGCAACGACGCAAATCCCTAACCCAAGATGCCATGCAAACAATAACAACTAAATACAATCGATGAACAACAACGCTAAAGATGCGAGAAGATGCACATGCACACAATCCTACGATATAAACCTTAAGTCTAAAGTGAATGAGATTGATTCAGTCATACAGTGGGTTTCAATGTGCAATTAATTAAACAATATTGATTTTAAAATATTCGCGCATTTCATCACAATCAATATCAAAATTCAAATTAGGTTAACAAGTAACAATTGCAACTAATTGAAAGTGCTAGTTCTTAGTGTAGAATAATGAGTGCACACACTTACAAGAAATGACTAGTCAAATTAATCAAGCACGATAATACTAGCAGTAGGAGTGTATCAACACAAATGTTAAAGAGATGAAAATGAATTTGGATCTCCTAAAGAACTGTCGGCGTAAGGACACAAATCCGGAGGCCGTCGGCGTGGCAGATGCAATATGGCAAGTAGTTGTGACTGTCCGGGGGTCAATACGGGGAGGAGAATGATGTTTTGTGGAGGAAATATGTTATGGTCTGCTGGAACGGGGGCAATCTTTGGGGTGTGGGCTGTTTGTTGGCTGGGGGTTAGTGTTTGAAGGCTGTGGGGTGATGTGAAAGAGGTTGGTACAAAGTTATTTTGGGCTTAGAGAAGGGGATGAAGGCTGGATGGGAAGGCGAGGCCAGGATGGGGTTGGGTTTAGTGTGGGAGGGGCTTGACAACAGATTTTAACAAGAAGGGGTTGTACAACAGGGTATGGTAATGGGAAGGGGATGGACAACAAGATTTGACAGCAGGGAGGGGCTAGAACAAGAGATTTGGGGCTGATAGGGCTTATGGAGGGGTTGCCGGAGTGAACTCGAAAGGTGGATTGTGGCTGGAAGAGGCTCCAGGTGGTTGGAAAAGGGCATCAGTTTTGAGGTTGCAGCGGGGAAATCTGCAGAGGAAGAGAGTTGGATGACTGGAGAAGGAAGGGAGGGGCTCATCAGAGGTTGTGGGGAGTGGTGGAAGGTGGCGAAGCCGCTCGGTGTCGTACTAAGTGAAAGAGAGAGGCGTCACACCTCCCGCACGCTCGAACGAGTGGTTCTTTTGAAAAACCGCAACTCTTGATGCCTATTTCATTCAGATATTGGGAGATATACGGGGGGGGGGGGGGTTAGGTTGAAATTATCGATCGATAAATCAACCTAACTCTCAAAATACAGGTAAGAAAATAAAACAAAATGCATAAAAAATGTGAAAAATCGCAACAAACGCGATGACAGTCTCCGATTATTCATCCGATGATCCAAAAGTGGTCGATCCCCATTAATCTCCCCAACTCAAAGATATTCATCTCTTGTGAATGAAGACTATATGTTTTCAAGAAAAGACAGAGATGACTCTCTATCACTCCAGATAGGAAGTGTCTCTGCATATGGTCATTATTCCGCTGAAGTAGCCTTGGATCCCATGTAGTAAGCAAGCTGCTGCAAGGGTGAAGGGATGTGATATAATGGTAATGGGTAGAGTTGTAGTGGAGATCGGGGGCATATGAAAAGCTATAAGGATGATGGGAACTGAAGTTAAACTGGAAGGTTGAAGGTACAAATCTAGGTGACGCCACATCTCGAGTCAAATCCTCAACATTGAGTACCAGATAAGCACCCGTATTTCTAGTAATATACAACAATAAGAACAACACTCAAGCCTTTATCCCACTATAATGGGGTCTGCTATATGGATCCTTTGTCGCCATTGTGCCCTATCTTTTGTCATAATCTCACTAATGCCTAAGTACATTATATCTTTCCGTATAGTTTCATTCCAAGTCTTTATTTGTCTACCCCTCCCTCGTTTAACATGCCTAGTGCCTAGACTCTCACAACGCCTAACAGGTGCCTTTAATGGTCTCCTTTGTACGTGTACAAACCATCTTAGTCGAGCTTCTCTCATCTTCTCTGCAATTGGTGCTACTCCTGTCTTAAACCTGATACATTCATTCCTAATTTTATCTAGTCTCATGTGTCCACACATCCACTGCATTCTCATCTCCGCAACTCCCATTTTTTGCTCATGTACACAATTCATTGCCCAACACTCAGAACCATAGAGCATCGCTGGTCTAATTGCAGTACGGTAAAACTTTCCCTTGAATTTTAATGGTACTTTACGATCACATGAGATCCCTGATGCGCCTCTCCACTTCAACCAACCCGCTTGGATTCTACGTGTCACATCTTTATCAATACCTCCGTTCTTTTGAATTATCGATCCAAGATACATTTCCAGTAATATAAAGCTTAAAAAAATTTGACCGTGACTCTATCATGATAGTGTATTGACCTATTCACCTAGCATTTAAATTCATAGTTGCTCCAATGGAAACCTCTCAAATAATATGCAAATCATCACCTAACCACCCTATTCACCCTATTTGAATATTTATTTTCTCATGTGATTACCGACGCAAGTTTTCAAATGTTCCTTAACTTTATGTCGGAATATGACATGCAAACCGTGCAACCGATACAAATACAAAACGGCGAACTCAGCTGACTTACTCAATGTAGATTATACATGGCAGTGAGTTTCTAAAAATTGGTGGTTTATCCGGCAGTTCCTTGGGTGGGGTGTAGAAACAATCGTTGAGTGTATGGAGAACACCTAGATGCCTAACAGAGACATTAGTAATGGGATTTAAAAATATCGTGGGATGACAAATATTTCTCAAGAGGTGTGAATCATCACGGGGCTCACCGGGTGTGCGATAGAAAAATTCGGCGTGAATGACGCCATCACCCGAAGGAACATTATAGATGATGACAAAAGAGCACGACACACGGGTGTGATGGGGACCTATCAATGCTAAATCTTGTCAGGTGGCTCACCAGGAGGTGCATATGAAAAGTCATCGCAAACACGATGATCACTATTGTGAAGACAAATCATTCACACTAGAGTGAATGTTTCTTGGGAAGGGGGGCCCATCAGGGGAGCCTCTCGAGGACTTGATTCCGAAGAGATCAACAATGGAAGGATTATTTTCTAAGAGGGTAACCCCAATAATGATAGTGTCCATGTGACCAAGTATAACACCCACAACAAAGTCAATGCTAGCCCCTTGACCCTCCCAAGGGAGTGGTGGCTCATCGGGAGGTTTGTCAGGGGATTCTTCGACGCATTCATCAATATGGTCATAATCCTCCAGATGAGTACCATCGAAAGGGGTGGTGTCCCCAAAAATGGGTGGAGCAGCCACTAAGAGATCAACACTAGGTTCTCGGCTTTTAGTCATGATGTGGCTTGAGACAATGCTAAGGGAAGAGCCCTTACTCAAGTGTGGGTCATTCAGTATAGTGTCAAGAACTGGATCTCTAGCCGAAGGGGGCACTAGATCTAAATGAGGTACGGAGGATGAATATACCATCAGTGTCACTGGGCCGCTTGTCCTCATTCTCGTAATCACGCTCACTAATCATCCTAGTATACTCTCCACCTATATCATAAGGTCATGATCCGACTCAACCTCAAGATCACATGGGAACCGAGTCTCATCAAAATGAGAAATATCAAATCAGGTGTCGGGTCTCTCATGTAATTAGGAGCACGTATCAAAAGCTCTAGGTTAGGGCCATTTGCATGTTACGTAGTGGTAGGGATTATCGTCAGTCCATGTCGAGTCACAATCACACCGACGATAGGATCGCCAGTTCGCAGACGAACATGATGTCTGCTGAGTTTCAAATGCTTGTTCTCGATCGATTTGATCAAATTGGAGTCCAATTTGAAACCCTTAGGGGCGATATTGCGAGGGTTAGTACAAGGGTTGATCAGTTAGAGACTTCTAGAGATCGAGCGGCTCCTCCCCCTGATGAGGAGCTTCATGAGAATCCACGAGACGCCACGCCTCCTCCGGAGAGACGTGGTAGAGACATTCCTCGCCGAGATCCCCTCCCCATCCGAGAGGGAATTTTCGTCGTGGATACAAGTATCGACGAGATTCGAGGAGGAATCACCATCCACCTGATGAACTATGTCCTCCCTGCCTCGTCGTAGAGATCGAGAACGATATGATTACAACTATGATGATGAGTACGGTGACTATCGTGAGCCACGTTGTGGGATGACTCCAGAGGAGGTTGACATCACCCGACGCATCCGCATTGATGCTCCCACCTTCGATGGTCACCTGGACCCGAAGGTGTTTAGTGATTGACTCATAGACATGGACCGCTATTTTGATTGGGGTTCGAGATGAACGACGAGTGGCGAGTACGGTTCGCCAAGATGAAATTAATTGGCCAGACAAAAATATATTGGTCGAGTCTGGAGAGGTCTCTTGAGCGGGATGACAATTACCCCATCGCTCGATGGGATGAGATGAAGCAACGCTTGCAAGATAAATTCCTTCCAGCTTCATATCGTGATCAACTCTTAGATCAGCTCGACGCGCTACATCAGGGTCTCTCTCCGTTGCAGATTATATGTTTCGATTTAACGAGCAAGTAGTTCGTAGCGATATTATGGAGGAGCCCATCGCCACCGCTTCACATTTTTGTGCGGGACTTAGATCTAAAAATCGATGAGAATTGATTTCCTATAGGATGAAGACGGTTGAGCAGGTATTTCAGCTCGCTCTAGAGTACGAGCAGTATTTGCGCACTGTTGGCCCGAGGCCGGTCACCTCTCGATCCGATGCCACCCAGCTAGGAGGCCCACTCTGCTACCCCCTTCTGCTCCCACAGACGCGTCAGGAAAAGCTATTGTACCTGGAGGCCCCAAACCTGGGGGAGTCCAATGTTATCGATGCTCCGACAGAGGGCATTTCACAATGCAATGCCCGACTAGGAACTTTCTCATTGAGGATTCTGGCGAGCTCAACACTGAGGCTGAGGACGTAGCCATTGAGGAGATTACTGCCGTCGTAGAAGACGGATTAGAGAGCGATGCTGAGAGATCGCTAAAGGTAGGAGTCTTCCGTCACATCCTCCACACCCCACGTGCCGAGGAGGATTGACAACACACCACTATTTTCTTCACATATTTTCCGAGCGCAGGAGGTCCCTGCAAGCTCTCCATCGATAGTGGTAGCTGCGTAAATATTATTGCTAGGAAAAGGTTGGAGAGGATGCAGCTCAAGGCCGAACCACATCCACACCCTTACCGTGTTTTATGGGTGGACAAGTCCACCATTCATGTCACACAACGGTGCCTGGTACCGATTCGCTAAGCGACACTGAGGACCAAGTTTGGTGTTATGTTATCCCTATGAATGTTGCCCACGTTCTTCTCGAGAGACCCTGGTTGTATGATCGTGACGCCACGTGTTATGGCCGGTACAACACGTGCGTATTTTTCTACAAGGGTTGAAAGATTACCCTTACCCCAACCCAGCCCAGGGATCCTCCCAAGGGAAAGATTGATTCCTCAGTTAGTGCGGGGTCGTCGAGACCCCTACATGTCTTGAGGAAAGGTGATTTTCTGAGAGAGAGAGAGAGTTTAGAGGCAGGGGTCATGTTTATTGTGGCGGCCACGATAACGGCGAGACTCCCAGCGAGACTGAGATTACTGATCCAGATGTTCGACTGTTGATGAATGATTTTATAGACATTATGTCCGAGGAGCTTCCTGATGAGATTCCCCCACCGAGGGACACCCAACATGCTATTGATCTGATTCCAGGGGCATCGTTGCCCAATCTCCCACATTATCGCTTGAATTTGATTGAGTATGCCGAGCTAAAACGGTAAGTTGATGATCTTCTACGGAAGAAGTTTATACGAGAAAGCTTGAGTCCCTGCGCCGTACCGACCCTTCTTACTCCTAAGAAGGGCGGGAGCTAGCGCATGTGCATTGATATCCGTGCCATAAATAAGATCACGATGAAGTATCGTTTTCCGATTCCCCGCCTCGATGATCTCCTGGACTCTATGGCTGGTGCCCAGATCTTTTCGAAGATCGACCTTCGTAGTGGGTACCATCAGATTAGAGTTAGAGAAGGGGATGGGTGGAAGATGACCTTCAAGACGGACGACTTGTATGAGTGGTTAGTTATGTCGTTCGGGTTATCGAACGCGCCCAATACGTTCATTCATGAGAGTGATAACTCAGGTTCTGCGGCCCTACATGAGCAAATTCTTGGTAGTATATTTTCATGATAGTTTGATATACAGTCAGGGCCACACCGAGCACTTACCTCATATTCGTCTGGTATTCGAGCTCCTTCGAAAGGAGCATCTTTACATCAATTTGAAGAAGTGCTCGTTACTGTCCACATTTATACATTTCTTGGGTTACGTAGTTTCAGCATTCGACATATCCGTTGATCCGACAAGGTCAGGGCGATTCGTCAGCGGCCCATCCCGACGAACATTCATGAAGATCGTAGCTTTCATGGATTCACCACCTTTTATAAGAGGTTTGTCCGTGCCTTAGCTTGATCATAACCCCCATTACGCACTGCCTTCGTAAGAGTGATTTTGTTTGGACGAAGGCTGTCACTCAAGCCTTTGAGGAGATCAAGGAGAGACTGTATACCGCTCCTGTATTACGCTTACCTGATTCCCCAAGGCCTTCGAAGTTCGAAGTAGTCTGTGATGCGTCAGGAGTTGGCATCGACACAATGCTTAGTCAGGAAGGTCATCCAATGGCTTTCTTCAATGAGAAGCTGAATGAGGTCCGTCAAAAATATTCAAATTATGATTGAGAGTTTTATGCCATTGTGCAGGCATTGCGTTACTAACAACATTATCTCCTGCACAAGGAGTTTGTTTTGTATTCAAATCATTAGACACTGAGATATATCGACTCACAGATGAAATTGGGTCACCGACATGCCAAATGAGTGGAGTATATGCCGAAATTTCATTATGTTCTTAAGTACCGAGTAGGTGTTGAGAACAAACCGACAAACGTCTTGAATTGCCAAATCAACATTCTCTACACCATGAGCACTCGAGTTGTGGGATTTGAGTAGCTAGCTTACGCTTATCCAGAGTGCCCAGATTTTGGGGACATTCACCCCGCCCTATCGAGGGACCCCCCAGATCTTCGCGAGGGTTACTCGATTTCTGATGGGTATCTATTCATGGGCTCCCGCCTCTGTATTCCACAGTCATCCCTTCGAGATTTTCTTATTTGGGAGCTACACGCAGGCGGAGCTGCGGGGCACTTCGGTCAAGATAAGACGATTGCATTAGTTGAGGATCATTTTTTCTGGCCCGACCTGAAGAAAGACGTCACTAGGGTTGTTAGGCATTTCGAATCTTCCAGACCGCGAAGGGATCCTGCCAGCCCACTGGGTTATATACTCCACTACTTGTCCCCGAGAGGCCCTGGTCTGATATTAGTATAGATTTTATTCTCGGGCTCCCACACAATCTGAGGAAGCTCGATTCGATATTCGTTGTGGTGGACCGTTTTTCTAAGATAACCCATTTTATCCCTTGCCGAAACACCGCTGACGCCTCCTACGTGGCTGCATTATTCTTTAGAGAGGTATTTAAGTATCATGGTCTTCCCACTTCCATAGTCTCTGATCGTGACGTGTGTTTCATGAGCTATTTTTGGAAGATTTTATGGAAGAAGAATGGTACAACCCTGAAGTTCTCCGCTTATCACCCGTAGACGGATGGACAAACTGAGGTGGTTAACTGTAGTCTTGAGACATTTCTACGTTGTCTCGTTGGGGATAGTCCGACTACCTGAGATTCTGTTCTCCCCATAGCCGAATTTGCATATAATAACTCTGTCAATAGGACCACCGGTTTGAGTCTGTTTCATATCATGTAAGGGTACGAGCCTAAGAAACCTATTGACTTGGTGGATATTTCCCTAGAGTCCAGGCCCATGGAGATAGCTGAGTCCTGTATACAACATGTGCATGCACTCCACAAGTCGTTCCGTAAAAAAATTGTAGCTAAAAATGATTATTATAAAGATCAAGCAGATCAACACAGACGAGAACAAATCTTTGAGGCAGAGGAACACATATTGATTCGCATTCGATCTGAGAGGGTCCCATAAGTACCAACAAAACAATTAAACGCTCGCAGAATGAACCCTTACACAGTCGTACGACGAATTAGCACGAACACATATGAGATTGACATCCCTCATAGTACGGACATCAACCGAGTATTCAACGTAGAGGATCTTACTCCTTACTATAAGGAGCGGGTGTATGTGGACCCTTCTTCCACACCTCTACTTGAGCCATCATCTCCCATAGTCTATCTACCCGAGCCTTATCCTCTATTGCCTCCACCAGTCATTCTCTATTACCACCCGCGGAGTCGCGCCTTGAGGATCACATTGCATCATTGACGGTTCCATCGACATAGCAGTCAGACGGAGATACATCAAAGCCAGACGTAGATGCATTACTGTCAGACAGAGATACGTTACAACCAAAGCCACCTACTTCTACAAACAACATACTTTAGATCATCGGTCACAGCTTATACACCGCGAGCGAACGAGATATTGTTTGTTATCTTGTCCGTTGGAGCGGTCAATCTCTACGCGACGCCACATGGATATCTTCAGAGGAGCTTGAGAGGCTCGCTCCCTGGCTACGCAACGAGTACAACCACCTTTACTCACCGGAGTTCAGTGCTTTTAAGCTGGGAGGAGTTGACGGCGCGCCACGACCGACACACGTGTATTCCCGCAGGAAGCGGTGATCCACTGCCCAGACGGACGATCAGAGTCCGTGGTTGCGCCCGAATGATCGATCGGAGTCACTTTTATATTCTACTTTTTTTTTAATTTCGAGATGTATTTAGCCCCCAATCGGTCCAGACAGTTTGAGCCGTCCGATTCGGGTGGTTTGATTTTACAGTTTGGTGCTGCAGTTATTTTTAGGTCTTTATATAGACTGGCGGCAACACATTTGCGGGGATCGTGGGTTTTGAAATTTTTTGGAACCGCCGGTCTGTCTTTGGTGCGACGCCTAGGGTATGCCTCCGCCTCCCTCCTCTTCCCCGTCGTTCTTTCCAGCCGTCCCAGTGCGTGCCAATCCCGCCGATTCACTCCAGGAAAGCATCCCCCGCCCATTCTGAAGCTTTTCCTTGTCTGACAACCTTCCCTCCTCCCTTCGACAGTCAGCCCTTCAAGCCGTACCTCCCGCTCTTGTCCGGTGTCACTTAGCCCGACCCCCTTCGACATCCCTCCCGTGGATTCCATTCCATCAAACGCCTACCCTCCTCCTCCAAGCAGAACCTTAACCCACCACCGACAACCGCCCTCGGCTCCGCCTCTCCCCCTTTTCCTGTCATTCCTTGTTCAGTCGGCACACACTGCCTGCTCGTTTCTTATGTACTTGTGGATGAGTTATTGCGTGTTTTGAATTACACTCCATTGTTTGGCTCTTATGCGTGTTTGTGGAACTGAAGTTGATTGCTGCTTGAAATTTACTCGAGAACGTCCCTCTTGTGCTACATAATTAGAGGAGAACTCAAATTTATTTATTTATTTAAAATTAACTCGAGAATTCCGGATAGAAAGGCAGTTACAAGTCTTGAGGTTGGTGGAAGTGGAGGAGAAAGGGAGAGAGAA
Source organism: Platanthera zijinensis (assembly GCA_039513925.1). Classification (NCBI taxonomy): domain Eukaryota; kingdom Viridiplantae; phylum Streptophyta; class Magnoliopsida; order Asparagales; family Orchidaceae; genus Platanthera; species Platanthera zijinensis. The sequence continues at coordinate 96,950,565 of CM077097.1, forward strand.
AGGAGAGAGATAGAGGCAATGAAAGGGTCATACCTTGGAGAAGAGGATTTTAGCCGATAGCGAGGGCGTATTCGAGCACAACACATGGATTGGAGACAAACCCTTTTGCATGGGTAAGCCCCCACACCTCTTAAAAAAACTAAAATAAGCTTTTGAAATCGAAAATAAGCGGGTACTATAAGGCTAGGTGCTGGAATCCTCTGCTTCCTCCTCATGCCACGTGCCAATGGCATTGGGAATGGGGGATATGCGGCTGCTGAGCAGTGGGCTGGTGGACATGTGGGCATATTGTGGGTTTCGTTAGGATATAGTATTTGGGTTAGTTTGGGCTGTATGAGTGGTACTTGTCGATGTGGTTGTAATTTTAAGAGTCATAGTTGTAAGTTGATGTTTTCTGTGCTTGTTGCTTTGTGTTTTCATCTGATTTTGGCTTATTTTAAGTATTTTTTAAAGGTGTAATATGGTGTCATATGATTGCAGTCGTTATTAACAGCTTCAACTGGGGAGGAACTTGTATACTAATCCACGATGGATTATGGTTTGCAAACATGCATAACTTCAAATAGAATCATTCATATGGCGGATTGGAGTGCTGCATTGCATTGATATTCTTCCCAGCTTAATATTCATGACCATTTCTGTCTGTGAATGTGTGAGTGTTTTAAGATATTGCTGTAATGCCCTTTTCGTGCGTCCCGTTAGGCCTTCAGCTTGAGGGTAATGTGCATAGGGGAATAATAATTTAGTGCCTTGCAGATGGAATAGTATGAGCATATATTAGTTTGGTTTTGAGATCGTTTGTCAAGGTCTCAGTTAGGTGTAATCAATGGAACTGTTGTCTAAAACTGGACTGGAGGAAATAAATATGGCAAGTAGATGAGCTGAAGATGAGGTATTGTTTGGTGGCAAGAAGATGAGCTGAAGTAGATGAATTAGGTTTTTGAATTGTTTGCGTAAGCATGTGGTGAAGACTTTTGATTGTAGATTAAGAATGGAACTCCAAGAAGATATTGTCGCCCTTTTGACACAACACTAGCAATTACATTTATGTTGTGAATGTAAGTGGATCTGCCTTGTATGTTATTGATGATTTTTTGCTTATAGAGAGATTGGATGTTTGTTTTGAAGGATTACCGTGCCTTTTCCAATGCCAGAAGCATATGTCTCATAGCGAAGGGATTGCGAAATCTGGTGCTCTGAATACTAGAGTTGTTGTTAATGCGCATCTATTCCTCAAAAGCCTAATAGTATCGGGAGTCCAAAGAAACTTGTCTTTAGTGAGGAGGTTTGTAAGTGGAGAGACGATTAAATGTTGATGTGGGGTATGGGTGTGAAAATGTGACTAAAGACTACACGAGCCCTAGGTGCAATGTCGGGAAAGTAAACCCTGAATCGACGATAAATTGCAAATAGGAATAAATCATAAAGCACTATCAGTTAACTCATTAGCAATATGTAAATAATTTATGCAATCTGTTGTAAAAACCCATGTAAAGTGGCCCATTTATTTGTATTTCCTTTTCTCCTCTTTAGTCCCACATCATGTATATGACTCTCTTCTCTCTTTCTCCCTCCTATAAATATGTATTCATACCTTGTATTTGATCATTGAGAAAGTATATATAAGTTTGAGGATTTCTCTACATGGTATCAGAGGGATACGGTCCGACCTGTTCTTTTCTAACCTCCTACTCCTCCGGCTTACCGGGCGGCTTGTTCTCCTGCTTAGCCGCAGTGTCTTGCGGCCTGCTCCCTTTCTAACCGCTTCCTGGTGGTTAGAGTTTCTGTAACCGCTGCTTCCCGCGCGGTTTAGGCCGTTCTAACCGCTTCCTCTACTCTCTCTCTCGTGGCTTCCACCACTTCTCTCCTTCTCCTTCCTTTTATAACCTTTCTATCAGGTGGGGCCTTCCCTACCTTGTTTCCCTCTGCCCGCGCGGTTTCATCCCGGCTACCCACTTCCCCTCTACTCGGTGCGGTCTCCCTGCCTACCCGCCGAGATCTTCCCTTCTCGTTGCTCACCGCGACTTCTCTTAGTCGCTACTCGCTGCGGTCTCCTTGTCTACCCGCTGAGTTCTTGCCTTCTCGCTGCTCTGCTCCCTGCTCTCCGCGACTTGTCTTAGTCGCCGCGACTTCTCTTCTCGCCGGGATTTGGTCTCTTAGTCGCTGCGGCTTCCCTCTTTCCGGCGAGCTCCGCATCTAGGTCGCGACATCTTCCCTTGCCGCTGGTATACTCACCGTGACCGTGCGGCCTTCTCGACTGGCTTGTTCTCTGCTTAGTCGCTCCGACATGTCTCCTCGAAGGCGGCTTCTCCCCTCTAATGCGGGCTCTGCATATTGGCCGCGACATCCTCCTTGCCGCTGATGTGTTATCACTGTGACCGTGCGACTTCTCTTCTTCTCTAGTCGAGCGACTTCTTCCCGCTAACCGCTCCGCATTCTGGTCGTGGAGGCTTCGTTGCCTTGCCGCTGGTGTGTTGTCATCAAGACCGTGTAGTCTCCCTTCTGTTCGCTTGTTTGTTTCTGTCCGCCGGCCTAGCCTCCTGCTCACCTTGCCATGACGTCCTCTCCTGATTCTACCTGACAAATAGCTTCCTCCTCTGCAGACCGCTCGACCTCTGCCCCTGAACTCCGTTATGAGTTGCGAATTACTGCTATTTCGTTAGCTGGGAGGAAGAACTTTGTGGAGTGGGTAAACTCTGTTCGTCGCGTACTTCAGTCCAAAGGCTTTCTACATCACTTGACCCAAACGGATCTTGCTGCTCCTACTGATGATTGGTTGCGCAACAATGGTCGGGTTCAGACATGACTCCTCAACTCCCTTGATACCGAACCCTACCGCATGACCATGTATCACGAAACGGTCAAGACAATGTGGGATGAGCTCTAGTCTCTATATTCCGGTAAAGATAGTCTCCATCACCTATATGACATCATCACTGATCTTCAGACCCTTGATGTTGGAGGGGCCACCGACCTCACCTCCTTTGTTGCTCGGGCCAAGACTCTGGTTGAAGCCTAGATCCAACATCAACCTCCTACGCTGGATTTTGCTGCACAACGTGCTCAAAAAGAAGCTGTTGGTGTTGCCATGATGATGGCTCGTGTTCCACCTCATCTTCAAAGCGTTCGGGCTCAGATCCTCTCCTTTGCTGCTATCCCATCACTATCAGATGTGTGTACCATGTTGCTCAAGGTCTCACCACCTCCTGATAGTTCTGCTCCTCCGTCACCGGCTCTCCTTCAGTAGACTTCTGCACCCCTACTGCCTTCCCCCTCCTGCTCGCGGGGGGCGCTCCGGATCTCGGGGCCGAGGTCGGGGAGGCCGGCCTCGACCAAAGTGTTCCTTCTGCGGTAAGGACGACCACCTTGAGGCCACTTGCTATCGCAAGCATGTGCTTCCTCCTCGTCCACAAGCCACTGTTGCTGCTACCGATTCCTCCTCCACTCGTACTGACCTTGAAGAGGTCCGCCTTCAACTCCAACAACTCCATGGTCTGCTCGGTCGCCCACCTGCCTCCGTTGCCTCTGCTGCCTCCATCTCCCAAGAAGGTATTGCTTGTCTCTCCACTAGTCCGCGGTGTATAGTGGACTCAGGTGCCACTCATCACATCACCTCCCCGCGACCACATCAATACCTGGATTCTCCTCATCCCAAGTGTATCACAGTGACCAATGAGGACACTGTTCCCGTCTCCGGCTCTGCTGATATCCCTCTCACTTCTCTCTCGCTATGCTCGACTCTTCATGTTCCGGACTCCCTGTTTAATTTGCTTTCTGTTGGTCGCCTTACTAATGATTTAAATTGCTCTGTAACCTTTACCTCTTCTTATTTTCTGATACAGGATCGACAGACGCGTACTATCATTGGTAAGGGACGACTGCAGAACGGGCTCTACCTCCTTGACGACTCTCCAACTATCCTTTCTTCCGTCTCCTCCGTCGATTGGTATTGACGTCTTGGGCATGCCCCTTCACCAGTCCTCCAGAAGGCTCTACCTAATGTATCTCTACATTCTTTTCAGTGTGAATCATGTGTATTTGACAAGCAGTCCCGTTCATCTTTTTCGTCTCACTGTACTCGGAGCACTGCTTCTTTTATTTTAGTACACTCCGATATTTGGGGTCCGTACAAAGTCACTAGAATTTTTGGTTATCGCTATTTTCTAACTTTTATTGATGATTATTCGCGAATGACGTGACTATACTTACTTCGTGATCGCTCCGAGCTTCTTCGTGTCTTTCGGGCTTTCCTCCTTGATACCCGCACGCAATTCTCCACGAACATCAAAACGATTCACACTGATAATGCTTGCGAATACACTAGCCACAAATTTGCGACTCTTTGCTCTAAATTTGGGGTCATTCACCAAACTTCATGTGCCTATACCCCCAACAAAACGGAGTCGCTGAACATAAGAATCGACATCTTCTCGATGTGGCCCGCTCCATCATGCTTCAAATGCAGGTTCCCAAAGCTTATTGTAACTTTGCCCTTTCGACGACTTGCTATCTGATTAACTGTCTTCCTTCCCCTATACTCCAAAATGTCACTCCGTTCAGCCTCGTGTTCCCGTCTACTCCGACATTCTCTCTCACACCCCGCATCTTTGGGTGCACTTGCTACGTCCGTGTCTTTCGGGCTTTCCTCCTTGATACCCGCACGCAATTCTCCACGAACATCAAAACGATTCACACTGATAATGCTTGCGAATACACTAGCCACAAATTTGCGACTCTTTGCTCTAAATTTGGGGTCATTCACCAAACTTCATGTGCCTATACCCCCAAAAAAACGGAGTCGCTGAACATAAGAATCGACATCTTCTCGATGTGGCCCGCTCCATCATGCTTCAAATGCAGGTTCCCAAAGCTTATTGTAACTTTGCCCTTTCGACGACTTGCTATCTGATCAGCTGTCTTCCTTCCCCTATACTCCAAAATGTCACTCCGTTCAGCCTCGTGTTCCCGTCTACTCCGACATTCTCTCTCGCACCCCGCATCTTTGGGTGCACTTGCTACGTTCACACTCTTGGTCCATCCTTGGACAAATTGGATCCCCGGACAGCCAAACACATCTTTGCTGGCTACTCCCGGACTCAGAAAGGCTACATATGCTACTCTACGGCTACCCGCAAGGTGACAGTCTTTGCTGATGTTACCTTTCGGGAGGATCTTCCTTTTTTCTCTGCTCCAGATCCTACACCTCTGCCACCAACCGTCCTACGTTCTGTCATTCCCGTTACCACTCCACCACCAAGAATTCCCGTTACCACTCCACCACCACGAATTCCTGCCCAGGCTCCATCTATTTCAAAGCCACCTCTTATACGTGTCTACACTTGTCGCCATCCTGCCTCCGGTGCCCCACTGCAGTCGGCTTCGAGCTTTGATGCTCTGCGTCCTGCTGATCCGGCACCAGAATCTACAGCTCATCCCCTGGCGAATTATGTATCCTTACATCGCTTATCTCCACAACTTCAAACTTTTGCCACTTCATTATCCTCGATTTCTGTACCTAACTCTGTGCAGGAGGCTCTCCAACATCCTAGCTGGCTGGCCATGGAAGAAGAAATGACAGCTCTCTGGGCTAACCAGACCTGGAACTTGGTACCTCTACCTACCGGTCAGACTCCTGTTGGGTGTAAATGAGTCTTTGTCATCAAACATGCTCCTGATGAGACGATTGACCGTTTGAAGGCCCACCTGGTGGCTCGTGGCTTCACCCAACAGCAAGGTCTCGATTATGAGGAAACATTCTCTCCAGTGGCCAAGCTTAACACCGTTCGTGTTCTCCTCTCCGTGGCTGTTCATCGCCAATGGACCCTACACCAACTGGACAACAAAAATGCGTTTCTCAACGACAACTTCCAGGAAACGGTTTACATGCAGCAACCTCCCGGGTTTGAGACCACGGGGGAGTCCCGGGTTTGTCATCTTAAGAAGTCCATCTATGGTCTCAAGCAATCCTCTCGGGCATTGTTTGACAAGTTTAGTAAGGCCGTCCGGCAAGTCGGCTTTACTCGAAGTTCAGCTGACTTCTCTTTGTTCACGCGTCACCAGACAACGGGAACTGTTCTTCTATTGGTTTATGTTGATGACATCTTAATCACTGGAGATGATTCGAAGGGCATCCAAGCGATCAAACAGCACCTCAGCTCCGTCTTTCAAACAAAAGATCTCGGGCATCTTCGATACTTCCTCGGTCTTGAGATCGCGAGACGACCAGATGGACTTGTCATCTCCCAAAGGAAGTACTGCCTGGATCTCCTTCAAGATGCTGGCTACTCTGGTTGCAAGCCTACTACTACTCCAATGGATGCAAATCATAAGCTGTGTGCACATTCTTGTGATACAGATCTTCCTCTTCAAAATCCGGAATACTATCGACGACTGGTTGAGAAATTGATCTACCTAACGGTCACAAGACCGAATATATCCTTCGCTGCTGGGGTGGTCAGCAGGTTTATGCATGCCCCGCAAACATCTCACCTTCAAGCTGTTGAGCGTGTCCTTAGATACCTTAAAACAGCTCCGGGTCAAGGATTGGTATACAAAACCTCATCATCTACTCCAACATTGGTTGCATATTCTGATGCAGACTATGCCGGTTCCTTGGATGATCGCCGGTCAACCAGTGGATTTTGCACCTATTTTGGAGGTCATCTCGTTACCTGGCGTAGTAAGAAACAAGCAGTGGTTGCTCGATCCTCAGCTGAAGCAGAATGCCGATCGATGACATTTGTTGTCTTTGAGCTTATCTGGCTTGAAAGTCTCCTTGCCGATCTAGGGGTAAAACTTCCCTCATCTGCCATCTTGTTATGCGACAGCCAAGCGGCTATACACATTGCAAAGAATCTAGTCTTTCATGAAAGAACGAAACATATTGAAGTGGACTTTCACTTCATCCGGGAGAAAGTCCAAATGAAGAAGATAGAATTGAAGCATGTTCCGGGTACTGAACAAGTTGCTGATATTCTCACAAAGGCTCTACCAAGTACCTTATTTTACCAGTTTCTATCCAAGCTGGGTGTAGGGGTGTGCACGAAAAACCGAAAACTGTCCGAATCGAACCAAACCGCTCGGTTCGGTGTAGGGGTGGTTTTTCATTTTGGATAACCGCCCCCTTTTCGGTTTGGTGCGGTTTTCAATTTCGGTAAACCGAGAAAACCGAACCGAACCGAAAAGCCACATAATTACGATTCGATTAGAAACAATCAAAGTTAGGCTTATCACATAGTTCACTGTTTTACAGTGCTGTTTCAACATACTTCACTGAATTCATTGTTATTCGTGACGATATAATAAAATATCACATAATTTTAAAATCACTGTTTCAACATACTTCACTGAATTTTACAATCACTGTTAGGTGTAAAATAATATCGCCATCAACATGCTTTTCCAAACCTATATAATTTTTTTTAATGTTCTTATAACACTGTTTTACAATCACTGTTAGGCGATCACATAATTCACTGTTTTAGACCTTTACATCTTTACTGACAGCATCAAGCAATCACTCCATCAGAACATCACTCGATACTTAATAGTCAATATTCAATTAGTCAATTGTCATAATAACTCATAACTTTAAGTCTTTTCTTTTCTAGTTCTCGCAGGACAGCAGGAGAACGCATTCCTGATCCATTTAGAAGTTCTTTATCTCCAAAAACAGTAGAAGCTCTTGTGTGTGGGCGTGATTGGCTTCGTTGCATGATAACCCTTATAGATTTGGAAGAGATGTTTATTGATGTTGAAAAATACGAAGAGCTTGACAAAGATAAATATTATTTAAGTTTAAAATATAGAATGTATAAGATTGTCTAAGCTAAACGAAATAACATTTGTTTATAAATTATATTCTTAATTCTTTAGAGTTAGAAGTATCATATGTGGATTAAGATGCAATGAATATTGTCTAACTATTGCGGATGAAGATGAAAATTTTTTTGTCGAATAGTTAAGTATCAATTACTTATTTTTTTCAAAGCTTGATCGGATCTACTATAAAGTTTAAAAAGATTTAATGTATCTGTTTTATAATCATATAGGTACTTGCCGCTTGATGGATTGGGAGCAATGTCGTTATTATATATTTTTGCATTTTGTTTTCGCTATTGAAAATCAATGTTGTTTAAAGTAACTATTTTGTTGCAAGCGGTGGGAGTATCTTGGCTGCTGGATGGATCAAAGTTTAGATGATATTACAAAGTGATTAGATGATTCTGATTTGTTTAATGGTCCTAATTGATAACCACGACATATACTTAATTTTTTTCATTTTAATATAGTATAGTGACACAAGGCGCACATCATATGATCTATAAATTGATTAAAGTATGATGAAAACCATTTGTTTCTAACAATATAAATGTTATTTACACATTTTGTTATTATTATTTTGTTATTTTCACTACTTTATTATATATTATATAATTAAAGGAAAACGTTTTTAAAATAACTATAATACATAAATAATGATATCATCTTGTCCTATAAATTATTATAATAAAACCAAAAACTGCCCCAAACCGCACCGATTAGTGAACCGAACCGATCGGTTTAGGTTTGGTTCGGTTTGGAGAAAAAAATAACCGACCCTTTTCGATTTGGTTTCGGTTTTGGTCCAAACCGACCCAAACCGAACCGCTTGCACCCCTAGCTGGGTGCATACGACTTGTACGCTCCAGCTTGCGGGGGAGTGTTGGAAAAATCCATGCAAAGTGGACCATTTATTTGTATTTCTTCTTTTCTCCTCTTTAGTCCCACATCATGTATAGACTCTCTTCTCTCTTTCTCCCTTCTATAAATATGTATTCATACCTTGTATTTGATCATTGAGAAAGTATATACAAATTTGAGGATTTCTCTACACAATCAAACAAGCTGGACACACTCTGATTGGAGGTCCTTTAATTAAATGCGCAAGCGAATAGATTCTACAAATTAAGATTATTCACAAGAATGATAACACTTAACATATGCACACATTCTTAAAATTATTTGCAATTCAATTCATAAAACAATACTAAAAAAACATTGAAATCGAACAAAAAAACTCATGAATTAGGTGCCATTATGATAAGGGGAGATCCGGTGATTGAAGAGGCAGTGAAGGACATACAGATGGAGTAGTTGTATTGTGGGTGAATGTCCAGCACTGGTGGAGGCTGTTTTATGAACATATTTCAATGGGGAGGGAGGTCTGGATAGCTAGAGGTGTTTGATGTGGCTTGGGGAAGGGATGAGAGGTAGTATGGTGCCGACGAAAGGGTACCAAGTGTCGGCTAGGTTCTGGACAAGGGATATGTAGAGGTTGAGGTGAAAAGCGGCTGTAGGTGGTGTTTTTTTTGGCCGGCGGTGTAGAAAGTTCGAGAATGTTATGAGTAGATGTTGGGAGGGAGTTTATGGGTGGGAGGCTACTTGGGAGAGGGACAGTTAGTGGGATTTGTTCGTGGGAGAAATTTGGCCATGGGAGTGAATTGTGGAAGGGGTAGTTACATTTTTAGAGATGTTTGGAACTGGTGGATCGAGGTTTTGTGAGCGGAAGGAGAGCGGCAATGCTAAAAACATGAGAAAATGATTAGGATACAAAGGAACATACCAAGAAGTCGAGGACCTTGTAGTTTCATAGATTGGACACTATGAAGGATCATTAAATTACAGGGAGAAAGGTTCTCCAAAATTTGCAATACCTTCCAAAATCAACCCCTCTTCTATTTATAATAAAACATGTCTAGGGCAACCATCTTGAACGATTATGATCTATTATTGACGATGGTCCGATATCACTAAATAACAACAACAACAGAACCCATATAGTCCCCAATCATTGGGGGTATGGGCGGGGGAAGATTGGAAACAGACCTACCCTTTGGCACTATGCACAAAGTGGCTTCTCTCAGAGGAGAAAGACCTAACCTTTGTACAATAAATGCACAAAGTGGCTGCTTACGATACCACTGAAATAGTGGCTCCCTATACCGTCTCATTTACTGCGGAATCATGCCCTCAAATCAAAGCCAAAAACATCATAGAGGGCAGACCCAAGAATCCATTTTGATTTATGTGCACATAACTATGCACATAAATACGATAGACATATTGATTCGATATCACTAAATAAAATGCTAAAAATAGAAAATACGTAAGACATTGAAACATTCGCGTTGTATTGATTGTTGACTCAAACTATTCAGTAGGCGATGCCAAAATAGGCATGTGACCAATAGGCCCTGAATAGGCCTCAATACTCTCGCTTCAAAGTTTCGTCTATCCTCATTAAGTGTAACTCTTGACGAACTTGCTATAAATACTTGGATTAGTGATGCACTCTGCGAAGCATCGGCCTAAAATCCTATTTATTTTGTGAATTTATTTTCTGCAAATTAATTTCCTTTTGTATTTTATTACACGTGTTTTATTTTGTCCAGTTGTGCGACAATTACACACATGTTGCATTTTGGTTAGTCGTATTGGCTTGACCAACTAATACGTCCTTAAATAAATCTGTTCGTCAATGCAGGTATGGGTGGTATGCAAGCAAGAAAGCTAAAACACATGCAATTAAAATAATTAATATAATTTTTAAAAATTAATTAGTACTTATTAAAAAAAGGAATCACTTTTGGAGTTGCAAGATCACCACATTCAAAGAGTTTTGTACGTTTGAAGATGTGTCATAAGTGGAATAAAGCCCCTTTAAACTCTCAATTTTTAAAAAACTGAACTGTTTTATTTCAAGCCTATTTAATCTACCCAAAATTCAATATGGCAAATGAGTTGGAAAAAAACCCAAATAGTGAACGTGTCTCTGCCTCGGTCCTCTAGGCGACGAACTGAACGACCAGCGTTCCTCTCGTCACTTGACCTCACCCCGCCTTTCCTCATTACTGCCACTCAAGGGCCCGATGACCCGTCTTCGGCCATCCTCCTGCAATGCCGTTCTTCCAATGGTGTTTGGATCGACCTAGATTTTTTCCTGTGTGTTTGCCAGAGTTCCCATGATGTGGTACTGTTCATCTTCCCCCTTCGATTTGGTTTCTCGGTTCTCTTGCCTTCCAACATTTTCTCCGTCCCTTCTTCCACTCCAAACTAACAACCGACATCCCCGACTTTCTCCCGACCCTATAGACCCAATTCCCACACTTCCCCCATCAGCCCCAACTCCCTTTTTCCAGCCACAAAACCAGCCTCCATAGCCACTCCTTGTACCATCCAACCCTTGTAACAGTGAAGCCGTGCCCCGTTCCCTCTACATAAATCCAATCGAACTATCCCTATTGCTTCACAGTCATTGACAACGAGTTTTGACCTGAATTCGTGTTTTGGGTGTCATAGAAGTTTTCTTGTAAGGTATTGATCTTACTCATATATTTTCATGCAAGGATTTAAGTGAACAAATCTCGAAACTTGCTTGCAATTCATTTCATTTCATTGTTTTTTGTATACTTTGTTGTTTTTAAATTACATATTTGCAGATTATTATGAGCTGAGTTTGCTTGTAGAAAGTCAAAATATTGCTTAAGGTTTTTTCACTAATCAATTAACTCAATTACCGAATGCTACGGGTTTTAATTTCGATTTATTTTTAGTTCTCAACTTAGCCAGTTAGCCTGCAACAATTTGGTATCAGAGCAATTTGATACACTCATATTGTGAATAACACTATTTGTTTTTCTTTTTTAAACAAAAGTTTATTTTGATATGTAAGTTGGAAAGTAAAAAATACTTTCAATTAAGATCTTAAGAAAATGTTTTAGTTACTTCAAATATTTTAAAATTGAATTTGTTTCTCTTATTATTTTTTTTAACTATTTAATGTTTTCTTAAACTCATATATATATATATATTTAAAACAAATAATTGCATAGAACACTTAGAAATGAGTGTCGATGACTTGAACTAACACATGAAAAACCTCATGCAATTGGTAGAGACTCTCACTATGAATACCAAGTCATGAATTGATTAAGAACTACCGTTAATAACATCGATGCTACTATCCATCTAGGAAGAAATCACGCTCCACCCTCACATGAACCCCAAACCCTCGAGTAGAGGAACCCATCCCTCAAAGTCCTGACCTGCGAAGCCAACCCTATTGGGATACCAATGTTAAATGAGACGTAGGCAATTTTGAGGGTCGTGTAAAGCCCGAGGGATGTTTGGATTGATGTGAACGCATGAAGAGGTTCATGATATGGAAACAAATGCGTATGAATCAGCAAGACGAGTATGCTACCCTTAGACTTCAAGGACCAACACTAGTTTGTTGGTTTTAGTTCGAGCGAACATGTTTTAGCTCAGGAATGCCCCTAATTACCACCTGGGTAGAATTTAGAAACCAACTACGCAAATTATATGTACTATTGGACTATCTACAAATTTTTTATCGCAAGTTCCACAACCTATGATAGACGCCTGATAGATGATTATACTAATGAGATCTTAATCCTGTAGTAAGGCTAGATATACGAAAAGAAGATGATATGACAATGTCTTGTTATCTTAATGAGCTTCGTTATGCTATTGTGGAGCAACTTGATCTATTTTAACATTGTTTTTCTATCTTATCACTCATCATTATGTCATTTTCTTATAAAAATCTTTTAGAATTGAATTATGAAACCATTGAGCGTAGTTTGGCTATTGGACCATGTGGATGTATTCCCTGGGTGCTAGGTGTTTTTCCTGCATATACCCGTGTGCGTGGAATTTACCCCGAGTGTCTCGACTCTGTTTCATGAAGGAGGCCAGTCCTCGTGCACTTTTCTTCTCGTACGATCACTGGCCCCCTCTGCACACGACCACTGGTTGTGTGCGATCATTGCACATCACGTCGAACGTTGAGAGAGGCCATTCCTCGTGCAAATTTCTCCGCACACGATTATTGACCCCCCTCTCTGCGCACAACCACTGGTCGTGCATGACTAATTACAAAAATGACCTGTGAAACGCACGAGTTATTTATTGCACGACCACTGGTTGTGCGAGGCAAAACTTTTTCCCCCCAAAATCTCATTTTTCTCGCCAGTCCAGGTTCCTTTTCGCACGAGTACAAGCTTTTCCTTAACGTACGACCATTGATCGTGCATCTGCTCGTGCGATTGGTCAAATTCTTCCACGCCTATAAATAATCCGTTCCGTCTTCTTCCTCGAGGAGGGCACAATTTTCTTCTCCCAGTCCACCATTTTTGCCGTTTTTAGGGTTCCAAGGCTCTCCCCACCATCCGAAAGCTCAAGGAAGAAGGAATCCTCCGCTCGCCGCAAGCTAGGGATTCAAAGGAGAAGACATGGACGGTGCGAACCCTTGAGAAGACACGTCCATTGGGAGCTTCTGACAGAAATTCCTCTACTCTAGATGGTAGATGATGAGTGATGCATTCACAGAGTTGCTATCCAGAGTCAACCTCTCCTCTACGGAAGAGTCTCATGCACTGTTTGTTTCTTTTCTTCTCTCCTGCACACTAGGTTGAGTAGGTTGTTGTTTTTTTTCTATATTGTTGATGGTGGTGAAATGGACATGTGTGAACTTTTATTATTTGTGTATTAAAGCATGTATCGTTTTGTTCATTTCTTTGGAGTAGCATAAGCAGCCTAGCGCCTGTATTTTGTGATTTACTGCATGGTTTTGTGATTTGCATGTTGCGAACGAGTTGTGTGGCTGCGTTGCCTTGGTAGGTACGAGCATTGTGCAAGGAGGAGGTCGATAACCCGCGAAAAAGTGAAGCGGAGGTCAGGGACCCGCGGTGGTGCGAAGCGTTGCCGGCGACCCGCGTTGTTAGTTAATTTTCTTTTATTTGCAAGTAGTTAGCTAAGATCAAAACCCCCCGAAAATACCGACATGAAAGACTTCGATCTCAAGTCTCTCTTAGAAGTAGAATTCAACTTTCCGTGCTCCGCGAGAGATTCGATACTCGGGAGTCACTCCCCATTTTATTATTATTTGACGACAATAATTGGTATACTTGCCCCTTCCGTGATTTTGTCGAACACCCATCAAGTCCTCCCTTCAGAAAAGAATTTCCGGATCTGTCTACAAACAAGAAAAACACATGCGTAGACATGCATTGCACAGATAAAAACATGTAATAAAGTAAATTAAATGTGCGTCCTAGGTTGCATCGATGTCTTAGGAAGATTCATTTTATCTGGACCGATGAAGGAGAACGTACTTTCACTATCATGAAAGACAAAATGGCTAATGACCTCGTACTAGATCTCCCATTTTTACTTGGGCATTAGTGAGATTATGACTATAGATAAGGCGCAATGGAGACAAATGATCCATAAAGCCGACCCCACTATGATGGGATAAAGGCTTGAGTGTTGTTGACTGCGTCGCCTTAATTGTTAAAATAAGAGTCGTTTTGAGTCAGGATGGACTCCCCATCGCTTTTCTCAATGAGAAATTAAATGAGGCTAAAACTTCATAGTACACATATGATATTGAATTTTATGCCCTTGTCCAAGCTCTCAGCCATTAGCGACACTACCCGATTCAATGTGAGTTCATATTAAATACTGATCATTATGCACTTAGACATTTGAATTCACAAAAAGGAATACGTAGACACGCAATGTTGGTTGCTTATCTACATGAGTTCACTGTTCATTTGAAAGACAAACTTGGTGTTGTAAACAAGGTAGTGGATGTTCTCAGCCGTCGAACACATATCTTAGTCACCTTACAACCGCATATCCTAGATTTAGAGTCACAGATAGAACTCTACTCTTCCAACCCATACAACACTCAAGCCTTTATCCCACTATAGTGGGGTTGGCTATATGGATCCTTTGTCGCCATTGTGCGCTATCTTCCAACCCATACTTTAGTAAAATTCGGGCCGCATGTTAATTTAGCTACACTGATTCCACTACTCATGTTTTAAGTGAGGAATTTTTGTTTAGAGGAACGTGTATCTTTATCCGCTAATGCCCACAACTAGAGACTTTACTTAGGGAGCTTCACTCATTAGGTTTAGCTACACTGATTCCACTACTCCGTATGTTTTGAGTGAGGAATTTCTGTTTAGAGGAACATGTATCTTTATCCGCTAATGCCCACAACTAGGGACTTTACTTAGGGAGCTTCACTCATCAGTTTTAAGAGGTCATGTAGGTAAATCCAAGCTTGAATCTGGCTAGTACTCGATTTATTGGCCCAAAGTGTGAGAAGATGTTAATTTGTCAAAGAGTTGTTCCACCTATCAATTATATAAGGAGTACACACAAAACATCTGACTTATACCACATTGTCCATTCCTGAGAAACCATGAGACGAGGATGAGGTGTTCATGGACTTTGTTGTCGGACTACCTGTCACAAAAAGAAAGGTTGATTTAATTTTTTAGAGGTCAATAGGTTTTCAAAAATGATATATTTTATACCTTATACGAAAACCTTTGACACTACCAATGTAACCAACCTCTATTTAGAGAGATTGTACACTTACATGTAGTTCCCAAAACTTCCATTTTCGATGAGGATACTCTTTTCATGAGTTTTTTTTGAAAACATTTATGGTGTAAAAATGAGAATCAAACTTGAATATAGTAGTGCTTATCATCCCTAGACGAGTTGACAAACTGAGAAAGTAAATTGAAGTTTATGCAATTTTCTTAGATGCTTAGCAGGAAAACACTAAAAACAATGAGATTTGGCTATTCTACAAACAAATTTTTTATGTAATAATTCGTAAAATTGTTCCACCACCAAATCCCCTTTGAAATCGTTTACGACTCTTTTATACCATTTCTACTTGATCGTCAGTCTCTCCCATCTTTTGAGTGGACCTCTTTCAATGCACTTTATTACATTGATCACTTAAAATTCATGCGTTAATTTATCATAACAGTTTGCGAGCATCTTTTGGGAATTATATTTCTCTAAGAGATTAAGTTCTGGCTTTATCAGGAAAGGAAGATCTCCCACCAAGTTGTCAGGATCGAGATCCTAGGTGAGATCATTTAGAGGTTGGATTGGATCAAGGATCGCAAGATCTTACAACATTCATAAATTAAGACTAAAACTATAAAATTGAATTTTATATTATCTAATTACATATTCAATTAACAAAAAATCAATAAATTGAGCAGTATGTGAATAATTATATTAATTTTTTTTTAAATAACTAAATCAAAAAGATAATATTATAATAAGTTCACTTTCAGTTTTAGGTAGGACACCCAATGTCTACTAACAATGAAGACAAATCTGAGCTGATGGATTGGTGGATGCCTAGAAGCAAGAAGATGAACCCAGGCTGCTGGATTGCTATGCTGGAAGCAAGAAGCTTGAATTGCTCGTATACTGGATTTCTAACTGCTAGATTGCTTGCACGCTAGAAAGGAAGAGAAGATGTCGGTTTGAAAGTAGGAAGCAGGAAGCCATTAGATTACCAACCACTGGATTGCTCATACACGAAAATATAAAATAAGACACTAATATCACTTGAAATGGAACCTGGTAAAGATGGAAAAGGAAGACATTATTTGAACTGGAAGCGATCGAAGACGCCGCTCTTGGCCTCCGTTTGCAGTTGACAATCGACACTTAAGATATAGCAAAACAACATGATATGATTCTATGATGGGATATGAGTGCGGGATTGGGAAATAGGTTGTGGATGTTGGACCGGTTGAATAGGGTCAGGATAGGGTTGGGCATGTTTCTAGTTGAAACACCCCATCCTAGTTTATTAGCAAATCAGTAGTTCGGCCGGGCCCGTGATAAAAAGTAAACTAAGTAACGGTATAAAAACTAGTATAAAGCAGATATAAAATAAAAGTGCTAAGAGAAAAAAACTTACAGCGGTAGTAAAGTAAGAAAAATCTAAGGGTAAAAGTGTACCTCAAAAAGTTGAATTCACAGAGCCAACTAAAACCCAAAATACACTATGAAACTGAAATACTGTTAATCTGAAAAATCTAAGGGTAAAAGTGTACATCAAAAAATGAATGAAGTATAATAAATATATAATGTTTGCAAGTAAAATAAAGTACAATAACAAGAGGTACAACTGAAAGAGATTGACAGCAATGATGACTGCACTTCCTATCCTAAGCGGATCCCGTGACTTGAGTCTCCTGTAAAAACAAGTTCCAATCGGGTCAGACCCACTGGAGAATAAGAAAAACTACTCACATCAACACTAAAAATAAAAAATAAGTAAAATTTTCTTGCATATAAAATATGTAAAATTATTTACTATTAAACTTGTCATTTGAGTTCATGATCTGGACATAAAATCGACTTACTATGAGTTCTGACACACCTTTCTTAATTGTACATGTCGTTGATTTCTGGAGTTTTAGGAGTGTCTGTTGTTAAATTTAACAAGTTACATTACTAACTTATTGAAGCTTGTTATTAGCAACGACCATGCACAAACTGAAATCTATAGTCTGAGTGGCAAATCTGGTGGTGCCCTGAACTGAACGTCCCTCAACAGGAACACAGACTCCTACCTGAGGAGTTTCATATCTTCAAACAAGGGTCATCGACCCTAAGTCTGAAACTTGTATGGTAGCCTGCTGTCCCTGTGAACACGGTGGTGTGCCTCCACCAAAAAAATGAGGGAGAACCTCTCTCATCATTTTCTGAATTAATCTAGACTAGTGGTTATTGAGACACTCGTGAGGTATCGTTCTAGTTAAGTACACTAGGTTAATATTTTTCTTGTGACTGAATCTGATATTTTAACCTAAGTGTACATTACCCTTTATTTTGGTTTTGACTTTGGATTACTATTATTTAGTATCTAATTCCATACCCCATTAAAATAATTTCCTTATCATCTAAATCGTGATTTTTGACTGAATAAAAACTAATTCTCCAACACATTAACTTATTACTTAGTTGTTGGTCTGATTTGATTTGACAATTGGAACTTGTATCTTTCAAAGTCGTATACTGACATAGTTAAATCATGAATTAAAAACAATCTGATATGTTTAACTAAAAAGAGTCGAATTTCTTACAACGGTGTTTCGACGCTCGTAAACGCGGCGAGGTGACATGATTCTCTTTTCAAAAGATCTGATCACATGGAACTTCTCCAATTAGAGGTGAGATACACACTTTCCGAATGCCAGGAAATCCTTAAAATAAAATCCATATTATTCTTAGAATTAGAAGCAATTCCCAAGAGGGTATAATTCGTTGGCTGGAATCAAATCAACTGAAAAGAAATTCAGAGACAAAAGTCTCATCTCGAATCAGAGTAAAATGTGAAGCTTCTCCAATCCTTAGCTCCAACGATTACCAAAATCTAAATTCCAAATCGAAATCCAAACTTAAACACTTTCTTCTATTAGGGTTTTGGTGGAAACTAATCAAGATGTTGACAAATAATTAATTATAGAGGAAAAGAACGCAAACGAAAGCGTTACCTCGATCTAACAACAGTTAGACCCCAAAATAGGTGACTGATTTCTGATTGGGGAAGACCGAATTCTTCGAATCCTAATTTAGGGTGAGAGAAACGTAGAGTAATCAAAGTTGAGCATCAATCATGATGATTTCCACAAAAGAAATTGAAAGAAAGAGGAACAACACTCACCGGAACCAAAAACTGTGCTTCAGGAACTTTTCCCGTCAGCTAGGGTTGAAGCAGAGTCTCATACGACGCTTGGATAGAGGGAGAGAGGCTAACAAGGGCTGCTGAGGAGGATAGCGCCTTCTAAGGACCGCTACTACTACCGCTCCTTCAGGAAGGAAGCTCGCCGAGAACGAAGCAAGGGCGAAAATAAAAAGTTGCGGCCCCAAGCTTCACTGGACTGGAGCGGCGACCTCCCAACACCGTCGACTGAGAGGCTCGACAAAGAGAGACAAGGTTGCGACCCTCGCTGGGAGACGAGGAAGACGGAGAAAATGCTGAAATCGCGCAACGCCTGTGAGAGAAGATAGCGGCGATTTTGGCGCTCGGCTGGGTGAGTTTAGGGTTAAATGCGATAGTGCAGGATAAATTGAAACGACAGCGTGAGGGGTGGGGAGGGGGCTGTTATGGTAACTGTAGGGGGAATTTCACTATTTTTATTTTATATTTATTTATATATTTATTACCAATTTGCGCAATACTATGGAAGTTAATATTTCTGCTACACAAACTCGCGCGAAACCAGTAAATCTTTGCGACCCCTTCAGATTACTAGCAATTACAAGCCGACATTTCATCAACTGACTTTCGCGTATAGAAGAATTAATTAAAAAAAGATTGATACCTCCATAAGTCGTCGACTCGATTAATTTTGCTTGCGATCGGGCCCTGAAATTTAAATTAACGCGACGTAAAATTTTGGATGTTACACTAGTAGTTACTTTTGGCCGGACTGGTAGAATCGGGTCTGGATCGTGATCCTGAAAATCCTAAGATCTGGATCACGATCAGAGCTGCAGATGCGCCGATTTAGATCCTTGTAAAATCTGAATCGATTTACAAATTTGGATCCTACGATCCAGATCACGATTTTGATAACCATGTTTCCCACGAGCATGTATCATAAACTACAACAACGAAGGTTTGGTCATTTTCAGGTGAAGAAGAGATTGGGTTAAAATGCACATCTCCTTGATCCTCCCGCCAAATACAGCACATAACCCATCTTTAATATCATTGATCCCATACTTTTGTTGGTAGCGGGCCTACCTCTCCCCTCACCACCCCTTGATTTCTTTTCTGATGACACCACACTCCCTACCTTTCCCCAATTTACACTATCATTGTGGATATTGATCAAGTATTCAATGCTTAGTTATTAAAGGTGCAAAGCGCATCAAGGCGGAAAGGGGTCTTGGAGCCTAGGCGCATCAAGAGAAAGCGGTCTTGGAGCTAGCGCATCAAGGAGAAAGGGTCTTGAGCCTAGCGCAAGGCTCAAGGCGCAGACGCGCGCCTGACGAAGGCAAGGCGCAACCACATCCATTTTAAATAATCGGCATCAAATATCATTTCAGCTTCTCAATCAAAATTCATTCTATATTTACTAATTATTCATTCATTACTATCGTTTATCTCTTAAAAATAGAATCAATGTAGTCACTTATATCATATCTAAGGCTCAACACACAATTATCTTTCACAAACATAAAATCAATAAAAAATTGAGTTATTGCATTATTTTTTTCTTATTTTTTGAAGAAATAAATTTACAACAAAAATTCTCTTAGGCGCATTTTATATTCTAAAGGCGCAAATAAGGCGCAAACCTCTGAGCCTGGTGAGCCTAGAGCCTTAGGCGCGCCTGAGGCGTGCCTTTAATAACATAGATTCAATGTATGAGAATTTCAAACACACATGGGTTCTATCAATGTATCTTGGAAAGTATGAAGTATTTTTAACAACTCATGGTTCCGTGCCACTGAGTGAAGGTTGCAAATTTCGGATGTCGGGTTTATGTTGGTTTGTGTTTGAAATATCGGATGTCGAATCGAGGGATATATTGAAGATATTTTAGAATGTCTGATTTTGCTATTTAAATAAATTTATTTATATACACATATTTTTTCTTGAATATGTACAATTGTATACTTAATGTATGTTTATAAATTACACAATGAACATGTAGTAATATACTTATAATGAAGTAACGAACACACTAAACACAATACTATATTAAATAATTAACTATTGAAGTAAGCAACTTGCCTATACTTTTATGATTGTTTGAGGTCGATGCATTCGTCCAATAGTTCCATGACACAAAACATAAGATAAAAACCCAGTCGTAAACATGCCAGCAGAAGATATAAAACCTGTCAAAATAAACCCAAAACAAAAGCCTATGCGGGATCTGACAACAGGCCCCAAACAATAAAATTTTTAAAAATAGAATGAGAAATT